>VZSR01003807.1:22630694-22752801 GCA_013398615.1 Brachypodius melanocephalos
GCTCAAGGAAGAATACCCTGCCTTTTGGCTTCTACACTTTGCGGTGATTGTATTGAGCCTGTGCTCCAGAACCAATGCTTTCCTGTGAATACATCACTGACATTAGCTGCACATTCCTTGGATAGCAGTGAAGTATTTGGCTGTCTAGACACAGCCAAATAAGAGCACAAAGCTTACTTTGAGCAAATCACTAACAACTTCTGTTGGCCAGCAATGAGCAGAAAAGTTCTCTGATCCCTTTAGCTATGGTGCACGGGACTAAGTCCAGGCTCTGTGCAAACTACATCACTGCAACACATGCTATTCCATCATTTCCATTCTAGGAAGAAAAAATACAATCCAGAGAGGCTATAAAGAAATGTGGGAACGCAGCCAGAGTAGTTGCTGCTGAACCTCTCCTGTTGGCATGGTCAGTTTTTAAGCGCCCAGGTGTAACTTAATGCTGGAGGGATATAGACCAGGCAGGTGGTACCTGGCCAGTCACTCAGTCGTTGGAATGGTTCTGTTTCTCTCATATTTCTGTCCAGTTGCATGTTTAGAACATTACTTTGTCCAGGCTGAAAATTTAGCATTGAATATTTTTTCTGCTTTTGGTGAAAGCAGATTTTCTCTCTGTGACCCATTTGGATTTAGAATTGAAGCTCTGAGAGGAGTTGGTTTGTTTCCTAATTCCTTGGTTATATGAAATATCTCCCCAGATAACTGACTTTTTTAAAGTACCCAAGAGTCAGATTTAACCATATGCTCCATTAGAAAGAATGAGAAAACTATACATTTCAAGATAGCAGATAAAAAAAATTGCATCCATTCAACGTTTGAAGAGATTTTTCAGGTGTGAATGAAAACTGGATTTACTGGAATATTGCTTCCTGTGAGTCTATCTTGGTTTCATTTGCTCATTTAAAGCAAGGAAAGTTTTGCTTAGTCAAAGATTAAAAATCATGTGGGTCATTTTTCAGTGTTATGAACAGATATTATTCAATAAATTAGACATAACAATCTTGGTATGACAGAAACTTGATAATCTAATCCATTCTGAATAATGCAATAATGTAGATTACAATAGTACATGCCATTACTGTCAGCTAGAGAAGCTGATCTTGTGAAATGTCTGATCTCTCCACCTATTCTGTAAACCTTTAATTTTTTTTTAAATTTTAATGATCTTCATACCAAGTAAACTGAGATTACCAGTAGTGATATTACAAATAACACCCATCTCATTCATCCTCTATTGACAATGAGCTCACTGCATCATCCTAATTATATTGCAACCCATGACAAACACCTAAGAGCTTGGGTCCTCGTGGTTATGTCAAAAAATAGATGCAAGAGTTTTTGAGTTTGGTACCAGTAGGGCATGTAATGCTTCAACCCACTCAAAGATTTTAAGCCTTTGAAAGCTTGTGAGGAAATGACAGATAATAAATTAGTTACATGAAAGTATATTAAAAAAGCAAGAACCAGAGGCAGCATTATGCATTGAATGATTGCATCTGTCTCATGGACCTTCTCCTGCTTCTTCTAGGAATGATCAAAAACTTGTATTGCTTTGTTGCTACTTGGCTTTTGCAATGTGCCATGCTGCAGAGCATCCTAGAGTGAAGAAAAAAAGAGGTGCCAAAAGGGATTAGAAATACTTCCTTCGCGCAAAACACTTTCCTTAGTTCTACAAATGTATTTAATAGAAGGTCCTCTGGGTTTACACGTGCTGCTGATGTCAGCTTCCTCCAGACAAGATAGAGGAGCCAGTGAAAAACTTCTCTTTCAAATATTGTATGAGCATTTCAGGATATCGATAAAGGACCTCTGATGAAGCCATAAATATTCAAGTGGCCTTTCCTATCCTTCAAAATGTATAGTCAGTTGGCTCAGATGCAGCTAAAAATTTGCTGTATGTAAACAAAAATTAATTGATATAACAGTTGGCTTTCAGACAACTTATTTGACAAAGTGTTCTAAGCACATTCAAGGCCTTTCCTCCCATTTTTAAAAGGCAAATATTTATCTAGAAGCAGAGGGTTATCCAGAAGTAATAATGTCAATGT
Source organism: Brachypodius melanocephalos (assembly GCA_013398615.1). Classification (NCBI taxonomy): domain Eukaryota; kingdom Metazoa; phylum Chordata; class Aves; order Passeriformes; family Pycnonotidae; genus Brachypodius; species Brachypodius melanocephalos. The sequence continues at coordinate 22,632,743 of VZSR01003807.1, forward strand.
CATCACTAAGAACATGCTCGTTACACTTCTGCAGCCTCAGCTGGCCTTGCAAGGAGCAAAGTTCACGGTCATCAACACGGAATGTTCCAGAAAGTTGTCATATTTAGCACAGAATAGCACACTCATCAATCATCCCTGTGAAGCAAATAAGATTTTGACAAATGGCATGTTTGTATTAAGTGCCTGAAACTATTGCTATTTTAGGAGGCCTTGCTCTATTTTCAAAGCGGAAGAGCTAAAGTTCTTCCACTTCAGCATGTAGTGAAACCACCTATTGAATCAGAGCACTGCAGTCTTGCTGAAAACCAGCCCAAACACTTGAGATGTGCCTGCCCTCCTTGTTCTGCTGTAGTGTTTCTCACACGGTATCCTCAGGAGCAAGGCAGTCAGCAGGGTCCCTCAGTCCACTGCAGTTCAACCAAAGGCACAGTCCTGTTCTTCAAAGGCTGTGCAGAGCATGGGTGAGACCTCTCCCCTCAAACCCACTTGCATGGCCACATCCCTTAATTGTCTCTCTTGCCAGCATGCTTTCTCTTTTTCCTCCCTCCTTTCTCTTCGTTATGCTAGGCAGACATTTTCCCAAACACTCCTATGCTGTTTCATTGCAAAGTCTTTATTTTAGTCTGTGCTGGTGCAATGTCCTGGAGCAGCACTTGTGGATAGACGCCTTGAGAGGCAGAAGAACTGAGGAGGAGGATGACAGCAGTGAAGATTGTGTCTCCAGGTAGCCTCAATCTCTCAGCTGTCAGAGGCAGTGATAGAAATGAAAGCGAGCCTAAGAGAAAAAGAGTGTTATAAACTAATACACAGTCAGTGGGCTTTGTCTTCTTAATATGCCTTCTCTTGTGGAATTAGGCAGTGCATTTTAGTCTTTTCTATTTCCTTCTTCAGAGATTGTTAGTGTGTCAAAACGAACAAACACAGATTGAATGCTAATAGTAGGTAAGGCACATATCTGTTTCCTACATTTTGTAATTCTGTTGTGTTATTTTGAAATTTGTTGTGAATACTGTTAAAGTTTGAATAGTACTATTATTCAAATTTTATGGTTCTTTCATCAAGCTCCTATGACTGTACTCTGACTAAACACCATATTCTGTATCCCAGATCTCCAGTAGCATCAGTGTGATCTTCAGCACTCCAGGATCTAAGCAGCAAATGTTATCTTTGAGCTCTTTATCAGACAGTTTTGCCTCTCTCTTACTCATCGTGCAAATTGAATCATAGCTTACCCTGAGCCCAGTGCCACCCACAAGTCCCCACATCCTGACTGTCCACTGGATCTTATTCCACAGCACCAGCCTTTTTCTCATGCCACATTTTACATTCACTCTGTAAGTCCATGGAATATTTGAAGATATGTACACTTAGGGAAATCCCAAGAATTCCTCTATTTTAATTAGCATGGGAAATACATCAGTCCAAGAGAAATTACTCATGTTTTCTTGTCTTGAGTTTCTTACATTTTTTTTAGCAGCTGGAGGATACCCTTCCTCTTCCAGACCGCTTCTTTTCTTTATTATAAAGGTCCAAATACCTGATTCCTTCTCTGCTTCTTCAGTCACAAATAATTTGGTCGAAGCATTTCACTGCTGGAAGAACAGCCTTTCCCTTTCCTACCGTACGTCCATCTTTCAGGTCCCCACGTGTGTCCTTGCATTCACCTCTTTGGCCTTTCTGTTTTCAAAGGGCTTCAGCAGAAGCCACTTTTTTTCTTCGGCTTTGTCACTGAAGAAATGCTAATGATGTAGACCCCGATGCGTCACAGAGGAGCTTTCCCCTAAGCTTTAGCTATCCTATTGTTTTGTCTGACCAAGTCTATTCACAAGATAATAACACTTAATGAGTCCCTCTCTCCCTCTCCTTCCCGCAGGCAGACTTGCAGACGCCACTCTTTGGTTTTTTAGCGTTAAGAGTAGGAAGCAGTCACTACAAAGGCATGCCTACAGTGCAGGCAGAGCTGTGGTTGCATCACATGCAGACATGCTTGGGTCACCTATTCTGCCACCCCAGGACACCGCGTGCTTGCCGCTGCCCTTACCCTGCGCTAAGCTGCAGCATCCCGCAACCCCATTTCCTTCTGCATCTGCATCCCCACGAGTATATTGCCATACACGTGTGGACGTGCAGACCTCTCGCTGAATCGTGAGTATTTTGAAAGGCTGACAGGTACCCAAATAACACGAACAATTCATAAAAACAATCTGGAAACCGTATAAGAATTGAAGAAGTTTCTATTCGGACTCCTGACAATCCAGGTTTCCACAGCGTGTGGTAAGAGATACTATGTTACAGGAAACAATTTTCTGAAAAAAAGAGGCTTTTAGCAATTTCATACTAGTAGTATCATCCCAACAAAAGCACTAAAATGGCCTTAGCAGGCTCATAGCTACACTCCTTCAAGGACTTTTGATGTCAAAGTAGTATGAACAGGTGTGTATTTACTAAACAGCAAAAGGGAATATATTTCTACTGGCATCCCCGTGTCCCACACAGGCACCCCTGGGCATCCTCTGTACTTACAGCCTTGAGTAAAAGTGCTCTCCTGTCACAATTAGCACCTGTAAAATGTGTTGAGTGATCTATTTTCGTAAGATTTATCTGTGTCTTCTGTGTTACACCATCTCCTTTGCATCATGGACATAAATATTTTGGCAAAGAGGCAAGAGTGTCCTGGCTGGATGCTTGACTCTCTCCTCCCAGGAGAACCCTCATTTTTAGCTCATGTTATGGGTTTCTCACCTCAGCTGCTGAATGGTGAGCAGCTGCCTTCCCCTGTTTTTGCTTTCCTCTGCTTCTACACCTGGACAAGATTCCCGAAGGAGCACTTCCTTCCTAGTTGTAGAGACAAGAGGGTTTTCCAAACAGCTGTTCCCCCTGCATGAGTCTTCCCCATCCTGAAACCTTGCTCTGCAGGGATGGCGGGGGGGATGCACTACAACATGCCATTCTGCTTACTATGTTTCCTAATGGACTTTCAATTATGTAGATGTTTTAAACATCCCTTTGCTTTCTATATGAGAAATCACTGTTGCATTTCTTATTGCACCCATCTTCTTTGTCTGAAGCAGCATTCGTGGATTAGTAAAATCCATAATTTAAAATTATATGTATAAAAAATACATGAACATGAAAGCGGTGGTGTTTTCTGGCAACTGTGAGGAGGTTCTGCAGCTGCAATTTGCAGTTTGGTAAAATTCGTCCTGAATTTTGAAGGCTGAATGTTAAGCTAGCCAAATCTTGCTTCTGCAGCCCATATCCAACTGCACTGAGTGCCAGTTGGTTATTTCTTTTAAATCAACCAAATACAGCTTATATATATTTTATTATGTATCAGACATGCATGACAATTTTAACAAAGATTTTTTAAAGTATGAGGGATTATTTTAGTTCAAGGTCTTGGCTGGTAAAGTATCCAAAGTAAAAGCTATAATGTGTTTACCGTTGATGCTGTTAATAATATTAATATCGAGCTGCTCAAGTTGCTGTCTTGCTGAACACCAGCTCTTCTGCTGCACTTTATAATCCCAAATTTCCTTGCTAATAAGCTATGACTCCTTAATGTATTTAGCACATTAGCTGCAATCTTGGCAAACCCCAGTCCATCTGTCCTTTGAGCAGGGTGCAAAATAGGCTGACAATGCACAGAGGGTGCCTAAAGCAACTTGTTCTGCAATGAACTCAGATGAACGAATGTGACTCAGTGCCTGTTGCTGCCTTTAAAAATAATTGTCCAAAACAGCTGACTCGAGCAGCCCATAAAATTCTGCCCATACAAAGAGCTCACCTATGCCATTTGATGACTTGTTTTGGCTGGTTTGTGCTAAGCATTGTCATACTGTTCCTGCCCATAGGACACCATCCACTCCCCCACTGAAAGCACTGAGACCTTTGCAGTTGGCTTCAGTGGGGTGTGGAGCCTGTGATTATCCCTCTACAGATATTAGTCCCTAAGAACAGTCCTCCTCCCTCCACTGTTTTCATTAGTTGCTGGACACCTTGCACTGCATTTTCAGGGATGGAGTTCCCCACTCCCCACTCACTGGACTACAAGCCTCTGGAGCAATAACTTTATGGATGTGTGGGTTGAAAGTTGTGAGGGATGCTTAAGGGAAGTGCCAAGGGACATTATCACATGAAAGTGAAACATTCTTGACTGCACAGCTCTTCAGCCGCATTCAGCTTGGACCATATCTCCTCCTATCAAAGAAAAAGTGATAAGCATAATTTAAGCAACATCTTCTGAGACAATCTAATATTTGGAAGAAAGAAGGATAAAATCAGGGAACAAGCTTGATGCTGAAACGAGAGACCACTGCTCATGCCAAGCAGAGATGAGTTCTGTGCTGCTGTGTGTCAGGTCAGATCCATGAAAAGGTCACAGATGTGATTCTTCATGGGATGTGTGTCACAGCCTCAGGGTGAGGCAGCTCACACAGCTGGCTCCATGTTCACGTGAACATGCCTCTTCCATAATGATCAGATAGGAAAACTCATGAACTTTGGTCAGAGAAGGAGAGTTAGCAAGCAGGGCAATAAATATCAGAGAAGAAACTGTTGGATGAAAGACAAACACAAAAGGATGGATGTTCTGGTAGGCATTTGGGAAGAAAAAAAAAAGACATTAAAACATATGGAAATTATTTGTGGAGATATGTATTATCTCAGCATAATTTCAGTCACCAACTGCTGCTCTAGTCTACCCACTGTAACCTCTTCTGCCCTCTTCGTTTTCTCTTCCTCTAGTTTCTCTCTTCAATTCACATAAATAAGCTTTTATTGATAACAGGTTTTCTTTAAAATTAAATTATTAACCATCTTTTTCAATTCACTCACCTGTCTACTAGTTATATCACCATCACCTAGACCTTTTTGTGTCTAGGACTTATAAGTTTTAAACCTTCATCCCTCTCCAAATTTTTCATCTGCTATCTTCAGGCTCTGTCCTCAGTGCTTCCTGATCTTCTCATAACTCTGTTATTATTCTTTTACATAGAACTGTCCTTTCCAATAAGCCTTATATCAACTTCTCCAAAATTTGTTTATATTTCTCCCATTTAAAATGTGTCCAGAAGTTGCGTAAAGGAGAGCAGAAATTTTGCCTAAAAGGAAAATCTAGGAAAATAACTGAAAAATATACATCATATTAATTAAGATTGAGGAGCTGATAAATACAAACTTTCTTTTCAAAATTTCCTTAAATATTTTTAATGCTGTAATTTAAAATTATTATAGTACAACAATATTAATATTTGAAACTGCCTCATTTCCAAAAAATAGCGTATATTGGATGTTTCAAAAGGCAGTGTATTTTCTTTAGAATTTCTCTTCATTAATGGTACAAAAGTTGAAAAGGGCTGCTTTGAATTACAAGGAACAAAAACTTTGAAATCATTGTGCAAACTACAAAAGTCCTTCCTCTGTACAGCTCTAAAAAAATCGTTTTGCAATTTATGGTACACGTAAAAATGCTTTCAAAAGTCCAAGACAAAAGAATTATATGGAAATGTTGGAGATAATTATGTTTCAAAACCCTTGGCTAGCGTATTACAAGAATAATCTGATTTTCTTACAAGTACAAGCAGGTTAAGTGTGCAATTCCGTTGTTTTGTGAAGAATTCCTGCCAACCTCCAATAGCAAATATAGAAAAATCTTATTATTTTAATTTTTTTCCAACTCAAATCATATTCTAAATCTCTCTTCTCAGTATGCCAAGTCTATGTATACTTGAAAATTCTTTACCACTTTGTACTAACATCAAAGGATAATACAAAATTATATGCAACATCTGCCTTGAAAAACATGTCAGTATTGCATTTTAAATACAGAAATATAACTTGATTCTACTGTGGGTGTTACTAAAATCTTCTACATAAAGGATGAAATTGTACTTTATTTTAAGTTGCATTCCCCACCCATTTCTGTAACCACTGAAAACAGGCTTGTGTGAATTCTTTAACAAACCATTTTTTTGCTAAGAAAAGCTAAAGTTACAGGATCAGGTCATATTTCAGTAAAAGAAGAGTGTTTCGACATTACTCATGGGCCACATTTTTAAGGCAAACAGAGAGGGTATTATCTCTTCCATGAAACATTTGAGTAGCCACTTCTTAAAGTTTCCAGCTTTGAAATCTGAGGAATTTCCAGCCATGAAGAGCCAATACATTGTCCTCCTGCTCCTTCTGCCATCTATAACTGTGCACTAGTGAGAATAAAATCTTCTCACAGAAACTATTGAATACTTGAAATTGAACTTTCTAAAATAATTGCACGGGTTTTCATGTGATAGGTGCAAGAAATAAAGAATCACAATTTACCAATTACAGACTAACTCCTGCTATGATTTACAGAAATATTTTAAGTTAGATTTTTTTCTACTAAAATTCTCTCTGTCAGGTGTGCCAAGGAGTTCACTTCCCCCAGATATGCTTTTTATCGGATTCAATGGAAATATTGTGAGCTAGTAAATTTAGACCAGGCAAAAGCATATATTCCTACTTTAAAAAAAAACCACACAAAACACAAAACACAAAACACAGAACAAAAAGCCCCCCACCAAAATCACCAGAAGCAACTCATGCATTTGAAATAAGTGCTTGCACGTTCTTTGAGGTTAATATACTGACAGCAGAAAAAAAATTTAAATCCACAGCAACAATGAATTAAACAGATGAGAAAATCACATATTAATCTCATTACTGGAAAAGAATCATGAAAGAGTGGAGCATCAGATGTAAGGCTGAGGCTTTCCTTTACCCCTGTAAAAAGTGATACCAGATAAAAGGTGGGATAGTGCAGGCACTTTGGAACAAAGTGCATCCAGATGTGCACATGGGCCTGATCCAAGCTGCCCTAGACTGACAGGAAGACACTTGCTGATTTCAGTGCTGTTCAGAGCTGGCTCTCAGAAGATTGATTTCTCAGCCAAGTGCCACATCACCAGGTCATTCCTTCACAGCTGCTCTTCCAACAAACAGTCCTGAGTCTCTGATGTGGTGCTTCTGGTGGCTCGTGCCATAGCACTCCTGGGAAGGGACAGAAAAGGAGATGGAATATAAGAATAAAATAGTTATTTAGATGAAGCTTCCTTAGAGACAGAGAATGACAGAGAGAGAGAGAGAGAGAGAGAGAGAGCGCAACTGGGAGAGATCAGACAGAGGTTTTTGCCAAGTTCTGTGAGCAAATGATATCAGGCATTTATGGAGGCTAAAACAGAAACAGCCAAATTTCTCAACCTTGAAAGAACCCACTAAGGGCTCTGAAGTGGAGTGAAAGGAAGGACAATCTGTCCAGTTTGCCTGCTTGACGTATGTGCACGTCCTGAATATCAGCTGTGCAGAAACCTCTAAAACCAAAGCACTTCAGTAGGGCTGCAGAATCAGTGTATTCATCTCTTGCATTACCTTGGAAGGGACCATGACCTGACTGTCCAAATATTTCTGAAAGAGCTGTATACCTTCACTGATCTGGAGATAAAATATCCATGCCAACAAATAGAACACATGGGTTTCTGCTCAGGCTTTCAGCTTCTGTTGAAATCTAAATATAAAACTAACCACAAAGTTGTGGCCAACTCTGTTTTAGTGTTAAGTAGCCAAACTCCATCGAAATAAATAGACTTGAACCCCAAAATACAGTATATAGTTTTTCACAGTGGTTCTATGCTTTTATATTCTTGCACTCACCCTGATATTTTTACACTAATTTTCTGATTTTCTGGAAATTCTGTCTCATTTTCTGATTTTCCAGCATAGACAATTATCCAGGCATTTTACTTAAGGGAAGACATCTTTATTTTCAATGGCAGATGGTCAATGTGAACTGCCCAGTAGAGGGTGCTACTTGATTTTAGGAATAAAACCTATCAATAAACTTTAAGAATAATCATATTTCCATGAGATTATGCAAATCATGGGGGGCATCAACTCCTTCTGACAGCAGCACTAAAGAAACTGAAAGGTGTTATACTTTTTTCCTGACATGTTTGTTTTGGGTGGTAGTACAAAGCGCTGAGGAGTGATCTAAGGCTGTAGTAATACTTTGGTTTTATGCTCTGACATCAGTCTAAGTGACACTAGATTCTACTGCTCAGAAATAAGCATTATGTACACAACCCATGCTCTCGGTTCACTGTGGTGGATTTTTCATTTTATATTCTCTCTATACTAAAGAGGATTTTACTCCTGGACAGACTTTTTTACCAGATCAAACCAATCAGTTTGAAATTCCAGAAGTTTGTTATTCTGGTAAAGTAGAAATTTAATGAAAAGTTTGAGGTAAATTCAACAAGACGTTTGGGAGACAGGAGGGCTCAAAAGAGGAAATGGTTTCACCTCTTGAAAGTTTTCCTAACTTTTTTTCGCTCATAGAAACTACAAAATATCTCGGCTGAGAAATTTGAAATTATGATTTAATCTTTGTAGACAGTGATTCCTCTTTCCTTTGGCTTTTTTTGGGGGTGCTTCAGTGGGCAATTATTTAATCATTAAAGGATATTTATGCAAATGTTTAGGGTTCCTAAATCTACATGTCAACTTGTATAGGGCTTATGAGATCTACGGTAGGGAAATGCAGTTTTCCCAGACTGCACAGACTGCTTCACAGGTAATTCCTGTGATCACGGCAGGGCAAACTTCCTTTCAGAATAGGCTTTAGCAGGCTTCAGTTCCCCTACAAGGTCTGAAGGGTCCCACCCAGTGCACCATTAGGTCTTCTGAGGCAAAAGCCATTCCCATAAAGGTGTTTTGCTTCCTTTTTGTCTCTACATCTGCTTAGAGCTCGCCTCCTTGCCTCTGCATGTACATCTCTTGGCAGGATTTGAGGGAGAAGATATTCTTCACCACAAATCTAAAACTGGTTCTGTAAGCTGTGCCACTCCCAGTGTATGGGCCAGAGGCAGGGCTGTATGTAAAAACTTGCCTCAATGACATCGAGGAAAAAATCCACTTTTGTGTTCTCGCTGAGTGGTAAAATGTCCTGTTCTGGCCCTGAAGATCACGTCTTTAGATGTAGTTAACTGTTTTTCAGTATTTAGCAAGATTTTCCGTAATGAGGATTGAAGGAGATTTGAACATTCACAGTCTGTGATTTGTTACTCCTATTGGCCCAAAGTCTAAGGACTGAAGCAATTTACTGGCATCATTTTGCATAGAATACTATTAAGTAAAAGATGAGGTTCCCTAATGATTTATGAACAGAATATGAGCAGAATTAACACTAACGTGGTGAAGATTCTGTTCCATTTTTTGAGATATTTGTGCTGCTCCCAGCTTTTTGGATTTACCATGAATTATATAATTTTCAATCCAAAAAATACAGACATAAGAATGTAGGATCAAGAAACGTAAGTCAGAAAGAATCTGTGGAAGTTTGGGAAACTTGAAACCAAGCTGTCAGAAAGGAATGAGGGAGGCATACAAAAACTATAAAGGAATTAATATTACACCTGCAGGCAGAATTATTCTCCAAAGCAGAGAATATTTTCTCAAAGTAATTTAGTGTTATTGAAATGTTGACTAGAAAGAACAATGTGTAAAACTAATCCTGAAACAGCCACTGCATTATGTGTGAGATGTCCCCCTGTCAGCAAACTCTCTTTTTCCCCATTCCATCTTTTCTCCTGTTTCTGTATCCCAAACTACCCCAAATTTTATTGTAGAATCTATTTTATGAAGGGAAAATAAATTTTTAAGAAAGTCTGATATGTTTGCAGGTGCTAGTCCCACGTTTCATGTGAATAAGAGATCTAGTAGTGCCACAAAAGTAAAAAATTGATACCTTAAGGATGATATACTGAGTTTGCATTGGTTAAACTAATGATGTCCTGGTGAGATCAAGGAGATATGGACTTGGGTGGGAGCAATGACGGAGAAGTGGCAGCTATCTCAAAAGCATGGAAGAAATGAAAAAAAAAAAAAATCTAAAAATTATAAAGAAAAGGACTTCCAAAAAGATTGTTTCTGGAGGGCAAAAGGAAAACAAGTGTAAAATTATTTTCAATTAAAATCCTCATTACTTTTAACAAAATTAATATGATTTGTAAGTATGAAGCCTGTTTACAAAGACTTTATAAGTTTCATCTTGCCAACCTCTTCTACAAAAGGGAAAATCTGCACTGGATGATTTTCAACTCATCTATTTCTTCTCTTCCACCAAGCAAAAGTATTGAGAAAGCAGTGATGAACAGAAGACCAGAAATGGAAAACAGAACAGAAAAGATCTGTGCAAGGACACCTCAGGGGCAATCCTGAATGTTGTCCCTGTTTAAATGCTTTCTAAGAAAGACATTTTTCATCCTGCAAATAATTATGAAGACCAGTCATCCATCACCTAAAGGAAATTTCTTCATTAAAATCCATTTATCTTGTAATTTCTCTGTTCACAAATATGCATTGGCTCTTTTTTTCATGAAACAAGTCCATCACCTTTCACATACTTGAAAGAGAAACTCCAACAAGGAGTGCTTCAGGCTCATTATTTGGCTCAGTTATTTGCCAGATGTTAAGTGAGGCTGTGTTTTGGCTAGCCTGTATGCTCTAATGTAATATTAAACTAAAATGTTAAATGGGGTCCAAGTGCAAACCTGCAGTTAAGAGAAGCATTTAATGAGAAAGGAAAATTCCTGAAATTTAATCTTCACTCTTGAGAAAATCTAAATTATTCAGGCTAACAACAAAAATTAAAATCAATATACTGTTAAAAATATGACAAAAATCCATGGGTTTTCAATGTAATGTCCACCAACATTCACCCTATTTTACCTTCAGGATAACATTGCGATGTCTAGAAGGGCTACTTGTAAGGGACTCTGATCTCTGCTTCCAATTCTCCTCCTAAGAATTGCAGGCTATCTATCTGCAGACCTGGTGTCCATGTGTCCCATTTTATAATCATATCAAGAAATTTATTCCACCAAGCATCCTTAAATGACAACGTTGTTGTTTCTGGCTGGCAGTTCAATAGAGTTTCTGGATTATTAGCTCATCCAAAGGCAAAATGGCAGGTTAGCTGCTGGTATGGTTACAGCATGATTAAAGACTGCATAAAATGAAAACTATTTGGTAATTGATTAATTTTTTTTGTCTATATTCCAGAAGACGATTTTTGAGGATTAACATTCATCATTGTAACCCCAAAGTCTACTTGCAAGATTAATTGTTCTCTTCCATTCTTATCATTTCTATACTTACGAAAATGTAATTAAATGTTTTTATTACTTTATTTATTCACCTGGTACATAGAATAGACATCACAAAACACTATTCTGAACAACAACAAAAAAAGGCATGAAATATGTATTAAAATATGAGAGAGCTAAATGAAAAATCCTAATTGCTGGTGTCACCTGGTGACACATATCTCTGACATAAAGTCTGCTCTTTTTGGATGATGTGCTTTTAGTATCATCCCACAGCTAACATTAAAGCGGTAAGATAATTTTGTGGGAAAATATTCTTTTTGTTTTATTATTTGCAGCACTGGGTCCCTATAGTTCCACAAAAGACCTATTTTGATCTGGCGTTTTTTTGGAAGGCCCTTTTTGACTTGAATGAGTTTCATATCAGGCTTCAGTTCTGTACGAGATAAAACTCTCCCAGCAGGATTCTTCTGCCATCCATCACAGGCCAATTAGGAGGAACCAGGAGATTATCGGAATCTTGAGGTGCACAAGTAATTGTGAAAATTACTTCTGGCTTGTTTATAGGAAGGATACAAAATTATCCATCTAACTGTTTGGAATTAATCAAATTCTCTCAACTATGCCTCCAATAGTAATTGTTTAGCTTCTTGGAGTTGCTCTGGGATTATATATTCTCCAATTGCAACCCACCATTCTTGACCTGTCACCCACTTGTGAGGAGCACAGCCATATTCAACTAATTCTGATATAAATTTGAAATCACATTTCAAGACAACATTAATTTCTATCTTTATAGGTGTTGACAATAATAAGTAGGCAAATGAATGGGATGGTAACTAGGAGTACATCTGTATACATGCAAAAATAGTTATGAAAGAAACACAAATGAAAGATGTGTGAATGGCCTAGAAAAAAAGAAAGTAGGTAAAGAAATACTTTTTGGAGTATATGAAAAAATAGGTACAATTTATATAGGCTTAATTCCACCTGTCTGTATTTGTCCTCAACCATAAGTTTATGAATGTTTGTACTGACAGTTATGATTTAACAAGAGGAACAAAACAGTGTAAACTAATATCTATTTGAAACAATATTGAACCTCTTCTCAGTGCAAAGTAACAGGAATGTAATGATGTTGAGACAGGCATTTTGTTCAAAAGGCTCTTTCAACTGTTTGAAATTCAGGAAAGAGAAAGTTTAGACCTGTCTAGGTTTGCAGCATTTTGCCTGAGCACCTCCACAGCTAATGAGTGAAGCAAAGCCTTGTGAATTTGTGGTTGAAATAGAAGTTCATAGCAGAAATAAAATACATAAAAGTTAATACTTACATTTCAAAGCAGCCATAGAAAACAAACTTAGTAATTACCACAAACACGAATATCCTTATATACCTCTAACTGTAGTCACACTCAGGTCATTGGATACAAACTTTTTCAATTTGGCAGCAAACTGTTTGCTTGAAAATCAAGCAATAGTAACTAGAAATTACTCTAGATTTAAGCAAACATTGTTCACAGTTTAATCCTCCATTTGCTGTGGTTATCTCTTATTTGTCTTCTACAGGAAAATGTAGATTGCTCTGTCATTATTAGTTGTTCTGCTGCTGCCTCCTTGCCACTTTCCTCCAGTTACTTCCACCTCAGTGGTACCAAGTCCAGGGAAACAGACAATCTTTAACTTCCTTGAGGCAGGAATGTGAGAAGCTTTTCAAAACATATGCTCTAAATAGGAAATTATTATCCTGATATAAAAATTATTCAGCAAAGAAGGCTTTGATTTTTATTTGTGCATTTCCTTGACTTAAATGTAGAGACATATACAGAAGACATTAAAAGACTTTTCATGTATCCCCAAGACCACAGAGATGCAAGAATTTGCCGTCTAGACTCCTCATTACTTTTCTTTTGCTTTTCAAATTATTTCATTTGCTAGCAATGGGTTGGGAGCAAATCACATCCCTGAATTTTGCCAGGGTACTCTCCTTTGCCTCTCAAGAGGGCCTCACTCCTTCCAGATTTCTCTCCCTGCTTGAATCTGTATTCCTAAATACCCTACAAAATGGGAACCTCCTGCTCCAGACTAGCATGTTGTTCGTGGGTAACTGTGCTGTCCAGCCTTGTGAGGCTTGACCAAAATTCAGGTGTCACAGTCCCTGGATGTACTGTAATCATTAGGCTGTTATTCAAGAGGTGGGTATCAACCAGTTTCTTCAGGGAAGGTGCCTACAGATACTAAATTCAAATCCATCCAGAAGAGCTACATGAAAATTAGGAATGCTTTGTTGATAATTCTCAAATGCAGCTAAGTGGGAAACAGTCATTTAACAGTCTCAGGTGGGCAGCCTTTCTGCTGAACATATACACTTTCACTGAGTTACTTGTGTTGGGGAGCTTTCCACAGAATGTAACATGCGTATGCCATCTCACCTATTTTGATGCGTAAGAACATGAGAGTGGTCTGACCGGGTCACATCTCAGCTCAGAGTTCTCTTATCAAAAAGTCAAGAAGTGGATGCCTAAGGAAGTTTGTGTATGATGCCACTGAAGAATATTTGTTCATCGTTCAATCATTTGTGCCTCATTGACTTTTTGCACTCATTGTCTTACATACAATAACTCTCAATGGATTTTTCTTATATGAATTTGTCTGGTTGCCTTTTGAAATCATGTAAACTTCCAGCATCTGAAGCAAGCTGTGATAAGGAGATTCAAGGCTTAACCATATATTGACGCAGATGGATTAAGGACAGTTTGGTTGACCCTCTCTCCTGGAACTGAATTACACTCTGGGAACTTAAGTGCTATTTACAGTTCCCTCTTGATCCCTTAAGCTGTTGACTTGGTTGAATAAAATGTGAAAGTAAATACCTGCCAGTACCACTGAAAATCTTGCTGTCATTATATTTAAGGTGTTTTTCTGGAGTGACATAGTGTTGTACTAGGACTGAGTTGTTGAAACAGAACTTCCTGTTAGGCCTGTTCACTCCTGCTTTTCACAGACTGTTATTTGTTCTTTCAGATTTGGTGCATTTCCCTCTGCTACCACTTGCACTCTTTTCTTTCTTTTTTTTTTTTTTTCCATGAACAGAAATGTCACATATTAATAGCAAGTACAACAGGAAGAATGAGAAATTTACAAATAGAAAAAAAATCCAATCATACTAAGCTAAGGTTTTAGGACATTTTTCTTTCTTATGGGGAAATAAAAAATCAGTTCAGATCTTGGACAAAAAACAGCAAAGAACGTTATTAAATATCACACTATCTTTTGATGGAAGAATAGATGCAGAATTATTGCTGGTAGCTGTTTAGATCTTTAATTCATATTGAACAATGGGAAAACAAAAGATGGAAAGAAAAGATCTGATTTATGTTGCAAATATTTTGGTTTTGCTTTTTTTATCTGTGCGCAAACCATCTGTTTGTTTGACACAGGTCATTTTCTTGCCATTGTACATGCCATTCCCACTGTGGTATTACAGATAGGCAAAACAGATAAACAGAAGAAGCAAATAAATAGTCTTCAGTGTGATGAATGCAATTTATAATTAACGTGGACAGGGGAAGGATTCTAAGTGAAGGCTTAGAAAAATTACAAGTCCTGATGTTCAACTTCTTTCTAAATTTGTCTGTGAACCACTGATAAAACAGAATGAGAAAACTCTTTATAAAGTAAATGATATATTATTACACAAAATAATAGGAACATGCAGTGCTGCAAGTATGAATTAGGCATTCTGTGGTTGAATTCTGCATCATATAAACATACTAGTCAGCCCAAAGCTGAAAACAGAGCCAGGAATTCAATAATCTGTGTCCCTTGTCCAGCTATTAGTGATTCCCAAAATTCCTTGGAATAAAGGACCCATATGGAACTACTCATGTAAGTAAAGCAAACTGAGAGAGCAACCTATATATGATGAGTATTAATATATTAACCAGAAATGGAGAGTACAAATACAAAAAGCACCATTAAAGGTCACTGAATTCAATTAGATTTTTCTATTGTATTTGTTGGCATTGAATCGTGATGGAAAAGGAAGACTTGCTTAATATAATGCCTAAAATAATACACACGAGTACATGAATATTAAACATGCTATCAGTACACTGCACCTGTTGGGTGAAGGCCTAAAAGAGAATTTCTGTGATTGTGTTTGGAAATTTTGTGGATGGGAAATTTACTTCTAGAACTTTATGGAATTTCAAAGATGCTCCAGTGCTGACAATTCCCCTTGTGTAGTGTGGAAGCATGCTTAGGGAGATGATTGTCCTGCTTACTAGTTTGGTGTGGTTTTCAGCAGCAGATTTTGGGCATTCTTCACTAGAACATTAATCCATAAGGGTTAGTATCATCAATATAATTTATTTCCAAATTGTTGCTGACCCAGAAATAAATACCTTCATTCTAATGGAATATCACTCTCTTTATTTACTCAGCTGATCCCTTTCTGTATTAAGTTCTGTAACTTTAAGTCATGAATATCTTTCCAAATTTATTAATACCATCTAAGTCAAATTAAGCCCATAAAGTGAGCAGTTCTCAGTTCCTCTTTTTCATTGCTTTGGATCCTAGCACAGGTAGACAATTTCAGACATTTCTCTTTTTTGTGCTCCTTAGTGCCTTGAGATTAAGACTGCTTTTAAGACTGGCATTTCACTAAAAGTATATCTCACGTTCTTATCTGGTTTTGCTGTAAATTTAACAATCTTCTGATCAGTGCAAAGGGCCAGTGAGACAGGGACCATTCACCTTGTGTACTTGCTTCTCTGCTTAGAAGGGGGAACATACTGCCTTCCACAAATGACAGCTTCTGCAAAAGAATCATTTCTCTTTACTGTACTTGTCTTACTGGTGCTTCTGTCTTTTCAACCCCCTTATGACCAGAGAAAGGCAGCAATAGGAGGTGCAGACCAGCCACAAGGAGATATGATGAAGTTCATGAATAGGATTCCTGTTAGTGCTACAGCCCAAGGATAACCTGAAGAATCTCTGGCTCTGTACAGAGTTCCTTCATCATTTGAGTTAGCCCACAGATCTTTCCTGCTCCTGGAGAATCCCGTTGTTAGGGTGCCCAGCCTTTGAGTAATTTACACCCAGGCAAATAATTCTTTGTTTTTAGAGGTTTAGCAGAAACCATGACCCTCTATGAGTGCTAATGCATTATGATACTTAGGATCAGTGTGAAGTATTTCAGAGTTTTATAGCACTGGCCTGTTATTAAAAGATAATATGCAGCTCCAAAGCTTCCAATTCATGTATGTTGATATTTTGTGTATATTTTAAAGACTATTCCAAAAACCAGCCATATGAATATAATGGCTAATTGACGTCCCAAGAAATTTGGGTTGCTGTGAGTTAAAACACAGGGTATAATTTTAATTTTTATTTGTAAATTCTAAGCAAATTAGGGAAATTGGCAAATGAATTAAATTTGGGAAACATACGGAGCTCTGAGTGTACAGTCATTGCTCATGGCTACTGCATAGAGATCTTTGGAAAATAGTGTGTTTGATGTTTAATAATCCATGTTTTTTAAGTGTTATTAAGAAATGTAATGGGAAAAAACAGAAACTAATCTATTTATCTATGTATTTACATAAACTAAATTTTTGGTCACAATAATATAACTTATTATTTTATGACAGAAATAAAAATAACATTTATTCTCTTTCAATATTTTACTAAATCATCTAAATCTGCATTTGATTAATATGGCTAACCTGACTGACATGTGTTTAGTGACCCTGATCTAAAAAAAAAAAAAAATTAAATACAGTTTTGCTGCTGTCATAAAATTCCAGAGAGATACTTCTTCTCGCCATCAGGTCTGTCGTGAAAAAAATACTCCTGAAATCTTAAACTTAACATTTTCCTGTCAGCCAGCATAGCAGTCATTAACAGAAAATCTAATTCATTAATATATTAGCATTTATGTAAACTCTACAAAATGCTTTTCGTAAGCAAGAACTAGTCCTGACAAAAAGCTTCTGCAGCTAGGCTTACTTCCATGTCTATTGTTTCCTTGATCAGGAGGAAGATCAGGCCAGGAAAGAGCCCCTGGCACCTTCAATGTAAAGTAGAAATTAAGGGAACCAGTAAATTCAAGAAATATTTGCTTTTAAAATTATGTTTTATTTGTGTGTCTCAGCCAGTCCCAGCTTGTTGCAGGATGATTAGCAACAGTATTTTCCAGTGTGTTGGAGTAGACAATGATTTTGCATTTGTTATTCAATGCACAGTCAACCTTGTTGCAGCAAAGAGATTAACCTCAGAAAAACACAGGCACAACTTCAGGGAAAACAGTGCTCTCTTAGGACTTTTGTTTCTTGCATTAGATAGTGAAGGAAAAGAATTCAGGTGTAGAATGTCAATCTTAGAGCCTTAAAATCAATGGAGACATGCTTTAGTGGTGGACTTGTCAGTGTTAGGTTAATGGGTGTACTCAGAGATTTCAGAGTTCTTTTTCGACTTAAACAATTATATGATTCTAATAGTCTTTATCCATAGAAGACATCAGCAGCACCAGTGGGACTATTTCCTTGAATAAAGTCTTCTCCAGTTTCCGATAGGTGAAGATTCAGATGTCTGTTTAAATTGCTTTAAAATCGGGCCCTTTGTTGTTGTTGTTGTTGTTGTTGTTTTTAAGGGGACAAAATAATCTAATTATGCACAGAGAGTATTTTAACATCAAAAATCTACAGGCAGAAATGAGTTTCCTCTGCCTTCACTGCAAGAAGACAATAGCTTGCCCATTATAGGCTAGTAAGCAATTGTGTGAACACAAGTAAAAGCCAGACTGAGTGGATAAGCCTCACTGAGCAGAAAATATGTTGCCTGAGAACTAAGACTGCACTCCATATGTTTGCATAGCTTCTGTGCATGAAAGACAAGCTAGAGAGGATGGAGAACTGCACCATCCAATGAGGAATGTGGTATAAATAATACTGGAATGGAGTCTGCTCATGTGTGATTTTTTGTAGTGGCATAAACACCTCCAGAATCAAAGTCCCCAGGAGCCATTGTCTAATCCCAAAGAGACACTAGAGTAGCTCTAGGTTTTCTTTACACTGTCTCAGCCATGCACCATACCTAAAGTCTACAAAGAAAGACATGCAGATGGGGGTGAGGGGTGAAAAACCAGAATACCAAATTCTCTGTGATATCCACCAGGCAGATAGAGGATCTGGATAAACTGGCTTCCATCTAATTGCTTCAAATCTATTTCTACATCTGCATTCACTTCCTTAATATCTTCTCACACTGCATTCCCATCTTTAAGTACAAGGTGCTTGGTCTGGATATTAAACAGTCTGGGAAATCATTGCAAAAAGAATTGGCAAAAGCAATCAGCCAAGAGTTTAGAAAAAAATGGCTCTGCTTATACCCTCTTCTGTTCAAACAAATCATTTTTCTATCAGACATTTTCAAACAGAAAAGTTAAAGCACAGACAAATAGTCATTAATAGTGTGCAGAATATGAGCTCCAAAACAAAACCTAAGTGTAGACCTCAGCCAGTCAGAATGGAAGTGCTCTGTATGACCCATTTCTCCCACCTTACATCATCGAAAAAACTCAACCTCTCTTTTTGAATACATGACAGTCAGGACACACTAATTGCAAGTAATTTGCAGGCCAAGAATTATTCAGGACAATTATATGGTAGAATTTCTAAAATCCAAGTATTTGAGAAAGTATCCACTTGTAGACTTTAAACTGGAAAGGTACAGGGGTTAAAAAAGATGTGGTGCTGTACAAATAATCTCTTAGGCTTATATATTAGATTATATTCTCTTTTTAAGAAAAGCAAATAGAAAAAAATCAAAGGAATATGCATTCAAGAGCATTCTAGAAAATGGATTCAAATCCTTGTTCTTCCTTATATAGGTAATAGGCTTGATGCCAGGTGCCTTATTTTATAGGCAAATAATGTGTATTATAGTGTGAATTCATTTTAATTCTGACAATAAATTCCACAGCAGCTAAACCCCCATTGTTTGTTGGGGTTTTTTGATGGTTTGTTGGGGTTTTTTGGTTGGTTTTTTGTTGTTGTTGTTTTTTTGTTTTGTTTTGTTGGTTGGTTTTTTTGGTGGTGGAAAAAGACTTTGTTAAAAGTTCCCAGCCAGTTCTAACAGTAAGTTTGTTTCTGGACAAGGAAAAATGAAAGGGAGGACATATGACCATATTTATTGAGCAAATCACATGCTATATGCATCCTTCTGCTGGAAATAGCAGATGTGGAATGACAGGCAGAGATATCCAAAAAATCAGTCTTTGAGCTGGCAGCAGGATATTTATATTATAATCCTGGCTCTGTCACTGACTGGTTCAGGCTTACTTTCCAATTCTTTGCCTTTTTGAATTCCTTATGCATCTTGTCCACTTAACTTATAAAAACTTTGGCATAACAGCATTTCCTTAAGGTCTGTTGCTTTTCCATAGAACCTGGGATACCCCACAGTATCAATGCTGACATATTAGGCTCGGGGGACCTCCCAGCCTAGATCTGAGCAGGCAAAAGTAGGAAGAGATGCTGTAGCACAGGGAATATGAGCTTCTTAGGACAAGTTTTGAAGAGACAGTGCCAGGAAACCAGGCCGAGCTTCTTTCAGCACAACTCAGCCTCTCGTTGAAGTGCAACCCTTTTTATTCATCTCCATTGTTCAGGGAGTTCTCTGTCTCTGCAAAAATTTAGAGCCTTGACACAAAAAAGATGGGGTTTTTTCATCCTCAGGAACTTTTCTAGTTAGGGACTGATACTATTACTGTTTACAACTAAAAGAAATCCTTTGATGTCACAGAGGAATACCAGCATAAGCTAAGGCCAGTGAGATAAAATCAGCCCCCAGTGCAAAACATCAAACCTTTGAAACACTAGTAGCTGACAAGTTGGTTGTTGCTGGTAAATTTTTTTCCACTTGGCTGTATGGACTTTGGGCATTAGGTCAAATTTGCCTCTCAAAACACTGAGTCTGTGAGATGTGATGTTAGTATCAAAGACAGCTGATTCTAGCACTGTGCCTAAAGCATTTATCAATGACTGTGTTGCATATATTGCTAAATGCATAATTTATTATCAGTGTTAAAATGACACGTGGTATCTTCATAAAACTAGAAAGAACTGTTCTCCAGTAATGTATTAAGAGGTATGCATGTGTTTTATGAACGCTTTCACGTAGAAAAGGGCTGTTAGATTATGACACCTAGTTTTATTTCTTCCTTTTTTTATTTCATTTTTAGCCATTTAAGAAGGTATTTTTTTAATTTAAGTTACCCTGACTTATGCTTGATTTTGCTAAATTACTTTTCCCAAATGCTCACTAGAAGAGTCTTTTGAATTAATGGATAAAACTAAATTCACTCCCACTCTGCAACTACATTAGTATGTTACATGCAATTATTTATGATTCAGACAAACTAGCTTCCCACAGCCCCATAAATCTTATAGAGTCAGAACATTGTGGCATCATCTCTGCTGTCAGTTTTTACTTTTTTTCCAGGCATAATGTTCCTTGAAATGGAGAAAAAAAATTCCTACTCAACAAGGAGTTACACTGGAAATTCAGGCAACTGTGTCCAGCCTGACAGATGTAAAGTGGGTATTTATTTCTACCAGGATGAAGCACCTACATCCAAAACTGCAGTCTTCTAAATTCTTGCTCATTTTTTGCCACACCCTGGAAGCGCCTAAACTCCGGAGGCACCAGCTTTTCACATTAAAATTCTCCAGACTCCTGAAATTCTGCTGTGGGCATGTCCAGAAATGCCTCTCATGTCATGGCACCCAGTTAACTCTCACTCTGGCACCATCAGATCCAATGAACTCAGCTTTCCTGCACCTGCACCCATCTTGCCCAAGGGGCAGAGCCAATGAAGGTTCCCAAAACACAGAGAGCTGCTGCCCTGTGAAGCACAGTAGCAGCTGTTGCTGCTCTCCTCTCCTGCATACAAGAGCTCTGTGGTCAGGGCTTTTACCCTAGATGTGGGAAAGCTGGGGTTTACACCCTCCTGTGCCCAAGGAAATCAAAACCCACACCCTTGCCACAAGGCTGGGGCTGTTCTGGGTGAAAGTGCTCTCCACCCTGCCCTTTGAAGCTCTTCCATCCTATAGGAGCCAACCACAGCTTCACAACGGCAGTGGAGAACATGAGCCAGCATGAACCTTTGAGGGGTTATGGCCCTCGTGGGAGGAGGCAAAGGAGGTTTCGATGCCCTTTCCTTCCCCTAAGGAGTTTCTGGGTATTGTGTCCTAGGTCAAATTGGCCTTTTTGGAGTACATATGGGAGAAGTTTCTCCAGTGCTTCTCCATGGAATGATGAGGAGTGTGGCAGTAGTGAGTTTAACCCAGTGCCTATGTCACCTCTCCTCACTGGACACTGCCACTGGAGCTTCTGAGCACCACTGCCTTTCCTCCTGGCTGGCTCCCACAAGGGCCTCATGAAGGCTGTTTCCTCAACAACTCCTCTCTCAAGAAAAGCAAAAGAACACCACCATCAAGCAGTGATCAGCATTCCAGTGCAGCATTTCTAGTAGATATGACATGCATCATGCTCCACATCCCAGTTGCCCTGCAGTCCCACACACTGCCATAGCTGCAGCCACGCCCCTGGAGACCACCAGGCACCCCATGTCCCCACAGCAGCATGGACACTGCTTGTCCTCATTTCCCATGGCCCAGGATCTCTGCCTCTTACAGCTTGCTGAAGCTATTGCCTGTTTGACAAATTGCTTGAGGAAAGTCTTAAACTGGATTTCTTCTTTCATGGGTTTTGGAGAACAAGTTGCATATTTCTTTGTGATATGCATCTGTCTCTGTGACAACCCTTCCAGCCCAGGGCTGCCCAGTTCTGCTAGCAGCCATTGTTTCCCAGGAAAATTTTCATTAATGGTAGCAGCCTCTGGGACCCCAGTTCATAATGAGGTTTTTGTTTGGCCCTGACTGATCGAAGTCCCCAGTGACTCTCCGGTTTCTAGTAGTGAAGACATATGTGACACTCAAGTGCCCTTCAGTTTGTGTCCATTTGCATAGGATAGCTTATATTCCTTGGCCCGTAAAGCCAAACAACCACCTCACTTCAAAACCTTGAGTGAGTCCTTTGGCTCCCCAAGCACATTGCTCAAAGATTAATTCTTGATCTTCAGTGTGCTTCTTTGACTTCCTTAGGCATATTTCCAGTGAAAGCAAAACTTGCTACATCAATGTCTGCATATCCAAGCAATCCACAGTGCATTTTGCCTCTTTTGCCTACTGCCTAACCCCACATAGGGATACAGGTTTGACAAGAGGGATAGGGTCTGAGCACTCTCAAGTTGTCTGCCAGCTGATTTCTATAGAGAAATATGTGACACACAATAGATATATATAATTGACAATATTCTCTTCAGAAGCACATACGGGAATTGCCAAAGCAACGGAAAATTTCATTAAAACAAGTTAACTGACAGATAGAAACAGGTAGGAAAGAAGTCTTCATACTGTCCCCACCCAGAGAATTAATTTTTGCAGGGCTGGTGACAGAGCTGGGGTTGGTACTTGAGAGGGCAGGCACTGCACAGACAGGTTTACAAGTGCATCCTGTGCAGTTTGCCAGGTGAGGACAAGGGCTGGACCTGGCTGGAGGCAATCATCCATAGCTACCTCAGGAGCTGTTCTGGGTATGTTACTAATGCTAGGGATCCATACCCACCCCATAAACAACTATGTAACACAGTTTGTGGAATTAATTTCAATGTGGTCATTTATAAGGGATATGTTAATCTAATTTTAACCCTTTTCACTATGAAGAAGCTCCAATGCTCTCTCTCCAGCTTCAGTATTCTCTGAGTACAATAGTCATACATGTTTTCTTTTTCCTGTGGTTTGGAGAATTCATGACTTTTTTCCTGCTATAGAAGCTGACTACACTATAACCACCTCCAAATACTCCCCCTGACAAGGATAAATCAGTCTGTGCTGAGCTCGGGGCTGCTATGGCCAGGTTGCTGCCAACATCAAAGCCTGTTTAAAAGTAGCTGTGGGATCTTAGTGCTGCTCCACAGATACAGATGTTTCACATTTCGTTACCAAAGTTTTATGCTAGCCTTCTCTATGTGAGTGAACCGAAACTTTTTCTAAATGCTTAATGCTGCAGAACCAACTATTGTTGAGATGAGACTATGTTCTGTATACCTTCTCCTGAGCTGGCAGGTGCTGCTGGCACGTACAGGAATTACTGTTTACTCCTTCTCCAGAGATCCTATGCACGTCTAGAGCGTTTCAGTGAAGGCAGGGCTTTTATCAGCTCCAGCAGTCTGCAGCTCCTCTTGTTTTACTCCTAGTACCCTGTGTAGTTGAGTAACCTTTTGGAGCTGAGGACCATGCCAGCTTGTTTCTAGATGTCCAGCCCTGCACAGCACTGTCCTTGCAGGACTCATTAAAAGGTAAAATGTTGGCCTGACAAAGCCCAGGCCTGTGGCTGGAATGAAGAGTGAAGCTTTTGCAACTGTGCTCCTTTACACACTACTCAACTGTGCTTTTGTTATTTTTATGAAGTGAACACCTGCATACCTCAAGTTTGAGGGCCTTACTGATACCTAGATATAACAGTAAAAGCAGCAAAAAGCAGTAAAAAGTAAGCTTTTTGAGTTGAAAAGGAAATCTCCCTGCAAAGCAAGCACCAAAGAGCCCATTGTTTTCAACCGTTTCTACTGCCTAGAAAATATTTATTGGTTTCATATTCTGGACTGCTTAGAAAGCAGTGTGCCCAGCAGGTTGAGGGAGGTGATTTTCCCTCTCTACTCTGCCCTTGTGTGACCCCACCTGGAGTTCTGGGCCTTCCAACATAGAAGGGATATGAACCTACTGGAGCAAGTCCAGAGGAGGGACATGAAGATGAACAGAGGGCTGGAACACCTCTCCTATGGAAACAAGCTGAGAGGGCTGGGGGTGTTCAGCCTGGACAAGAGAAGGCTAGATTTATTGTGGCCTTTCAGTACTTAAGGAGGGCTTATAAGAAACACTTTTTACCAAGGTTGTACTTAGAGGACTAGAGTTAGGGTTAAGCAGGAAGAGGGAGGTTTACAGTGAACAGGAACAAATTCTATACTGTGAGGGTGGTGAGACATTGAAACAGGTAGCCCAGAGAAGCTGAGGATGCCCCATTCCTGGTGCTCAGGATCAGGTTGGACAGGATTTTGAGCAACCTGGTGTGGTGAAAGATGTCCTTGCCCATGGCTGGTTGGAACTGGATGATCTTTAAATGTTCCTTCCAGTCCAAACCACTATGTGATTCCATGTTTCTTTTATTCTGTGAAGAAAATGTGCTAGCTGCACCAATGGGAAGGTGGTTCTTTGTAAGGCTTTAAACTAGGTTTGTTGTTATTTGTTTGACATTAAATAGCTTTTATAAAACTGACTCACAATCTAGCTTTAGTAGTGACAAATTAAACTCACTGCCCCCTTTCTTCACGTAAGATTACAGATCAACTGATTTCTGTAACATCCTTCATAATCTCACACCTTGAGAAGTGGAATTTGATTGGAGTGGAATGATTAAGATTGGAAAAGACATCTCAGATAACCAAGTGCAACATTTGGAAATTATGTGTAGAACTAACTAGAAGGGCTGCATGAATATTAGACCACATAGAAATGAGATATTGTGTGCCTTTAATTTGAGGAAACACTATATTTACATGAGAAAGAGCACATTAGCAATGACATCTAAAAAAAAAAAGAAACTTCAGCTAAGGAATGATCATTTTGTTTTTCAAAATAATTCAATTTTCATGAAATTTCCATCAGAAATTACTATATGTGGTCCTTTCAACAGAGCTGTTTTCCCTTCAGGACACTGTAGAGCATGTGTTATCTGAAATGGCAGAAGAAACTTTGGTGCAGGAACTTAAGCAAGCAAAAAATAACAAACCTATTAAGGTGAGATGACTTAAATCAATTTAGAGTACAGACTACCACTTGTATAAAAGTACTCTTGGTAAAACATAAAGTGGCAAAAATGTGGCCTTTTATGAATGAATTAATCCGTGATAACTATTAATGGAGGCAGAAGGATCTTCAGACACAGATTAAAATATACAGCAGCTTTAGAGAATGGTGTGCATTTGACACAACAACCTGTCCTGATATGATTGATTTTTGACTTTTTCCAGTACAGCAGACTCAGACCTTGTATGCATGTTGCACATAAAAGAAGACAGATGAAGGATTTCGTGCCTATTTTCACAAAAGATGTATTTGCAACAGAAGACTGAATTTGTGGATTGCCCCTGTTTTATCCTGCAAGAACTCACAAGGATTTTAAAAGGAAGGTCTATTTAAGTGTAGGCTTTAATCCCAGCTTCTTTCTCAGGGTACACATAAAGGTTAGCTCCAGGAAAGCACAGGCTGCCAGCTTAGGTGCCAGAGTGAAATCTTTACCACCATATATCTTCAGAGGAGGGTCAAGTACTTCTTAAAGAAATCCAAAACTATTGACATGCTAATCTTGGACCTGTCTGAGATCAGCAGGCTCAGCAGGCAGCTGCTGAATCCTACTTTTTAGGGAGTGCTAAGAGCATGGTAGGAGAGCTGCAGGAGCCCATCTCTGTCACTGCTGCTCTCCCAGCCTGGAGAAGGCCAGGAGGTGAAACTCCTTCAAAAAACTAAACAGTTCTCCTTGCAACTATCTTTAAGAATAAACTGCTCATCACACTGATTTCTTACTTGTTGGGGTATTTTGGCTGGGTTGATTTTCGCGTATGTGGGGGGAGGGAGTGTTTTGGTTTTTTTTCTCAAATATACAATCCCAAAGGGAAAAGAATGGACCTAATTTTCCTTCTTAACCTGAAGGGTTCAAACCCATGACCCTCAGAAGAGCAGCCTGCATATCAGCCTATGAGATAGGAATAAAACTTTCCACCCACCTTCCCCACTGAAAATGAGCTGCAGCACGGCAAAAAATTCAGGAGGCACTAACTTGGAGCTGCTTGTTCCTGTCAAGACTGGGACAGCTCTGGACATGTATGGAGAAAGTCTGTGCTCTGCTTTGTAGAATTACAGCCCCAGGGGCCCAAGAGAAGGTAAAATTAAAAGTGGAGTTTAAAGGGGGGAAAGTTCATCCAGGATTTTGCTGCTGGAAGGATCACAACTCTGTATTTTCATGCTTGTTCTGGATGGTGCTTCCACACTTCTCATCCACAGCACTGGCACTTCAGCTCTGAGACTAACAACCTTTCACTGTGGTACGGCGTCAGCAGAAAGCATCTGCTAACTCTACTCTTTGCTCCTCTGCCCTGTCTTTGCCTTTGTGACCTGTCTTTGAGAAAGAATTCCACCCCTACTATCTCTCTTCTACCTCTGGACCATATTATATCTTCATGGTGATACTATAATGTGAATAATAAAGTGAAATTCAGGCCCTGCTTGTGTTGCTGAGGTCAGTGAAGCTGAATCTATTTGCAGCAGCTGAGAAACTGCACAAATGTATTTGTTTTCCTTCTTTGCTTGAGAAAATGGAACCCTTCATTTTCTGTTGCAAGAAAAGGCACCACATAATGATTACTTTGGTGGATCATTTCCCATCTGCTCTTGGTTGCCCTTTTTTCTGAGTTTATACTGAAGTCTGGACAAAATCTTTTTAAAATGCTATATTTGTCTGTGAACTGCATCCTGACAAAAACAAGGGAAAAAACCATGAGTTTTTATTTAACAAAAGATTTCTCAGGTATGTCTTGGAAAGGAATAGGAAGTGGATTCCAGGACCATCAAAGTGGTGTGTCTGTCAACTTACATAAGATATTTCATCAGGGCTTGATGGCTTTTTAGTTTTAACCTGGCATCTAAATGAAACTACAATAAATAGAAGATGATGAACTTTTTTGGATGTCTGTATCCCTGAGAACCAGAGGCACATGTGTCAAAATAAATTATTTTCTAGCTTTGGTTTGTGTGTCAGAAAGGTTGTATTACTCCTACTACACATAGTATATTAGAAGCCTAATTAGTCGTTGCCCAGCACAATGATTCAGAAATCTATCCCTGCTCATCAAGTACTTAAGTGTGTGCTTCTACAAACCTAAATAAATTCTGCCTTAGTTTTCAAGCAAGAGGCCATATTTCCCAGAAAATGATGTGGTAAGATTTCATACCTAGTTTATACTTCTTTGGAACAGCTGTAAATCATGTTACAGTAAAATATCAGATCCAGCAACCGAGAGGCCTGAACAGTCTGCCCTATTTACATAGACTGGGTGATAGTGCTGACATCTTAATCGCCCCTAAAATTTATCTTAGCAGATATCCTAATGCTCATTATCTTTGCAGTCACTTATGGCTATTGTTTATCCTAGAATTTGAAATCCACCTCCTAAACAGTCCAGGCACACAAAATTTCAGTTCTCTACTCCTCTTTCCTCCATCCCCTTTCCTTCATCCTCTGAATACTTAATGTGTTCACAAGAACAAAATATTTGGAGTGGACCAGAAGCTTAACAAGAAGCATTAATAATGCAGAAGCTCCTAAACTCTTTCACTAATAGACCTTTCCCTGTGAAAATAATTTTAATCAGTGTTTGTGATGAAAATTTGCATATGGATAACCTGCATTCTCCAAGCATCCCTTTCAATATTTAAGCTAACACAGCACTTAACAAATATGCTTAAACACTGAAATCTACTGTTGACTGCCAGACGCATGAAACAACTACACTGCAAACACAAACTGCCCTTTTGCACTCTTTTGTGCCTGTCATGCCACCTAAAAAAAGGCCACCAATTGAAGGAGGTATTGCAGAACATCAGGAAAATTAACAAGTCTGAACAACTGAAGAAAATAAACATTACCAGTTTTGCCCCTAAAATCAGTCTCCCAGCAGATTTACTTGTATTTTAATTGCTAACGGGAATGTTTGAATGCAATAAAAAGTTTCTGAGTTGAACAGGAGTAATTAATGAAGAGTTTGATGTTGGAATCTTCAGATAGACTCTACCTTGATTTTAATATTGACTGATTCTACAGGGAGAATTTGACCACAGCTGTGCCCTTCAGAATCATTGTACAGATCACGTAAAATTTTGTTCCCAGATGAAAGGCAGACAATGTGCCTTATACAATGAGAAAAACACCTCGATAAAAATAAATTATACAAAGCTCCACTGGAATTTTGAATGCACCAAACTTGTGTCAGATGATCCAGGGAGAGTTTTTCAGTCGAAGTACCTCAGAGCATACAAAGTCTTACGATGCATTTTCTCCATTCATATGTTTTTCTGATGGATCCAGTTCTAAATTTAAAATCATGAACTTTCTCCTGGTTTTATTTCTATGTATTTGTTTTACATTTAAAACTGATCCCAGACTCCTAAACTTCTTGTTGTGTAGGGGTTCTTGTCAAATCTCCACATCAACACAGCTCCCCTGTTGTGTGTGGGGTAGGATTGTGACATTTGTAAACTATAATCAAATGTGATTTTTTTAAACCTAAAACAATGCACTGTTTTTAAACAGGACATTTTCATGAAGCTATGAATAACTGCCTCACACAGATTTTGAAAGAAAATGTATCATTATCTCCATCAAAGGTCAACCACAGATTATAACCCTCTTTTTGCTTGTTATGAAGAATGCCTTTTCTGTGGGAAATGATAAGATGTAGCAAGAAATGTGTGAGAACAGAATCTTAGGCAGAATGCATAATTTGTGTCCAAGATCTTTCCATTGTTTTGTGCTGTGTTAGTTGGCCAATACTGAAAAACTACACTTCAAATTTGTTGACTTCCACTCTTTTCCTTTCAAAGGTATCTAGGGGGTCATTATGCATTAATTAAAGCTGATGGATGCTGATCCTTAGTTTCTGTGACTCCCAAGGCACTCAGAAAACAATCACCAAGTGAAGGCTGTTACAAGAAGTACTGATTGAAAAACAGTCTAAGACAAGGAAATCTGAGAACCAGCCACATCAATTTGGGATCTGCAGGACCCAGTTATAGAGCAGGATTGATGAAACACATGGAGGTTTAGAATACAACTACAACTCGTAACATTGCTTGAGGAAGAAAACCATCCCCAGGCTGGACACATTCTGCAGAACAGAAGCAAAACCACATGGCAAAAATTTGGAACATGTAGTGATTTGCTGCCATTGTAGCAAAGTACAGCTTGGAAAGCTCCAAGGAACATTCAGGCCAGACTATAACAGGGAAAGCTGGAGGAGACATTAGCTGAAGCGCTCCATGACCAGACCTTAGCTCATCACACATAATAGCCAAGTGTTGCCTCAGACAGCCCAACTCCCACTCTGTATTTTGTAACTTCTTTCTGCAGGGCCACAAGATGAAGCTTACCTCCAGCAGCCAGTGGCCATGTGGGAGCACATGTAGCTGTGGAGCTATGGAACAAGCGAGTGCAGAAACATTTTGGTTGGATTACAGAAGCAGGTCTTCAAACACATGCCTTGTGTTTCAGACCACACAGGAGAGACTCACTCTCCAGCTGGGAAGCAGAGGGGAGTGTTAAGATTCTGAACATTTCCTATTTTATTAGAGCAAATATTATTGAACTTTTAAGTTTTCAGAGCAGAGTACACATGTTAAAAAGTTTTTAAAAAATAAATGCATTTTTTACGCATGAACCTATATAATACACACACCTAATTCCTCAGATTACACTATTTCCCAATGAATTAGTCTCTCTTCACATGTTTTTATACAAGAAAGTAGCATGTAAGTCTAATATTCTGACTTTTCTAGCTCTAAAATATATTTTGGTTTGTTAAAAAATTGAGAGAAGAAGAAGGAGGAGGAGAAGAAGAAGAAGAAGAAGAAGAAGAAGAAGAAGAAGAAGAAGAAGAAAAGAAGAAGAAGAAGAAGAAAGAAGAAAGAAGAAGAAGAAGAAGAAAGAAGAAAAGAAAGAAGACAGAAGAAGAAGAAGAAGAAGAAAGAAGAAAAGAAGAAGAAGAAAAATAAAAAGAAGAAGACGAAGAAGAAGAAGAAGAAGAAGAAGAAGAAGAAGAAGAAGAAGAAGAAGAAGAAGAAGAAGAAGAAAATAGAATGGTGTCAATTAGCTGAACAGTTTATTCTTCTGATACTTTATAAGGTAGTTCTTAAGAAGATGAAGAAAGAAGTGCACAATTCTTATACAGGCAGATCTCACCAGAACAATAGGGGAAATCCCACAAAAAAAAAAGAAAAAAAAAACTTTTTTTTTTTTTAGAACCAAATGCAGTATTATGCAGCAGCCACTTAGACAAAAGCTAGGGTCCTGCTGTAGAACATGGCTTGGCAGAGGCTTTGATTTCCTGGCTTGAAAACAAAGTCTCAGTTTGCCCTCTTTTCTTCTTTTCTCCTGCTTCATTATATCTTACAATTCCAGTACTATTATTTATTGATTGATTGCCCTGTAAGAAGGATCCCAGCACAGAGGGGAAAACACTTCTTAGTATTTAGCTTTTCTATAGGTGTATGGAGGTGTTTGGAGAGGGAAGGATGGCACTGTGGAGTGCCTCAACCTACATTGACATTAATAAGACTGATGGTGCTTCTCCCACCAGGAAGAAATGCATTTGTTAAAATGGGGGGGAAAAGTAACTTATCATTGGTTGGAGAGAGGCTGAGCCAGTAACAGTGCCATGGTGTGATGGATTTGTTTGTTCTATTGCAGCCTGTGCAATATCAATGAGTTGAGAACATCCAGATGAAGGGAGGAAGATTAAGTAATACTGATTGGATTTCTTTACACTTTTTTTTTTCTCTCCCTGAAAAAAACATTTTCTTTGGAATAAGGCACATTTGTCGGTTTATACAAAAGGGGATACATTTTCCTGGCAAAGTGGATGTTCTTGTGGTTAAAGAATGAGTCTGATAATAGAGGTTTTCTTCTCAATTCTCAGAGATTTGTCACATTAGGTCACATTCAGCTATGGCTACCACAGCAACTGCCACTAACTTCAAGGAGAGTTGCATCTGTTTAACACAGGTGTGCTATTTCTGCTTGGGAATGACACAGATATTAATCAGTGACTCTCACAAGTGTGTTTATTAAGATAATGTTTACTGACATCTCTGAGCATTCTCAGGTGCTGCTGGAACACCTAACATTTTATCATTTACCATTAAATTATAACCAGCAGTCCAAAAGACCCACTTGGCATCAGCTGTTTAATTGTTCTGTTTTATTGGAAGTCCATACTTAAGATTCATTTGTCCTGTGTCTCTAGGTTCCTTCTCCACTGAGTTAGCAGGGCATTAGGGAGACTGTGTTTCTCTAGCCTTTAAAAAAGAAGGATTATATATGTTCACAGGTAATGAACAATTTTGGGAAATTTCAGGCAACTCAAGTCTGAGTTTCTGTCTTCATGCTGACTTAGACCTGCCTGGCTGTGGATCACTATCATGAGCAGCAGCTCAGGTTTCTCAATACATCCATTTTCATGAGAGCTTTGTTTAAAGAAGATGAATTTGTGCTATTATTACATTTCATCCTAATCTCCTTCAGAGTCCAAAAAAGTCTAGTTCCATCACATTTCCCTTATAGTGTTCTTTCCTTTATGTCTATAGTGCATTGATTTGTAGGTATGTATGCATGTGAAAGTAAAGGGTGTCCAGTCTGAGGGTAACACTGCCAGTAAAGCCCTGGATTCCACATTTTTTGGGTATCAAATAGCCTGCTACCCCAAGATATTCCTGAGCTGATGATATGTAGCTTTTAGACTTTATTCTCTCCGTACCTCTGCCAGTTTTACAATTATTTCAGAGAATTGACTCAAGATCACTCTGCACCAGGTAATCCAATAATGGGGGATAAAATAGATTGAAGTTACTCAGTGCTCATTTTGAGATGCTTCTACCATCATTCTCCAGCCTTCACTCAAACTGCTTGATTTTGTGGAGAATACAGATTACCATCTGAGGGCAGCTCTGCTAACACTTTCCATTACATGAAGCTGAGGAGAAAATTGCAAATCCCATGAAATAGAAAAGAAAAAACAAAGCCACCCTACAAACCTGTGTTCAAGGACTTTGAATTGTTTACTCCAGTCTTCAAAGCATTATCTTGCTAGGAAAGTGAAAATTCAATAATGTGGACAAGGTCATGGGAAACATAAGTTTTATTTTGGAGGCACTCACTCAACACAATCATTTAAGCACTACTCTTATTCAGCAAAACACTTGTGTTTACCTATTCTTATCATCCTCTTAAGCAAGCAGGCTGGAAAAAACATCTGTGCCACAGAAAATTCCACTGAAGTTAGCAGCCATGCATGAGTATTTCTGAACTGAGCTGAGCTCAGAAACGGACATTTTAATCCCATAGCAATTTCTTGAAAAGACTTAAAATTAAAATTTTATATATATATATATGACTAGCTCCATTCACCTAAAAGAGACTCAGCATCCTCATACTGCACAGAATAAGAAAACAGACTATATTAATAAGGAATTCTAATTTTCTTAGTGCACTGAGTGCTGAGACCAAGTTCCTGACTGGAGCAGGTCATATTGTTGGAGTATTACTGATTTTCTGGCCAAATCCAGCTAATCTTAGAGCTACCGAGCCTTCCCTGAGGTGACAGGTTTGGCTGATCTGTGATCAACAGCTCTGATGTCACCTTAGTAATCCTGACAGCTGGGCTACACAACCTATCAGCACATCCTCTATCCTATGAGAGCAGGAAGGAGCATTTTGGAAAAGCAGATCTCATTCACAAATCAGCCTCCCATACCTTACCTGTAGCCTAGTGTCCAATTAATCACTCCAGATGAAAACTTCATAATGTACACATCAGCAAGAAATAATTCAATAAATAAAATAGAAACATGCAATGCATTTCAAATTAATTCCACAAAAAATACATAGATCAATGAACACAGAAACTAATACCAGCCTCTTCTTTACACAAACCCCATTAAATCTTTGCAGACTGCTTCCTTAAGTGCACTAAACCCTCTGCAAACATAACTCATTTGGAAAGCAATTAACCAGTTTATCTAATTCTTAAAAGATATTAAACAAAGAGTGACAATGATAGCATTTATACTGATTGAAAGTGTAGCCTTGTCCACAGACTGCAATCAATTTTCTTTGGCAACAAGGAACCTGTCTTTCTCAGCCCTTTCCATGCCCACCCAGGGTGGGGGGAGGCATGGATGGCTGCTTGTGCTGCTCTTAGCTCCTCATCACACATGTCAGATTGCCCCTGCATCTCTACAGACTCCTTCACTCCAGAAAAAAAGTCCAGACTGACAATCTACTGAAAAAATAGTGAGTTTTGTGCTTTTTAAAATACTTTTGCCTTATTTTGAATTTAATTTTTAACAGCCTTCTCTGAATATAGATCACAACATTAGGTGTGTGAATATCAGAGTCCTTAGCTGTTTCTTTTCCTCAAGACTGTCGTCAGTGATGCAGTAACACACAACACCATTAGACACAGGTCCCAGTATAGTCTAGGTGAAAATCTGCAGAATCATCCTCCTGCCCTTTGCACCAGTCCCACTTGCTGCAAGTGCAGTGTCACAGCAATGCAGCTGCCTTGCCACTGCCAGTACTTGCATAACAGATGCTCATTAAAGGGAGGCTGAAGGACATCACTATAGAAACAGTTAATTAGGGGACATCAGCCTCAGTTAAGGATAACCATTCTGGCCGGAGGCTTATAAACACTTGGAAACGAAAACCACTGATGGAGCAGGTGAATTTATCGACTTTACTTGTAATTTTCATTACTTTTTCACTCTAGAGATTCTTATCCTAATGTAAGCTCAGCAACTTCCAAATATAAAAAAAGTATTTAAAACACTGGAAAGACAATACCAGATCCTCTTCCAAGCTAATCTGCCGCTACAAGAAAAATGGAGCCACCCATAACACACCATAAAGCAAAGTAAAGTTATAAAAAGTCCTGCAGCTGCACAAGTTTGAATTAGATCATCATAAATCTAGTGTGTGACCCCTTGAGGCCACCTCACAGCGCTTCCAGCTAACCAGTCATGTTCAAGTGCTTTGACTAGTTTAATTGCTCTGCCCAAGAGGCTTTGTGTAATGCCTTAGACAACAGCATAACAGACTGATCAAAAGCAGAGTAGCTTTCTACTCCTCACCATGAACTTTCATATCAGGGGTGAATTATGTCATTCGTAGCACACCAGAAGAGTTCCAGCACGTGGTAGCATCTCTCCTAAGTCCAGATCAAGTACTTTGAAGAAACATAAACTTTGAGAAGGTATATTAAACTCCAGGCAGCACACAAACACTTGCAGATAGACAAAGCAGTTTGTTATCGTTTTCATTTGGTTGTTCAGTACAATACTCTGCTCTGAATTCATGTCATCACTCTGCAGCACCATCATAACACAGCAGCTGAGCTGCTGCATGAAAAATTCATTCCACAGAAAAAATCAGTTCAGTGATCACATTAATTCACTCCAGCTGAAGATTTCAGTGAAATTAAACTACTTCAGTGGGGCCATTAAGTTTAACCTGTGTCTTTCACAATATCTGTTATCACAATGGTGCCCATTTTGCATTTCCATGGTCCTAAGAAAGAGTTTGTATTTTTATGCAAAAAAGTCTCCCAAACTGGGCTTTGAATTTCACAGTAATAGCATGCCCTCCAAAAATGTCTATTTCATTTTGTAGCAAATATTTTTCAGCAATCTGAAAAAATTCATGCTCATCTTCTATGACACATCAATGTGTTTTGTCTCTTATCAGATCAACAGTCCATTTGTTTGCTCCAGTCTTGAAAGGAGATGAAATAAAACCCATAGTAATGCAAAAATACAAAGAAAGTTATCAATGGAGGATATACACATTTACAAAAATATACAAAACCACAAACAATATCAAAGAAAAGGACTTTTAGAGGTTTTCTTAATAGATAGGCTCTTAGAAATGTTTGCATATTATTTTTTGTATCAGTTGAATTATAAAATTAAGTTTCAAAATAAAATGTTATGCTAAAATATTGTACATCTCAATCTGTTAGCATTGAGATTTTATTCTTAAGATTTATTGTTGCCATTTAAATATATGCATATTGCTATAAGAGAGCAGAGCCATAGGAATTCCAAACAAATTATATTTCTGAGTAAAGAGTTCTTTGCTCTAGTTTATATATCTCTAGCTTTTAATGTAAATATACTGCAATAAAAATCATAAGAAAACTTGGCATTCAAACTTTCCTTAAGTAGTTGAAAAATTCTTAGCTTGAAATTGTCATTTATCTGCCATTTCTGAAAGGCTATTATATCCATAATGTAAACCACAATGTTAAAAATAAAGGCATTAAACATTTATAACAGAATATGCAATCTCCCTTTACATTAATCATAGGGTTCATGGATGTGTTTTATGTCATAATTCTTTTCAGCTTTGCTTATATTTATTTTATCTTAATTGGTACTATGATTTGTTAAAATTACTCCACTGTACTTGCTGTTCTTTTTAATATTTCTTCAGTATTTTGTTGCAGGGTTGCTTTAAAGCATTTAAAATGCAGGTTCTTTCTCCTAAAAGAACCTTTGAAGCACTCCTCCTAAAAGAAACTCCCAAAATGTAAAATTCTAATATGCTTGTACCCCTGCAGTCCACACTTTTCTGCTATGCTGATCATTTAAAGAAATACAAATAGCAGGCAGCAAGCAGATGTTTTCTTTTAATGTTTTACCAGTCGTTGACTCCAGCTTTCATGTTCACCCAAGACACTGGCCACACCAGGGAGGATGCCAGTGGAAAAGGTGTTTTTGAAATAAATATGCTTTTGTGTGGGAGAGGATTGGGATAAGGAGCACCAAAGTCCTTCCATCAGGCAACTGCCCAACAGCCCGGTCATGATTTCAGCAGGGCCAAACTCAGTGCTGTGAAGGTGTTCTTCAAACACTGACAGTTGCACTTGCTGTACTGAAGATAAGATGCTGTTTGCTCTCTAACATTTATTTGACCTTTCTGGAGGCTCTGACCAAACCAGGTCTTCCACACCTTTTCCTCCCCATCTCTGCAGTCTGCTTTCATTGACTCCTCCACCCCAGCCTTCATGCACAACATTATCCTTCCCACCAAACTCAGAGGCAAATTATTCACTTGTTTTAAGGGCCAAACCTATGTTCTCTGCCCTGGCTAGTAACTGACACATATTTAATGAGAAGCCTCTTATTTTCTTGTTCTTTATATACCTGAAAAAAACTATTTTTACTACTGCTCTGGTTTTCTTTGCAAATTTGTACTTTTCTTAGCATGTAGCAATATCCACTTTTCCAATAACCTAATGTTTGACATTTTTCAGCCTTTAAAGCATCAATGTTTTTTGACGATAAAACCTTTCTTCAGTCTTATCTCTAATCTCTGTTTGAACCAGGTTAGGAACATTTCTCTCTAAGCCCTTTCAAGGGGACTGATGGATTGACATAGTTCCTGTTCCATCTGACATAAAGAAATTTCATGTGGCATGCACATTGAAGTCTTTGAACTCTTCAGTCTTGCTTATATCTTTGAGAAATCCACATCATCACAAAATTGGGCTTATTAGGAGTTTCCACACAGGAATCAAATTACGAACAATTTTCATGTAGACAGCCACATCACATAAATTTCTATTTGTTTGTCATATTTCTTCTTACCCTTAGCCTTTTAATTTTCTGATTTTTTTTTCCTGACACATCATAAATTAAAACTGTCCAATCAAGCAGTAATGAGTCTTTTCTTAACAATTTTTTACAGCTCAAATTTTGTTTATAGTTCCTTTTAATGAGTAACCTTCTTTTAAAAATGGTCTAAAGATGGCTTTTAATTGGTTTCTGTCATTAAAAAAACCCCCCATCATTATCTTCAAGTCCTTTACAATTTTGGGCTTTTTTCTGCGTTAAGTAAAATATAAAACTTTCTTGCTATGTTTAAATCTCTGACCATTTGCTGCTTCTTCAAAGATTTTTTCCCTTGTTTTTCACTACTCTGAATATGAAATCTATCTGCTCAATGCTTCTGCACCAAACCACTACCCCAAGCAGTGCCATTTTTAGCTCACACTCACATCTGAGGATTTCCTGTACAGTTCAAATTGCTGTTTGAAACTTTTTCCAGAGCTACAAATATATATTGAAATTACCACCAGTGCATTTTTTCCTGGTAATTTTATTGCCAGTAAAACTGGACCATTACAATACTTAGTAAAAGTGGTCTGGAAAAGGATGGAAGATGAGTCCCCTCATTTAATGAGCACATAGGGGCTCTCTAAAAAATCATAAGGGATTACTAATCTTATTTTCTTAAAGCAGCCTTCTTTCAAAACAAGAGATTGGACCTGTGGCTTTTGAGACCTCAAAACAGAGTCCCAATACCAAATAAATGCCTTACAAATCCTTGTAATTAAGGAAAACATTGCAGATCTAATTTGTAGTGCTTATCCAACAATCAGTGATGAATTTTATCAAGTTTAACAATTTTACCTATATTTGAGCAAAAAGCAAAGGCAGAAAAGAAAATAGTTTTGTTTTGCTTTACTTTCCCCAAAATATTGTTCATATGCTTCAAAAAATTTCTGTAGGATGGCAAGATGATCAAGAAGATACAAGAGTCCAAATGCAAACCTAAGTCATTTGAGGTTAGTCTCCTTCCTTAATCAAACTTGCCTTCAGACAGTGAAACTTGAACTAGGGGTTTTGGGGCTTGGCCAAACACCAAGAAATTCAACATTTCATAATTCCAATGCAATCCTTATGCTTTCCCACGAAGTCCAACCTTCTATATGGTAAAGATAATTCTCATTTTCTGTCCTAGCCACAAACTTTGAGTGTGACTCACCAAGTATGGTCTTTCCTGACTCCTAGTTAGACTGGGGTTTTTTTTCACCTCTGTGCCATAGTGGTAAAATGCCACTTTCCACTTGGTCCTCCTTTTCATTTGCCACTGCCTGTACATGTTGTTACATTTTAATAAACGAAAAGAGTTCTTACTAAGAACCCTTATTAACAGCTTACATGCTGTGTTGCACATAGCAGGTACACCTTGCCTGAAGATTCTTCATTCCAGGTGGAGAGCTGGGACTTCAAAGGGGGTTGTCATACAGCAGTCATCCGGCAAAACGAGCAGAGCAATGAGATCTCCACTCTTGCTGCAGGCACAAATGCTGTTGTGTGACTTTTTCCGGTGAGGATGCAACTTCTTCCCAAGCACAGGAGGCTGCAGTAAACATGCTGAGGGTTGCCAGGAGTCCCATCCAACAGGGAAATCACTGTGACCAAGTAGCCAGATATGTAGCTCTAGCACTTCTGCCACTTGCTAAAAAAAACAACAGGCTTCTGGAAATCCATAGAGAGGGTAACTAGAGCTGATTATTTGACAGAGCAGCACTCCCCATGGTGAGAAATGCTGTGACATGTTCTGCCAAATATTTTCCATTTCCTGAAACTATTGCTTCTGTTTTGCTCTCTGTGGATTTCAGCCAGTTGACCTTTATGAATGTGCTCATTTCAGCCAGGTGTTCAGGCCTCTGTTATCAGCACTGGGAGTGAGAAAGATGCATGGCTGAGGGTACCTGCATGCTGCTGCCTTTCTAGAGGCTTCTTTTTTTTCTCCAGGATATTCAAATAATAGTTGAACAAGATAAGCAACAGTAAAAGGTATATTGGATTCCTTCTAGTGACAGAATCATCAGTCTGAATAAATGTGTTCTCTGTAGATGAAGAGAAAGATGGGAAATCCAGAAATCCCTGTGTTCTTGCTCCAGGTACAGGGTTTTTACAACCGTAGAAGTCACCACAGACTTCAGTGAGCTTCTCTATGAAAGATGTGGACAATTCCTCTGAGCATATAATGATCTTCAAATTTGACAGTACTGACTGATTATATGCTTTACAGGGCTGAAAAATGTTGGTAATGTGATTTGGAATGGTAAAATGACCAAGCAGGATAAACTACGAATCAAGGATCATCAATTTGTTGAGGAAGGCAAATTAATCAGCAAAGGAAAGGAAAAACAGAAAGTCTTATGCAGTTCTAAAAGGCACCAATTTTGAGAGACTAAACTGGTAAGGAAATCAAACTTTGTTGATCTT
This sequence comes from Brachypodius melanocephalos, assembly GCA_013398615.1. Taxonomy (NCBI): domain Eukaryota; kingdom Metazoa; phylum Chordata; class Aves; order Passeriformes; family Pycnonotidae; genus Brachypodius; species Brachypodius melanocephalos. The sequence goes on from VZSR01003807.1 coordinate 22,671,909, forward strand.
GTTAAAAATCATGTATGTTGCAATGGAAAGCAGAAACTTTGAAATGCTAATGAAGACTGAATGACTTATCTGTGAGTTCCAGTCATTGGCCAAGACCCTGTTGTGCTGGATCAAGAAACAAATAAATGATTCCTTCCCTGATAAGTTTCTCACCTAAAAGGCCATTGGGAGAGGAAAAGGAAGAATAGGGAAGAGAGGAGATTGATATGCACAGACAGTACTAAAGAGAGTAGAAGAAAATAAAGCATTATCAACAGTGCTAACGCACCAGCAGTTAACTTGCTGGGGTAGCAAAATTTGATTTTGCCTACTCTGCTGAGAAACCTTGAGCTGGGAATGTGCAAGTACATGTCTGAAAATCTAGGATGTGGGTGATGAAAGCTGGCCAAGAGAGAGAACAGCACTGGCTGCTTCAAATATGGCAGCAAGCCATTAGACAGCTTAAGAAGAGCAAGGGGTATCTCATCTGATGTGGTGGTGAAGGAGGAGCCAGTGGAAGAGCAGACAGGGCCGTAGAAACAGGAATATAAACACTGCAGAAACCTCTTGGAATGACAGGAATAAGGCAGCATTGCTTTAGCCAAAGGACAGGAAGTTAATATTATAGTAAAAAGGTTCATGGTGGATTAATAAAGGTCCCAGAGAATAACTCAGAATTGGCAATTTATCGGTGTTACAAAGAAGACTTTAGACATAGCTTGGATTTGTAGAACTAAAGTAGATAGTGTGGATGATACTTAGAGTGCAAATGAGAATGACAGGCAGGAGGGTGATGTGTGAGGTGCTGTACAGACATCAGGTAAACTCTGACCTGAAAAGTTTGCAATCTCAAACACAAGGCAGGTGTTTAAGACAAGCAGTGGCCAGTTAAAGTGTAGGGATGAAATGTGCTTGTAATGCTTAGTGGAGCTGTAGCAACAACCACAAGTCACAATTTACATAAGATGTTATTGCACAGCAGGTTCCTTTTATGCATTACAGCACAGATGTATTTTAAAGTGGCATTTGAAGTAAGATGAGTTGAGACACTGGCATGTCCAGACATATGGAAAGCAGCTAAGCCTCTGCTGCTGTGCTAGTACCTATTTCTGGAGCCAGCAAAGGAGTGAAGGGAACTGAATCTTCTTGCTATATGTCTGATTTGGGGTTGTACAGCATTTCTTGACTACCTGGCTACTAAATAGTCAGTTAAATATTTACTTACATTATCACAGCCAGACTAATGTCAGTATTTTCCTTTTAAACTGTTATCAGTATAACAGCATACTCCTAAATGTGAGAATGTTTTTTCACATTACACGAAATGGGAGTGTGAGCAATAAACTCCAAGTGAAACAGTGATAGCAACATACATGTTGTTATGAGTTTTGGGGAGCAGTCTGAGCAATAAGAGAGGATACTGAAATAATGGAAACTGGGTAAATAAACATCCCTTAAAGATCAGAGAAATATTAAAACTATTTTTCACAAGTTGAAATCCAGTGGGAATTTCTTTTCTTGTTAGAAAGCTGAATGACATAAAACCTGAACACACCGTCAGACAAATGTTGTCTCTGTTTTCAGGCATCCTCAATCCCTTGGATGATGCTGGAGAGACACCTCACCCCTGCTCAAATCTGTCCTGTGCACTGGATTCCACAAGCTTTGTTGGAGACCTACGTTACCATGTCACTGCCCTCCAACTTACAGCTTTTCCCCAATAGGGTAGCAAAACTTTTCGCTACAAATGAAATTATCACCTCCTTGTCTGCCTGCTGTGGACGTGCTGAAGAGTTAGCTCTGTATACAGGAAAGCTGCTGGCACGTTGTTCTTATCTTCTCTTTCTAGACTAAACAGTACCAGTTCTCTTGACCTTTCCTCATCCAATGTGTTTTCCATACTACTTATCATTCTTCTCCTCTGAACTCTCTCCAGTTTGTTTCTATATATCTATCTATAATTTTATAGTGTGCCCAAAACAGGACCAAGTACCCAAACTGAGTCTCCCCCGCGCCAGCAGAGTAAAACAGAACATAAAGCAGTCTTATTAGGATGCTCTGAAGTGAGATTCATCTTTCCTCAGCCACATAAAGCAGCTTACTCTTACTTAGCTTAGGGGCTGTATAGTCTTCAGGTTTCTTTATTGTCCTGCATAGCATATAAACATCTCCCACATTGTATTCATGCAGTTGATATCTGTGGCAAACTACACTTGTTATTTTTTTCTGAATTTGTGCCACTCCTATGAGATTGTCTCTCCAGGCTCTAACACAGAGATTGTCTCTCCAGGCTCTAACACAGTCCTCTGAAGTGCTGGCACTTCTCATCTGCTGGTGTAACTTGAAGAGCCACTGCTTCATATTTCAAGCCATTTGTGAAAATAATTATTAGAACTAGACTTACAAGTGACATCTGTCCACATGTATGTTATGGTGAGCTCATCTACACTGCATTTTTCCAGTTTCTTTTCAGAAAAGTGTGTAAGACTTTGTGAAAATCTTTCTTAAAATCAAGATCTAACAAGTCTATTCTTCATCCTTATTCCCTTGGCCAATTAACTGGTCAAAGAAAAATGAAATGAATTTGTTTCTGATAAATCAATACAAGACTTTTTTAACAATGTAAAAATATTCAAAGTCTCCACAAAGTGATTATGTGCTGTAATATTGTAGGATTTATTTGGAAACAGCATTATCTTTCTAGGCATTTATAATTTATTAGGCTCCCATTTTTATGGATGGGAATTACAGTATCTATTCTTTCACCCTGGTGTCTTCCATGGTATTCCATATTTTGTTTAAACTACTCATTGCTGGTTCAGTAATTGCTTTTGTAGCTGATTAAATATTCCAAGCTGCTGCCTGTCTGTTCTTGTTAGTAAAGTGTTTGTGTTCAGAGATTATCTGGTTTCATAGACCTTACTGGAAGAAAGGTGTCCACATCACACACTGAGATCTGAAACCTCTAAGAAATTGAAGGAATACAGTAACATGAGAAACGATATGTATTTTCCAGCCCTTACTAATGGTTTCCTAGAAGACTACTGAAGATATTTACCCAGCCACTACATGGAAACTGGCAGTTGCAAGTGAAGTGAGGATTCCTGTTTCAAGGGTTCAGTAGTAATTTTAGTTATGTTAGGACTACTGTAAACAAATATGTCAGGGAATTTTTAGGGGTGAATGATAGCCAGTAGTCATTAATTTGACAACAAAAAAAATCTTTCTATATTTACTTACCTTCTTTGGATTTTTTTTCGTCACTGTTTAACATAAAATGTCATCTAAAGCTGTGATTGCAGTTTATCCTGCTAGTTAGTTTAAGGATTATCAATATTTCCTCTCTTTATTGGTTATCCCACCTCTATCATCGTAATATATTGCCTTTTATCCCAAGTAGATCAAGAAGAGCCAAGTCTTTAATAAATGCTATGCATTCATACTGCTCCCTCTTGGAGTAACAGAAAGCATTGCTTTGGGTTGAATGTTCCTGCTCACTTGTCTTAAAGGTTATTTAATTAAAACAAGAGCAAAAGAAGAATGTCCCTGCTCTAGCCAAATGCCATCCTAAAAATAGAGCTAAAATCCTCACTTTGAAGTGACAATGCTTAGATCCAGCTCACAAGTTAGTGAAAATCTTTGTGTTGAGCACAGAGGGAACCCGACTATCTCAGTGAAAAGATATTTGTTGCATCAGTCCTCAGTACCTCCTGCTGGCTAAGAGACGTGGAGAGACTTTTATTGGTACAAGGGCTAACTGAGCATAGCTGGCCTGTAAAATAATGCACACAAAAGTGAGTGATACTTTGCCACCACAGAAAAAGACAGGAGTTTCTGTAATGTTGTCAGTACTGATGGTAAACAGAAAAAAAAAAAAAACAAACCAGGTTTTTACAGGAAAAATGAAAAACCAGAAACTTCAGCAAGTAACAAAAATTATTTCTCTGAGCCTCTTTATTCATACATTTCTTTATATTGACAGTAATACTGCAGAGACAATCAGAATTGTATCAGAGTGAAAGATATTAGAGTGGAATAAGAATCAACCACAAGATAGCATCAGTGAAAACTGCATGCTCTAAAACACAGAAGTGCTGCAAGGGAATGATGTGTATGAGAGTTCTTTTGCATTTATATTTTCAGTTCAAGCATATGGTGGGGTAAGGGCAATATTGCTGTGGAGGACTTAAAAACTAAGTTTACTGTAACCCCAAGGTGTAGCTTAGTATCTGAGGATGTGTATATAGTGTGTATCAAAATAAACTACTGGTGTTAACCTTCTGCATCTATTCAAAATGAAAATTTCAGGGAAATTTGCCAGGTATAAAAAAATAAACACTGCTGGTTAATGTCCATGGACCAGAATGAGCTCAGCATGAACAGATTTTATTTATATAAGTGCAAAAGCAGGTTCCATTTGCTATTAGATCTTCTAAGGTAAACTTTCTTATATAAACTATGGAATGTCCCACTAAAATAGTACAGTGAAATAAAGCCAAAATTTGGGATTAAAACACAAAGGCTGCATTTATTCTCTGAAATGCACACAAAACCTCATACTTTTGCTGTTCTCTTCCATCCAAGGATCACAAAGGCAACCTTCAGTTATAATAATGTCTATGCTTTCATTATATACAATGGCACAATAGGAATGGACCTGCAGAGCAAAACAGTTAGTGCCAGGGTCTCAATATCCTCTATGCTAAATGTTTTGAAGGTTTCAGTTTGGACTAGCTTTATTCCATGTCTGATGAGTGAACAGATGTGGAGCTGTTGTGCATCCTCCAGCCGAGCACAAGGAAGAACCCAAGATGCATATGACGAGACGTGCTCCAAGATGAACCAAAGTGTGGTAATCAGAGCAGAGGAAGAAGCCCACTTCAAAAGCCTCATCCCAAATAAAGCAGTAGAGACACACCCAGGGAATTAAGCCCTACCCAGCATATGAGGCAGATTTAATTAACCCTGCTCCACAGGTGGCAGATGGAGGTACAGCAGATTTACATGAAAAGGAAGTGGCAGAACCATGACAAAGACAAAGAATTTGCTGTCCAGAGACACTGGGCACTGTGGGGCACTATGTCTGCTGTAAATGGACAGGACACAGTGCTGGAGTAGTGAACTAATGCAGATAATTCTTATCAAAAAACCAAAATACAAACAGAAATTAGAGGCTCTGTCTAGATTAATCTGTGATTAATCTCGTTCAATGATAAGTCAGTGATAAGGAGGATAACAATTAGATAGGCTGTGATGACTAGCAACTTAGAAATGGATCATGAGACACAGATTTAAGTGAGAAACATGAGGGTGAAAGGAAATGCAGTCCCTGACTCGGCATTGTCAGATGTAGCACTTTTCCTTGGTCACTGGATGAAGAAAATGTCACCTCACTGGCGTACTATCCAGCTCCACCATGGCTTCCTTCAAGAATTGCTATATTCAACACTAGATCATCTCAGGGAATTCACAAAAATCAATTACTAGAACTCTACTGTTATCAGTTGAGTGACTTCACTACCACATAAATGTGAATGTTATTTCAACCAGCAGTACAAGCTAGTAATGTCTTATTTTGTATGATGCATTCTGAGGTTATCATATAAAGCAGAGCTCGCCATTGCTATTTTTGTATGTTTTCCTGCTATTTGACATCTGATAAAACAGCTATCCAGATTGGCTATGATATCAGCTAGATATTTAATTATTATGTGGCTGTACTGGAAAGTGATGCCAGAAAATATAGATACCCCAGATGTGCTCATGTTTGTTTTGGGCTTAGCTCACATATTTTACCAGTGAAGAAGTTTCATAACTATATTAAAGATACCATTCTGGAGGACTCTAAACCAACGAGTTACCACAAAATCACTGGGCACAGAGAATGACCCATTCATTAGTAAACTAGTGAGAAGGAAAGCAATCTAAGTAAAAAAAGGCCTCAGATATTGCTTTCATTTGCAGGAGAGGGCAGTAGTAAGAGCTTGTCTAGAGATAGGGCCCCAGCCATAATGTCTTCAAACCAGTCATTCAGTAGCTGTAAAAATATCTGTGAATGAAGAACCATGCCTTTATCATCTCTTCAAGAACCTAAACATACAGCAGGTAGAGGTTTCTTTTAAGGTTTTCATAAAGGAACTTTTTCTTAACTCTTCTAAGTGATTTTATAATAAAGAAGTCTTGAATACTGCAACTCTTTTTTATATTTTTTGTAAGTGTACATTTTAAATTATTTGGCCATTATATTAAGATAGTTGCATATGAGAATTATTTTTTGGCAAATATTTTTGGGTGCCCTTTAAAATACTAGCATCTAATCCTTGTCAAAAAGTTGAGTCTGTTGCTGAGCTATGCAAAAAAAAAAATCTGGTTCAGGTTCCTCTCTCTCAATCTTCATTTATGATTGCTGGACTCTTCAACAGGGAGAGGAGATGAAATTGTTTCAAAAGTTGCATCAGCTCTGCTCAAAGGGTCAAGTAGAGTGTCTTGCCACCATAGCTGGATGTGCTGCAATTCCCTCTGGAAATTCTGTTCCTTCCCTTCATCTCTATAGCCAGGCTCCAGAGCATGATGCTGTCAAGTGTTCAAGGCAACAAAACATGAAGATGTACCAAGATGCTGCATTTGCAGGAGTATAAATGAGTCTTTTCCTGTCTGATATTTCTCAAACTTCTCATTCATTCCTCTTAGCACGCACCTTTGGGAGACACTTCTTTTGAAAGATTTTGGTAGAGCGCCTAATGAACTACAATAAATTCTGATTTAAGGGTCGTTCTTGTAACTGGAAGAAGGTAAGTTGCTGAAAAGGCAGAACTTTATCACAAAGACTGAAACCACATCATATAGTGTTTTAGAGGATGGAAGTTAAATTGTTTCAAGGTTTCCATAGCAAAGCTTCCAGCAGTGCCATTTTCCTTTTACTCTGTTCACAGTTCATGTTTCTGTAAATTGGTAAATATGGCTGAAAGAAGCTGAGATCATGGAAGCCAGCAGTGTTTGTAATCTTCAGAATCCCATTTCTCTCTCCTCCTCTGGTAATTGCACAACCCATTCAAGAGTCAACTTGGCATCATAAATAGTGGCAGGCTGCATGCACAGCTATGCTGTGCCTGTGTGAATAACAATTTTTCATTCCAGCAAAGTTTAAATTCAGAATGTTTTCTCTAATTAGCTAGACTTTGCAGCTAACAAGACCATAAAGCTGTTCTTTTAATACATTTCTTCCTGTTGCTTTAGTTTTTTATCCTGGAGAATTAAAGAGCTGATTCATACTTTATTTGCTTATGGAGAGAGTTTAGTTGTTGCTTTTAAGAACGTTAAAATCACTTAAGCTTAAGCTGTAAAACAACAATCTCAAGCTAGGATTTCGCAAATGCAGCCTACACATGATAAAAAATAAAAAGGTAGATATAATTTTTTTTGAGTTACAAAAGCTTGAGAACAAAATGTTTGCTTCTCCTAATTCCCCTAATGTTTCCTTCTCCTAATTATATTTCTGGACACTCAGATTTACTTGACGTTTGCATCAACCTAACACAGTGGTTTAAGATATTTCCTTCTATATTGCCTTTGTTGCTTTGTGCCTAGAATCAGTGTTTGGAACTTGCCCTACCTACAGATTTCCACAGATTATGACATTGTCTTCTTTAAGGTTTAACATCTCTTAATACCATTTGTCTTGTCAAGCTTGCATAGCATCACTCCACATTGCTAGGATACAGTAAATGTTTTTAAAAGTGAAAGACCTCCCCTTTTTCCTATTGCTATCTAGAAAATAAAACCAGATTTTACCCTCTGATACAGGAGTGCAACTCCCCGTGGAATAAATGGAGTTCTGCATGTGTAGAAAGACAGAATTTGGCCTCAAAGATTTATAGAGCTATAAAACTACAAGTAGATAACTTAGATTATGTTTTCTGGGACTAAGGGCTAAATCCACATCACTAACTAAAGTTTCATCTTAAAATGGCATTAGTGTCTCCTGGACTATGATTTTGGATTATTATTATTGTTGCACTCTTTTAAGACTTTGGATTCATTTGACTGTCCATCTGACCTGTTCCCTTCCCTTTCTTTCCTTTCCTTTCGTCTGGTTTCATGGGTGGAGTAATATAGGAGAGAAGTCAGGAGTGGAAGTGCCATACCAGGTAACTGAACATCTCCTGGAAGCTACAACAGAGATTCTCCCACTGTCCAGCAGGAGGGAGGTGTGTTGGGAGTGAAGTTGTGTGGTTTAGAACAACACCAGAGACAGTGACCTAGAAACCTTGCATAGGAGGGAAACAAGACAGACTGTGAGCTGCAACAGTAAATTACTCAGGCTTTGCGCAAGTGGGTGAATAACCATGTTTCTGACTTGTCATGGTGTCCCAGAATATTCCTACCTTTTTCTTTCACTGTTGAAAATATTTTTCCTATTTCCTAGGCACTCACTGAAGAGCCCACCATTAGTCTTTTGAAAAGTGTGTAGCATAATGCATCTACCATAGGCCTCTCTTTATTTACAGTCTGGTTTTTCCACTCTCAAAACAGAATTATCCCAAAATAAACACCAGACAATGAGAATCAAAAGCATGTGTAATAGCCGTGCCATTTCGTAACTACTTGCTACATCTTTGTTTGGCATACTGGACTTTGTTTAGCAGAAACAGGGTAGTATCACAAGGTCAGAGTCTCCCACAACTTAATCCATTGCTAGCAAAACCTGGAATTCATATAACACAGACTTCTGTACAAAAGAGTTTCAACCAAAGTTAAAAATAAATCCCCACATAATGGTGAACAAAATGTAGTTAATTATAGAGGAGAAAAAACCCTAAAAAAACCCCTCGTCTGTTGGTTCATGTTTTTCTTTTTCTTTTTTTACCAAATAGACATATATGCAAGACATAGTTGCTTTGTTCTCTTGGCTAGGTGCGACATCATCACAGCTGCGATCAGGCTGGATCTCATAAACTAAGCAGAACTAATCCTGCTCAGCAAAGTTACTCAATGAGGAGCTTTCCAAGACAAGCACAAAGGCTTGCAGTGCTTGCAAACAGTGTTTTAATAAGAGCAGAAGTAGCATTCATCTCAGACTCATGGACTCATGCTGGATCTTAGGAAGAGGAAAATTACTTCAATTGCATATAAAACAAATGATGGTGAAAGACATTGCTCTATAATCATAGGTGCAAGCAGACAGGTATATATGGATCACCTGGAAAAGTGCTCAGTACACCCAAAGAGCCCCCAACAATTCTTCCAGTTTGATAATGTGGGCTGAATTGAAGTGCATGAAATGACGTCTCTCTTCTAAATTTCACTGTGGCCCAGGGCTATCCAGGATCTTTTGCATCCTCTAGAATTAAAAACATCTCTTTCATGTACTTACAGTCCTCTTCACCTGCACAAAATTACTTGTGGCCAAAAGTACAGAAAGAGGGTATAAGTAGCATGAATATGTTTGTTTCAATAACCCTGTGAAAGCTTTTCTGACCTCTGCTTTTTCCTTACAGAGAATTATTGGTATTGAAAGACCAAGGCTTGTTCTAATGGGAATTACAAGTATCATGACGGTGGGAGTTTAAATCTAGTCAAGTAAACAAAACCATTTAGAGATCATTCTCTGTTCTCAAGAATAAATGTGAACTCATGATTTTCACACTTTCTGTTCGGCTTCTTCTGCCTCCCTGCCAGCCTCAGAGATGATGACTTCAGCCATTCAGCAGTCAATAGCAGGTGGTTTGCCATACTGCTCCCCAAGTTGTGTCTAGGACACATCTGAGGAGCAGCACCAAACCCATGCCAGAAGGTAGGCTAAAAGCTAAAAAATATGGATAGTTATGGGAGAGTAAGGATGCTTGTGTCTTTTATATCACACTAAGGATGCAACCTCTGGTCCCTGAAAAGTGTGTAGGTGGCACTGTGAGCTGCCATGTGTACTTGGCAATTAAAATAATACTGATAGGGAAATAAGATATATTATTATTAGTGCTCTAATAACAATGAGCAAGCCATCTGTCTTTTTAATTAGCTTACTACATATCCAGAACAAAGGTTAAATTTGTAACAATTGCCATACGCAATAGTGACAATAGTGACAGACTCTAACTTGAACAGAAGTGCCCTTCTTATGTCCCAGTGATGCGACTGAACCAATACCTAGTAGGGAAAAATTCAAGAGTTAGAGTTAATCCGTTTAGCTCTTTTCTTCCATCACTACACCATGAAGTGGTTGCAATTAGATTTTAAATTTTTTTCAGTAAGTGTTTTTTCGGGGGACCAGGGGATTATTGGTTTTCTTTGGAGGGTGGGGGTGTAAGGTGTTGCTTTGCTTTATTTTATCTTGGCTTCTGTATTCAAAGAGCACTGGGAAATACCTGAGATGGGTCTGTATAACACATCTCTCACAAAATAATTCCTTTGGTCTTTTCCCAATGAGAGTGATGCTGACATCTGTCCTTCTCAGAGGTTGACGTGCAAGACTTTGCCTCAAAGCCACCAGACAGAAGGTGTCCATTTCCTGCCTGGGCAAGCAACCAACTGTGTCTAAGTGTGTTCATTCCTGACTGGGACTAGAAGTAGTATGTAGGTTGGCCTGTTGGCTGCAGCTGAGGGCTCTAGACTCCTTTTCAAGATCTCAAGCAAGCTGAACAGGTTATGTCTGCTCCCCAGTGAAACTGGTTTGGTGTAAGTAATTACTACTGCTGGCGAGAAGCAAGAGAAAGCCAAACATTTGCAATAGGAAGGGGGTTTGTGGTAGGCAGGAGAAAGACAGGCATGGTTTAATTTTAACAAAATGGGGGCCTTTTTTTGGTTTATCCACTCATTTGTGCTGATATTTGATCCATAAAGAATGAAACAGAGCTAGCAGTAAGTCATATCAAATACATGAGCTCAAACTTCTGTTTTCACTACACAAGTGTTTAGCAGCTTTGGTAGTTTTAAGTGTTATATGAAACCACTGCAAGTAGTGTCTCCTGGCAACTGAATACCTGAAAGATCATCTTTTTCATGACACCAACCAGGTCAACTCACACTAAGCGTTAAGTGAACATACTCTACTAAAGAGCATAGTTAACTTCACTGTTTTTCTCTCTGGTGATACAGCAAGGCTTGGTTGCTTTTTAGACCAAACTCACTAGATTTGCTTACAGTTATATGTACAAAATTTGTCTTCCTCTGTACTACAGGATATTTCTCTAATGAACATAAAAAAATCTTTGTCTAACACAGGTCCCAGCGTAACAGCCCATAATAAAACTCTCTACAAACAGCTCTGAATGGGGAGATGGGAAGTGCAGATTAAGAGAACGTGTACATTTGCATTTCAATAACACTCCCTATTGAACCATTTTAAAGCATTGATAGCTTGATTCCACTTTCATTGAGGCAAATGGCAAAACTCCCACTGAGGTCAAAGGGAGGCTTGATCTGACCCTAATTCACGAATGGCCAGATTTTGGTACTCCAACTTCAACTGAATAAATTGTTCAATCTATTAAGTCATGTACTTTTGAAGTAAAGTCTCTGTTGTGAAGCTCATAACACTCCTTTGAGGTTAATCAGTCAAGTTTATGGATCTAGCCATAGCAAAGGAAATTTATAGTAGTGCATACCATCTAGCTACTCTTTAAGTAGTTATGAAACATTTCTGATAATATATTTACAATTTTGATGTTTTTATGACCTTATGGTTTTTACAGCCTTTTTATGACCCTTCACTATTTCTTTTGTGAGCGTAGTCAACTAAACTACATGTATAGTTTATCTTTGCTGACTGGATTCTAGCATTTTAAACATAGCTCTCAAGTAACCATAAAGAAGTTTTTGGTATGACTCTACATAACAGTGGCTAAAATTCGTGCAACTACCTTCCTGAATAGCTGAGAATTGGCCAAATACTCTGAGTAAGCCAAAGAAAAAGATGCAGTAAGCAGAATTCAAGGTTGTTTGTCTTCATTTTCCCCCCCAGAAAGGTAACAGTAGTACATTTATCCCTTTAAGTAGTGTAGAGAAGCATATTTTGAAGACAGAAACTCAAATTCACTCTTGAGTATCAATGAAGATCCCTAGGAATTGAATAAAAACCACATTTGCCTGGAGAAAAGATGACTCAAGAGAGACCTTATCACTCTCTACAACTACCTGAAAGGAGGTTGTAGTGAAGTGGGGGATTGTAGTAAAGTAGGGGTTCTCCCAGGCAACAGGACAAGAGCACAGGGCCTCAATTTGCATCAGTGGAGGTTTAAGTTAGATGTTAGGAAAAATTTCTTTGTGGAAAAGGTTGTTCAGCATTGGAAAAACGTGCCCAGAAAAGTGATGCAGTCACCATCCCTGAAAGTGTTTAAAAGACATGTAGATGTGGTATTTAGGATGTGCTTTAGTGGTGGCCTTGGGAGTGCTGAGTTAAGGGTTGGAATTGATGATCATAAAGTTTTTCTCCAACCTAAATGATTCTGGAATTCTGTTCTATTCTGATTATCTGTTAGAAGGCTCTCCATATATTAATTTACATATTTACCTATATTGTCCATGTTGCATGGAGCGTTAAATAGATTTTCAAGGCTGGGGTAGTTTGTTGTAAGAAAGGTAAGAGCTCTTATCTCTGAACTGTATATATATCCCTTTCTGGCACCACCTTTCCTACCAAAGAGATCAGGGAGTAGTGGCTATGCCATAGTTTCAAGAAAATGCAAAAATTCTCCATTAGGATGTCATTACCGTTAGCCACAGAAAGAGTGGAAAGGATGATTGAGATTGGATGTCATCATTCAGCATGTGTGATGCTGCTAAAGAATGCATATTCACTGCCACAGCTCCTTGATACAATCATACATTTCTAAACTGGGTCTTCACATAGACTTCCAACAAAATAGCTAAGATTATTTATTTTTTATTTTCAATATGAAGTCAGAACACTAGTGTACAAAACCTAGAAAAAGGTTTGGTTTTATTGTCATAAGAAATGACAGGAATTATAGAAATCTCATCAGATAGTTTGGTTTTATAATGAAAGAAATAAGGTACAGATAACCCAAGGAAACCTTAGACAAAAACAAACTTTCAAGTGTCATCTATTACCCATTTAACAAAAGATAATCAATAATCTTTTATTTTATAATACAAATGCAGGTCTATAATAAAATGGCAAACTCAAGAGACTAGAAACTAGAAAGAAGAACTATAACTAGAAAGAAGAAACTAGAACTTTTTTCCTAACTGCTGTCAATATTTGGACAGTGAAGTATCTTTCTGGTTACAGCTCAGCAGGAATTAGATTACTTTCAGCAAATATTGATAATAAATAGAATCAGCAGGGCCTGGAAAATAATCTGCTCCAACACTCCTTTCACAATCAATTTATTTTAATAAAAACACCAAGATTTGTTTAAACTTCAAAGCAAATACAAAATTTGTTCAGGTTTAAACAGTGAATACCAGGTTTTATTTTTATCATCAGTACTGTAGTCACGAGAATTGCACAAGACATCGAAACAAATACATCAAAATTGATGAAATTCAAAGCCAAAAATCACTTCAATTTGGCAGTTATACTGAGTCTTTTTTATTCCTATCTGCTTTTTTTAAAACTGTAATAGTAAAAACCTTCAGTTTTGTCTTCATTGGATAAAGGGCTACTGAGATTAAATTGAACAATTATGTTATGTTCACATAATGGCTATAATCTTTTAAAGCCTGTTCAAAACTCTCAATCGTCTTTGATCTACTCGTGATAATCTTTGGTTGATCACAGTGACTGGGAAAGGTGCCCAAAGACTGGAGCAAAGCAAGTGTTGTTTTCACCTTCAAGGAGGAGCCAGGGAACTACAGACAGGCCAGCCTGCCTCAGTCCTTGGGAGCATGTTGGAGCAGCTGATCCTGGAGGTCATTGCTGGGCATGCGAGGGACAAGAAGGTGATCAGGAATAGTCACACATGGATTAAGAAATGGCAAGACAAGCTCAAGCAACCTGATAGCCTTCTGTGATGAGATGACTGCCGTGGTAGACCAGCGGAGAGCAGTGACTATTTTCTGCCTTGACATCAGAAAGGTTTTTGCCACTGTCTTCCATAGGATCCCCCTACAGAATCTGATGAAATATATGGGCTAGCTGAGCAGACAGCGAGGTGAAAACTTCCTAAACCACCAGACCCAGAGGGTGGTGATCAGTGGCATGAAGGCCAGCTGGAGGCTGGTATCCTGTGGGTTACCCCGGGGACCATGATTGGTTCTGATCCTATTTGACATCTTCATGAATTACATGGATGATGCAGCAGAGTGTACCCCCAGAAATTTTTCAGATAACAGAAAATGGGGGGAAATGGCTGATGAATAAGAGGGTCATACTGTCAAGTATGGGAAAATAGGTTGATAGGAACCTCTCAATTATTAAGGGTCTAGAGCATCTCTCCTATAAAGAAAGGCTGAAGGAGCTGGGAATTGTCATCTTGAAGAATGCTCACAGGGTTCTTAACAATATATACATAAATACCCTAAGGGAAGGTACAGAGAGGATGGAGATGAGTCTTTTCAGTGGATCTCAGTGACAGGATCAGAGGCAAAGGGCCCATGCTGAAACACAAGACATTTCCCCTGAGCATCAGAAAACTCTTTTTTCACTGTGAGGGTGAAGAAACACCAGCACAAGTTGCCCAAGAGAGGCTGTGAAGTTGCTATAAAGATCTAAACCAGCAACACATGTTAGTTCATCTGTGGTAACAATCACAAGGTAAAATCCCAGGCCACATCCCCATGAAAATGAGAATCCAGTTTTAGGGTTCCTCATACTTGCCACATGGTCCAAAGCAGTGATTTGATATCAATTCACAGTGCCAGATCAACTGTGTTAAAAAATAATTACCAGTCAACTTCACGCTGGTTCATTTACCATGTGATGCCTTTCCCGTGGTAGTCCACAGACTTCTTGCCCTGCCTTAACCCAAAGGTCATTGTCCCTAGATGTCCCTACATGAGGTCGTGGCTGCTGAGATGTGATTGCTCTCTTTTTATGCAGTGTCATCATTTGTAAAAGTGCAAACTGTCTGTCTCTAATGTATGGTAAAAATTACTTCAGACTTCAAAGGAAAGAAAACACCTTTCCTTTTACTCTGGACAATGCTTGCAAATACCTTATACTTAAGGAATTCAACTTTTAAGCATACAGGAATGGACAATTTGTATCAAAGTATATTAGATAAACATACTTGACACCAGAAAAAGGGGCAGATATTGACGAAAAGTCGCCTGTTACTTGTTTCCCACTCTCCATTTGGCAGATAAACAGTAGATCTGGGGCCTTTCCTCAGGGTTAGAACAATCATATTTTGGAAATCCTGGAAAAGCAGAACAAAAACATTTACAAATAGCTAATGTAGGTGGGAAATCTGGGTGACATTAAATGCAATATGGCATTAAAGTGATGAATAAAACTAAACACAGACTGTCTCTATATGTGGAAGTCAGAATGTCAGCTGTGTTTAGTTCTGCTGTGAGAACCTCAAATACTATAGCAGAAGAAACCTTGCACTGAAGCACAATCATAAGAAAGATGTTTCCAAGACTTTGCTTCAGTACATTTCAAATGGATTTTGGAACATCTCTTGGGAAATCTTTGTGAAGGTGGCACCTGCAATTCTTGTTATAATATACAAAATATATATACAAAATATAATAAATACGGTGCTTAAAAATGATGTCTTAGTTACCTTAAATCAGGCTCAAAAACCAGAGAATATATATTTTATCTTATTCTGTCTATGCTCTGGTTTCTCATCTCTAAATGGAAATAAATCCAGTTTGTTTCACAGCAGTCTGACAAAGCTAAGCAATAATTAGGTTTTTTAAAGTTCTATTATATCACCACAAACACCACAGCAAAGTCTGTGAGGAAATTTATAATTTTAATTTTAGAAGAGTATGAAGTAAATAAGGCATCCAACCATTCAGCTACACATTGAACAAGGAGAATGGAGCTGAACTTTTTTTTGTGTTGTTATGTGAGTGCAGCACATCAGGTACACCGAATCAGGCGAGGATTCTCTTAAAATGGTATCTGAACATATAATCAAAGACCAAATTATCATGTATAAGTAAGATAAGTAATTCAGCCTTATATCCTGGCATTAAGATATCACTTGGCAGTCTTACTCATCTACCTCTTTTAACATAGGTTTTGTTTTTAACCACTGATGCCACCACTCTTCTCTCCCAGAAAGTTCTTATTCCAAGAGACTCCACCACAGTTCAAGAACTGACAGCAAAAGGTAGACTGACTGATTGAGCCTTTTCTTGTACACTGCCAGAGCTCAGAAAGGTTTTAACAAAGTTATCATAGGTATTTCTTGGAGTAGAAGAAAGGACTCGGCCAAGTTGTTTAATCCCATGTTTTATCCCTGTCATACCCTCTGTAGGTAACTTGGAAAACATTGGGGAGATGGTATGAAAGGTTTCAGACCTTCAAATGGAAGAATCAGGCAGGTGAAAGAGAAGGTTGGGACTGGCTTGGGGAGCATTCATTCATCTACCACTCTGTTGGTAATGAAAACCTCCCGATACTCCTCCCCACATATTTTGGGAGAGAATGGCATCTGTTTTATCGGGTCAGGTTTCACTCAGTATATATTGGGAGGATTTAATTCCTACCTGCAACAAGAGGAAAAGTCAAGGGATAATAATTTGCAGTCATTTATCACACATGACCAACAGAAGTTGCAGCAGGCTCCAAATCCCTTGCCCTGTGTCCCACCTTCCCCTCCTTGCGCCACTCTGACTCCCCACAGATGGGAATCTCCCAGGTTACACCACACCATGTCTTACTGTTGCCTTGTTGTAAGCACCTTTGGCCTTCTTAATTTATAACAAGGAGAATTCTACTGTGAAGGATATTTATTAGGCTTCTTCCTATGTGACGATTTTCCACATTGAAATAAAATAGTGTACCATCAATTCACACAATCACAAAACCATGGAATCATGGAATCACAGTGGCATAGAATGGTTGGGGTTGGGAAGGAACTTTGGTGGTTGTCTAGTTTGACTCCCTGCTAAAGCAGGCTTACCTAGAGCAGGTTTCTCAAGATCATATCCTGGCGGATTTTGAATATCTCCAGAGAAGGAGACTCCACAATCTTTCGGGACAGCCTGTTCCAGTGTTCTGTCACCCTTGCACTCTGTTGGAAGCTGCCTTGCAACTTGCAAATCCAAGCCAAGTCAAGAGCAACCACATGGAAAAGGCTTGGAATTATAAGCAAATTAAGGAAAACTGGACTTTTCTTTAGATGAATAGGACTGTTGGACTAGTAGGTATTTGAAGGTGTTCACCAGCCTTTAAAAGAAGTTCATCTGAGCACACAGTTCTACCTTATTCTGCATCTAAAACTATTGTGCTATTCTATAACTGCTGTCCCTGCTAAACACCATGATTACCACGCATGTCTCTGCAAAAGGTTCTATCTCAGTGTGAGATTTGCTAGATCATAAATTTCGTAACTTAACATACAACTTTTAAAAAAATCAGAACAGCCGCATACATTCTCTTCCTAGCACTTGATCCAACAAAGACCTTTAAACACTTCACTAGTCTCATCATCCAAACTCCAATCTAAGATCAGAACATTCACCAGCATTGTGTAAAATGCTGTCTTTGACAGATGTGAAAATGAAAAGAAAAAGAAAAATATACCATTGATAGTAATACTAAGATAAAAAGTCCATTGCTGGGAGGGAGGGATTAGCCTGTCTCGTCCTAGAGACTGACACCCCTACACCTGAGGGGTCTGTGTTGCTCTCTGCCCCTGGTGAAGGTATTTTGATTTTAATGGTATTTTTAAAAAATCACTGCATATGTCCCACTACCCCCCTCATCCCTCTCACTATAGCCATCAAGCACCCTGCCCTTCTATCAGGTTCAGTGTCAGTGGACTTGATTTTTCAGAGAACAGATAGTGTGAGTTTACATATTAGGGCAAATAACAATGTCTCTGCTTATTTTAAAAGAACTTTGAATCAAATATGAATATTTTCCTATACTCCAATTATTTGATGGGCTGTTTGGTCAAGAAGAAAAACAGTAAAAGTCAGACTAGTAATGGTAAAGTATTGAAAAGAGAGGGGAAAAAAAGGCAAAATCCAAAGTGAAAATTTTCCCAGCCCCCACAGATTTAGATATTGATACTCATTCTCTTGAGTATTACATGTCCTCTAGAAAATACTGTATTTAATTTTCATACCACTACAGGTGAAATACAGAGACAGAAGTGAAAAAAAACCCTTGCAAAATAATTTTTTCCAACATTAAAGTATGTAACAAACTTGAGGTACAGAAACACAGCAAATAGCCACAAATGCTGGTCCAAAAATCTTCAACACCTGCCAGTCACTTGAGAAGCATGATGTGATCAGGTTTTCTGTCCTGTACTTGACAGAGGTTTTATTACTTCTTCGATCTGCTCCAGTCTGCAGGGAATAGTGTGATTAAGATATTACCTTCGGTGAACAACTCCCAAGTTACGTGGCTCACCCTGGAAAAGTATTCTAAGACAGGAAGAAACAGTAGACTGTTGTGAAATTTGTTATTGTTCTTTCTTTTTTCGTAAGTTAAGCATTGTAAATAGTTGGCTGAATGAACTGAGTGTCTGCCAAAGAAGACACATGTCATTTATTATATGGCGTGGGGACTACCATCTTTTGCCACTGAACTCACTGAAAATATAATGTATTATATAAATATTCACATGATAAAAAAAAATGTTAAATTTATCTATTCTTTCACCAGCTCCAGCTTATACCATGGCTGTATAGTGACTTGGGGAGCCAAAATTTGTTTCTACTGATCACCAGGGGGAAAAAAAGTGGATAGTATTTTTAACAAGTCTAAGTCACCTAGGTTATAGTACATCCATGCTGTACTCCAGAACACACACTAAATGCTCTCTATACCATCACCTGGTCTCCTAATAACAAGCAGGATTTGAAAACAGAAAAAAGAAAAGAAAACTAAAAACTATATCCAATACACACATAAATGATATTAAAACCTTCATGCCTATGTATACATAGTCAATACAAATAAATGCATTTGCATACTCATGCACACTCTTATGATGCAAAGAATGATCAGATGCAGACTCAGTCAAACACACAACTCAGTAACTTTTTAAAATAGACATATATATAATTGATTTATCTCATTAATATATAATATTAAATGTTAAATTATATATTTTCCATATGGTCTTCCACAAACTCCCTTACAAATCATACTGCTGATGTAACATCATCCCATTCCATCTACTTTATCTCTTACCATTTAGAGTTCTATTTGTGGGCATTGCTGATAAAGAGTTGTATGAAGAATGCACAGTGAATTATCTGTGGTAGTGATTGTTGCTTGACTTAAAAAGTAGCAGCCTTTTAAGGTCAACATCAGTTTCATGTTTGGATTGTTTCTACTATTTGGAAAGGTTTGACCTGTTTTAAATTACTAAGTAATGTGAAAATACATTACCAGCACAAGACTGTTGTCTATGTAAATATTTTATGGGTAGAGTCACTCGTCATTGGTTAATAAGGTAACGAAGATTCAAAGCTGTTTATGTTGACTCATATTTTTAAAATGAGGAATTTGAAAACAAGAAAATGCGACAAAGTTGATGACGATCTAAGATACTGGCTTACAGACAGACTGTTTGTGTCTTGCACGACATGAACAGCTCTTTTAAATTACTTATTGAAAAGAGATGTAACATTGCCTATGTGTAATATATCAAATGTATAACACAATGAGTCACCTAATGAACCTAGGATAAATAGCTATAATTCTTTGATTTGCGGAGATGAAAAAAAAAAGATCCTGATAGCTTTTGTTTCCACTGATTCTCCCATGTGTCCACAGCATTGAGTAGGTCATCACTGAGTGTACATTAATGTTCTCACTGTGGGGTTCCAGCATGTTTGAGAGTGAGCACGGCTCATGGGCTCAGCCTGCAACAGCCATGCCCTTGGTATGACCCAGTCTGCCTTCATTCACGGGCAGCATAAGGGCTTCCATGATGGACTGCTCAGTTTGGACTCATTTGTTGTCTAGTCTGGTGCAGATGGTCTTCCTCACAGGCCTTGTCTGATCTTTGTTGTGCAAGACCAAACAAATTCAGCTCACACCATCCCACTGCCACTGTGGAAAAGTCCTACAGACCATGAAACAGGGACATGAGGGATCAGTGATGTTGTTCAGGGGCTACAATACGATGACCTCTCTTCCACAGAGCCCATCAGAGATGCAGCATGACAGCCTGTGTTTGGCAGGGTCCTGAAAGATGCCTTCCTCTGCATGCCTGCATCAAGTGAGATGACTGCTGTACCAGCCTTTCTTCTGGGCAATGCCTCAGAAGTCTGTCAGTCTTTTCCAAGGGACATGGGGGTAACAAAATACATACAGACACCGCAGCTGATTTCACAGAGCTGCTCAACAAGGAACTCCTGTGTGTCACTTCTGTGCAGGATAGTCTTTCAAGTTTATTGTAAGGTAAACATTTCTATCAGCTGATCACAAATTTCATCAGACTCATGAAGGCTTTGACCTAAAGTATCACCTAAACACTCTGGCCAAACAAATATATGCCTTTGCTTAAACACTAGACCATATGTCCCAATTAATATGCATTTGTAGTGTTGTAACTCAGCTTGTTCTAGGGAGGTCCTCGGGCAGGATTTAATTTAATTTTACAAATTGGTGTCTTGCATTTTTATTGTGTTTCATGACTTTTTGGACAAAAAATTCCTATGTTCATCATATATTGTACATAGTAAAGAGGGGTGAGAGCTGTTCAAGAAGCTGGTTCATAGTATTAACTGTTTCAGAGTGGTAAGTGTACAAAGGCAGATAATATTGATGTGTAGAATAATACGGCAATCTGATTTACTAGGATGTAAGCCACAGGATATTGTGACATCATCCAGGCCCAAAGCAGACCTAAAGCCTCTTGTTATTTTATTATTGGGACCCCATCTCTCAGTGTCCTCATTCCTGTAGAGCCGGTACAAAACTGATTTGCCAATACTTGCATGAACCTCAAGTAATTTATCCAGCATGTCCTCACAGCCACAAAAGCAACTTTTCATGTGTGTTGGCATTTTCAAGACATTATCACACAAATCCAAGAGTTAGAACTGTATCTTTGGGGGCCCCTTCTAGCAAGCTCCATTGCTCATCCACACCCAGATATACAGTGCTATTCTTAGAAGAACAGGAACATGTGAAGCATGTTCATGGTGAATTTGAAAGAAGGTGGCTGTAAAGTTCTGTTTCCATTATAGAAGATATATCTAAATAAGACCTGTGGAGGGCCAAAAGTTTGGTGTAAAAAAGACGACAATTGTTGTGAAAATGTGTATGAGCCTGTCAAAAACGTGCATTTTCCTGAGAGGTTATGGTGCATTCTGTACAATATCCCTGTTGACCTTTTCCTAGGAAGATAACTCATACAGGAGAGAGGTATCCGGGTGTGCTAGGTGGCACTGTGTGTCACTATGCAGCCCAGGTCAGAGCTGCTTAAGCAGTGAAATGATTTTCATTAAAGTTTAGGCAGTCAGTCTAAACCTAGGATAGGTATCCCCACACTCTCACCTCATGTGGCACTATCACACCTGCACAAGACTGCAGGGGTGAACATCCTCTGCAGCCATTGAAGATGAAAACGAAATAATCCAAACAAAACCCCAAAGCCTTACGTTCACAGTTTGGTGCTGTTCAACCTCACATGGGAACGCTCTGTTTCTGGGCTGCTAAAAAAACACCCCAAGAAATGAAATTTATGATGTGTGAAATAATGTACATGGACAACACTCCCTTCCTCCAGCTCCTCAAAATAACCTCTGTGCTCCCCATGTAAACCAAACTGATCTTCCTCTCTGAGGCCACAGCCCAGTGAAGCCTCATCCCTCCCACTCTTCATCCCCCCGCTTTAATTTACGCAATAAATTATATGCAACACATGATATTTGGAAGCCACATCCTGCTGTAGGCAGGGCTGGCTGTACTTCTTAACACAATATTTGGGGATGACTCTGCTTCCAGAAAGAGGAGTCGATGTGCTGGACGTGGTTTAATTGGTGCCAGCTTTGTCCTATTAACAAGTGTCATCTTTCTTCACCAGATGCACAAATGGTGATGTTCTGCAGGTTATAGCACCCTCATGCACTAAAGCCTTTTGTTTATATATTGCTGCCTGATTAGACTGGAAATAGTGTATGGTACCAGGGGATAAGTCACATGAGCAAAGTCGCTTGCATGCATATGCAAAACTAGGGCTCCAGATGCAAAATACATATTTTTCTAATCCCTGAGCTATTCTCTGCGCATACATCTATATATACTTGCATGCTTACTACTTTTTATTACTTTTAAAATGTAAAAATAAGATTGGCTTGAATTTATTTTGAGGATTGACACCAGTCCAGGACAATTCTTGTTTTAACTGAGACAGTTTGCTCACTGCTAATTTTAACACAAATGATTTATTTTATTAACATGGATGCAACTGGGAAGCACATTCTCCCTTCCTACCAGGAAGCCTTGGAAGCCTAGCACAAAGACTCAGAAACAGCTACACCACAGGTTTGTGGGGGTGATCTCTTTGTGAAAAGGTGTTTTTGAGAGATACCAAATTTTCATACCTGCCTTTGCAATCCGTGCAGGAGGGAGGGACCTAAAAACGTCATACTGTCAGATATCTGCAAGAAACTGACAGAGACACTGAGTCTGATTATCCCAAGTTCTTCATTCCCTTTAACTTCAGTGAAAATACAAAGGACCTGTCTCAATTATGGCAGATGATGAAAGTAAGCAATACACATTCAACCAGGAGCTGAAGAGGGAAAAAGTGAGGGCAAATTACTATGTATAGACAGCGCAGTCATTGAAAGACCTTTAACATGTTTATCTTTCCTTAATAAAGTTTTTGAAACCTGTGAAAGAATGACTTGGCTATTCACCACCAAGCTTCGGCACACGACCCAGCTTTTTTCTACCATTCAAGGAATGTAATTTAAACTAGATTTAGAATCCTCTGCATGGCCAAGAGTGATGCCCACTGGAATGTTCGGCTTATGTGGAATTGTTTGGTTCAGTTTAAATAAATAAATAGCATTAAAATCTAATCATGGAAAATGTAGCTGTTAAAAATAGACTGAGGTAGTGCTAAGTGAAAGCATCGAGAAAAGGTATGTGCAGGAGGGACTCTGAGAGCCGATTCATCAAGTGCAAGAGCAACCAGGCGACCAGAGCTGGCGAGCTTTCAGGCACGTAAGCATCACCACCAAGCCTCCCCACCCTGCAACAGGAGTTCCCAGCAGGAGTTAGACCTGTTTCCTTCTCTTTGCACTTCAGCCACCTGCTTTCCCTCCAATCAGGTTCTCCGTGGAGATACAAGATTCTCACAGAGCCACCTGTGGTGAGCCTGGCACCCAGCATGAAAACCACCGTGCGCAATGTTTCTCCACCTGTGAAGCAGCTGTTTAATAATGAAGCAACACTAGAAAGCATTCTTATTTTTTTAGTTTTGTTTGTGGCTTTTGATGCTGAGTTTTGTTTGTCTGTGGCACAGTAAAACCTCAGCAAGCAAAAGATGCCATGAATCCAGATGGCAAAGACAGTTTCTTTCAAGTTGTTTCACCTTGTGCTATTTTTTACTTGTTTTCAGTTATCAGCCTTAAACATGAAACTGTTACCATTCTTGATTAAGACATGTAAGTTAATCAGAGCATTTAATTAAAAAAACACAAGATATTTTATATATTAGGTTCCATGATCAGTTTGTGTTTTGAGTATTTGCGTATTTTCACAAATGGAAAATAATATTCTGTCTGGTGCAACTTGTTCTGGATTTTCCAAGATTCACCATAAAACAGATAAGAGGCCTGGCCATGGTGCATCATGAAGCCTTTAAAGCAGTCTGGAACTCAACCAGGAGAGCTTATTCCAGACAGCAACTACTGCAAAGACCTAGTGATGCTTTTCTTAATGATTGTGATGTTGTTCATTACAATTTTCAGTCATCATTCCACTGAATTCCACTTTCATTTTTACTCCTGAGAAACTAAATGCCTATGGAAAACACAAAACTTTCTGACCAACTGCACTCAAGCATGACAGGGCTTTTTTGTATTTTTGAATTAATTTCTCTGTCTATGCTTTGGACAGACAAATAATGGTGGTGTCACAAGGGATGGCAGGCAAGCTGCTCAGCTGCCTACTTCACCCGCACTGCACAGAGAACAGAACTCATGCATTTGCTCCTAAATCACTGGGTTACAGTGAGATTTGGTTTAAATTATTACTGATTAGAACTGGCTTTATAATGCTGATGTGAACATGAAATCTCTGCAGGAACTGACTGACCACTGGACCACATCTTCCTGCCCTGTGGACTTGGTGGACAGACCAGGGCAAAGACTGTACCTGTTCTCCAAAGGTGAGAGCTCCCTACGTCTCAGATGATCCTAGTTGTGTATAGCAACAGCAGTGTTCTTTTCCCCAAACCTTACAATTTATCTATATAGGGCAGACAAAGGAAGGGAGTACAGCAGGCATGTTTCAGAAAGGAAATTCAGCAGCAAAAGTCATTCAGTCACAGACTGGAGATTTCCTGAGTCTTCTTTGGTCACTGCAATTGTCTCAGATAAGTCCCAATTCATATTTTAAATATCATGTGTGACATCAGGTCACTACCACAAATTTTATAAATTTCATTAAAATCTTCAGAAAATGTGTATCAATTTTGAGGATTTTTAGAAGTCAATAAAGGAAGTAGAAAAAAATCTAAGAGAAATATGTAAGTTCATGATGAATGTTGCCTGCAAAAAGCTACATGACACTTCCAGTTTGTAAATTTATTAAAGAGCCCAAGAACACACAAGTGCCAAAACAATAATTTCTGACACTCTGGTCCTAAAAACCTGCAAAATTAATCTTCTTCCTTTGCCCAAAACATCTAACCATCAACAGATCAACTACTCAGTTTGCATGCTTCTTCGAATGCTCCATTTACATTTGAGAGAGAATGCCGGAAAAGCTCACAGTCTGAAAAGCTTCTAAGAATATGGCCAAGAGCAATGAAAAGGCAAGATGTGGCAGAGGTCAGGCGGGATTCAAAATGCACAATTAAAACCTAAGAGAAGAAACAGTGCGGAGGAAAACGCTGGGCAGATCTGCAGTGCACCGCAGCCTGGTGCTCTTCCATGAGATTTCCTATCCTTGAGCCATCAGCAGCCTGGGCCAGTGTCTCCTGGTGACTCAGTGCAGCAGGGTGTGACAGCTCCAGAAGCGTGACAGCCGCACTGCTTTGGTGCTCAGACCTGCTTAGTAACATCACCTTCTCTGCTGGACACACTGAATGAGTCACAGTGTCATCAGGATGTGGAAATACTGCCCCAAGCCCTGGGGCTGGCTGTACCTCTGAATAGGTGTAGGTACCTCTGAGCAGAAGTTTAAAAAAAAGGAGCAATGTCAGGCAAATAATAAAATAAAAATAAAAGATAATAAAAAAGTGGGGCCAAACAAAGATTCAACAAGGAATGACACTGTGAAAGCACAGCTGTACATATGGCTCTGAAAATGAGAAATCTGATTCTTCAAAAAGAAAAAGGAGGATGAGTTTCCTCTGCATACCCTTGAAGTGGAGATTTTCCCTCAGTGTGGTTGTACGTTGCCTGGCAGAATTGTGAAGCAAACCACAATTCGCTGCTGAGATATGTATTCATTATATGTTTCAAAGAGTGCAGTAAGGCACAGAGAAACCCCATGAACTCCTGGAGACCCTTAAGCTCCGCGTTTCTCATCTCTGACACTTTCAACGCTGTAATATTGAATTCGAAGTTCTTTTATTGCTGCGTATGGGAAGATCACAGAACATCTACTTTAGTGCAACTCTTTCTTTTGAAACATCCGTTTTCCGGCTGTCACCTTTCTTTCCACACCATCTCATGTAGCTGTGCCTTGTCACTCCCTTTCCTTCCTCCTGCTCCAAGACCTGCGGCTGCACCACTGTAAAAATAGCTCATGTGGAAGGCTAACTTCTCTTGCTACAGAAATGAAACAGCTGTGATTGCTTGAAATCTGGAAGGAGTACCCAAATAACTAATCTCACTGCTCTTCCCCAGCCCTTTTCCTTGTTTTGCTGCTTTTCCAAAACATTATTTCTTGTTTGAGGATAGGTGGATATTATAGTTATTATATAGTGGCCGTGTTGATGAAGATGTAGAAAAGCGTTGATGGAGAAAGAGAAAAGGCAATTTTAGTAGGTACCTCCCATACTCTTGAGGTCATGCACTGACTTTTCCTTAAGAAGTCCAAGAGTAGCTAAAAATAAGCTGAATGGAACATACACAGAGAATACATTTCAATTAAAACTAGTGGAATAAGCAGTAAAAATAAAAGCAAAGCATCTGAGTCCAAACCATCATTCATCAGTAAAACCCTCATTCTGACATATGGTTGTGTTTATGGTTTTGTGTGATATTTAAATAAAACAGGGAAGAACACCAAATTTTAAAAAAGAAACAATGATCTTAAAATGGAGCAAAAATCAAGACGTGAGTGCACGTATCCATCAACTTCATGGGAACCAGAGCTTCTTCTCACTGTCCAGTAACTCTGCCTGACCACAACTTTTGAAAAGTAGTCTCAAGACTTATTCTTCATTTGACCATTAATATATACAATGATTTAAAATGGTGTTCTTCTGTCCTACGAAATCTTCCATGAGAGAAATTTATTTGGAAAGGGCAAATAAAGCACATTAGGGTTTCTGCTGAGAAAATAAATGCTGGGCAGTGTACAAGTGTGAAGCAAATAAAAATTATTAATGTTCAGGGATAATCCAAGCATTCTCTGTACAAAAATGCTCTGTTCCTCTGCACTCTTATTCTCACCAGTTTGAACAGGCTCCTACTGCTTTTTTTCTCTTCTCTTTTCTTAATGGTGCAGATTTGAAAAGGCTTTTTACAAATTTATGTTGGGATGATAATCTCCAGCAAATGTCAAGTTGATTTAAAGAGCAAACTCCTGGACATTGACAAAAACCTGTTGTAAACTTGAAAAAATTCTTGAAAAAATACTATGACATTAAAATTGTACTCAGCTGAATGGTCAATTGCCAGTGGTGTACTCTAGATAAATTGTTCCCCTGGAGTCTCACTGAAGTCTGTAAAAACCTATTTAATGTTATATTTATTGTGTCTGCATCCCTTCTGGATTAGTCAAATCAAAACTTTTTAAATTTAAAAAAATGGATGTATTTTCATTGCATAAAGATGAAGATTCTATACAATGAGATAATCTATCTGTGATCTTCTGCCAGCTTGACTGAGACATAGTTCAAGGTAAAATGTGTTTAGAATGTGTTGAGAGATCTGAAGTAGTAGATTACCAGCAAAGAAAACTTTCCTGTTTCCTTATCATAGGGAAAGTGACTTCCTGCTGGTTGTGGATCCTCCTCCTGTGTGAAGTGTTAAAATATACTTGTTCAGCATTTTCAATTTCTTTTAGTAGTGATAGGGAGGTTGGGTATGGTCTCTGTGACTGTTCAGATTCCCTCTGACTCTCACAGTGGGCAATACTGGGGTTCATGCAGTATCGTCAGTGATGACTCCATAGCAAACTAATTATATAGGGTTCTCAAAGCACTTTGAAGATGAAAGGCACTGTATCAGTGCAACTCCAGGTATTATTATTATTATTGTTGTTTATATAGCATACATAACCATTAGTGGGAGCCTAGATTTGAGTCCCTTTAGGACTAAGGTGGGAGGAAGATTTGGACAAACTCCATGTCCTGACACTTTCACTCCACCTGGTTAAGGTGGATAACTAGAATTCTGAGTTCCTCTGTTGTTTTCTTTAATTGTAAAATAGTATGAAAAAGAAAGTGATCGAAGCAAATGTGGGCTCCTACGAGGTGAGATGCAAAATTCCTAAGCTGTCAGGCAAAGCTTGTAGTAGTTAGCATTCATTCTAAAGAAATGAAATAGAAGATACACCAGTTCATTAACTAATAGATGTCTAATGGAACAGGTTATTTTAAGATATTTGTGTGGTTCCCAGCACATGAAACAAGGAAAAAAAATCATATGGAAAGGTTTTTAAGTACAAAACACTAAATACCTGTGGCATAAGTGACATGCAGAAAACAAGCAAGTGGTGAGAGAAGACATGCTGGGAGAGAAGCTGCATGGGAGGAGTGAAGAAGATGACACATTAAGAAGATACTACAGCACACACTTGAAGCATCTGTCAGAATGCAGGAATCCTTTCACACCTTTGTAGCTTGGCTTTTCAGGACAAGGAAGGATGATTGACCAGCTTGCTTTGATTCTATAGGAAATCCTATGGTAAAAAATCCAGATCCACTTTCTCTACTCGCATGCCCTTTGCCATCATCAATTACACTAGCATTGAGGGATTGAGCACTACAGTCCATTCAAAGTCCTGACAAAGCTGGAACAACCAAAATGGAACCAGGAGAAATTCCTCAGAGATTATCCTATACCTCAGCAAGTTACACAGGCTCATGGATACATGGTTGGATCCTCTGTGCACTCCAAAAAAAAAAAAAAAAAACAAAACAACAAACAAAAAACAAACCCCTACAGGACTTGAATAAAAGAAGGAACTAAGTAAAGCTCAGTGAAGAGTTTTCATCTCACATCACTCAACAGAAACTCCTTGTCCTCAACAGATGTATGCTAGGTCAGGCCAGGTAGGATTCTTGCCTGAGTAATACTTCTTTGCCTGCACACACAAAACCCAGGTGGCAATCTTACAGCTGGCTATGTATTCAGCTTTGAAACAACTATGATGAGTCTCCCAAATATATGGCAGAGTACTCCCAGTGAAACACTTTGAAGTAGTGATGCATAGATAATTTTGAATATTCCCCTTTGAATAGGGAAATTCAAAGTGTAAGCAGAGCCTGTGTTTTGAAGAAGCCTTTCTGTGGAGGGTGTCCTATTATATGTAAATACTACCGAGAATAGCATGCAAATATGGTCATTAGGGAAGGTCTGAACATTTCCAGAACAACTTCAATTTTGAGCCAAGGTACTTCAGCCTTCAAAGGCAAAAAACTCTGTGACTCAGCAAAAGCTGAGCCTGAAAAGGCCTGTTTCAGCAAGGACCAGTGGCTTTCAGCTAAAGTATCCAGAGGATTTTCTAATTCCTTAAACTCTTTTCAGCCTTGCTCTCCTATTGAGTTAGTTGCAGACATGCAAAAGAGAACGACTACCTATTCCCTGATTGCAATGCTTTGTTATCAACTGTGGTTGCATTTATTTATATATTTGGGGCCACTTCTGTTTTCCAGTATGGAATTTATACTACAGATGGAAAAAAAGGAGGGGGAGGAGGATGCAAAGGCCCCTACCCAAGAAAAGCTCCCAGAAAAACTGCTCATGTGTTTCAGATATGGAAAATTTTCTAACAAGGATGAGGGGAGAAAAAGTTAAGATTTCACTCCCCAGCTGCCGAACCCAGAAGAGGTGAATGCATGTTATATATTACCCCACACTCCCTTATGTAGTCTTGTATAAATTTGACATGGACATCATGCAAATGTATTTCATTACATTTACAGAATTCATGTCTCTTTGTGAAAAACATAGAACTTTAAACTACTTTTCATAAATTTGCCTCTAGACCAAGTTACAGTAAAATGACAGTGTGAGGAAATAGTATGATTACACATATTTAAGCAGTCACCATCCAAGATTTCGTAGCTTATACTCATCAGCTTTCCCCCTGCAGCTATATAAATGAAAATTAGATGTCATAATATATCTTTCTGGGTCCAATCTGTTTATCTTTGATGTTGAAAAGAATTTTAGCATTGATTTAAATGACTGAAATCCTGGAACCCATGTGAGCGTTTTCTGTCAGTTCTAATGGGAAGCATGTCACTGTGGTTGAGGCTTGTTTCAAGGAGCAATTTAAATGTCTGAACATTTTCCCTTTTATACTGGTCTAAGCTCACATGTCTCATTTTGTTGCGCAAATTTCCTCAACACAGCAGCAGAGACCTTTTTAAGTGAGGGGAGAGGCCGCAATCCCCAAAAAGCCATTATTTTTCACCAGTGACTCCCCATTACTAACTCAGTACAGGTTGTCCCAGATTCTCCGCCTCCAGCTCCCAACACTCAGCTTCTCCAGCATTTACAAGGAGTTAATGCAAAACAATCACTGTAAAGACATGTCTGTCTTTGTCCAAGGTGCTCTTGCATTGCGAATGCCAGAAAGCTAGTAAGCTGGATACAGAAGATTTCGGCTACCAGGAGGAAAGAGTGAGGACAGCCATTTTAGAGGAGGTTGGTTTTACCACATTACTGACCAGCTGGATTTGTTTAAACTGTTTATATTCGTGGTATTCATTGATAATGCTCAACATGTTTACATCCAATTCATCTGAATTGCTTCATAGAGTCTTTGGTAGTGCTCCAGATTAGGAAGTATTTAGGATAATTTAGGATAAATTTAAGACAAGTTTTTTTGGGTTTTGTTTGTTTGTTTGTTTGTTTGGTTTGGTTTGGTTTTTGGTTTTTTTTTGTTTTGTTTTTTTTGTTTTGTTTTTGTTTTGTTTTTTTTTTTTTTTTCCCTTTGTGTCTATCAAAATACCTGCTAAGTAGGAACAGGGACAAATAAGCTCTTCCTGTTTCAATCTAGGGATATGCTAGCATCATGTAATTTACATCTGACACACTTTTCCAGGACTGGCAGAGTCTGGGCGTGAATATATCCTTGGGCATGGTCAAAAGCACATGATTTAAGCCAGAGAAAGGAAATCATCTCTTTGCAGAGCTGATTTTACAGCCCCATGTTTCTTGAGCCATTATGTTGAATAAGATAAAATGAAGGACACTCAAATAGTTTCATGCAACTGAGGCAGATAATACGTCTAATTAGTGATTTCTCAGACGACTTATATTTCTGACCCTATTGTCTATGTTGAGAGTAGAAATGAAAGTAATGTAAGGAGTAGCTCTGTACCATCAAAGGACTAGCTTTTTGCCAGAGAAATCCTGAAGGGCCATCCACCTCACCTCTGTCATCTGAGTTCTTTGGCAGAACTAACTGCAAATGGCTGGAGAATGACTTCTCACGAGCAGCATGAGAAGTCAAGACATCTTCAAGGAGATTATGGTAAATCTGACTCTTTGAATAATACAGCACCATTAAAGAAATGTATGTCAAGCTCAGTAGAACACTCAGTCCTCCTAGGTTTGGATTAGGAGTAAATGGAAAGGAAAAATTCTACAGGAGGAAGATAATTCCTATTGTCTGCCCTATTTTGTTTAAATTCTTGAAAAGGGAACAGTGGTAATCATGGAGGAATTACAAGAAGAATTAAAAGTAGTTCTGTCTCAGTAGAATAGAAACAGACACCACCAAAACTGGAGGAGGTTTTGATCTGACATACTCAGAACTCTGTATTAACCAGTCAAAGTAACTTCAGAACTCCTACATCTGACTTGAAAAACTCTACCCATTACATCACTATTTTTTTCTTTGTTTTAATCAATAACAAGCTGCAGAGAAAGTCTAAGGGAAAGGCAGCATGGTGGTAGTGCACAGCTGAGTAGGACAGAAGAGCTGCAGACAGATGTGGGAGATGTTCTAGATCAGTGACACAAGTGCATTGCTTTAAAATGATGGATTTCAGCGGGTGAGACAGGTATGCTCACATAACTTGTTGTGGTTCTCAAACTGTTACTGTAATTTCCATTTTAAATATGGAAATCAAGTTTCTAAATTAGGAAATAATCTTCAGTGTGTGCTTGCTGTATTTAAAACATCTTAAAATTACATGATATCCATATAGCTTTTAGGCTGTCTGTAACTTTTCCTCTACTCTTTAAAAACATCTCAAATTACTGGGATGGGGTGGAGGCCTTAAGATGATTCACCTTTTTTTTCAAAATACTGCTATACAAAACAAAAACACATTTTTAAAATAATTAACAGGATGTGAATTTGAGTTTTATGTTTTTGTTTTAATCACCTTCAGAGACTGCATTTTTGCATATTTTCCAGTTTGAAATCAATATCTGACATATCTTTCTACAAAGGCTGAGAAGTGTGTGGTAGCATTGTATCACGGCTTATTTTGTGTCATCTGCAGACAAAGCAAATGCTGCTCCAGGGATGCACTGGGAGAAAGAGCCTAAAGAACTAGAAGAATGGCACACAAAATTATGATGACTTTGTAGTGCATAATAAATGCTGTCCACAGAAATAAATCTAGGTGGGAGAAATGGCCTCTGGGATGTTTTTACCCTACACATGCACACACATGCATTACCACTTAAAAAAATCACTCAGGGAGCCTTGGCACTAAAGCACTGAATTATTTCAGTTGTCCAAGATGCCCCATGGGACATACCTGACAATCAGCCTGTCTAGGAGACACTACATTTCATCTCAGGGTGAGCCCTTCTCTGAATGCTTCGGTGTCCACCTTTCCAAGGGCATGATCCTTACAAAATGCTTGGAATGCCCTTCTGTTCCTACAGGCGAACTAGGACAAGCCAGCTTAAATATGAGTCATTGTTATTATTTAAGGAAAACTTCAAGGAGTCATTCTCTGTGCTGATACTTTTGCAGTATCTCTCAGTGCTGTAAATCCACAACCACTGCCCTGCTTTTTCCTACATCATTACTAATAAGAAGGGGAAAAATTTGGACTTTAAATGACAAACAAATTTGAAAGTAAAAACTTTTATGATAATCACATGACCATTACATTTTGATTTTTCAAATTAAAAAAAAAAGGAGCTGAACCACCTTACATCTTGAGTCCAATCCTGAAAAGCCAAGCATTATGTGACTTCATTAGTGATGGAGACTTAAAGGGTGAAGCAGGAGAGGCAATATGTGAAATCTCAGCCTTATCAAAATCAGTACCTTTCTCCTATTGAGTTTGAAGAAATGAGGTTTTAATTTCAGAAATTGAAACTGACTGTCACTCAAGCAATCTGATGACATGGGGAAATGTGAACAAGATGCAATGATTTCATAATGTTAAATCTAAGCCATATAAAAAAATTGCTTGAAAAATTATGTGACAATCTTTTAGTATTGTTATTTTTATTATCGTTTGCAAATAAATATACATTTTCTGAGACTCCTGGCAAGATTTGTTCATGCTGAACATTACTTTGTTTCAGGAGAAGCAGAGAACAATGCTTGTTTTTCCAGTTGTGAGGGTGTCTGAATGTGGCCCTGTGGAATTTTAGTTCAGAGCAAATCCAGATGGATTAAAGAAAGGATGCTTCTGAAATGCAGAGTGACTGGGGAAAAATGAACAAGGGAGGAATGAGTTTGGATTATCAGACTGGAACTAAAGATATATATGGACATATGAAACAGTAAAAGACAATTAGAAAATGTATTTATACTAAATTAAAACTTTATTGACTAATGTTCTCCAGACAACATGATCTGACAAACTATGGTTGCATACATGCAATGAAGTTGAAGACAACAGTAGTTTAACATGGAATGTCAAACAAATTAATATAATGCATTAAATGAAACGATTTATCTGTGTTGCTGCAAAATGAAAACAAACTATGTATTTCCTTGGTCAATCTGTGTTCAGCTGTGCATTTGAAGAAACTGGTAGATTTCTTTAGCATATATTTCAAATAAATTAGCTAGAATTGTACTCTTTAAAAATCCTTTCAACTTCACTTGCATTTCAAACATAATCTAACTGTAAACACTAAAGTTGCTAGAGCTATCTAGGAAGACCTAACTGTCAAACTCAGTGGACATTGCAGTTCAGTAAATGTGAATATTTAGAACAAGAAAAATACCAGTTACTGCAAAAGCCATTTAGGCATATTTTATTATTAATCCAGCACAAAGCACTTCTTCTAAGTTTCTCACATAAAAGACTAAAGCTTGCTTACAGTACTACATCTTCTATCATTCAAGCATCATTATTACCTATCAGGGAGACTGACTAGATGACCTAATGGGTCTTTTCCACCCCTAACTTCTACAAAAGAAAATCATTCATGCCAGCAAGAACATGGTTCGCTACATCTTGGGCTTGATCCTGCAGATTTGTTGAGGCAAAACTCCCAACAACTTTAAAGAGAGATTTTCCAGAGCAAGACATCCAGGATTAGGCCCTTTAGATTTTTTTATTTTTAAAAGAGCATCCACTTAGGATACATGGAAAATATTTTATAGAATTAAAAAAATATAACAACGTGTGCTTCACTTACATTGAAGGAACCAGAGAATGTAAACACCATAGTGGCCCACATCTTCACACCATCAATGAGAAAGTGTCAACTGCAAGTAACCTGTGTGCGTTTATTTCTCAGCCTACGCTTCTGAGGGTGTTTTGTGTATACCTTTACCTCCGCATCCACACACATACGTACACCCTTAGTACACATAAGGGTGTGATAAAACTCACTAAAGGCAGTTGCTTGCTTGTCTTGATGCTTAAATCTGCAAGTGGCAGCAAACTGTGTTTTATATAATACTAAAGAGACTCTACATAAGCAGCAGGACACAAGTACTGCTGTGGGCAAGACTGTGTCGTTGCTGTTTCCGCATGTGTGGAGCCACCCCATTTACACACATCACAAAATACACCTGCATGAAGGGCTGGAAGAGCAGGTGACCAAAGTATTTCTTGGTGGGCCATGCCTGAAATTTGAATTGAACGACTCAAAGACTGTAAATTGTCCTCTCAGGAGCCTTCCAACAACCTGGAGGACCATGTAGGAAAGTTTACCTTCAAAGTGCACTTTCTAAGAGTGGAATGTTCTTGACAGGGAAATGGTCAGAGGCAATCCTGGACTTTTTTGCATGTTGAATAGGAAAAATATTTTCATCTTCAGGTAGCACTTCACCCTGACAAATGTGAGTTCAGTTATTATTGGGTTTTAGTATTACAGAAGATTCTTTAGAAACAAACATGATAGTACACACATACACATACAATCAGATATTTACAGCCTTTCTAGAAAAACAGCCCTTTACCTTAGTACTACCTATCTTTTTTCCTTTTTTTTAGTATTTAAATTCGTTAAACCAGCTACATTAAATATCAATGTGTACTGTACCACCCCACACCAACCCCACACCCCCCAAAGAACCAGCAAGTATTTTAAAAGTTTGTTTGCTTGTTTGTTTTGCTTTTTTTAATGATTGTTAAAATCTCCTGCTTGAGACTGTTAAGTACCACCTCCACTGGAATAAGATCAGCACTGACGGCATCTTCCAATGCACGTCGTTTCGTAGTTGAGCAAGCACTGCATCAAGAAGCTTAGATCTCCAGGTCGTCAGGTCGAGGCCTGCTGCTGGCACGGCTGCTGGCTCTGCTGGGAGGCCTCTGGTCCACAATGGTGAGGGGCTGCAGCTCGTGTCCTGACGCCAGTTTTTTGGTGTTCTGGTGCTCATCGGAGAAGTCGAAGGGCTGGGCGTGCGAGTTGGAGATGGTGCTGCCAGCCTGCCCCATTCTGTTCTGCTCCGCACTGTAGTTGGCCCAGTTTTGCTCGCTGGCTTGCTTATTGTAGTTACGACAGGAGGAATTGTTCCTGTCTCCAGTAACAAGCTTGTACCCTGGGGGAGACATGGGAGACAAGGGGGCGGTCGGCGACGAGCAGCCATTGTAATAAGCATATTTGGGGGAGCCACAGTCCTTGGAAGGGCTCATGGCACCGCTGTGGGAGTAGGGGTCAGTTTTCCCTTTCACACGATCCTTGACACCCTTGAAGAACACGTAAAAAAGCTCAATGATGTTCAAGGCAAGAGACACCAAGGACACCACCAGCATGAAGAGGATGAAAATGGTTTTCTCAGTTGGACGGGAGAGGAAACAGTCCACTCTGTGTGGGCACGGGTCTCGCTCACAGGTGTAGATGGCATTCAGGCTAAACCCGTAAATGTACCACTGTATAAGCAGGAAAGCCACCTCGAAGACAGATTTAAACAGGATGCTGATGATATAAGTACGGAGCAGTCCCCCACGCATCTTCACCTTGCCATGCTCTTCAATCCCATACTTGAATTTCTTAATTTCTATTTGCTTGAGATGCATATCCACATTCACACCATCATTTGCAACTACCTTAAGCTCTTCTTCTCTTTTGTTCAGCTTCTCTTCTTTCCTCATTACGTAAAACACGTGTGCCAGGTACAAAAGGGTAGGTACAGACACAAATATGATCTGCAGAACCCAAAAGCGTACGTGGGAGATGGGAAAGGACTTGTCATAGCAGACATTCTCACAACCAGGCTGTTGAGTGTTACACCGAAATGCAGACTGTTCATCTCCCCAGGCAGATTCGACCGCTGTTCCCAATAGCAAGATTCGGAAAATGAAGAGGACAGACAGCCACACTTTCCCTCCTGCAGTAGAATAGGCTTGAACTTTGTCAAGAAGTTTTCCCAAGGCACTCCAATCACCCATCTTCACAGGATGCTGGCTAAACAAGGACACAAAGAAAAAAAACAACAAGAGTTAAGTCAGAACTTTAATGCCTTTGATACAATAAATCACTGATCAGTGCTAATAGAGCAGTTGTGTCAGCTTTGTTGTAATTAATGTATTTTACACAATCTGAAGAGAAACTGGAGTTTTATTTAGTCTGCAGGTGAAGCGGGAAGTCGGGGAAACTGAAAAGAGAAAGTAACATATAATGTCTCAGAGTACAATTGAAAAAGTTCCTCATTTCACTTCAGTTTTCAGGAAGTCCATGATAACTCTCAGTGACCACTGTGGTTGACTCAGATTCCTTGATGGCAGCCTCAGTTCAGTGACCTACACCTGCCTCAGGTGAAAAACAGCTGTGACACACTGCTGAAGCAGGGTGTGGAAGTAAGTAGTAGCACTGCCTAAATATGCTAGGAATATATGAAAGAGTTCTCAGTTTCAGTGTGGATTGATCATTCAATGTAATTTTTATGTTCACTGTTTCACAGTATAACCTAAATACAATAGGTTACCTTAAATTAATATTAGGGTCACATACCTAAAATTCTACCTTTGCAAAATACAGTTTTTCCTACGCAGCAATATTAAATTGAGCTCCTGCCTATCACTTCATAACATGTAATACATTTAAGAGTATAGTTCCTAATGATGACAAATTTATACTGTACTCAACTTCAGAAAAAATGTTTGGTCTCTAAATTAAGCTTATACATTAGTATTTGCATCACATAGGTAAAGAAAGCATTCTTTACCTACAGTTTTAGGAAGGAACAAAAAATACTAAATACATGAAACACAGCTAAGATCATGTTGGAGGAACTGGTTTCCTGTTTATCTGTGATTTGCTTAATTCATTGGAGTTTCAGGTTTGTGTTTGCATATTTTTGTATTTAAATTCCTTCTTTGTTTTGAAAGGAAAAGATTTAGCAAGAAGAAAAAGGTAAATATGCTCTGTTTGTAAGGCGACTCCTGGCTTGCAGTTTGCATTCCAAGTGTTGAACACTTCAAGTTTAAAGTGTCTTTCCTGACTTGAGTTTTAAAGTGCACATTTCTGGGACACAGGCAGTTTTGCAGGATATCTGGAAATACACAGGATGACATAAAAGAAATGAAATCGTTTGCTTGATGTTCTAGATTCCTAGGAAAAACAAATTTCACTACAGATTTTTTATCAACTGGAGAATGGCAATCTTATAAAAACTTACATTTTAACTTGCCCGACATGAAAATCATGAAATCACATTAAATCAGGAACTTAAAAGGAAAAATAATCATGAAGTTTCCATCTAAATGTGAATGCTGCTGGGCAAAGATACTTGTTCCATGGATGCTGAGTAATCCCTTCCTGGTATTAACAGTTTTGATAATGTCCAAATGATTTCCTCCCCACTGCATCATGGATATATTCCCTAGTGAAGGTCATTTATAGAATATGCATTTTCTGGATAATTCATAAAATAGGAAATTTTAGCACCAAGGAGACTTGCTTTCAAGAAGCAATGAGTCACTGGGAACATGAGATTATAAATCTGGCAAACTCAAACATAACAATAGATGCCAAATGAAAACACAAAATTCCTGCCACCAAGTCTGAGAGAGTAATGGGAGAGGAGTGTTTAAAGTACGCGCCCTGATAGCTCTGAGATGCCAATTATCTTTGAACCTCTGAAAAATATCCCAAGGCAATTTCCTCCATCTGCCTAAACAGCTGGCTCTGAAGTTCAGGCACTGCAGCCTGTTGACCCTTCCTCATGTAATTAGCTCTTCTCATGAATGAACCCCCATCAAAGGATCAGGCCTACTTCAAACTTTTAAAACAGGAACTTTTAAACTTCAAACTTTTAAAACTTTGCCGGGAGGAGCACGCAGAGCGTGTTTGTCTCTGACACATCCCAGAGCCATCCTCAGCTTTCATCCTTCCCAGAAAAAGCGAGTTTTTCTTTTTGGGCTGGAGCAGCAGAGAAGGAGTCGGGCAGAGAAGTGAGGAGGTCCCTGGAAAGGCTGGAATGAAATGTGACCATGTTCCTCCTCAGGCAGGAATTGTTAAAACAGAGAACAGCCTGTAACTATACAACACGTGAAGTTTGTTTTAAAGGCAAGCTATTTGCTCCATGTCCTAGAAGTGCAACTGGACAGAAGGAGCCTTTTTCAAGTAACAGCTTCTTGATTTAATTAGTCAGCTTTCCAGTGACTAGAAACTATTGGGTTAACAGACTTTCCACAGACTCAACATAGTTTTTTACTGTCTAAATGTTATTTCAGATTGAAAGCCTGATTAAGAAAACAGAGGATATGTTATTTCTAGGCAGTTATGTGTTGTTTGTTTTCTAATTACACTCCTCTCTGGTTCATTAATGTCATATGATTTACTTCAGTTTTGACCTACTTAATCCCACACCTGTAATATTTGGAAAATTTACTACCTATTTTTTAATTTGTTTCAGCATGCAAAATTGCTAAATTTCATTTGTGTCCGCTGGCAATATAAACTCCAGGAGGAAACATTCCATGCTTGAATTACTCATACATAGTTCTGAAAAGCAACTTTTTAAAAAAGAGATCAGTTACATGCCAGACTTTGCCAGTGATAAAAAAGGCCACATCAATTCAAAACATTGTGCTGTTAATCAGATAACCTTGTGGTGGCACAAATATATTATTCCTTTTCTTAAGTGGATTCCATTGCTTTATGAAACACAGTACTTTGCTTTGTTGTAGGACAAATTCATTCATCGGCTCTAACTTGTTTACTTTCTGGGCACTGAAGATCAGTTTTATTAGCTGATTACAAATCTGTTTACCAGGTATAAAAAGAGGTTTTGTATCAAACAGGTACTTAAGTATTCTAGCTTTGTAAGTAGTTTGAAATGGTTGGCAGACAACCTTTAAAAATAGCTCTTTAGTGTTCTGGACTTTTGCTTGTTTTAACACTTCCAAATATCTTAAATGAGTCCACTGAATGACACAGTGGATACAAATTCAGTACTTCAGGAGTTTAAGGACATGGCTGAGGATGAGTACGTGCATTTCATGAGTTCCTACTGATTAATACTTTACAGGATCATAACCTTCTCTGAGGCAGACTAATGCTGGCCCAGCATTAAAATATAGCAGTCTTTAAAAGATGGATTTCTTCCAGGTCCTACTACGTGTGGGTAAAGGCAGGGAAAAAAAAATCCATAGAGCAGCAGGAGATCAGACAGCATTCATCTGCATGGGTTTAGGATGACCACATATATAAGACATTTGATTTGTAAGCCACAATTAAGAAATTCTAGAACTATTTTTTATGGATGGTATTCGTCATGTCATCTGGTTCATATTTTCCAAGAAGAATAATGCAAACTTAGTGCTGTGGTAATGTCCTAGGTCTGACTACAGTGTTAGAAGGTCACATGCTGGTGGATGGAAGAGCAGCAAGGGTTAGAGTGGGTTCTAAAATGGGATTGTACAGCTGAAGTAATTCAGAAACAGGCCAAAGCTTTTGTTTTCCAACTTTTTCTATCTTTTTATTTGTGCTCACACACACCTAAACAACAAAAGAGAAGGCTCTGGACCCTGAACATAGATCAGCTTGAGCGTTTCCCAAAAGTAACATGCATCACAGAGAAAGCAGCTGAGATGTACAACTCATTTGGTTTGGATCTGTTGGAACAGGGAAGGCTAGCTTTCCAAAATCATATAAAAATAAGCAAATGCCTTGCAGACACTCCCTTGGGAAGGTGTAGTTCATATATAGGTCTACAGGTGAGCTTCAATTCATTTCATCCACCAGACAAAGGTTACACACAAAATGGTTGCAGTAACTAGAATTTAAAGTGTCATAACTGTTGTTTTTTTCCTTTGTCTGCCAGTACTGCTGGTGGTCAGTCACTACCAGATCTATCCCATAGCCTCTGCCTCTCCCGTCTTGTATCATCCACACCCAATTTAATTTAGTAAAGCATACTTGGAAAAGCAACTTTGTACAAGGCAGGTACAAGTCAGCAACTTGTACAAGTCAGGTCTATCCTCCGTGTTAATGCTCGAATTCATCTCTCTCCTGACTCACTTTGGAATCAAGGGAAGGCACGCTGAATTCCCTTAGGGGGACCTCAGGACCTCTGATGCTCCTGCTTGAGGATCTTGAAATCTGGAAATCTGAATACATAAATGGCACAAACAACAGCATAGATGCCTCTACACGAGACAAATTCAGTGAGTAACATGGGAAGGAGATACCAGAGATTGGGGGAAAGAGAGCAATGTATATAATGAAATAGATGCATTGCTCAATGTCCTCTAACCTTCCCCATACCCACAGGAATCCTTGGCCCTGGTTCATTCCAAAGACAAATAAAATTAATCTCTTGGGCTTGCATAATACGAGAGCTGAGATAACTTTAGAGTGTTGAATCTGTCTGAGCTCCTGTGGGTATAAGCATTCAGCTTTATGTCGCAAATTAAATCCTTTGTGTCCATCCCTCTCTTCCCTCTCCTGATCCCAGCCTGCTCCTTGCCCTTCTCCCATTTGAATGCTTGTTAGGGTCAGCGCCAGTGTTTGGCTTTGAAGTTTCTGAAGGAAACACTTCAGTAAACATGCCAAAGACTAGAGGCTTAAATTCTGCCGCGTAGTGTGCTGTCCAGATGTTAAAAATGGCAGGATGAAAGCTTCACGCAAGTCCTCTAACTCGCTCTCTATGCGTGCACACACACACACAGAGGGACGTCAGGCAAAAGGTGTCCATATCCCATTTAGTGCTCATTACCAGGGTTTTGGTCAAAGGTATCACGTACAAAAATGAAAAGGAAATCCTCAGACAAAATATGCTGGTTCATGAAGCTTGCTGGTTATCTCAAGGCAAAATATGAGGACACATATAAGCAACAATATTCTTGTTTGTGTGTTACTCGATAAGATAAACTCGACTCTGCTTCATCTGTCTTTCAGCCGAAGACTCTTTTTTCTGCTTCCTCGTGCTGCTTTTTAACTACTGGCGAGCAGCAGGCAACAACTGCTACAAGGAATCACTCCAAGTCTCGCAACATGAAAAGGTTTTTATTTCTCCAAGAGACACTGCTCAAGGTTTTTTTTTTCTCTCCATTTTGACAATTAAGTCTTTGAGGTATTATACAGGGAATGTGTCATATGGAGATTATGTACAGTCCTTCCTAGAAACTTTCATTTATATCTACCCAAGACTTTCACAGACATTGCCAACGTGGTAAGGCATATCATGATATCCCGCATTCCTTCTCTAAAATCCCTCACTGAGGTTGCTAAAACAGAGTAACTATATACAAACCAGGTTAAAAATCCATAACCCGTGTCTGGATTTTATCACATCTATTTTAAAAGAAAAGGGGAAAAAACTTATCAGGAAGACCACGTGAAAGTCTCCACTTCAGTAGCTGCAGCATTTAACAAGGCATCTAATTAAGGAGCTTGCTCTGCTCAAACTATCAGGCATCAATCAGGATTTCCATATGAAAGCAAAACGTGTGGGGAAGGAAGGGGACACATTCAAGGCAAGGTCTCCCTGTTACTAACTTCTGATGCAATTTTGGTACAGCAGAGGAGAGTGAAGCGTACCTCGGCTTTTTCTTTAAAGCAGCTGAGCTAGCCCGAGGGCAGTGGAGGGGAGAGAGAGATCGCTTGTTGCAGCAACAGATCTGCAGCTCAGCCCGGCACTCACAACTTCCCCGCAGTTCCTACTTCGGCTGAACAAGGTTTCAAGTTGTAAAAGTGTAGCACTTCTAGAAATGTATAGAAATGTGGCAGAAGAAAGCAAGGAGTTCCTCCAAGTAGCACTTTAAGAGAATCTACGTTGTTTAGAGACGTGTGTTTTTGAACAAGTTCAACCCTCAACGCAATAACACAGAATTCTTAGAGTGGGGGGAAAGAAGAAAAAAAGAAAAGAAGTGTTTTCAGAAGGGAAAAAAAAAAAAAAAAAAAAAAAAAAAAAAAAAAAAAAAACAAAAAAAAAAGGCTACACAAAATGATGAAAAAAGAAAACTTGCAACTTACCCTTGCTGCTCAGCAGTGAAAATGGATCAGAGTACTTCTTTGGAGGGTTAAACTAAAATGGAAGAGCACGTTCAGGCACTCAGACCTGTCTATTTAAACTTTAAAAGTCTACTGCTGTTTTCTATTTTTCATCCTTCCTTCCCCACTAATGAAAGAAAAGTGCTGATACCTCGTAAAAGTTTTTTCTAAGTTGGAACACTGGGAGAGCTTATAACAAGTTTCCAAGCCTCTGACTGCGCGAGGGGAGGGGAGAGGGAGGGGAGGCAGCCCGGGAGGAGGGGCGCTCTGCGGGCGGAGAGCACGGAGCTGGGGGAGGAGGAGGAGGGAGAAGATTGAAGGCACAGCAAAAAAAAACCAGCCCGCGAAAAGTCAGAGAGCAGGGAAGCCCACTCTTGCTGATGTAACAAAACAAATACACGGACAGTCAGCAGCCGCCCCCAGCCCCCGGTCACTGAGGCACCTGGGTGGCACGGTGACCGGATCTGGGCTCGCCGGAGGCAGATGCAACAAGTTGGCTCTCTAGTGTGCACCGGGAGTTTCTCTGCAGGGAAAGGCAGAAACGCAGGGAAAGGCAGTGTGGACCTCCTGCTTGCTGGGGCTGCTGTCTCCTAGCCACCATTCAGGAGAGGAAGCCCTCTCTACTTTTTGGTTGTGAACACAGCCTTGTTTACTGAGGTCATTTTCCTTTACGTGCACACATGAAAGTACGCAGCATGTTTGTTTCCACTGGAGATACAAATCACATTTTTTTTTACTATTATTTGTGTGCGTATGTGTGTGTGTGTCTATCCCACGGGAGAAATGAAGAAACGATCTCACATTCCAAGAAACTCTTTCCAGGAAACTTCACAGAATAAAGAATAGTACAGAGAATCAGGCTTCAAGAGTGAGAAATGTTCTTGCTGATTTTTGAACACATTCTACAGGATAAAAGCATGCTTCAAAACTGATCTATGCAATTGGAACAAAACTAGTTTTTCTTTGCTCATGCCTACACTCTGGTTAAACGCTCCTTGAAAAGTGCCTTGTCTATAGAATAGAGATTGATTTATTTCTCTATGTTAAGATCCTCACACATGGAATTCAAATGTCATTAGGAACTGGTCTTGTCCTTATTCATGTAATGGAGTATTAGTTGTTCCATGGACTTCTTAAGAGCTTCTCTAGAAGTGTGCCTGGTCAGATAGTTCTCCATGAAACTTCACAGTTTGTGTTGTACCAGGCTCACTTGGGTTTCAACCCATGTAATTCCCAAGAGCTATTTCTGAGCTCAGTAGCATGCATAAGCACTTTTTGCTCTTTGAAGGAGAGAAGTTCAGAAATGGGTATGGACCTATTTCTAGACAAAGGTCGTCTTTACAATTTATTTTTGAAATAATGGAAGTTACACTTTGCAATGCAATCTAGACATTACTGCTTATTTTTCACAGCTCTTCCCTACTGTTTTTCACCCAGAACTCTCCAGAGAAGAGAAGTAAGACAAGATCTTTGTAAAAATATACTCAGCAGGGAGCTTTGAAGTGAGGAGCTAAACACACCCATCCTGGTTCTTGCTCTGGAGCAGTTAATAGCAGCCCACAGTGCCTCCTGTTTGACAAAAAGAGCTAGTACACTACAATGCACACCTTCCATTCCCCTTCTTCCCAGTTGCAGACGGAG
Source organism: Brachypodius melanocephalos (assembly GCA_013398615.1). Lineage (NCBI taxonomy): Eukaryota > Metazoa > Chordata > Aves > Passeriformes > Pycnonotidae > Brachypodius > Brachypodius melanocephalos. Next base: position 22,716,039 of record VZSR01003807.1, read on the forward strand.
ACGACTGCTTTGCTCAGTTTCCTCTCTTTCCTTTGACAGTGGCTGTTTGTTTGTTAGTTTTGACTTTCCCCTCCCTTTTTGTTTTTACAGTTGTCCAAGCCATATGGCAGAAAGAAGCTTCATGTTTTCTGAAGGTAGTTTTCAGGTTGCCTTTTCTCATCACATTAAGGGAGAATTGGAGCTTTATGCCCCACAGACTTTGTGGGCCCTTCTTCTTGAGAACAGATAAATTGTAATATACAAACCATAGTTTTTCACTGTCTTCGTGACTGTGGACAGTGAGCAGAGTACACACTGGAGCTCCTGCTGCTGTCTGTAAAACACTGGTTATTCTGGAGCAAGGCAAAAACTCTGCCAACACGACTATGTGTGTCAATGTTCAGACATTGAGGATATTTTGGATGTTGTATATGTTGGTCCTGAAAAAATTGCCCCTTAGAAAAGCAGAATTATGCCAGGAACAAACCCTTGAATTATAACGTGGAAGAATATAAAGCTATCATTCCCTGTTGAAGCTGGCAAGATCACAGGATCACAGGGTCCAGCTTGCCTGATCTTGCATTTTCCCATTATCTTCCAGTAAGGGCTTTGCAATTTTTCAAATATTGTGGTTTTGAAGGAAGGAAGAAATATTTCTCCACTTAAATAAAAAAAATCAGTTTTTGTGAGAAGCCCAGCAATCTTAAAACCTAGTTTGCAAAACTAAAATGTGTACATTAGTAACAAGGGAAGAATGGTTTTGCGGCCACATTAAGCACAGGACTTGGTTTTGCTATGGCATTATCTACATGCCAAAGGAAAAGTGTTACAAGTCTCCACCATGATACCCTGTAGAATTAGGAAGGACTATTATCTGTCCCAATAAGAATTACTTGGACATGTCTCTTAGAGTTTGGAAATATGTCTCCATGATCACATTTTACAGCCTATTACCAGAACATATCCAGCTTCAGGTGATGCAATGATCTACCATTTCACAAGGTTACAAGAAAATCTCACATTCATTTGCCTTGCAATGGAAACAATTGTTTCAGATGGAACAAATATCCCCACACACAGCCCTTCTTCAGCTGCAACTGTGTTCAACAGGAAAGCACAGGAGTGTCAAACCTGAGATATTTGCAAATCTGTTCATAATTATGGACTAAGAGAGGGGTAAGAAGATGACAGATTTGAAGTCTTGCATTGTAGAAGACAGGTTCTTTTCACACAAAAAAGGGAAATATTCTGGGGCTTTGAATTGTCTGGGAACTCTCTTGCCATCCACTGACATTTTGCCCTTTGGAGCAAACATCACTGTCTTGGCAGTGCAAGGACTGCAGAACCTTCTTGCCTTTGTTTGAGCAGGCTGCAGCACAATCTGTAAGGGCACGTTGCACTGCAATCCAGATGCCGTGCTGGAGCCCAGGCCCTGCCAAGGGCATCTCTGGGGCTGAACCTCAGGGTGACTTCCACAGTGCTTCTGTCCACTCTCTGCTGAGTTCTCAGCTAAAGCAGTGAAATAGTTCAGAGCCCACACTACCCACTGCTGCTGCTTTTCTATGCAGACTTACCAAAGAGAACCAAAATTTGGATTATTTAGTATTTCCAGCTTTTGGCACATATTCATGGTTAATACAGAACTCACTCCGCTGTTTCTCTGTAGTTACTTTAACACAAGTGCAGCATTTTATAAAAAAAACCCTTTTTTGCCTCATATTTCTTCCAAATAATCCCTCAACAATATTTGAGCAACCTGATTCCCTAGAAAAGCTCTAGTGAATGTTTTATGCAGAAGGGTAGCCAATCCTTTGACCATTACCAAATCTCCCATGGAGTCCATGGGGGTTAATGGTTTACTTCCAATTAAGTTTGTCTGTAGTTTGTGGAGCTCTTAAAATGAATCACATGCCTTCACTTGTTTTCAATTTGCTTGTAAAATTCGCTTCCCAGTACTTCCATGCAGGGCACTGTCCTCATCCTGTGCAGTTTGGGAGAGGAATCCAAAGACCAAGTAATATGAGCTGAAAATACAGTAAATAGAGATTAATAACCATAGGTAGTGCAGATTTTCTTGGGTGCTTTCAAGGTAGCTGTGCAGTCACCCACATCCCTGGATGGCACATAAGCTTTGGCAGGTTTTCACTGATATTCCTTCTCACACATTTGGCTTTGAAGACAAACTTGTGAACAATGTGTGGCCCTGTTTCATGCCCTATGGAGGTAAAGCTTTTCAGAACATCCAAGGAACAATAATGTGGTATTTCATGATTACCTAAGCATATAAATGTGCAGACTAATGCTTTTTTTTTTTTTTTTTTTTAACCTAGTGGGTTTTTTTTTGCTTGTATAAGGAATTTACGTCACACAGAAATACAACTCAGCTTTGAAGTAGCTGACCACAGTGCTTGTACATTCTGTCAGCTGGGGTGACTGGATTGGAGTCCACTGATGCACTCAGCACACCCTTGAATCTACAAAACACAGCCATATCCTTCCCCTGGCCCAAGTTTCAAAGGGTCATTGCTTGTTCAAAACAGAGAGCTAAAGGCAATTGTCATCCTTCAGGGCTGTATCTGATCGCACTTGAGTGGCACGGCACATAGCCTATAAGAATATTTTCTGATAATTTTAAGGATAGTAACAATAAAAGGAGAAAAATCACAAGACTGCCTCTTAGTGAGTTCACCTTCCATTCCTTGTTGAAACTGGTCTCTCAGATTCATTTAATTCAAAGCTTGATATTCCCCAGGGGAAAAGGAGTCTTAGACAGCATAAGATAGATTCTGCTCTTACTGTCTGTAAAAGAGAACAATTGCTATTTTAAAAGAGACTCTGCTGGAAAAAAACACCAGACTGCAGCACCTAAAATGAAAGTGGGAAGTTCTCTATGACAATTTCCATCACATCAGAACCCACTCCAGAGAATGGTCACAGCAATATTCTCCGGAAATATATTGCTCTGTTGTACAGTCATCTGTCTGCAATCTCAGAGTGTTTTATAAATATTATCATAGAAGAAGTTACATCATAATAACTTCTTTTATGGACTTGGAAAGTTTGTCATGGAGAATATTAGCAGCTCTTTTGAGTCATAGACAGCTCATGGCTCAACCAGAATGAGAAGCAAAATTTCTTAATGCCAGAGTCCATCCTTAAAGTCCCAAATTATTCTGATTTGTTCTGTAGTTGCATTTTGGAATATCAGCTAGCAGGACAAAAAAACTAAGTGCGAGTTTCTTTTAAAAATTTATGAGGATCACAGAGAAGGAAAATAAAGTGCTCAAAATTTGGGGTGATTGTTTGCTTTCTGTTCTTTGTGTTGGTCAGTGCTTGCCACTTCATACCACTAAGATCCCACCACAACTTCATGGAGATACTCAGCTTGTTCACTTTCACATACTATGTTCAGAAATATAAATTAACTTCTGTGTCACTGATGGAGACAGGGAAAAGGATAAGACAGGAAGGCTCAGATGTTCTTCAGCCATGCCAAGAAACTTCTAAACCTCATTAAAGACAGCTTAAACACCAGAAAAGTTGGTCTGAAAAGGATTTATCCCAAGATCGTAACTGATTCCAATCAATAAGTCCCTCTGAAGTAGTTACCCCTCCAGAAAGACACTAGAAAAGTATTCAAAGATTGAAGTTCACAGATCCTTATGAATTTGGCTCCACCTTCTGTACACAGTGAAAATAAACATGAGTTATATTGGATCTTGAATGCCAGGTAATATTTGTATTTATTTTATTCTTCATTTTACATTAAAAAAAACCAGCAATGCAATGGTCTTACAGTATTTTGTGAGCTTTTGTTTCTCTCTATTGATGGCGGTGAGGTTTCCAAGTCCTTCAGTCCCAAAGGATGGGAGATTTTAAAAACAAATATAGCTATTTCATGTTTTCAAACCATAGAGTAACTGAGTGAAAGTAACATTGTCTTTCACAAAACTGTCTTTAAATTTTTTGGGAGGTCTGGAAATGACAGAATAGATTAACAATCAAATAAAAGAAAACTTCAGGACATGTACTGACATTGTCTGCTACTTATGGGTAATCTCACAGAAGACAATAAATTTGCACACATAAAATATTATCCAGCAATGTAAATAAAGGTTGTACAAACAACTACAAAATACCAATCTTCACTTTCTTTTTCTTCAAATGAAAGAAAACAAGAGTAGGAAAGTCTCCAAAATTACTACCCAGCTGAAAATACCTTTTGCACCTTTACTGATGTAAAAAAAAATATTATTAAAAAAAATGCTGTGTAACAATCATTGGGCTTTGGATGTTTAGAATAAGTGAGCTGTTTTGACATAATTCTAATACTTTTAATCCAGAATTTACAAATAACAACTGCCTTTCCATGAAAGTCTTAAAAATCTTGTAGAGATTGATGAGTTTTACACACGTGGCTGAACTGAGGAACAGAAACTTTGGCTACTTCCAGAGGAGCAAAGAGGAAATGGGTGAGCTCCCTGCCCCTCAAGAAACCATGTCTTTTCAATCCTGTTCTCAGAATATCCTCGAGTTTTATATAATTTCGATTTTTGATCTTATTTAAATAATTCTAGATTAACTCTCCATTTGCATAAATTTATTAATGTGAAGCACTGTGTTTTACTAACAAAACAATATTTTTACATTTAACTAGGCAATATCATTGGTTACAGGTTAAATTAGCTGGTCACAGAATTAAATTGAGCTGTTTCAATATTTAAATAAGCATTAAAATCTAACTATAAGGACTTTTTATCTAGAACATCAAAATGAACATTTTTTATTGGTAGTCTACACGTTGATAGTTAGGAAAAAACTCCCCTTTTTATCAACTCCTACATAGAAGGAAACTAGAATCAATATTTTATAAGCTGTCCTATTATGTCATGCATTAGAATAAAGAGTGTTAATCACATTATAATTGTAACTGTTTGGGTTTTTTTTTTAGCCTTCACAAGATCAGAGAATGCTTTTGGGAAGCCTTTTCCTGTAGATACAATTATTTTTAGATTGACATGTGGCTTCATTCCCATTTCACTGAGTGATTCTGCTCACTCACCTGCAGACAGACTACACTGGTCATTTATTTTGAAGCCTTCTCCCCACATGACTGCTGAGGTAACAAAGAGTTTTATCTTTCCTCTCACTTTATGAGGGCTTTTGCCTGTACAAAAGAGAAATTTAATGTCATCTAAGAGAATGGACCAGAAGCACACTATTTCAAAAAAGTTCTGAAAATCAGAGGCAGAGTGAGTGAGATGTTCCTGGCAGAAAGGGAGAGGTGCACTCACTGGGTTTTCTGATAGCACCACAGGGGTGTTTGAGGACATGAACATTTCAGTTTCCCACTCATTTTCCCAACACTACTGTGCTGCCATTTGCTGTACAGCTGTGCATATGTTGGACAGAATCTTACACTTGAGGAGCATAACTGCTTCTTTCTTTTGGCAGCCTGCAGGATTAATGGTGCTGTGGACATGAAAGGGTCTGCAAAGAGCTAAATGTCACGAAATTCTACATAAAAGCAAAATAAAAATTATTAATAGGATTGACTGCTGGTAAAAACATAAATTGATTTAAAATATACTACTAATTAAGGGGTTCCCATAAGAACAGCTTTGGGTAAACTACTGGAAAATTAATCTACTGGAATTAGGAGTTTCTGTTATAAGATTTTCCCAGAAGGGGATAGTCCAGTGTAATCCATGAGTCATTTTCTTAGGCCGTAAAGAACATCAGGGCCAGAAATCTGCTTTGAATTGAAATGTATGTACATTCATTAATTTAATTTCTTAGAAATTTTTAGATGAACTGAACTGAAAAAGAAGTGTAGCCAAGCTACGCAGTATATCGGTAACTTAATGTCATGTACAAACGATGCATAAAGAACATAAGAATCCCTGACTCCACAGTTTAGGCTGGAAACTGCTCATTAATTATTGCCAGCACTGTTCAGCAAACATGAACATAGGTGCATAAGGGAAAACATCACATAAAAGATAACAATAGTTTTCAGCTATTAAACTTTAATAGAAAGTATATTGTATCAAAAGCATGCTAAAAGCATGTTCAATAATGTAAGAAAAATTAGATGTAATGTACTGAGCATTAAACTAAAGGTTTCCTTTTACATGTCAAATTTGAATAGTAAAACTCAGCAGCTTTACATCTTTCTGAGGCTGTATTGAAAATAAACAACCCTCAATTAACTACCCTAAAAACTGACACCAGTGTATTATCCAAAAGCACAGTTCTTGCACACTTGATCACCATAAAATTCCAAATCAGTACTAATAATCTCAGAGTTTTCTATACGTACAGGATATTTTTAGAAGATGGAATGCAAGAATTAAATCAGTATTCTCACAACCAAGGTTATATCTGGAAAATTCTGTCTAAAATCTACGTGAAAAATGGTAGAAAATGCTGGTAAGATGCTATCTCCTATGAAAAAGAAAATTCTTGTATAATAAGATGTTAAAGGTGACCTAGTGTTGTCAGCAGTGAGGATGAGAATGAATATGGAATTTAGGTCCTACCACAGACATGAAGAGTTGAGGCACACAGGTCCTAATTTCTAGTCCAGCTGCCTTTCTTCAGCGATTACCAAGCTCTGGAAAAGCACAGATTCCTGCAGAGCTCAGGAAGAACCCATGGTGCTGAACACGCCCACCACCACTCCATACTGCTGCTCAGAGCCCCCTCCCATCCTTGCTCTGGCCAGAAACCCCAAAATACCTGAGGTGCTCCCACCTCCCTCCCCAGAAAGGCCCTGTAATATCTGAAGCAGCCCAGGATGAGCTGCCACGTGGGGCTCCTCACACCCTCCTGTTCTTTCTGGATGAGGCTGCTTGTGATTCTGCTTCTGCTGCTGCTGAGATTTTTGCTAATTATTTTGTGATCAAAACACTTGCTCCCGAAGTGGTAAACTTACTTGCAAGCCCTGCTGAGACTGTATAGTTCAAAACAGTATCTTTAGCTTTCAAAGCCACTGCTCCAACTATAAAAACCAAGGACAACTGAAGAAAAACCGATGCAGCCTTTATTCCTGTTGAGAAAGCTGCACTATTTTGCAAAAATATGGTACTAGGGCTATGGTTTAGCAGTGGGCTTGCCTGTGCTGGATTTATAGTTGGACTCAATAAAGGCCTCTCCCAAACTTAATAATTCTATGAGGTTGAAACGTGATGATTTTTATGGTCCTTTCCAACCCAAACCATTCTATGATTGTAAGAAAAAGAATTGAAAAGTTCAATAACATGAGAAATAATTGAGAAAAAAAATTTTTTTTCTTAACATCTTTTTCAAAAATAGTCCTAAAAATGGGATAAGAATTCATAACACAGTGTTAAAGAAAATAAATTTATTTCTGTCACTTTCAGGTGACCACAACACAAGTGGATACAATCTACATGAGCCTGAGAACCCCTTGGGCTACCCACACCATTCTGTGGAAATTGTGAGTGACTACTACATTTTGGATGAACTTCTTTATTTGGATGAATTTCTTTATTCACCGTTTATCCTCCTCCGAGTAAATTCTTTCTCTTAAACCTGGAAAGCAGTCATGGGTATGAAGCCAGTTGGGCTGATATCTGCAGGAGATACTGCTGAAAACGTTTATTGATAAAGTATGATCCTGATGATTAACCAAGTGAGCCAGAAACCAAGGGCTGATCTTGGGTACAGGACAGGGAAACACACTATAAACTGTAAGTTAAATGCTAAAACAGAGGTAAAATCACTTTGAATTACTTCATGAATGACTATATAAAACACAGATCCTTTTCTGAATTCATGCAGAGTCAAGTGATACTGATGCTCTTGCACAAATTTTGCTTTTCCATGGCACATAAATAGCTCTTCGTTACTTATTCAGCTTTTCTTCCCTGCCCTCAATACCATTTGATTTCAAGAAGAATTTCTACATCAAGAACAAAGAGGGTCTCTATCAGCCTTTGAAATGGAAATGTAGAAGTCTCAGTGTGAAATCGTAAAAGTCCTTGATATGCAATCTGCTTGACCCGCAGACTGCATCTCAGAAGTGCACGTGTTGGGAACCCTGGTGCTATATATACTGCCATAAAACAGCTCACTTCTACCACTGGTCTCTGCTGTAACAACTCACTATGAGCTTTAAGATAAGTGTTTTGCTCTGATGGTGTAGATATGTGTAGATTTATTATAAAACAGCCATCTGGGAATGGAGCACTTATTGCATGTAATTATTCTGAATATTCATGAAATCGAGGTAAACACATTAAGGCAATAATATGCACTTAAAATTTTGTGAAACATCTTTTGGCTCCTTCATGAACTCCCAAGAGCAGGACTGATGGGGAAAAGCATATTACTTCTTTTCTTCCTATAAATTGTCCTGAGGAAGGTTTATTCCCATAAAACTATGAGTGCTTGCCAGTGTTTTCAACTTCGGGATGAAAAGAAAAGCAACAAAAGTGTGAACAAAAATTATAGCATCTTTGCCTTTTTTTTTTTTTTTTTTTTTTGAAGATACTAACAATATTCAGGAAAGAATAGCAGGATCTTTAGGGATCAAATCTTTAAGAGGTATCCTTACACCACAGGACTGATCAGTGTGGCCACATTGATGAGCTCCACAAACACAACTTATTCAAAGCCCTGTTTTAGCTCAGAAAGATTCTTTCCTTACACAGACTTGAGGCACCAAGCAGCTTCATGCTCTCAAGACCAGATTGCCCCTCAGCAATCACAGCAGGAAGCAATTAATGACTTCTCAGAAAATGAGGTGCCTCCAGACATGGCAGTTGCTGACTTGGAGCTTCTAGGCTATTACAGCAGGAGAGAAAGGCCTAAAACATAATTCAGCACCAGAAACATTGCCTGTCTTTAAACCAAAATTCTTTGACTTAATTCCAAATGTTACGCTGAGACGTAATCTTTCTTTCTGTCCCTGTTAATTACCGATTTTACAACAAGCTCACATTTCTAAGCAGCCCTGCAGACCAAGGTTGCAGAGAGATATTAGACACAATTTTCACATTGTGTCAAGAAGAATAACTGCTGCTGGGCAAAAAGCCCAAAGAACTGTTTTGACATCCCAATCCTAACCAGGATTTGAAGTTTCGGTGGCTAGAAAGAAGTATAATCTATGAATACAGCAAATTAGCCTCGAAGACATTAAAGGACATAACATATGAATTTTTACTTTGCCCCATTCATATTTGCCCTACATCTAAATATAAAAGAAGTGATATACTTAAGAAAAAAAATATACACAAAACCACAACTAAAAGATTAAAAGAAAGACTTTTTAATATTACAAAGTTTTTAAAATTATTTTTATATTACGATGCTGAATAATTTAAAGACGGAAATTTTGCTTTATGCGAGACTGAGGTTTTCAATAAGAAGGAGGCAGGAGTTTGGCCGGGGGGACCCGGGGCCGGGCGGGACGGCCGCGTTTCCAGCAGGTCCCGCCAGGGGGCGGTGCGAGACAAGGGAGCCCTCCTGCCCCGCTGCAGGCTAGGGGCGAAAGGAAGGCTGTAGACCGGTGGTGGGGGTTTATTTCTTTATTTCTTTTTTCTTTTTTTTTTCTTTTTTTTTTTTGTTTTTTTTTTTTTGTTTTTTGTTTTGTTTGGGGTTTTTTGTTTTGTTTTGTATCGTTTTGTTTTGTTCAGTTCGGAACCGCAAGAAATGTCTAAATGTTAAAAAAAAAAGGTCTCACTGAGACATCAGGGGTCTTGGTTCACCATAACCATTCTTCTCTTAGCTCAGGAATGAATATCTGAGAACTAGAAACTAATGGGTTCTTAGGGGTTTCCATCTGAAAGTAATGATTCTCGAAATACATTTCAAAGTCTTATATATCGTGGTCTATAACATAAACTTGTCCTAACATTTTCAGTCTTTGACAAGCTGATCAACAATATTTTGTTTGGTTCTGTTTTTCCTGTAAAAGTCAAGCTAAGTTGACAGAATACTTGCTTGACTATCTATCAGCATGGATTATCTGCAAAATTAATCCGTTTTCAGCAAAGAGAATACATCTCAGAAAGTTAGTTCTTGTTTTGAACTCGTGTATCAGGATTTCTGCATGTCACAGAATCACAGAATAAGCTGTGTTGGAAGGGACTCTGTCGAGGATCATCAAGTCCAACTCCCAGACTTGCACAGGACACCCCAAGAGTCACACCCCGTGCCTGAGAGCATTGTCCAAACACTTTCTGGACTTCCTGGACTTTGTCAGGCTTAGTGCTGTGACCACTTCCCTGAGGTGCCCATTCCAACGCCCCATCATCTTCCAGGTAAAGAATCGTTTTCTAATACCCAACCTAAACCTTCCCTGACACAACCTGAATCTATTCTCTTTGGTCCTGTCACTGTCACCACAGAGCAGAGCTCAATGCCTGCCCTTCTTCTTTCCCTCACAAGGAAGCTGTAACTGCAGTGAGGTCTCCCCTCAGTCTCCTCCAGGCTGAACGGACCAAGTGTCCTCAGCTGCCCCCCATATAGCTACCCCTCAAGGATGCTATCTAATGATTTAATCTCATTTTTATATTGTGGCACTCCAAACTGCACACGGGGTTCAAGGTGAGGCCGCCCCAGCTCAGAGCAGGACAATCCCCTCCCTTGCCCAGCTGGCCATGCTGTGCCTGATGCACCCCAGGACATATTTACCATTTACATGCTGTAGTGATTTGGCTAGTACTCCAGGGTTTTCAAGGTCTATTAGTAAAACTAATTAACTGTCATTAATTGTTTTCTTGGTTCTTTTCTGTCATTCATATCACTCTATTAAAATGTTCTGGTTCTTCTGGGAAAAATATGTTGCATACTTTTGTCAATAAACCTACAACACAGACATTTTTCATTTAAAGTGTAAGTCAGTTGCACAGAAAGTGACTGATTACTTGTAATTGATTTGGTCAATTCCTTCTGAGAAATATGATGGAGCAATTGTTTTAACAACAATTTCAATTTCAGAGACTGTATGTCAAGCCTTAGTGTTTTTCTCTGGAGATTATTTTTACCTGCAGAAAAAAAGAGTACTTAGATCACTTGAGATCTAATTATCTCTAGAAGCTTTGAAATTCCTTTACAGAAAGTTAATAGAAAAAAAAATACCACCTGGTAATGATACTTGAGGACATGCAAAGTTATGGAGGGCACATATGCAGTGCTGCACCATTAGTGATCTGCTAGATCTTACTCCAACTCGCCTTTTTTCACCAGTTTTTGGAAACTATTCTCTTTTTTTATTGAGCAGGGTTATATTTGACACATACCACTTTTGGCAATGTATTAAAAGGAAGACATGCCTATGAATGAGGCTGTATTAAAAGACAGATTCAACTGTTTTCAATGTAAAACTTCTGTGGTACTCATATCTACTGTATCTGGGATGGATAGCCAGCCTTAAAATGAGCAATTGGAAAAATAAAAATAATTGACCTCTTGTACGCAGGTGTAAATTTTTATTTGGAGTTGAAAGGCAAATAAGAAAACCATTTGGGGATTGTGATTACTAAATAGGGAATGATATTCCAGGCTGCAAGTCTCAGTGCGTTGTCCCAAAGCTGAAGGCCACAAGTCTTCCAGTTATCCCTGATCTAATTTCTTTTGTAGGTTAACCCTTCCCCCAGGGTTCCCTTCCCATTAACCACTAATCGCTTCCAAGGCTGAGCTTTTGCACAGGTGAGTGCATGAGTGTGAGTTGCCAAATGATCAACAGGTTCATGTCGTATTCCCTTATCTTAGTATCAACAGTTCAAATTTTTTTCCACTCTCTGAGATCAAAATTCCCATTTTGAGTTTTGGGCAGACGGGTTTTTTTCCTAGCAGTGATTCTCTATGTGGTTCTAGAATCTGGTTGCCTTACCCTCAACTTTTCTTCCAGTTGTAAACACAAACACAGGCATATGAATTCCTGTCAGGCGGTTTTCAAAACAGCTTGGCTATTGAAGGATTAGCATTAATATCTATTACATAGTGTTCTTCCATCCAAAACATAATTTGCCAAAAGACTTGAATTTTCTTTCTGTCTTGAATTGGCTGGTTTATGCATGTTTTTCATTTTAGGGTTTAATTACTAAAATTCTCAAGAATTGAATTTGCTGAATTATTAAACAATGCTGCAGGGTAATGTTGTTTTTTCATGGTCTGTCCATTCAAAAACATGATACCAATTTTATCAACATTTTAAATTATTATTCATATTGACACCCAAATAGCTAGCTATTAATGTTAACAACTCTGTCATACCGAAGCAAGGATATTGATGTCTGTGTATTTGTCAGAATGCAGAACAAAATTATATGAAACCATTTTTATACAAGGCACTTTCCCCTTCAGCAGGATTTTAGTTGAAGTTTCCTTCTAGTATTTATTTGAACAATGTAATAATCTGTTGCAGTGCAATTAAAAAGACAGATTGGACTGAACCCTTATTTGGAAAAGTAGGATATATCACTTTCTACAGCTGTAAAAATTCTGTTTAATTAGCACTGAAATTGGCAGCACTTGCCTTTCTACCTAAATTACTGTAGCCAACTAAAACACGTTTCCATACCTGCAAAATGTTCAGTATAATCAGGAAGGAGCAAGTCGCGCTTTAGCGTTTTCAGACTCTCCTACTGATGTGGTGAATGCACTCTACAAATAAAACCTTTACCATCAAAGCAGCAGATTATGGAACTGGCAATAGTTTCAGATTTGTTAAAAGACAACACAGCTATTCAATAATTAAGAGTTGAATCTATTACTTTCTTGTTCTGAAAACAAATCTGTTATTTTAATGTTGGATGTGCTTGGTAGAGGCAGGCTGTGGTCTGTGTGTGTTTACACAAGAGAAAGCAAGAGGAAGCTAAGCACAGAAACATTAAGGCTCACACGTTTTTAAAATAGAGAAAACAGAGAACACAAGCTGGAAAAATTGTCAGAAGCTGGGCAATATCAGTCTAACAATGTCACCTGCCTGAGGGCTCAGGGTGCACGGTTTTAATGTCACAGTCAAATTGATGCATATGCTGCTGTCTCAATGATTGTTGTGGAGATGCAGCCTGTTCCACAAGCACCTTTTTTCAGCTTACAAACGATTTTAGTGAGATGAATAAGAACTTTCTGCCCAGGAACTCCTACAGAGGTTCAGTGGGATGACTTCCAAGACAAGAGACTTTTTTGCTGAGAAAGGCTGGCAATATCTGGGATGGAGAATGAATTAGAACAAAAAGGGTGGGGAAAGCTGAGGGATAAGACAATATTTCTTTCCAAAAACCAGTTTCTTTATCTTTTTGATAGTTTGCCATCCTCAAGAGTATAAATTTCTATCTGGACACAAGGAATTTTAGCAAGGGGGAGCTGCACTGAAGGGGATTGCCACCAAAGCACTATGATTTTGTATCAGAGATATGCACCTGCTTGTCTGATCCTTCCAACCACCACTAACCCTTCCTGCTGATCCTACCACTTCTGGCAGCTGCAGGACATGGAATTATTCTTATGGAATACCTCTTGGGGACCACCCTTGACACATCTCAGGGACCTCAGTGGAAGCAGTATGGTGCCCAATTATCAAGCACAAGTAGCTCATTGGTCCATAGTAACAATCAAATTTACCTCAGTAAAACACAAAACGAAATCCATCTCTATCTTGTCACTACAATATTGTAAAATTGTTTCTATTGACACATTCTAAAGCTCTGGCTCCACTCGTCTTTGAGAGGCTTGGAACTAAGTTCTGTGTTCCTACTATGAAACTCACACCTTTTTGACGGGCTCTGAACTGGAGCTCTTCCTGGGCCTAGGTAAAGAAATCTTCAAGGTGACTTGAACTGTACAGCTTTGAAATATGTTTTTGTAGTAGGAACCTGACAAGTAACACATTTCTACCATGTGCATTTTTATTTTAAAATAGAACTACAGTCAGATGCTAATATGCCAAACATCCACACCTCTTTCTCCTGTCATCTACAAAGAAGTATTTTCCTGATATAGAAAACTAACTTTTTTTTTTTTTTTTTTTTTTTTTTTAATTCCTGGAAAACAAAACCTATGGGTTCTAACTTGAATTTACCTAGGAAAATTCAAAATTGATAAGAATAACAGATTCTAACAGGGATGTAACTTGGAGGATAAAACTTGTATGATGGGGGGGGTCTTTTTCTGTGTTAAAAAGCATGTTAACATAGGACACTGCCAGGGCTAAATTGATCCTCTCATCAGAAATCACAAGCCGCTGTATTTTATTTGTAAAATAAAGAGAATCAATTGATTGTCTTTCATTTACATTTGTTTAATTTCTGTGTTCACTCCTCTGATCCCATACACATTAAGTGCCATTAAGTTAAGGGGGCTGAGTGTATTAGTGAAAAGCAAATAGACTGAACTAACATGGTAGACTTCAGTGTCTGGTTTCATACACAAGATGTAGGAGTCTAAACACAAATTAAGCAGATGTTAAGGAAAAATCTAGTTGCATGAATTGCCCATGGTGAGACTGCCTATATATACAGATGACTAGAGCCATTTGGTGCACTTAGGATATTCATGGGACTGTGAGAAAGACAGAACAGAAATATAGGAGGTGCTCAGCCCTTTGACAAGACTTTAAGTTCAACTAAAGTTAGTTCCTATGTTAGTTGGCTTAAACACAGCTTCAGTTTAAACTCACTTGAAAGTGTGCTTAAACTGAAGGATTGATTCAACAGACTCAAACAGACACCTAGTGCCATTAGGAATGCCTTAGGGCATTTCAGATATGTGCATGTGCTTGGCAGATGTGACACAGGACAAACAGGATGCCTACGCTGTTCTGTAGCATCTCAATACCACACACTGGGCCCAAGAACATCTCAAACTAAATGCCATTTATGATAACTGAATTTGATGCTTATTGTCCACAAAATCTTTCAAAACAATTACCCACAATAATGTATTGTAATACAGCGAAAGGAGGCCACGCTTAACCCAGGAATTTCCATGCGAATTGCTCTACAATAAAAACTGGATTTTGTTAACAGATGGATCATTTTCCCATTGTTATTTTTACATGTTCCCTTCAATTGCAGGGTACTTTACAATCCTCATTGTCAATGAAAACTCACAAATATCAAGTTAGATGGTTTTGCACAGCAGGATGCTTTACATAGCCAACAGATCAACACTTGCCCACATGCCACTACTATTCCAACAGAGAGGGACGGAAACAACTTTATGAGACTCATTTGAGTTCACTAAACTGAATGCTTTAATCAATTACCATTTGTACTTTCATTCTCAGTACTGATGATGTGGAAATTAATGACCCATACATGGAGAGAGCTGAAGCAAAGGCTGGCGGTTGCTGCAAGAGCCTCTGAGCACTGGAGCACTTCTGTCACCTGCAGTCTGTCAGGGAAAAGGGGTAAACAGGTACATTCCAAAGGAGGCAAGGCAGAAAAGAACTTCAGCATGAAGTCTTATGACTGCATGTCTTAACACAGACCTCACCTCAGCTAATTCAGTTTGTATTTCCTTTGGGCTCCTGTTTATGTGGTTGGTCTTTACAGAGATTTTGAAAGTCATTTTAGCCAGATTTTCCCACCACTTAGACTATTATAAATGGAGCATGGCTTCCAATGGACTAACCTGGTGGTGTAAAATAAGCACAAATAGGGAGAGAAATCAAATAATTTAGGATTGCCTCCATGCCTTCTATCCATTTACCACTATGCCATTAAATCCCTTCTGATTTTGTTTTGTTTATTCTTCTAGTTAACAGCCTTGCAGTCAAAAAATTCATTTTTGCCTTCTTTGTTATTCTTAGGCTCTTGGAATAATCTAAAATAACTGACTTCAGTATTGTATAAACTAACTGGTTAATAATCCAGTTCCACTGAATAATTATCCTTAACGTAAATACTTTAAACACATTAAGTGTTCTTCCCTTATAAGATTTGAGATTTACAGCTCTAAATTACTTCAGATTTACCCAGCAGAATACTTAATATAATAATAATGTTGCAAGAAGAATGCAAATCTATGAGTTTTCAGAGTTAAAATAGGTAAATTAAAGAACTTTGAAGATTGAGGAAAGTAACGGGAAAATATTAAAAAAAATCAATACTAACAGTGTGACATTTTGAAGAAAGGTGCTAAGTGTATGCAAACATACATAGGGTAAAATATCTACTATGGAGAAAGATTTATAGCAATGCCAAGCTGTAAAGAACAGGACAAAGTTTGTGAGTGTATGCAGACAAAGAATTCCCCACTGAAGGACTCTAGTCATGATGAAAGAAAAAAAAAATATAAAGTTAAAAAAATATAATCTCACTTTTTTAGGAAACACAGCAAAACCTTAAATAGAAAAGATTCCATGTTTCATCTAAGAATCACACTGCTTTGTACTAACAAATTACTCCATGCCACCACCAACCTGTATTGCGGGAATCTCAAGGAAATAAATCAGTAAACCAAATCAAAAGAATCTCAGAATTTAAAAATCACATAGACTGAAAAAGAAAAATGACAGAGAAAAGAAAAGTCCAGGGACTCTGTATTCCTTCAGGAACTTCTTTGTTATTTTTAGCTGAAAATTGACTAGATACTCTGATAATGAATTGGAGTATAAAACTATATTGAGGGTTATTTTCAAAATAGTAGCAGTGAGATTGGTTAAACAAAATGGAAATCTGATTATCTGAACTCTCACAAAGGTTGCTGGTTTTGCCACATCAAAAAGAAAACAAAACAGTGCAAGCAGGTGCTAGAAAACTCTCCTGGAATATCTTGTGGGAGAAAATTCCTTGACAGACTTTAGGACAGAGGGCATGACCTTAAGAGCCAACTTTCAAAGGGCTTTCAGCTTTGGCTGCAAATTGAGTACGTTGCCTGCAGGCACAAAGAGCATCTAGGCTTGCAGATAAGATTTTACAATGTTCTCAGATCACTGCTGGGTCAGTCACTCACTTACATGCAGTAGATCTGCAAGAGACCATTAAGGACTTTTGTAGAGTTGCTATGACAAGTAATTTCCTGCTCTAATTCAAGAATTTCTGCAACAGACCATGCTAATATATGAACAGTTTATAGCATTAACACGTTCAGGAATGTTCCACCCTCTATATCCAGCAAGACATTGTTTCATCAGCAAGAGCAGATGGCATTAAGCTCTGAGTTTATTCCATCAACAAGTTCACAGCTTTACACTACTAGTCAAGTAATATATATTTCTAATGCCAACTTTAATTTCAGTGTGACTCTGTCTTCAATTTAACTCTTTCATTGTAGCTTCCCCAACCTTTTTTCTCTTTTTGTCCTGGTCTTTCATGCTGGTCCTTCTCTCTCTTTCTGCAAAATCCTAGCTCCTACTCCAGCCAAAAGTATCTGCTCTGAGTCTGCAAGAGGCTGCAGGTTTTACTGCGCTTTCTGTCATCTTTATGCTGAGGGTTTATTTTCAAAAGTAGTCGAACTGGAAGAATGCAAATTCTTTATTCAGCTTTCTTAAAGAGAATTTTCAAATTTCAATTTCCTGCTGTTATGGACAAGCACTACAAGATTAACTGGCACACTCACAGAACAGATGCCATTAGCTGGAGAGGAAGGGTGCACAAACAGAAGCTGGAATGCTTTATTCACAGAGGATATTCTTTCTTGTGATGCCAAAGTAGCTCTTTTAATTACTTTTGGGAGGCTTCTCCCATCACCTAGAACTGATGCAAGAAGGTAGCCTGAGATTGTCAGCAGTGGCTGGCAGTGATGTGTGCAAAGGAGACACGAAAGAGCTGTTTGGAGCATGAATACACAGCATTTCCTAAAAAGCACACCCCACCAAAGTTTCCTGGAGTATACTTAAACACCTCAAAAATCAACTATCTTTCCTCAAATCCCTCATCTCCACCTTTCAACATCCTCACAGCATGTCACTCTGAATAAGCACTTGGAGGGAGCTTTGCATGGCTATCCCATCTCTCCTCCTAGTGGAACCTTCTTCCATACCCACTGAAGTTAGTCATGTTGCTTACACAGGGATCAAAATTAACACAAGAACCCCAGGGTGGTTTGTTGCATTAGAGGTGCCGCTATCACTTTAAATAAGCAAATTCAGGTATTGTTTCAAGCCTCCAGCAACCACTGCAAAATCCATGTGGCAAAATAACCTCTCAATTCAAGCATACATCTAGCTTCCTTGCCTTTCCTTTATGCTTGATGCAACCACTTCTTTCTTGCCACTCAACACATAGATTCTGTTTTCTTGTATTAAAATGCATCAAGAAATAATTAATTTTTTGTTCTCTTGCCCTCAAAAGACATGCTCAAGGTGCAGTGAAGGTTGAGTGCTCCTCAAGTGTTATAATTGCACTAAACAATGACAAAACCTCAGAACTAATAGGAAATCTTAGTTAGAAGCACAATGCAAAAATCAGAGAAGTGTAAAAAAGATCATCAAATATCTGCGTTGGAGCAGACCAAATCATTATTTTGGTATCTGTACTTTTTTTTTAATTAGTAAAGAAAGAGAATTTTTTCACGCCATTTTATTAAACATAGTATCCAAATACACTAGTGGTTTTTAAAGCAAACACACAACCCCATTAATTTTTCATGTTTCTCTTTTTTCTTTTTTTTTTCTTTTTTTTTTTTTCCTTTTTTTTTTGTATCATTACAATGGAAGTTGCAATATGGGACAGAAATGTATCATCAGTAGGCAGAGGGGAGGAAGAGGCTGCTGTGACTTTTACTAAATCTCACAGACAATTAGCAAGGTGTATAGCCAGTGTTTAACAAGTGTGCAGCACTGGCCAAACACTGTCCTCCTTGGTGAAAAAGTGGGAAATTTATGGCCAGCTCAAATGTTCGGTCTGTCTGATCTGTCAGAGGTTCATATGGCTCACTGAACCCTGTACAGCTGCCTGCTTGCTTTTTTTCACAGGACTGTGTCTTTCTGTTCTTTGCACTAGTCAGACACAGGCTGAATGATCAATGGCAGGGAAGGTTATATTGTTACACATTAGTGATGTAACTATTATTTCTGACAGATGTAATGGAAGATTAAAATGTTTGTTGGACACTTGTATAGTGTGTGACTATGAGGAATATGAGGCACTATGGTGCTGTGCTGAAGCAAAAGCCTAAAGCAATGGAAACACCTATTCCTTCTTAAGTATTTCTGCCACCATCATGTCATTATATTACTAGATAGAACTGCTGTTGCTCTTACTCTGTACATGCATAATCAGTGTGGGTCCAATGACTTCTATTTGTATCTAGATCAGTGGCCACAGGCACTGGCATACAGACCGTATGATGTTTTCTGTACTGTGCACTCTGTTAGGCAGAGCTCCCTACCAAAGGAGAAACACTCCAGCCCTGCTGGGCAGGCAGGGATCCTGTTCCGGTTTCCTGGGACCAGCTTCATATTGCAGGTGCCTTGCATTGAGAGAGCACACAGGACTTAGATTGTGAATGGCTTAATTTATCCTTTGAGTAAATAATAAAGTTCCACAGTTTAAAACTCACATTGCTGACTCTGGGATTTTCCCCATTGAAAAAAAATAGCAAGGAAAGGAATTCATTGTGCTCAGACCCATTGACTGGACTGAAATGTAGCTGAGCTAACACTGCAGCAATATCTCCTCAGGTCCATTAGACTTGTTAAGTGCTATCTAAAGGTCTGTTCAGGAGCACTGAGAGCAGAAGCCTTTACAACTATCTGGCCCCACTGAAAATCACTGAAAAAGATTTTACAACCTAGGGAAAAAAATGATAGGGATATGAATGAAATAAACTCTGACTTGTCTAGTAGTAATTTGGTAATTCTAAAGAATAAGAATTTCTCTCAGAATTATTCTCTACTGTCCCCCCCCCCCAATCTGACTCCAACATTCATTAGCTAAATAAATGCTTTAGATTTAGTATTTTGTCCTGAAGATCTAGGAAAATTTAGACTTTGTGGTTTTTTGACCCTTCCAAATTTGTACAGCCTAATTCAGTCCAACAATCTTCAAAGTACTTTAAATAACTCTTAATTGACCACACATTAAGCCATATTTTCATGTAAAATTAATTTCATTTTCCTGATTGTTAATAAAACCATTTAAAGAAACCTTCAGTAATGTAGTGAAAACAGGTCTATTGATTGACTTCCTGTAACACAAGTTATCAATTGTCACACACGGGGAGAGAGAAAAACAGAACAGTAAAGAAAAATGCCTGATCAGGAGGAATACATCTAAGATTCAACAAGCAGAGTATCACATTCACAGAGCACTTCCATTCATAATTCTTCAAATGACTGTAAAGAATTAATAAACTTTTTTAAAATGCAGTTTCAGCTTTTTAAAAAGGAGTTAGTCAGTGAGGCATCTTGCCTCTATGCCGTAACCCTCTTGCTGCGTGGTGCCTGCAGACACATTTTTCTGTCAGATTTCATGCTTTTTTCTTCTCCTTCACTTCAGCAGACCACCAGAACACAGCCACAGGCACAATGGGGAAATGTTCCTATGATGTGGTTTCTGAAATTTGTCTCAATTTTTCTTTACTTGGCAAAGGCTTATTCATTTCCATGCTCTGCGCCAATCCTGTTCCCAGTAAACGATAGCTGTGTGAGTTCATGTGAGTGCTGAATTTGACTTTTTGTGTTCAGCTGGTTTCACAATGACATTTTCTGTCTCAGCACTCATTCTGGCAAATAAATTCAAATTCTAGTAAGTAGGGTTGCCACTTAGCAAATCTTTTTTATTAGTAGATAGATTTATTCCTACCACTTTGATTCTGTTATCTTTTCCTGTGACATTTAAAATTAAATCCTCATTTTTAAGAACCCTCTAGAATCTACACTAGTTTAAATTTTCAGGCATAGGTAACATATTGTTCAACCTCAACAGACCTCAGTAATGCCTGGTGCCTACTGTAAGCAATTTAAAAAGTTACTTACATGATAAGAACATTCTTTCAAAAGTTAAAAAAAAATAGTGTAATTTCTAAATCTGTCCTTTACAGGATGCAGACACTGACACTTGTACAAAGGCTATATGATTAAAATGCTTGGGAGGGCCTTGCTGCAGCCCTGCTACAGCAGGCTCCGTGCTGGGATTGGGCTAGGGTGCTCCTGTGATGTCAAACAGAACAGGTTGCAGGGTAGATGCACTGGTGGCACTCCACTGCCACCAGCCTCCAGGTAAACACAATCCTCTAACTGCTCTCTGTCCTTTGAGCCCAACCATCCAACTGCTTTTTAACTATCTGTCTACCCACCCACAGTGTAATGACTCAACTAAGTTCCAAGAATTTTGAAGGAGACTCAGCTGGAAGTCTTGCTACAGTCAAGGTGAATGACACCCACCGCTGTCAGTTTGCTAAGATATGATTGATCACTCCATTTGTTGCCAATCTCTTCCTTCTTCACCTGCCCCAAAATGCCCTTCAAGAGCACTCGCTCCATGGCTTTCCTAGGGATCAGTGTTCTGGAGACTACTCTAACTAGTAGAAATTGTTCCAACTTCTATGTGAAATAGATTATATTACATGTCCCTCTCTACTACTAGATGGATTTGAAATCTTTGGAGTGGATACCACATTTAATTAATGACTGAACTTCATTTTAAGTTGGTGTTTTCAAGAGCCCCATTCATTAAATTCTACTTCTTTCAAAGGATTTTTCATCCTTGACAGCAGAATTTAAGGCTTAGTTTATAAAATCCCATAAAAGCTGCTGAAATCTATGAACATAGGTGAAGGAAGCCTTTTCTTCCTCCAGGAGATAAGTGACGACCATAATTAGTTCATTTGAATTCAGTATAAAACGATGGCTTTATTTTCATTTATTGTTAGAATGATACACTTATTTGCACACTCTTAACTGTCTGTTGTTAAAGAAATATGAGTTATGATTTCAAAAGTTAAACACAAAAAAAAGTGAGAAAATACATTGCTTTGTGTAGTAAACCTGTGTTTGGGGTATATGTCCAATCCTAGTATACTACTAAGATGCTTGAAAGCTGATTTTGCAAGAAAACTTCACTTGACATTTCCAAATTCTGACTCAGAAAATAATTTTTTTTTTTTTTTTAGCATAGTGCTTCTTGCTTTATCCTATTTTTTTTTATTCTGCGACTGTAAACTGACAGGAACTGTTCTTTCTGTGTTTAGACAGCACCTGGACACTGCAGCCCTGGTGAGTGACTCAGGCTCTGGCAATGGTGAATAGAAGGATCTGCAGCACGTATCTAGTTGCTAAGTTCTGAGACACTTCTAGGTTATTTGTCGCTTCTCAAAACAATTTCACCATAGCTTCATTTCCTTCCTTCCCTTCTCTATAGACATGTAGTTTAATGTGATGAAATGGGAATTATAATTGCCTTGTTTGTCTGGGAGACAATTGACAAGAACTCAGCTTTTCTTCTCCCTGCTCCCACTCTGTATATCATACTTCAGTGAAACACGCAAATTTTGGGAGTGCTGCAGCAGACTTGGAGATAGATTTAATTCCTGTCTTAATTGTATATTTTGGCATTGCATATTGATGCATTATTGATGTAATTTCTTTCCATTAGAAAGAATAACTGTTTTTTCCTTGGCTTCTGAATCAACCCAGGAAGAGTTTCACAGTCTGGGAATATTTCAGCTTACCATCATAGTTTTTTCTTGTGGTCCATGCATTAAAGAAAGCCAATGGCACTATAAGGCATTTAAATCTCAGCAGAAGCTTACCAGAATTTAACAGGACAATTGAGAATTATTTTATGAACTATAAGTACTCCTCCTCTCAAAGTCCTCCTGAAAATTTTATATATATACATATACAAACAAAATGAGTCTTGTAGAAAAATTTGCAAGTATGCTAGTAATGCAAGGTGTACAAAAGCCAAGATTTAGCTGAGTTTCAAGACAGTAAAATGAATGTAACTCTTAATTACATTTCTGAAGGCTACCATCAAAGGTTATTAGCCAACAAAATTGAGGATGTGCTTTAAGAACTGTGTCCAGTTTTCGGCTCCACAATTCAAAAAAAATGCACAAACTTGATAGGGTCTAAATGAGAATTCAAAGATGATTCAGTTACTGGAAAGCCTGACTTACAAAAATAACTGAAGGAATTAGGCCTTTTCTTTCATAAGACTCATGTGAAGTCATGTTGGAATGCTTTTTGTTTGATTGCTTTTTGTTTTGTTGTTTGGGGGGAGTGCTTTTTTGGGTTTTTTTGTTGAGGTTTTCTCTTTTTTTTTTTTTTTTTTTAAATTCAGGAATTCCATCCAAGCCTGAAATTTAGAAGCAGATGGGACAAGTTACCATTTGCTTGCCTGAACACGATAACATCCAAGATCTTTCCTAAATGCTTTATTATCTCCTTTGTCTCATCTTCCTTACAATTCTCCTGGACTGTGAATCAGATTTGAGAAATTATTTGAGGATTTGTTTTTGACATGAACAATTGTCTTCTGCCATGGCTCCAATTCATAGTCAGCACTGGACAAATGGCTTATCTGTCTCACACTACGATTCTTTGGCTGTTTAAAACAGAAAAATTATCAGTGTTGCAGTGACCTCTTTTTTTCCATGATGAAGGATCATGCTGATGTTTTTTAGTAAACTAAATTACTTTGAACATCTAAAGTTGGCAGGGATAAGAAATTAGAAAAAAAAAATCTACAGTTGAGAAATCACAGCAAAATGAGAGGAAAGGATTATAAATATCAACGAACAAAATCTAATTTGTGGTTCAGCTTGCATAGATTTTGTACTATCTTCATTTGACGTAGCTTTAAAGCACAAATCCAGCACATAAACCCCATGGATTTAAAAACACATGAAATTCTAGTTATCAGGAAAAAAAAATACTCCAGAGTATATTCTGATTTATTCCTAAAGGCTGGAAAACTTGCATCTTGAGGTCAGAAGTAACTGACAAAAAAAAAAAAATTACAGAGAAAAGATCTTGTTTAACTTAAGCCAAGAACTCATGAACAGTTGGGTATGCTTAGTCAGGATATATGTGCCAAGAAGAAAATTAGGAGTTCCAAGACATGTGAAGTAATTTCTTCAATTGCTCATTAAAAGTATTAATACATTATTCCCACCTTGTTACACAAATTTACCAGTCAAATATTGAAATTTGAATAGGACAATTTGGCTAATCAGTCGAGAATTTTTAAACTACTTTCAAGAAGTAGAAAAACATTACTAAATTAAGAAGTTCAGTGAAGAGTAACAGTAATGGTCATAAGATTGGGACTAATTATAAGGTACAATTCAAAGTACTGCATATCTCAAATTAAACAAGGGGTTGACTGAAGGCCAATGTAACCAGTCACAGATATTTGCAAAAAAATATTAACCTCAATATGATGTGGATAAAGTAATACTGGAAACAACCGGGTAGGTATCAGTAAAAAGAATAAGCATTTTCTTGTTTTCTTTAGGAAAAATTAAGGAAATTGCATACCATAGATATATTTGCTGTATGAAGCATCATTGTAAAAGTACAGATGTATTGTATGAATCAGTTGGCCACTTTCCTATTAAAAAAGGGGGGTTTTGTGGAAAGCAAGCGAAAAATCATAATGCGATCACTGAAAAAGTAACATTCTGATAGCTCAAGAAACAAGTCAAGTTTCTCACTGCTGCTGTAGTTACCATTGACTATAACAGTGAACAAGTGTTTTGGAGAATGAGGGTGAGCCATGTCATTCCCCTGGATTCCCGGATAAGGTTGCTACAGAAAGAAATTCTGCCCAACACAGCCACGGTCTCACAGCCAGTACCAAACCCTCCCTGAAATTATTGGAGTCTTTCCACAGACTTAAATAGACTCTGACATTCTGCTACAGTGAAATGAACTCATGGCTAGTACCCAAAGTTCAAGAAAGCCCAGAGGACAAGCTCCTGACCTTTTTATGCCTAAGAAGGGAAAAAAAAAAAAGAAAAAAGAAAAAAAAATTGTAAGGGAGGAGGGTAGGCAGGAGAATGATGGAGGCATAAAGGAGAATAGCAACTCTGGGCTATGTACCTCTTGGAGAAACTGATAGGGAAGAGAGATGATCAAAGGAAGCTGGGTCAGTGAAGAGGGGGCAAGAAGAACCTGGCACAGCAGAGGGAAATTAATAACGTTGGCAGCCCCTTCACAGAGCTCTGATTAGAGCTGCAAGGATTCAATGTCCTCCAAGTACTTCTCCCACTTCCTTATTCCTACTGCAAATACCAACAAAACTGAAAGTAAAAAAGCAAAAAAGACAAAGAAGAAAGCTTTTGCATTAATGGCAAGAAGTATGCTAGTTATGAAAAAAAGGGAGAATGCAAATCACAAACCAATAAAATAGTTTCTTGCATTCATAAGTTAACGCTGAAGAGAAGGTTTTAGCTCAGAAAAACACCTTTTGCTTAAAGTGAAAGACACATAATTCAAAAATATGAATAGCTATGGGCATGGTAAAAATGGTCCTCTGTTACTCACAAGCATGCATGAAGCAGAAATGGATTATGAGAAGAGATGGGGAAAAAACAGAACACCCAGATCAGAAAACTGATGAAATCCATAACAATAAGCTTGCATTAAAAATATTTTAACCTAAGACTGCAGTAAGAGAGCCTTACATTTTTTGTCATAGGAGATGGTGAGCAGACCAGCTTTAACTATTGATGAAGACACAGTTCCTCATCCAGGCATGGATCATGGTCCAGATGGCAGGTGCTCCTCAGAGCTTTCACCAGCAGTGACTTGAGTGGAAGGGTTTTCTTCTCTTCCCCTGCCAGCCAGTCCAAGCACTATTATTTATTCCAATGGGATAAACAGTAGAAATAATTTTTGGAAGAAATAGAAATTCAGTTTATTATGACTATGGAAGCTCAACGCCAGATATTAAAAAGTATAATCAAGCCACTTAAGTCCAGCCATAATATTTAGATTCTATTTAATCCTAATGTATTTTTGAGGCTGATTTTTAATGAATCAGCCTTTCAAAAATTTTTACATAAACTGCTCTTTGGATTTATATGCAAATACTATCCTTTGTAAACCAAAATGTTGGCATATATTCCTACCACAGTTTACAAGTAGCCTAACTATTTACCCTTCAGATTATTCCTAGATTTTTTGATGGTAGATAGCATCCAAAGAAAGGAAAGTAATACCTTTTGGTATATCACTACACTAAACCCTTAGAGAGCACAAAAATTCCCTCTGTTGATATTCTTGCAAGAAGGCTAATCTGAACCTGATGGGTTAGCTCAATTTTGTTCCAATTGTTTGCTTTACATATGCATTAAGAACAGTTTGGGAAATTAACTACATTATACATGAGCTACTTCAAAGACTGCTAGAGTTTGTCAAAAGTCATGTCATCTTGCAATGTTCCTAGTCGACCAAATGGTATTCTTACCTTCAATTGAAGTGAGACACCTGCACAGCACAAAATTCAAAACAGGCCACAAAACAACCTCTTAAAGACTTGTTGATCTCCCATGCCAGCTCTATCCTAGAAAAAGGGAAAGAACCTTTCATTTTCTAATGTGCCCTGCCTACTACAACAATGTGTGCTCAGACTTCTCAAGACACTTGCTTTACCGACTCCCACAGAAACTTCCACACTTACATGTTTGCCCTTGAGCTGCAGATATTTTCATCCCTGTCCAGTAAACCAGAGTGATTGAAAAAGTCAGAGAGGCTACAGAAAACAAAAAGTCACAGTGTGAGTTAACAGGATAAAGCAGGGAGACAACCATTTGGCATAGCTAGCTTTGATATAGTGAAGGGCCCAAAAATTGCCTGTTAGACCAAAAAGTCTCTTACCTCAGCTTTTAAAAGGAGCAGAGATTCAAAACTTATCTTGTAGCACCTCAGATTTCCAAGAGATCTTCCCACAGTGTACATTGTGGACGACAGTGAAAACTGTAATTTCAGTGAAATGTTGATAACGTTAATTCTGCATTTTGGTACAGAATTACAAGCTCCTACAGAGGTTTTCAGGTCTACTTAACTTAATTTATATATTTCTCACAGTATATACATATATTCTATATATGACTTCATATATATACTTCTCAAAGAATCACAAAACACTCCTTCTGAGTAAAACATGCAGAAATATATAAACATACAGAAATGTATAAAACCCCTCCAACAACACATTGCTACATTAGGCACCACACTGCAGGTCTAACATCATGTTACACAACTTTTAGCTAGTACATTCTATATATACACCCTCAAATATCACATTTGATAGGCAAACATACAGAATAAAGCATAATGAAATAATATACTGTGTATGTGTCTAACATAATGTAACATAAAAGCAACATTTCATCTTTCTCATCATCCAGTTAAACCTTGCTCAAATAGGCACTATACATAGTTAGGATTTAAGGAGTGAGACATTTTGAAGAGTTCAGAAAAAGGTCAATACAATACTAAAATTTAGATAACAAATGTAACAAGGTTTACCTGGGGACACTTTTGGCTCATTCACACATATGTTCCTTCAATGTACTTTGTCCCTTGGTGGTGCAGAAGCAAATTAACAACATGGGAGGAAAACAGAAGGTGTACATTAATTTCACACCTAATTATTAACTAATTTGCTCAGGCTCTGCCAGAATAATCAGCACTTGAACAGCTTCACTTGTTCCCAATGAGCCTCTGCAGTGCCTGTGTTCAAAATTCCAGGGGAGCACAGTTGCAGCAGGATGAATAGTAATGATTGCAGGGAGCCTGAGTCTGGTCTCTCTTTCCATGAGGCCTGCACCACATTCCTTTACAGTACCAAGAATGACTAGAACACTAATGCCAGGGCAGATGTAATTTCTTTTTGATAGCTGTGCTACACTAGCACAAAACTGAAGGGGAGGTTGATGCAGGTGAAGTAGCTCCATTGGTTTTGTGTTTCTACAAAATCGTAGCAGTATTAAAACAAAATCTGTGTTATTCTCACTGGAAAAATTGTTCAGGACAAATGAATCAGCATGATGTATTATGAACCAAGGCTTTGGTGCTCTGATAGAAGCAATATGTAGTGTTGGGAGATGACAAGTTCAACTACTATTAGATAAAACACAAGCCATCTTTGACAGACAGATGATGTGAAAGGCTGACAGGAATCTTTCTATATGCTGCCTCTTTTGCAGATAAAACCTCCAAGCATACAGCACATGTAATCAGTTCCTTATTTGTTTGATCCAGATTGCCTTTCACTTTCTTCTGTATCCCATGCAGGTTTTAATTTGCTGTAACATCTGCCTGATAAAAAGTCTTACATTTATAAAAAATAAACAAAAATTTGAAAAAAACAATTATGTTTATATAAAGATAAAAACATCTACCTCCTATCTTTGTTATGTTATCTTAGGTAACAGAAATTGGTATATAACCTGTTATTGACCTAGAAAAAGAGGCACATGTGAGAAAGAGAAGACATTTAGGACCACGTTCAGAAGGTCTGAAACTGAAAATTATGGTGCAGCCTCCTGTTTAGCTCTTAAGAACCCAAATGTCTACACACCCCTTTACACTTCAGTCTCACAGTGCCCACTGACAATATCTAACTGTGAACTCAAAACAAACCTGCTCCTAGGAGAATTTTTTTAGTGGCTAAGAAGCAGGTTAGACTGAGCAGGGCTTTCCTCTTCTGCTGAAGATTTGTGAAGGAGCTCACAATTTGCCAAAGAAGGACAGAAAGCCAACAAGTGAGAACCTGACTCAGCAGAGACACTTGAGTAGGAGTGAGTTGTAGAACTGTCTCTATTGTCAGGACTGATTGTCCATTTTCTATTAAACAGTGACTGCACTCAATAAAAAAGAAAACTATCAACACTCCCACATCAGTACTTAACCACAATGCTACAGTCAAGCTTCATCATGGTGTAGGATTTTAATGAATTTGTAATTCCTTTGGGAAAAGAATGTTTTCCTTCCCCTCCCTTCTCTGTAGAGCTCACAATACAGAAAGCTGACAGAGGAAAGTTCATCCAGAAGATGCAATTTCAATGGTTCCCTTTGGCTCTTAGGTCCTATTCTGGAATTAAGTCAACAAAATGAGAGCCATGAGTATATTTCTGCAGAGGTCAGCTCATCTCACTAAGCTTAGGATCATATCATAGAACAATAGAAAATTTATTTAGTCTCTAAATTTGCTCTCTTAGCTAAGTACTTAGTGCTTGATAGATAGGAATTGGGGTGTCATAGTTAACACACAGAAATAAATCTGCATGGGGTAAATATAAGAAAGTATAAAGGGTTCTGGTCTGCAAAGTTAGATTCTCGGCATCCATTGTCTTCAGAAACAATTGAGAATGTGCAATAACACTCAGGAGTGATCTTCATGTAACCTCTGAGGCAAAGCCTTACAACTATAAACTAATTTTAAAAGACAAGTATAAAAACCATAAAATCCTAGCAGCGCTTATTTACTGTTTTATATCGAGATCTATGCTTCCATAAAACTTTGCAGAACTGCACCTAATTTACCATGGGTTATTTCTTGAATAAGAACTAGGAAGAAAGGGAATAATAATTTCCCTAAAATTTTATGTTATTTTCATCACAGTAGGTAACCTACCTCTAATAAAAATCCACCAACACTGTTTTGTAATACGATGTTTATTGTATTGAGTTATATGCAATATAATACACATCAATACCAAATGGTGCATAAGCAGTAAAATAAAGAGCATGAAACACAATGGCATTACAATTATTTAGTGCTATAAGCACTATAAAACATCGGAGTAGCTAGCAAAATTATTCTAAAAACTTAGCAGGAATGTATTTTTAAAGTGTTCTGAGAGCTTCGCCAAGAACTATTCATTAGTGAGTATATCCTCCTTCCTCCTTAAAAGTGGGGTTCAATCTTCCACTGGTGTATTTTGATAGATCCATCAACATAAATCAAGTTAATCAACCTACTACAGCATAGAGTCTACATCCACATGGATTCTTCCCTTCAGCTACTGCCTTATTCTCCAATGCATGCCCAGGAACCTCATGCAAGAAAAAAAGAGTGCACCAAAAGAGAATCAGAATATTGTTAGCATACTTTGCATACTACAGGAGTGTTCCACGGATTCCAAGCAGAATAATCAGTCTCCAATCAAATCACAAGTTCATAAAACCCATCTGACAGATGACAAAGGGATGAAGATTATGCTCAGCCTTATCCAAACAGAATATTCTTCCATTTGCTTTGACTGTAAAGCCAGGTTATGAAGTTCCAACCCTCACCAAGAGTTACTTTTACTTCAGAATCAGAGCTCTTTCCTCCTCAGCAGCACTGACGTGCACACTGCAGGTCTGGTATAGTAAACAAGACCATTCACAAGTCCAGAAAAAAAGATATCTTCTGAATCAAGAGGGCTGAGTCTCATCCTGTGAATTCAAATAAACTTCTAACCCAGGAGAACAAAGACTCAGTGTATGTTTGTTCTGGCTGTTGCCCCAGATAGCTGCATAAGTACAATTGCCTGGATGGAGAAGGTGGTGCCTTGAAAAAAAAAAGAATTGAAAAAATGAATTTTCTGAAGTGGAGAGGCTGGATCTGGACAGGCTGATTTGATGGATGAAGGCCAGCTGTCTCGGATTCATCTAGGACAAGTGCAAAGCTGAGCCCTTAGGTCACAACAACCCAGCACTACAGACTGTATGATAAAATATGCATTACAAAATTTGTAACAGTCAGTGAGAAGGTGTATCAAGATACAGAAGTATTTGTCTTATTCGTCCATGAAATGAGTTTGACTGACAAAATCATGTCTCTTGGAATTTCACTCACATCATGAGAACACTAAAAAATATCAGTGAAAATATTAAATATTCTTCTTGTTATATAGCGATTATTTTTTCATGCCAGAGAGATGTATTTTCAGATTTACTGAATCAAATTCATCCTTAACACTAAAATTCACTGAAATTATATTGAGATGAGGATGCATATTGATTTCAATAATGCAAAACTATAACACTTTTTTTTTCAAAGAAATTAGATTCATTATCTTAAGTAATATGTGTTAGGAATAAGATTCCATTGCAAATAGGTTCTGATACACAACAATCCTAAAACAATTTTTTATTAAAAGACTGTATTTTGTGTATGAAGGCATTCAGGGCTGGTGTTGTTCTTCATCCATCTTTCTTTATTTCAGACACTGTATTTGTTCAGAAAATCACCAAAAACTTTTCTCAGATGTAAAATTCTGTTAGGATTGCAGACATTATCAAAGTGAAATAAAAGAGAAAGGAAAACCAAGTGTTTTCTGGAATTTAAATAAACAGTGTTGTTACCAAGCAATGCTCTTACTATTTCTTTAAAACATCACTTTGAGGAGGAGGTCACAGTTTGCTAGGACACAAAATATTTGAAAAACAAAGCACACAGTTCATGTTGCTGAAAGTACACAAAAGAATAAATTATGGCAAAGGATGGGCCAAATTCTATCTTCCTGAGCCTGTCTTAAGAAGAGTACAGCTTCAAATGAACAGCAAAGAGCATGATTTGCTTACTTTTCAAGCATTTTACAACATTCCAAAAATGAACAGAACAAAGTTATCTGTGCGTCACATCTGGCTAGATTAATCTGTACTTGTAGAAGAGACTCTTTACAAGAAGACCATAACTTATATTAACAAGAGAATATAAAACAACAGCTCACATAGCAAATGTCTCCAGTATTTGACTCTCTGCAAATATTAAGATTACAGACAGCAGTTGGTTGATGATGCAGGAAGGAAACTGTATTGTGTTTGACGCTGGGATTCGGAACTATAGCAGGATAAGCCATTGGGTAGAGAAGAGCAGTTTATTGGGATGGGTACAATTTCCAGGAGACAAATGGGAAATAGGAAAGAGAACATGTGGTGGTTCAACGCTTAAACCACAAGTAACAAAATCACTTATGCAGGCTTTGTAGTAATAATGGTGTAATAAAGGAAGTGACAGCAATGACACATTTTAGGGGAATGTAAAAGGGAGCAGAAATGTAAAGAGGAATAGCAGACAGTGTCAGCGAAAGAATATCACAGCAGCGGTGGTGGTGTGAATGAATTCTGAAATGGCAATGTGGCAAGTGCAGGAGTTAATGCTGATCTTGAGAGGAAATCTGAAGGAAGTTACATAAGCAATACTTTATTAAGGATGAACATAAATTGAGCAATTATAAAAATATTCGACTTCAGGATATCAAAGTACTGTTTTGAGAGGTAGAACAAAGAGTCATTGGTAAGGACAAGAAGAAAGATGGACTGTTCTGAGGCACAGGAATATTCTTATGCAACCACTAACAAGGCTGTATTACAGGTCAGTAGGTTCAAAAGTCAGACATTCCTGCAATTCCTGAATATTGCTGCCACCTTCAGGAAACACATGATAAAAAAGGACCAAAATATTAAGAAAAAGAAAAGAAATGGAAAATAAAGTCAAGATCTATAATGCCACTTGGTTATTATGTTGTACTTCTGGGAGATTAATTTTCATAATGGCATATAAAGATAGTTCTATTATTCTCAATTTCCAATAAAGACCTGAGTCTGATGCTAAGAGACCTGCCTAAGGCCAATCAGAGCTAGTAACACATGTCCTTGGCTCCTTGAATTTTCACCAAAAGAAAGTTGTGGATTACAATTTATTTTATTGGCATTTGGATATTTATATTGTCATTGAAGCTTATTTTGTCCTTGATTCTTTGAGGTAGTTACTTAGCACTGCAGTATAGATTTTATCACCTCAGTTCTGGTAATTACTTTTACAACTGCAAGCAGAGCATCTATTGAAGACCACATCATAATATACAGATGGAAAAATCAGTACCTCTGTATTCACTAAGTTACATTTTTAATCAATAACATTCCTGATTGATATTGGGCAGGCTGGTTCAGAGTTGGTGCTTTGCAATGTTATATGAGAGTCCTATTGATTTCCTGCCAGTTTCTCACTTTCCAGAAAAAAAGAGATCAGGAACAGCAAAGTAATATCTTCAGTCTTTTTGAAATGTCAGCATAACTGAAGTTTAATCATCAAATAAGTAAACTGACCCAATTTATTTTTTTTTTAATTATTCCTGTAATGGTTTACATGCATCTCATACCAGCTTAGCTCTCAACAGGAATGTACAAAGTCAACTGATGTAACTATGGACCTGTCAGGACACTTTACATTTTCCCTGTTATGGAACTGATATAAATTCTGTTTGCATGTGTTTTAACACAAGACTTCTAAGTGCAGCTGATAGCATAAGTGCTCCAGCCTGCAACCCTCGTGGCCATTTACCCACCAGTTCCTTAGTGTTTGTTTTAACGGAAACATCTATCCAGGGGTTAGTATTTCCCCAGAGTGAACAGGGAGGAAAGGACAGATGGTCTCCAAAACAGAAAATTTCCTTTGGAGATTATTTTAAAAGATTTTCCCATCAGCAGTAATATTTTAAGCAGTTTCCTTTTTGATATTTATGATTAGATTATGATCTAGTGATGTCTTAAAACATGTTCATTGTTCCTCCAATTTTGGGAAACTGCCATAAATGGGCAACAAATGCCACAACACTCATACGAGGGTTCATGAAATGTCCTTATCTTTTATTTGGAGGCTCAAGAACTGCTTAAGCTATGTTAGTGTGCAGAAAGGTGGTGAAAACTTCTTGTGTTCTCCAGAACCAGAATTCACACTTATTTCTCCTTTTCTAATTTATGTCTTCCTTTTCATATCTTAGTCCCAGTTTGGGAAACTCTAAAGTAAAGACACCTTGGCTCCTTCTGATCTTGATTTAGTTCTTAAATGAGAGTATAGGAAGTTGCTTTTGATTTGGTTTGCTTTCTCTTAGTCAAGTGGAGTTTGCCTTCTCTTTTAGTTTTTTGGTATATACTCCTTCGAAAACTGTATCAGCCACAGAAAGGCTGATAAACTAGAATTTCAATAGATACTGGCTATGTTAATTTTTTTAATCAAACACTAAACCCTAGTTTTGTTAGTAGGTCCTACAGACAGAGTTGGTGAAAGTCCTAGCTAAGGAGTCTTGGAGAAACTAACAGCGGTGCATCAACTACATAAAATCAATTTTTTTTCCATACCTTTGTGTATCACACAGAAAAAGAGTGGTCTTGTGGGAAATTACAGCGAAGGAAAAGAGAAAAGTCAGAAAGAGCAGAAAGTGGAGAGAGAGGTTATGTCCCTGTTGTAATGACATGGGCATCAATACAAGCCCTTTCCACTACTACCACCAGCTGTAAAGATTCCTCTGTTTTCCACAGTTTTCTTTTTTTCTGATCTGCCACATTATTTGGCATAAATTGATAATTCAAATTTTGAGACATATTAGAGGTACAGAGAGAAAATCGTATCAATTAAATTAAACTTTTCTATCCCACTTAAATTACTCACTTTCCTATAATGTTTCACAGTTTGAAACTCTGCTCTACCTTATAAGCTACACACTCTAAGAATTTGTGTTATTTGTTGTTTCCTTTAAGTTTCTAAAATTATAGAAGTCAGCACTGTGATTTTCTAACAGTGCTGAGATTTTATGAAGAGTTATTTGTATCTCATGCCTTCCTGAACTGGGGTCAGGAGCCAGACTTTCCTGTTTGTGCAACCGAGAGAGAACATCTGGAATATTTCTACCAAGGAGAAGGAATTCCTAGAGTAAGAGAGAGTGTACTTCAGAATAATGTTGTTCACTCTGGAGTATCAGCCTTGGAGGGTGTCTGCCTGGGTGCATCCTAATAATCATGGCCAATGGCATCTGAGTTCTGCCAGCTTTGCTCACAAGAAAGCGTTCCAGGTGCCAATGGCTGCAATATGTGGCTAAAGAAGCTGGATGCAATACAGAAGGTGAGAGAGGGTAGAAAGGAATGGAAGGATTTCAGGACGACTGCATCAGGCATCGTGAGGACATCTTTCCCTGATGCCACTACAAACAAAATTTTCTTATAGGGTGTTTTATAAGATAGGGAAGGCTTGTTAAAGTGAAAGCCCTTTCAGTAAGGACTAGCAATGCTGAACACAATGTACTTCGATTTTTTTTCTATTCCTTATCAGCTATGAAACTGAGATGTTGTCACTTGAATCAGCACTTGTGAAGTGATGAAGGAATTATAAGTGTTGCACCACTGCAGCTCTCCGTTGGTATGAGGACAGAAAAGAAGCAAACCATTCTGTTGCCCGTGAAGGAAGAGCCTGAGAGCCTGACACGTATGTGGAATAAGCTTGTGTCACTTGTAGCCCATTCCAAACAGCACACTTAGAAGACAAGGAGAGTGCATGGCCAAGCTAACAGGACTCTGGTCAGTTTCCTGGAGCCCCTTTGCAAGCCGTAGTCAGCAGACAATTTTTCCATTTGTGTATACCTGAGGGCACGGGCCACGTCCAAGCACTGAAGAGTTCATTGCTAAAGATATCACAGAAACTTTGTTGCAACCGATCAAAATCTGGTTTCTGAGAACCGACAGTAAGAGAGGTTTTGTGTTGCTCCTGAATTGTCCCTTTTCAGTAGAAGTACTGCAGTTTACAAGCTTAATTCTACAGCACAAGTGGATCCCCACAACTACAGCTCTGTTAACTGAAGGGGCTACAAGTCCAGTTAAAGGAACAAGTCCTCATGGAAGATTAGCATTGCACGGAAGATTAACATTTAAGGAACAAGTCATCATGGAAGATTAGCACCACCCACCAGCAGAATCATTAGAAAAATGTAGAAAGACAGGAAATTAATGCACTGTGTAAAACCTTGCATGCAAGCACTGACAAACACCCTTGCGAGTGTTTACGGTAGCCAAAATCTGGTTTATTATAGCTGACCTAATAGAAATTATTTCATATCAAACTGGTTTGTTGTTGTTGTTGTTGTTGTTTTTTGTTGTTGTTTGTTTGGTGGTTTTGTTTGTTTTTTCCCGCGTGTGTGTGTTATGCATTTATTTGCTGGAGAGAAAAAATACCATTTGATATTTTTGTAACACTTCCTTCATCACAGGAGGGAATGGAGAGTTAAAAAGGAGTGAAAAATTCCTTGCCTCTCACTATTTTATTACGGAGACAACCTGCTACCCTGCTGATGCAAACTGGGAATAACGGCACGACTGTATTCCTTGGATTTCAGTGGGAAATCTGGGGGCCACCACCCCGGGCTGGACAGAGAGGAGCCTGAAGCCAGGGAGCGCTGATTGTTCCTGAGCTCTGCTGGCGCTGCCCGTATCGGCGAACACGTCCCGCTGACGGCGCCGTCGGCAGCCCGGCTCTCCCGGAGCCCTCACGGCCCCGCGGCAGCGCCGCGCCGCACGGGCGGGGCGCGGGCAGCCCACGCGGCCTCTCGCGATGTTTCCAGGGCCCGGCGAGACTCGGCGGCGGCGCCGCGGTTGTCAAGGGCCGCGGCCGCCCAAGGTGAATCCCGGCGGGGCGGGCGGCGGCGCGGGGTGCGGGCAGGAGCTGCCCTGGGAATGCGGGGCTCCCGGGGCGGGGGCGGCGGGGCGGAGCCGAGCGGGTGGGGCGAGAGCATCCAAGCGGCCCGGGCAGAGCTCGCCCGCGCTGTCAGCGATAGCTGGGGGAAACACCTGGGCAGGCGTAGCCTCTCCCGACGCCTGGGAGGAGACCTGCTGCTCTTCCCGTGCGTGGCTTGTCCTAGGAATCGTGGTTGGTGCCCAGCCCCAGTGCGCAGCCGGACGGGAGATAAAGCGCCAGAAAGGGCAGGGTTTCTCGCACTTCTCGCATTCTGGGAGCTGCTCTCCTCGGTTTGTTGCTAAAATTACCTCCCTGCCCAGGCGAGGGATTGTCTAAGGATAAATGCTGGCAACAGCAGGCCACCGCTGAATCGTTGCGTGAGTTGTGGGGTAGGATTTGCATTTGGAATAGTG
>VZSR01003807.1:22752901-22923691 GCA_013398615.1 Brachypodius melanocephalos
TGCCTGATGTTTATATAGACCTAAAAGTACATTGACTTTGATTAAATATCTTGAGATTCTATAAGAAAATGAGGGCTGCAAATCAGTGAGTTAAGATTATTGCAAGGGATTCGGAGTGTTTTCTTTGTTTGCTCTGAGTTTAATTTAATGAAATTTCTGGTAAAGTGATTGAGTTATAATTGAATAATGATAGCTCAAAGTATAACGTTCAGCAACTGTGCTACTTACCACAGAAAAGTGCTACCTTGATGAACTGTTACCTTTCATAAAAGATAATTCTTCCAGCTGGTTCTTTCCTTTCTTTCCTTTCTTTCCTTTCTTTCCTTTCTTTCCTTTCTTTCCTTTCTTTCCTTTCTTTCCTTTCTTTCCTTTCTTTCCTTTCTTTCCTTTCTTTCCTTTCTTAGTAATTTACTATATTATCTCTGTCAAGTGTGTGTGTACTGTTTATTTACAGGTGCTTAGAGTCTTTAATTTTTAATTCAAAAAAGTCAAATATTTTGAAGTAATTTTTCCTTAAATAGGCCAGAAATATATAATATATGTATTTTTAATTTAATATATATTATATATTTCTAGGCTATAGTTTATATATAATGTATAAAACTGCCACTGAGGTTTGAAAGTATTCGATGGCATATAAAGATTTTTAAGCCATTGATTAATCAAGATCAGAAATGAGCTTGTGTATTTTTTTTTTTTTTTGCAGCTCTTGAAAATATAAGTGATTGTCTGTCTTCTGGACTTGACAGATGTTTCCAGTTTCTCAGTGTTTCTTATCCTCCCAGTTTTCCCCAGCAGTCTCCTTTTCATTTGACAGGACTCTGTCAGATCACTGCTGTTGATTAGCACAGAGCAATTAAACTATTCTGATAATTTCACCTGGCCCTTGCAAAAGGTGGCAGCACTTTCAGTCATGGGCACAACAGTAACTGAGTAGAGGGTTTTTCCAAAGTCAGAACTAGGCAGTAATAGTTGAGAAGTAGGTGAGAGACTATCTATAAAGTTTTCTTGTCAAGATACAGTCATTACCTCTGTAAAACCTTCCCTTCTTTTTATGTTTTTAGCTTACCATGTGGTCTTGTGCCTCTATAATGGGCAAGTACAAATAGGAATATTCAAGCTTTTCCTAATGTAATATTTCCGTTAAGAATGTTATGCTACTGTATCAGGAGTTTCAGTGAAACTTTAGAGGAATTTAGAGAACTCTGATGCATGTGCACATGTAATGTACTAAATGCACACATGAAAAGGAGCTAGAAGAAATTGTCACTAAAGACTCTTAGTATATTTGATTGTTTTGTTTTCAGTTTGTCTGAAAATAAGTTCTTTCAAATATTTCCTGTCTGTGATTGTGTCTTTTGATAGAAAATCCTGTTGATAACAGTAAAAAAGTGGTAATTCAAGGGATTTGTGCTTCTCTTAGCATCTTGAGGAAAAACAAAACTATGAGCATTTCTTCTTCTTCTTTTTTTTTCTACAGATGTCTCACTTTACAAGTGAAGATGAAGCTCTGTTACAGTCTATGCTTAGACAGTTGCTGCAGAGTGTGAAGGAAAAAATCACTGGAGCCCCATCAGTAGAATGTGCAGAAGAAATTCTCTTGCATTTGGAGGAAACGGATGAGAATTTTCACAAGTAAAAATATTTTTTGCTATTTTTAGTCTTTTGAAGATGTTGGTGTTATAGTGTTAAACTATATTATTCCTGGAAAATGTCTACACTTTATATTGCTTTGTAAATGTGCGTGTATTTATACATATATAGATATTATTGTCACTAATCAACTCTCAGATAATACTAATTTAAAGAATAAAATTAATGTTGCCATTTTCTTGGTTCGCTTTTTTCCCCATCCACTCTTGCTAATATATTTTTATTGTAATAATTCATAAGCTGTTTGTGAAAGAGGAATTTAGAGAACTCTGATGCATATGCACACATGAAAAGAAGCTAGAAGAAGCAGTCACTGAAGATTCTCAGCATATTTGATACCTGCTAGACAGCATGGTCTTGATAGAGTACTTTTTCAGAGGTCCATTAGACTTCCATATTTGATTATTCTCTCTGGCCTATATTACTGAACATGTCTATCTTATCTCTCTGCTCCAATTATTCTTTTAATTTATGTTTTAAGTAAAACAGAAATGTAACCCCATCACACTTCTGGTAAATCGGATTTGGCAGTGTGACCTCACATGCAATCTAGATTTCGAGATCCCACTCTCCTCTTTCCATGATGTTAAAACTTGATTTTTTTTTTTTTTACTACATGGGAGATTTTTAGTACACATTTTATGACAACCCAAGAGAATATCTGGCCGAAATGACCTGAAGACATTTTGATAAGAAACAGAGCTCTGTGACCCAACTTCTTCTGAGAAAGCTGGTTCCCTATTGGTTTTTTCAGAAGTGGTACTATT
This sequence comes from Brachypodius melanocephalos, assembly GCA_013398615.1. Lineage (NCBI taxonomy): Eukaryota > Metazoa > Chordata > Aves > Passeriformes > Pycnonotidae > Brachypodius > Brachypodius melanocephalos. The sequence goes on from VZSR01003807.1 coordinate 22,755,322, forward strand.
TACATTCTCTTAAATTTACCTAGGCATTAGCATTCCTTTGTCAGTAGTAGGAGTTGGGTAAAAGTAAATAAGTGAAATAGAACTAGGGTTTATCTAAGATTTCACTGTAATTTTAAAATCTTGACACTTGCATTTGTTCTGAAGATTTTAAAGAGATATTTTAGCTCAGTTTTAGTTTTTATTACAAATTGTGTTGGATTACACTGTTGCTTGTACTCTCGTGAATTTTCAGTAGTAGGTTGCTGGGTGACAAACATGAGAGTAAAAGAATTTGGTTGTAAACATGTCAAAGTCTAAAGACTTGTAATTCTGAAAGAAAAACATTATTTAGAGAAGATATATACAATAAAGCTTAAACAAAAAAAAATTGAAATTATTTCTGTCTTTTTTTTTCTGAGAACCTAATAGAATACCCAGGGTGAAGGAGTAAAGTCTGTAAGTGGTTAAAGCAGTTGCTATATAGATTTTCCTTTTACAACAGTGAAACCTTGACATCCATTCTTGACTCTTTCTTGTATGTTAGAAAATTGGTGATCATAAAAATACTTTCTTTTCATGAGAATAGTTTTAATTTACATTTAATGGAAATTCAAGTCATCTTTAAATTCAGAACATGAGGATTCCTATCTGGTGCTGCAATATTTCTGAAGATATTCCTGTTTGTGACTCACAGGAGTACAGACTGGTTTTCGTGGAAAGTCAGAGGTCATATGGTCATTTATAAGTGAGGCCATTAAGAAACTTTCTCCTTAACCTATCCATCCAGATTGCAAGCTCCAGAAGTGTGTGCTTTTGGACTGTCCAGTGCTGTAGTTCAGCTCAGCATTCTGAGCAGTACCGTTTCTTCCTCGTGCTTATTTTGACGCAGTAATTTTACCAGATTTTGAGGCCTTACTTTACCTTTTGTTGCCACTTTGATGTAAAAAAGATAGAAATGCAGAATCCTCAGAAAGCTAGTAAAAAGGAAAATTGAATCAAGTACAAAACTTCTGTGCAGTAGTAGACATCAGGATTTTAAACTACATAATTAGCATATTTTCTATTACATTAGAGGTATTTTTAACACCACCTCAAGTGTGATTCCTTTGTAAATGCTACCAGATCAGTCTGAATTGATTCTACTTGTGAAGTAGTACTGTCAATATTGAAACACATAATTGTTACAAAACATGTTTAAGATGGAAGAATAATGCAGAAGATGAGGACTAGAACCTCAGACATAAAAGTAGTGATGTGAACAGTGATGTGGTTGCTGTATATTTCAGAGTGAGTCACTACAAAAACATATACCCTGAAAGTGTTGCCCTTATAAAACAAAGGGGAGACAGTTTCATGAAACTTTCATGCAGTAGAGAGTTGTGTGCAATTTCACAAATAAAACCAGAAATAAACATGTTTTACATCTTTCTTGAGATGTATTTCTGTTACCTTCACTGAGAACAGGAATGGAAAGGTAGGGGAAAAAAATACATCTCTGATGGAACCTGAGGTAGCCAATCCAGTGAGGAAGTATCTATCATGATACAATTTTGTGTGCTTTGTTGTTTGTTTGTTTGTTTTTTGGGGTTTTTTTTAATCCAAGTTTACATGAAGCAGTTGCACATCTGCTTTTGATGCAAGGAAAATAAAATGATGCATCTACTGTTATTTTATGATTACTTTTTTGTGTGTTTCTGTTTGCCTTGCCCTTTGTACAAATCACAGAACTAGTCAAAAAGAAAAGTTGATTTATTCTGAGCAGTACTCTAGCAATTTCTATAGCTAATATTAAGCTGGAGGACCTAGCGAGAGTCTTGACATCTCCCTCTGATTATTCTACTCTTTTAGCAAGTGTCTGTGAGTATCTGATCATAAAACTGCAAAGTGGTAAATCCTTGAATTTGGTATATTTGTGTAATCACAGACAGTTGTCAGTTTGACTGAGATCTGTGTATTGTCATGACACACAGAATTTCACAGGCCATAGGTGTTCTCATATGCCCTAATTTATAAGCTGTGTTTTCTGTGTATCTTCTAATTTTGTATGTATAATGGATAAATAGTATTACCTTCAGTTTATACTCTAAGACAGTCTTAGACAGTTTATACTCTAAGACCTGTTCAGAGTGCTACAAGAAATGTTTCTGTTGGAATTTGGAATTTCTTGATGCTCTTTTTTTTTTTTTTTGTCTACAAAACCTTAACCATTTATCTGAGTGGATTTTTACTTTAGAAGGAGCACAACATGAAATTGTGCTATTTGGTAAACTAGCTATTGGTTTTGTTTCTTCTATTTGGTATTGTATCTTCCTATAATATGCTGTTGATGGCCATATTGAAGAAAATCAAATAGCACATAACAATGTGTTATTTTACACTCCTGAAGTTTATTTCTATGCAAGTCATAAACTCTTACCCTAGAGTAACAGATCTGCTGGAAGAGAAGATAGTGGTTCTTGATACAATGTTGAAAATGTTTCATGGTGAATTCAAGGAGATACTACATTTTGATTTTGCATATTTCTTGCAGCTATGAGTTCGTGAAATACCTTAGACAGTACATAAAAAATACTGTGGGACCTGTGATTGAAGAAGAAATGGAAAAATGTACCTCTGCTCAAAATCAGGGTGAAATATCTGGCTATGACACACTTGTCCAACATCTTACTAAGAAGGCCCGTGAATCAAAAGAGTGAGTATATACCTGTAATTCACATCTTTATCTCTTCTTTGTCTTAGTCTTCTTTTCCCTTTTCCATAATGTATTTTGAAAAAATAAGATCTGAACCAATAACAATTCTGAACCTGTAATCAAAATCACTGCTAAGAAATTCAGATATTGCCCCCTCACATTGCAATTTGTCGTGCTTTGTCTCACCCTGGAATTAAGGTTAAGAACAATTGCATTAAAAAGATAGGTAGCAAATATGTGACATTTTTGAGGTATTTAGAATTTTACCATCAGTAGTGATTTTTACGTGTTGCAAAATAAGAAAATAGGATAATAGATGTTAGGATGACCATTTTTCAGATAATGCTGTTTGTATAATTTTTTTTTCAAGGATCAGGACCTTAGGGTTTTGTGCTCATTAAAATTGGTACAAGAAACTCCAATGAACTAAAATATGTGTCTTATATTTTTAATTTGACGTGTAGGAGGATATTAAAGCAGAATATGATATTTTGTGTCTTTGATGACTGTAAAATAAATAATTATAGCATTAAAGTGAGAAATAATTAGAAATAAAACATGAACATTTTACAATAGGATGCTTTTCTGCAGCATTTTTTATTTTCAATGGCTTCCCTGTGGATATTATTTTTCAATTAATGGAAATTAGAAAAATTCTGGTTTTGTTGAAAGAAAATTATTTTGTGTGCATGACTTGTACTCAAGATCTTGAATCAGGATGATGTGTTCACTTCTACCGATTCTGCTCAAGGTTAATCGCAAAAGAAAAAATGGATGTTGAGCTACAAGAAACACACAGTAACAAGGATGAGAACTGGCCTGTTTTCTCAGAAACAGATCGTCCTTTGTGGTGAACTCATGTTGTTCTTTCTTCAGAATTTCCCAGAATAGAATTATGATAGTGGTATTTCATTGAATGATTCTAGAAGGGAAAAAAAAAAAGGAGTATTGAGATTTTAAAATATCATTAACTGAAACATGTAAGGTACATATATGTTTCCTTGCTCAGTTTGGATTTAGGTTTGGTATTCATTCATTTCTGTAAATTCAGTGAGTTCAAGTCCAATTAGCATTATATAATATTCAGTTATTCATGATGCAGCAATTTCTTTTTCTTTTTTTTACATAGTGATTTTATGTTCTTATATATTAAAATCATCTTTACTTTGAAGGTACAGAGAAATGATACATGCCTTGAAGAATGTCATGATGGTTGTGGTAGAATCTTTGATTAACAAGTTTGAAGAAGATCGAATGCATGATAAGGAGCTGGCTAGTAAAGCAAAGAAAGAACGTCAGAGTGGCTATTACACAGACAACTGTTCTGACAGTGACTCCTCCTTCAACCAAGTACAACGGGTTTTCTCTCTATGCTATGAAATAAGCATGATACTGCAAAATTGTTAAGTTTCTGGCAGTGAGGTGGCCCTAGAGAAAGTTATATCTTATACCCAAATTATTAGCTTTTCTTTCAGTTTTAAGTACTAAGCTTATACTAGCTACTTTAGGCATCATATGCTAGATGATATGATCATATGCTAGATCATATGCTGCAAAGTACCTATCCAAGTATAGTATAGAAAGATAAAGATAAAATCAGTACTATCTTTTGTGGTTTTACTTTAGAAGCCAAATAACATGCAGTTCCTTTCCAGACTACTGTACTACGCTACATTTCTTGCTGAATAAATTATTATAAGGAATTTTTTTTTAAGATATAGAAAACTTTGAAGTAAAGCAAACAAAATATATCATAGTAATTTCATTATCTTAAGTTTAACTCTGGGCAAACAGCAGAAAACATTTGGAATGTTGACTTTATAGTAAAATTAGTATAAATGTTGGAGTCCTAATTATTAAAAGTAAATTAGGTATCAGAAAGACTGATGATTTTAATCTTCTGCTGTTCAGTTTAATAAAATATACTAATGATCATTTTATAATGTATGTTACAGAGTTATGCATTCATGAGTCAAGAACAATTGCAGCTGCTTGCAGAAAGGCTTGACCCTAGTCAGCCCAAGGAAGTAAGTTTAAAAGCAGAAATGAAATGTTAACACAAATGAATGTTTATGGCGTATTGGAGAGCAGCCTGTATGTACATAAGAGTTCCTATGTACCTAAGTGGAAACTTGTCTTTGTTGGTTCACCTATCTTACCTTCAGTGCAGAAACTACTCTGCACTGCAATATTTCAGTTTGTAAACGTCTGGTTCAAAAACTAGTGTTGCAACAAGTATCTATTTTTTTTAGAGATCTCTGTGCTATAGATTGGCATTTTTAGGTAAAAAAGAAAGGTGTTCCATGATAAATATAGTTACTGAACATTATTTGTCGTGTATACATGTCGCTTGCCCTTTTTGGTGGCTTCTGGGTGATCCTTTGAGTTACCTATGTCAGAAGAGAGAGATGTCTGCTGATTTGCCAACAGCCTGCTGCCAAATGGAAAATACAAATCCAAGTTAGACTTGCTGTTGTGTCAGTGGCAGTACTAATTTGTGTCTCTAACCAACAATCAGCACCAGCTGCTGGTATTTTTGAAGCTTGGTGAAATATCAGTTTGAATGTGCTGTCTTGATAAGACTTTTTGGGGCTTGTCTGGCAGTTGAAAAAGGCATGGTAGGTAGGAGCTGGTACAAACATTGTGATGGAGTTTTATTAGAAAAACAGGTTAAAAGTCTGATGCTATTAAATGTTATTAAAGTGTCCTACAGTTTCTTTCAGTAAGATGAAATAGATTGCTAGAGATAACAGTTGTCTATGAATTGAAAAAATATGTTACTTGAAATTATTTAGAATGCTGATGAAGTTTCAGCAGTATATACAATGTCTAATAACTGTGTCTGCTCCTCCTAGGTGAGAGATTTAGAGAACTATATTTCCCAAGACAAAAATATTTGATTACAGGCAGAAAGTAGAACATAAACCTTGCATCCAGTATTGAAAAGCCGTGTAAAATGGTTTTGTTACTTCTTCAAATACACTCATTTTCCCCACTCAGTGATGTAGTGTTTTGTCTAAATAGGCATAAAAAATATAGCAGAAGTATTTGTTATTTCTTATCTGTTCTACATCCAGGTTCTGTTCCTTCCTGTCCTCCCTCCCTCCCTCTGACTTGTAAATTACATATTTCAGAGGTTGCTGTGAATGGATTTTGGGTGTTTATCTTTTTGACTGCTCCAGGTTCGCCAAGAAGCTTTGCAGACGCTGTGCTTGGCCCCTGCCTCTGATATCCTGAGCTCTGAGAGCTGGCCAAGTCTGCGTAAGCATCTGACCATGTCTCTGGCAGATCCTGATGCAACGTTCAGTGTAAGGGAATGTTTTGTATCTAATTATCAGATTTGTATCCAAAGAAAGGACTATTAAAGAGGTGTAAGAAGTTACATATTATAAGTAGTCCAGCAGGCTTCAAGACATTTTATTATTTGTCTGTGAATCACATAAACTATTTTTTGAAGTAACAGAAATACAAGATTCCAGTAAATTTTGGTTTAAAGGACTGCAACAGGCTTTTTAGACACCAAAGTACTCATTTGCACTTCTTTTAATGACAGTGAAAGCGTTTGAATTTCTTTTAGCAAAAACACACGTGAAAAAATGGACAGAACTGCTCGGTAAAATAGGTCATGTTAGTATTTCCTGCTCAAGTCAGGTTTATGCTCCATGGTGATGAGAAAATGATACATAGTAATATTACATAGGCAGTGATGAGGAAAAGAAATGACAGCTGCTTAAATGGCTTTTAGATTATTTATTATGTCAATTAAACTTCTTTGCTTCTTCAAACTTTAAAGTGATTACCAAATAAATAGGAAAGTTGCCCCAGCTTCTGTCATATATTTTTCTTTCACCTTAGTTCTACAATTTCTTTTAAAACAGTGATAATTACAAATCACTGATTCTAATTGGAAAATTAATGTTCCTTGATCTACTTTGTAACTCAGTGAGGCTTTGCACTGGTGCTGTTGTTCAAGTATTTGAATAAAATTTCCTTTGAACTGAGATTTCTGTGATCAGAAACTATATTTTTATAAATATATGCTTAACATCTGCACAGATGTCTAGATGAATAGTATGTAATATTAAGAATAATGATATATTGATTATTTTGCAATTATAATACACAGTTAATGACTCTTTAATACATTGCTTGCTTTTTTCACCCTTAGGAGAAAATTCTTAGGTTCTATGCAAAAACCTTTTCTTCTTCTCCATTTAATATGACAAAAGAAGTCTATACAAGTTTAGGTATGTCATTTAATTAACATTTCAAACTTCATGGGTCATGTACTTTTTGAAAAGTTAAATTTTATAATGAAGACTGTATAAGACAGTCTGTTTTGTCATTGTTGTCATGGAGGTGAAATGTTTTTTGTTGTTGGGTTTCTCTTTTATTTTTAGCAAGACACTTGGAGTTGTACTTTCTTTCTGGAGAATATTCTCTTCATATTTCAGCTGGTCTGGATATATCTAACTCAGATGTAAATCGTTTACTTAAAAAGGTATAAATGGACTTTCTGTACCTTTTCTATCAGTACTGAAACATTATGCATTAATTATTTTTTAATTTTAATAATTATGTTTTCAGGTTCGCCTTTTAAATGAGTACCAAAAGGAAGCACCGTCTTCCTGGATTCGACATCCAGAAAAGTATGTCACCTTCAAAACCCTGTAACTGTTTCTTAATTTAATAGTTACTGACATAAAATAAGATGCATGTAATTTTAGCAAAGGCTTGATTATAGGATGCACAGTGGCTGGTCAGTGACAACAGGGGAAATAAAAGGAGAGAGTGAGAAGAATAAAATAGGGAAGTTGCATAGAAGTAGTCATATTAAGCTGCTTATTTAGCTTTTGGAGTGTGCTAAGTACTTCTGAACAAAAAATAATTTGGATGGAAGTGTAGCATGTGTAATATTTAGCACTTAAAGATGTAATACTTAAGAGAATATAGATGCATATTACTTTTATTCATAGTGTTACAAAGAATTAATGCCTATACAACATCAAGTTAAAGATAATGCTGTTGGTATTTATGCTTTATCTGAACAAGGTTTTATGAGAAGTTTGTTCTTGATTATTACTGGTGGAAGTATTTCAGTGATTTTTTGTTTTCTGTCCATTTTTCCCCTCTGTGTCATAAGGTACATGGAAGAAGTAGTGGAGAGTACTTTGTCACTTTTGTCATTAAAACACAAGCCTAATCATCCTGCCTCTCCAGATTTCTTGAGTCCAATGCACTTCTTGGCTCTGCTAGATATCAAAGCAGTGTGGTTTAAGAAGTGGACGGTAAGCAAATAACCCACAACCCAACAACATATACCTTGTTCATGTCAGACATTAATTTTGAAAAGTTACAGTTCTGACATCACAGACCTATTGTGTCCTATAACAACCTATACTGAGAGCTGTAATTAAGGAAGTGCAGGGCTTTTTTAGACTTTTACATCCACTGCTTTTCAATATTACTCTCCACCTCCATATCTGTTCAATTACTTGTTTTCATGAAGTTTCTGAGAATTTTCTATGCTTTGTGTCTTCAGTCCCTTTGGTAGAATTGACCATCAGAAGATGCAAGTATTTTTTTGGAAGAAGTGATGAGCATGAAAGAACAGTTACATATATTACACACTACACACAACTTGCTAACTTCAGTGGATGTTAGAGCTTTTTCCAGCCTACCATATACAATTTAGGATTTACTAGGCAATTTCAAAATGTGTAGTTTAGCATTTCAATGTACTTATTGGTTTTGTGTTTTAATTATGTGTTCTACTACACTTTTTTCTAATGATGTAGTTTTTTTAGTCATAGATGTACTGCAAACAAAAGTCTCAGTTCAGTATAATACTGGCTTACTCGAGCTGGAGTTCAATACATTGAACATGTACTGTATATGGGATCCCTACTAGAACAGAATCAGAGATATTTTCTACTTTTTAGTTAAAACCCAGAACATTTCTTTGCAGTTGACATTACATTTTCTTTGCAATTCAAGCATGCATATTACAGCAGAAGAGTGGTATTTAGGCTTCTGGAAAGGAAATATAAATCCTTGGTAAGTACTTCTATTAATATGCTTTATTGATTATATTCAATAATAGTCTGTAAATAAAATTTATTGATAGAACACAGGGTAATGGCTTGAAACTGAAAGAGGGTGGATTTAGATTAGATATTAGGAGGAACTTCTTTTTCTGTGAGGGTGGTGAGACATTGGAAAAGATTGTCCAGAGTAGCTGTGTATGCCCCTTCCCTGGAGATGTTTGAGGCCAGGTTGGATGGGGGTGCAAGGTCTCTCTGCCCATGGCATTGTCTGGAACTAGATGATCTTTAAGGTCCCTTTCAGCCCAGGTCATTCTACGATTCTATGAATTACCAAGGCTAATTTACTTGCAACTTAGTCTTTTTAGCACATGTTGGTTTGGAGAAATTTTTTTCCTCTTTGTTGGAGCCATTCCACGTTCTTCAGCTGGATAAGCCTTTTGGGTTTTTAATTTTTTGTTTCAGTTTTTCTTTGCTTAAGTGGATCATTGATAAATGCAAAGAAGTGTATATGGCCAGCTCTAAGTAACAGGAATTGGGATATTTTATTGCAGGTGTTAAATTAGGATTATAATTTATTAATTTGTTACACTTCATTCATATTTAGTATTATTTCCAAAAAAGCATAAAAATGACAAATGGTGCATGATAAATACCATAAATATACTGTGATAAATTTGCATTTTTGAGGAAAAGAGGCTAAAAAATCTGCCATTGTATTCTCTGAAGCATTAGTGGTTCAATGTCAGCAAGATAAATCAAACTGAGAAAATATATTTAGTAATATAGCTGCTAATCCTATCTTATATTTTGTATGATCTCTTTACTGGAGTGGAATTTTCATTGTTTTTAATAAGACCACTGTAGATGTGAGATCCATTCATATAAACAGGACTTGGCTATGTTTTATAAAATCTTGTTGTACAAATTAAATCAAATGTAAAATATATGGGACTGATAAAACCTTAAGATGGAGAAAAGGACAACTGTAAGAGACCTTTATCTTTCCTATCTGTGTGCATAGAACAGGGCATAGAATAAAACATGATCCATGCAACAAAGAGTTTACAATAGAAAGTAAATGAGCAGGGTAGTCTGATCTAATTTATAATCACAGGGTAAACATCAGATTAAGGTTGGGTTTTTTTATTTTTTATTGTGTCTGTCTGTATATTTACACTTGTGAATAAATCTTGGGAGCTCCAAGCTGTAATAAATCTAACCATTTTTCTCAGATCATAGGAAAATAGAAAAAATTAACTCTATCCTAGCTGAAACCAGGACAATGTGCTTTGTTTCCTTGCTACAACCATGCTTATAACTTTTGAACATTTATATATACACCTCGATTAGATTATAGTGCTATGACAATGATACACCGCAAACAACAGTAATACCACTGACAGCACCTGTCAACCAAACCTACAGTTTAGTAAGTGTATTCAAGACAAAGGTTTTTATATGTGGAAATTTTAAATCTTCCACAGTAATGACAATAGGGCATTCACAGATTGTTGTTGACTTCTTAAAACACTTCCATGTCCTCTGTACTCTTTTCATAGAGTGTCTTTATGTGTATAGACCTGGTTGTGTGATAATGTAAAAGTAATTGTGATGTATCTTAATAGCCCTGTAAAATTTTGCCTCCTCTTGGTTAATCCATCCAAAGCACTGAAAAATGAAGCAATTGAAGTGAAGTGGATATTTAAGTTCTGGTGTTAAAGGATAGTACTTGGATACAAGAGGGAATGAGTTTATTGTGACATATCAGGTACTTCATTTTTTTGTGCTTTATTCCACAGATTAATGCAGCAGTCCAGCAATGTCTTGATTATTTTGAATTTTGCAAGGCAGCAGTTAATAAAAATTCCAAAGTCACTGACTTTTCCCAGCAGCACTGTAGTGAGTATCTTTGCATGCCTCACATTATATGCACATGAGTCCACATTCTTTAGGGTTTTGAGCATGCTACCTGAAGAGGAAGGCATTCTATCTATTCTATTTCTTCCACAAATGTTGTATGACTGTCTTTTAAGAGAAAACTAATAGGAGTGGTTCATTACTTAAGCTGTCTTTATATACAAAATTATCTGCTTGTGTTGCAGGAAGTAGCTAAGTGCTATAAAGTAAATTACAAGAGTAAAACTCTAATTTTTTGCTTTATTGTTATAGGTGATACGCAGAATTTTTCATACACTGGACCAGAATTGCAATACATCTATTTTGTCCATTCACTGTGCCTCTTAGGAAGATTGTTGATCTATAAGCAAGGCCAGGATCTCTTTCCACTACAGCTGAAAAATAAAAAAGGTAGGGGGAAAGTTGAGGAAAATGGAACCTGTTGAGACAAACTCTATCCATTCTTGATATATATTTATATATTTTCACTGCAATATTTTGCACATTGAAGAATAGTACTTTGTTTACCAATTCTGGGCCTGGAAAGTTTCATAAAGGTGATGTGTATGTATATATCTATATATGAGCATCTACACACAGTTTTTATTCTTTTATGATGTGATTGAATGGATTGCTTATGTGTTTTACTTTTAATATATTAATTTTGTGTTGAAGGACAGTTGGATCAGTGTGTAAGTGATTCAGTTTTTCCAGATGTAAGTAATGGCTTCTGTCAAACCATTTGTTTGGAACAGAGACATATCCAGGGACCAAAACTGTTTTTCAGGTGTTAAAGAAAAATCAGTATTTCAAGCTAATTGGAAATTGAAAACAAGTTCTCTGAGTTTAATCCATTAATTAAGATAAAATAAAACTAGGAGAAAAGTTCCATATCTGTGGAATAGAGGTGTTAACAGGGACACAAGATATGAGATAGAAAAGCTCTTGGACAGCCAGAGAAATCTACATGGTGCAGGGTTGGCAAACAAAAGTGTATGAGGGCAGTTGTAGCATTCTATTGCTTTAGTGTCTCTATTAATTCAATGCAGAATTCCAAACATTACTGGATACTAGTTCTGTGACTTGTCTTTTGTCCCTCTGGTTAGAGGACCACAACTTGATAGATGCAGTGTAGAGCAGTTGTGAGTAGGAAATGTCTACTAATAAAGTGCTTTTGTCATTTGTATGTTACCTGTGTAACACCCATACAGCAGAGATCCAGGGTTGGTGGTTGCTTTTTCCTTTCCTGTAAAAATGTAACAATCTTGCCATTTCTGTTCTTAATAGTGTCCTCAGCTTTATAGATGGCAACTCTTTCCTTGGCTGAGTTATTAACAAAATTACATTAAACTTGGAGCAATTGTTCCCATCTTGCATTTAGCTACATTTGTTGTTTTCGTCTTAGACAGTCTCTCTTTTCCAGTTGTGTTACTTAATCTGATAGTAAGGTAATGCTTTTTTCTACTGCCATGCCATGCCATGTATATTCAGCATTTTTAAATGTTGGCTACCATTTGTTGGAGTGAAAGACATTGTAAAATTTCAAATGGCTAAATCAAGAGCAAGATCAAATCTTGTAAGCTGATCATGAAATACCTTAGTAGAGTCCCAAGGACATGTATGTCCTTTGCTTTATCAGTTGTTCACAATTTATTTCCTCTATACAGCAAAGCATTCTTTACATATATTTACAAAATCTATTTTTTATTTTGAAAATTAAACTTAGTCTTTCATTTACAAAGTGCTTTCCTTTTTTTTTTTTTTTTTTTTAATAGATAGTGTGTCCATAACTGATGTGTTGATATTATTTGTTCAACTTATTTATTACTCTCCGAGTTACCCAAAGACAGCTTTGGCAGCACATACAGGTAAATGCTGTTTTTCCTTATACGCTAATATATTTAGTTGTAATGAGGCATATGATAACTTCTTTTGCAATTTTAAATTTGTGTCTGTATTTAGTGCAGATTTTTTCTTCCCTTCCACCTTTACCCTTTCTTCCTCCCTCTATGTTGAATCAGCACTTAACAAAACTAATAATAATTCAGAAGCAACTACATAAATCATATAGAGATATTTGTGCAAGTTAAAGTATAAATAAATATTTATTCTGTTCACCAGATAATTATTCTCCAGAAAGTCTTGTTATGGAGATTCTGCAAGTTTTTTGTGATCAAACAGGATGTGCTGCTGAATGTTTGTATACAGACACAGTGATAGATGCCCTGCTTCATCCTGTTCAAAGTTTGCTGAGTGGCACAGAGGTTTGTAATAATCTTCCAAATGATTTTTACATATATAGAATATTATACTTTTTTCAATATTTTCTATGTAGAAGGTTTATTTACTCACATAATATGGTAGCTTTTGTGGTATTTTATGCTATCATAGTGTGCACTGAATAGTTTAGTCTGTTACTATGATTGGTGTGACATGGAAGTCTTGTGAATAGTAGCAGAAGTTGTGCTGTAGTGAGACTGTTTCCTTGGGAAAAAAAACACACTGCCTAATTTTTTCATTGTTTTTTTGCTTTTTTTTCTGATGTCATTTGGATATTTCTTGTATGAATATTTTCTCTATCTTGTAATTGAAAGGCAACCTGCTTTTATTTTTAAATTCAGTTGGCAACTTGTAAGTTAGATGTTCTCAATAACTAGTGTAAGCAAAATATATAATTCTCCATGGGAAGCTACTATTTTCTGGAATGATAAAAGAAAAGGGGTTTTATTATAGGGGGTTTTTGTGTATTTTCTTGTAAACATTTCTATAAGGATTATAAAAATACTGGGAATTAGTGCCCTTTATGATCAAGTTTTCTGTGTGATGACCTTTGAACATAAACTGTTTACTTACTGTGTTTAAGACATTAAGAAATCATCAGTGAAGTGACCTTCAGGTTCTGCATACCTAAGACAGACTTGAAAAATACAGCTCTCACAAAAGCATTGAATTTAAAACTTCTTTTTTTTTTTTTTCATCTTCCAAATAGATGTATATAAACTGTCTTGAAACCACTTTACTTGATGTAGCTGATATTTTGGCAAGGATTGCTGCTTCAGAGGATGGTCTTTCTCTTCTTCTTTATGGAGAAAATGAAAAAACTTCCAAAGACAGGTAAGAGTGTGTTAATGAATGGCATTAAAGACCACTTCAATTAATTATATTGTTCTCATTGTTCTCATTTGTTATCTTTCGTTTATCTATAACGTCATACATTTTGGTTTTGTTTAAGTAAAATATCTGCTTATAAATTAAAGTAGTAAATGTTTTATAGAATGTATGAGGGAGATATTTATGTGTAGAACAAGGTCAAATGACAATGTAAAGAAATACTTAGAATAAGGGAGATTTTCATGTTTTTCTTCTTTTGCTAAACATATAAGAGCTTTCCTTTCTCTGAATATAGTTCCATTATATTCTTAGAGTTATTTTTCAGACCAAAGGCTTCTCTTCTACATTTTTCTTTGTTTGTTTTTAGAATAAGTATTAAAACCAACCAAATTTATTGAAAGAATAGATTGAATGTAGCATTCAGATTTCAATACATCTAGTAGAGATAGATCTTGTATAAGAAGCAGCCATGTGTAACACTGTACCTAACTTAGGATCAGTGTGTTCCTATGGGTGGAATATAGTTAGCTGATGCTAAAACTTGTAATACCAGTAAAACTGAGATGAGCCTTTGAAAATAGCTGCAGGTCATGAAAATATTTGGAATGTATGTCTTCTAAGTGGAGAAATCTCAGTACTGTCTTCCCAACTGGACTCTTATAAAACATAGAATCTGTGTAGTTCATGGTCCTGTGGGCTGTGTGGAAGGCAATGGATATATTTTTGCACTACATAGAACTATTTACCAAAATGACATCACTTGCTGTACCTTTCTTTTCTTCTGACTCGTTTTACAAGTTATAATACAGTTTGGACCTCCACAGTGGGTCATAGTCTCTTTCCATAATATTTTTCCCCTAAAAACTTTAAATAAGTTTAGTCAGAGGATTTGTTTCAAAGCTTACTACAAAGCAAAATTTTAAATGTATTATTTTATTTCTAGTCCTACAGCTGCTCATGTACTTGTTCAGTTCACAAAGAAACTTCTTCATGATGACATTTCTCTTTTATCTGGATCTGAGGTTATGCCAGTTGTTAAAGGAGCTTTCATTTTTGTGTGCCGTCAAATGTACAGAACTTGTGAAGGCCTACAGATGCTAATTCCTTATGGCTTGCATGAATCTATTGCAGAGGCCTGGAGAAAGGTAAATCTTTTGGACTGGGAAGAATTTTACTGTGAGAGGTTCAGCTTGTGTAATAATTGTTCTTATAGGTTAATTATTTTTAAGCAGTTAAATAGTACCTGAGAAATGTTGTAAAATTGAAGTTCTACTTGCAAATTTTCCTTCTGAATGTGAACCTACCAGAATTTTAATTTGAGACTTCTATGCCTAAGATTAAAACAGAAACTCTTGATGAATTGGTAGACCTATCATTCATTGTCCTTGATGGTAGAAGTCACTTGATGTCATGGTAACCACTGACCATCACAGATCTGGCCTTCACTCTTGGTTTGGGATATTTTGAAAGAAAATACTCCTGAGATGTGCTCTTACTAAGTTTTAGTTAAACTGGTTTGTGTCAAGTGGGAGATAAGGAGAAAAAAAAAGCAGATTGCAATTATTTGTTAAATAGTGAGGTGACATTGAAATATTCTCAAGAAACCATAGTAAGAAGTGCCAGGCAGGAGTTTTTGTGTTACCTGTGTACATGGATTTGTTATGAAGTTTAGACTCGGTACTTCATCTTCAGTTTGATTGCTAGTCAGGTGTTTTTTCTACGTGAAAGAAAGAGCTTCGATCCAGCAGTTCTGTGCATCTTGCTTTCTGTTATCACAGAACCACCAAATGAGTGAAATGGGAAGGGACCACAGTGGGTCAATGGCTCCAACCTCCATGCTCAAGCAGGGTAATCCTATAGCACATGGCACAAAATTGTGTCCAGAGGGTTCTTGAGTCTCTCCTATGGGGGAGACTCCACAGCCTCTCTGGGGAATCTGGTCTAGTGCTCGTTCACCTGCACAGTAAAGAAGTTCTTTCCAATGTTCAGGTGGAACTTTTTGTGCATCAGTTTCTGCCTGTTGGCTCTTACCCTATGGCCTTGCACCACTGAGCAGACCCTGAGTCCCTCCTCTTGACCTCCTCCTTTCAGATACTGATAGATATTGATGAGGTCCCCTCTCAGTCCTCTATTCTCAAGGCTGAACAGGCCAGCTTCCTCAGCCTTGCTTCATAGATGATGATGCTCCAGTCCCCTCATCGTTGTCAGTTCTATTTTCATTGTTCTGATAATCACAAGCAGTGTAGAAATTCTTGTGCATTGTAAGAAATTACTTAAGATGAAGAAATGATGGCAGATCCTGCAAATGCAGTTTTCAGAGAGTTCACAAGAAAGAAAATTCCAATATTTGAATCATTAAAATAACATTGGCACAATTTAGGTAAAGGTAGCAAACCTTCAACTTTGGCTTCCAGCTTAACGGAAAACATATTTAAACTGTAGATATTAAGACTCATAGTGGAAAACCAAAGTCTAGCGGTGTTATTCACTTTACACTGAAAAATAGGACTATCTTTTCTATATCTTAGAGAGATATTAGATCAAGCCGGAACAAAGAATGGACTAAAAGACTAAATTTGTTTTTTTTCTGGAGGTGAGAAAGTGAGGGGGAAAATGAATGCAAAGGAAAATTATTGAACAGCTATTTTTCCTCCTTCTTGTATGCTTCTACTGTATGCTTTTATTATAATGAGATAGTTAAAAAATACAGTCACAATGTAAACTGAGGCAGAAAATACCAGAAGGGTAGAACATGAATAGAAGATTCTTAAATTGCCAGTTTGTAGGTGTTTCTCAATGTTTCATATATTAATATTGCCATGAAGGCATATATAGTCTTGAAAATAAAATATATTATTACTTAAAATCATAATTATATCACAGTAAATTCTGTTTCTCATCAAAGAATGTTGGTTTTGAAACTTATGTTCTTCCTTGCATTGAAAACTTGAGGACTTTTATTGAATTAAGGAGCTTAGTTCCCTTGATTCATGCTGTAATTTATGTAACTCAGCAATCTTCTTTCTGATGCTTTTCTACTGTGTAACTCTTCAGTCTTAGTCAAACTAGCCTGTAACTCTGTTTATCAAAGGCAGAGTGTTAAAAGCTTTTGATGGGCATTTCCAGTTATTTCCTCTAAAAGACCATGGCATTTACCCTTTGTACAAAAGACATCTTTCCCTATTAAAGTCCCTTATTACGGTATAGAACATAATTTGGACAAATTGTCTTGACACGTACAAGATAAGTAGACTGAATGTGTTGAATAAAAACAAAGTTTACCCTAAAAAATGCTATTTCTTCACTTCACTTTGGTAGTCAAATATAAACTGAAGTAGAATAGACATATTCTTGCCTTCAAGAATCAACAAGTTATTACAGGAAAGCCAACTCCATTATCTTACTACTTTTAAAATTATTTTCTGTCATTTTTCAATTTTAAAACACCTGAAGTTTATAAAATATCTTAACGTTTATAGTGTAGCAAAAAACAGTGGACTATGGTGGATTCTTTCCGAGCAGTAGTGTCAGTTTTTTAATGGCTGGACTGGTAATTTGTATCGTTTTCTTTTACATGTCTCCTGGAGCTTTAAGACTGATGCAGAAAGAAATTAATTTTTTTCTTGGCGGATTCTGATGAAATTCTGAGACAGAATTTATAGACATGATAATAAAAGGGGAACAACAGTTCCAGTACAATTGACTACTTTATTAGAGGAATCTTTTGTTGATTTTGTACATCGTATTTATAAGGCAGTAAATTAATAACTGGTCACTTCTATTTCAATGGTGTAATTTGCTTTTTATCCTATAAACATAAAACAAATAATTAATTTTAAATATGCAGTCTTTCATGTCAGTTATTTTCAAATAGAATTTAAATTATCAAATATAAAAGTATGTATATATATTTATAGTCTATAACTATATATTAGAGTCTGTAACTAATGACATCCATACCAATATAGATAAATATATATAATTTATAAATAAAATAAAAAGTGGCAGAATTAATCAATACATTTGATATAGGGACTCCAGAGGGTGTTATTTCCATTACCTGTGACAGAAGTGGAGTAAAGAGTTGTGTTATAATCTTTTTCTTTTTTTCTTTTAAATGTCAGCTTTTAATTTGGGAGTCTCCAATTACAAAGTAAAAAGTCTATTTAAGAATTCTAAAAAAAGCATTTAAAATGTACTAGCTTTAAAATTGTTTATACCGAATGAAGAAGTAAAAAATAAGCTTTTCTGGAATAAAAACAATGTAGTGGAATAGTGTATTCTGTGCCAAAGACTAGACTACAACTTGATCACTGTGGTTTTTTTCTTTTGTATGTAACAAGAGTATGAACAAAATCTGGAGTTTAAAAGTGGTGTAAATGAACATTAAGGTGGTGTTAATTTATTTTTATTTTACAGACAAGTTTGCTTTCAGAAAGAGTACCTACTCCTGTAACTGAGGCAGACTCTGCTTCATCCATAAGTCAAGAATCAAAAACCAGGTAACTTGGTACTTAATTTATGCACGTGTATAAGTGTGAACACACACTGCTGCTTTACTTACATCTGAAACATCTTGTAACCCCATGTCTTTGTTGTAGTTTGATTCCAACTGGCTACTAAATACTGCACAGCCATTTGCATTCCAATGGCATGTGGAGAAGAATCAGGAAAAACAAAATTATGGGTTGAGATACGAACAGTCTAATGCTTGAAACAAAGTAAAATATAGTAATTCTAATAATAGTAATACTATTAATGGTAATAATAACATTAATAGTAGTGAAAAGGAGGCTGAGAGAGAAGTGACACACAAGAGAAACAAGTGACACACAACTCAATTGCTCATTGCTCTCTGACCGATGCCCAGCTCATCCCTTAACAGTGATTTTTAGCCAACTTTCTGGCCAACTCCCTGCAGTTTATGTACTAAACACAACTTCTCAAACTATTGAATATCCCCTTGGCCAGTTTGGCTCAGCTCTCCTGGCTGTGCTCTCTCATGGTTCCTTGTGTACCTGCTCACTTGCAGAACGTGGAAAACCAGAAAGTTTTTGTCTTTCATCAGCACTACTTGGCAACATCTAAAATATCAGTGTGTTACCAACATTATTCTCATCCTGAATACAAGAAACAGCACTTTTCTGGCTATTTAGAAGAAAGCACACTCTATCCAAGCCAAACCCAGGACAGTCTTTTTGCCAAAAGGGCAGTGGTAGGTAGAGAAACTATCCTAGCATAGGTCTTAGTAGAGCTACAAAATTCTTCCTGACCTTTGAGAACTTTCTTGGCTTATAGAATGGTGTCTGATCTATGTAAAATTGACTTATAGTTGATTCTCTCTGACTAAAGAATTTGGTTCGAGGAAAATGGGAATTAGAAAGCACAGAACAAAATAGCTGTTTATCTTATGCCTTTGATGTGGTGCTAATTTAAAATGCTGTTCAGCTGAGTCACATTAACAATACTATATAGCAAGATTGGCAGTATTTTGGGTGAAAGCCCAATACATACCAAGTGAAAGGTGTCCTTCCTTTTATACTGAAACTTGGTGTCCATTTATAGAAGTTTGTATTCATTAAGATGAGAAATACACAAGTATTTGGGAGTCTGAAAATTCAGGGCAATGTTGATTTTTCATTTACTACCCTTAGTATGTGAAGCTATTGTGTAAATATAGCACCTTTCTTCATAATTCTTTACCAGTTTCATGCAGGAACATTTAGGTCATCAAATGTGAGTTCCTTGTAGGTTTTTTACATTGTTGAGAAATTCTTTGCCTGTTTTGCCAACATGTAACTGTCATGTTGGTTTCTTAAGACTATACAGAGTCAGATTGTAAGTCATACATATGTTTAGGGATAGCATAGATCTTTTGGGTTCCCCATTACATCTCTCTCTTTTGTGTTCCTACCTAACCTTAGTTTTTGCTGCACTGAGTTTGAATGTTTACACAAAATGCAGTCTAGTATACTATCTTTTTTCCCAAATGCTTTTTTTAATCTAACATAAACTTGTAAATTAAGCATAGAGCCTAGTGAGTAAAGTACTGTTGTTTTTCAAAGTTAGGAACTGTACTTTTTCTTTTTTTTCCATGCTTTTTTAATGTATCATTTTTAATTACTATTTTGTTACTCTTGCAGTTTGTTATGGGAAGAGACTTTGTTAGATGCCTTGCTAAATTTTTCTACCACACCCAAAGGATTATTTCTGCTTCACAGTACAGGTGCCATGAATGACTGTGTGAACTTTATGTTTAACAGTTTATCCAAAAAAATCCAGGTAAGCACTGCAGAGTCTTTATAGTTTACTTTTTACTGTAAGATTCAAAATGCTGGAAAATTTATTTTTTCTTTTCTTCTAAGTGCAATTTTTTTTAGACAATGTTGTTAGGTCATGTTGAAATCTAAATATGCTAGACAAAGCTTGAAATATAAACAAAAAATCAGATAATTTGCATTTTTAAGACAAAAAAGGTAATGCCAAAGGCATCCTACTGAATGTGTACAAGAACATTATAATAATAATGGTTTTATTTGCTCATATTTCATGTCTCAACCACCGTATTTTGTGTTTAAATTTTTATAAGATACTTGATAAAGATGTTTGGTTAGGAATCTGACCCTGATAAGTCTGTAGAAAATATCTATGAACAGTTCAAGTCTAAACATAAAGTGGATTAAATTCTGTAAACAAATGTAAGAAAGATCAATATTTAAGAGATCATTTGAGAGTTTCATTCTTCTGGATAACTAACACTGCATTTTTATACTTCTTATCAACAGACAAATGAATATGAAGACTTTGGTAATAGAATCATTGTTACCCAAATGGCAACAACACCAATGGCTGCAGTAGCTCTGCAGAATTCAGGTAAATTGAAGAATGATGCTATTATGAATAATTGCATGCTGTAGTCTTGCATTTTGGAAAAAGACAGTGAGAAAGATGTTAAGAAAAGATCAACTGTTTAAAATAATTACACAGCATTAACAAAACTAAATCTTTGTTGTTTCCTTCTTGATGGAAATTAATTCTCTTCAGCTTACAAGTCATTCATTAATCTTGATGCAGCATTTTAGGCTTTGGGGTTTTTTTTTTCCCTTCTGATATTATACAAAATTTACTTCACTAGTTTGGATTTCCAGAAATTTCCTATATGTGTATGAAGACATTTGTACTGCTTAAAAATGTTTGCAGGTGCTTCTTATTGATCTGCAGATAAGATTTAATAACTGTTGGTGTCTGTAACTTGTATGTACATTTCCATGGTTAATGACTGCTCAAAGAGTGAGGACCTGCAAGGGCCCAAATGTCATTGGTGCAGTTACACATTAGTGAGATGTAAATGAGATTGTACTACGAGGAGAATTTGTCAATTCAGACAAAGTCCCTTCAGAGTCAGTCTCAGACAACTGTTACCATGTCATCAACAGTCCAGGTAGCCATTATATTAGAACTAGAATCTCATCAATGGAATAATGTCTTAAGTTGCTAAGGAAATCCATGAGGTACAAAAGTTGCAAATCATCTCTCTCAGTATCTAGAAGTGGCTGATGTTGACTGAAAGACTGTCAGAAACGCAGGCAAATTCTGCCAGTCAAGGAAACTGATTCGTTTCTTAGTTAGTTACTATTTATGCCTCTGGGATTTTTCACAAAGCAGGGAGCAAATCTACTGAGGAGTTACCCATCTGTCCTGTTGTAAGATTTTCAGCCAAATTGCTTCTTATGGCCCTTTTATGCCCTTTGGTGTCAGAGACAAATGATATACCAATAATAAGCAGCATTGATTTTCAGCCCTTACATTTGAAGATTTCTGTGTTAGATGGCTCTTTCCTCTTCTATTTAAATATTTAACATTTTAAATTTTAACAATTTAAATTCAGCTAGTAGTGCTTCTCTTAAAGTTGGGGGTTTTTTTAGTCCTTTTCACTGTGATATGTTTTAATTTATTAATGAGTTATAGTGAATCTGTATTTTTAGAACCACAGAGACAATACTAGCTAAGCCTTGATCCATTGCAGTTAACTTTTTAAAGAAGGTCAGAAGCTCATTTACATAGAAGATGTATAGATATAATCCTACTCTAATGCAAAAGTCTTTGGAAACGATTGCTGCAGATTGTAGGTAGAACATAAGCAGACTGCTCAAGAAAGGTAGTTTTGACTAAAGGATTGAGAATAGCAGGGATAGTAATAATTCTATGGCAATCTGTGTTGAGAAATTTCAGCTTTCAGTATAGAGAATTCTGCAAATCTTAGAATTGTGGTGTAAAATATTTCTAATGTGAAACTCATGATTAGAACAAACTTTTTTTTCAGGCTTTATAAAGGCACTTGTAACTGAATTATGGGCTCTTCTGGAGTGTGGAAAAGATGATTTGAGAATAACCCAACCCAAGTCTACTCCAGTGGACCCTATTGACCAAAGTTGTCAGAAGGTGAGAAATTATTTAACCTAATGTTTTTGCATGGAAGGTAACAGTGCTGTGGTTCAGACAGGATGACACAGACCTTTTGGTAAATTTTTATTACAATTATACCTACATGTGTCAGAATTGGAATAATATACTAGTTAAATGGTGACTGATAAAGGATTCTTGTGTTGCATGGCAGTTCACAATGCCAAGGATTAACTATGAAATAATGAATAACAATCATGACAAAACTAAGTCTTAAATTCTGGCCATCAGTTCATGTCCAGATTACTGTAATAAAATCAGGAAGGGTGATATACTTTAGAGTATTCTTTGTCTCTAGATTTTAGACTAATGTGGTAATGAAATACTGTAATTTTCAGATTTGCTTGTACAATTTGATAGATATTTCAGATGCTCCTGCCCTTTAGATTACATAGATGCCTACCAGGGTATGCAGTCTTATTTTGGGCACGTCTATTTATGTTAAGTTCTAACCTGTAAAGGATAAGAACAAAGTTAATGTAAATGGCAAATAACTGCTAACACTTACTTGGTTGCACTTAACTGATTATTATTCCTTGTCATCCCTCCTATTTTTTGTTTCTCTAGTCTTTTTTGTTTCTGGTAAATGTGCTCACTCACCCAGCAGTGTTTGAGCTCCTGAGTAAACGAGATATACCAAATAAACCCATGTACTCATTCCGTGAAGTACCCACAGATATAACTGTAAGTACTTTGAAAGAAAAATACTACTGTGAAGACATTTTTTTCCTGAGAAAATGTTATTGATATAAAAGAATAAGTTTTTTTCTTACTGAAAGATTTTGAATTTTTCTGTATTTTATATTATATGCAGCATGAGGGCAGTATATGCACATATCACTTCATATTAACCTAAATTTTCATTTTGAAATCTTAAAGGTTACTTTAACTTGTGTTAGAATTGTGTTTTTCCACAGGAAAAAAAGTAACATAAGTATACACATTTGGATGTGCATACAGTTACATTTGGGAAAATGTTGGAAAATATGTATACTTGTATTTTATATAGCATTGCTCTATCACACTATCTGTGGATTTAAAAAGAATAAAAGAAAAAAACAAAAAACAAAATGAAAACACAAAGGCCCCATACGTCAGGCTATTTTTTAATAGGACATATGATTCACACAAAGGAAAAAATCAGTAATTGGTAAGCTACTGATTAAGATATAGTTCAGAAAAATAGCTTCACCATTTCTGTATTTAGTATTATTTTGTATTCAGTCATTCTACTGCAGTCAATTACAGCTTTTTATCTCATCTACAAAGCACAGACAAGTAATTTGTGACCTTGTGTGGCAGTTAAATTCAGATTTTTTTTTCTAATGAATTAGCAGTTTAAATTGCTATTATGTTGAAGTGTTTTTTAGTACAGGCTCTGGATTGGTGATATTTTAACTTGTTTAGACAGAGTTTATCATAATAGTGTATGTTATGTTTGGAAGGGATTTTTGAGACCTTTTTTGTAATACTGTTTCGATGATTTCAGGAGGAAATTGCATGATAAATTTCATTTTTGCAATCTGCTCAATGCTAGTTCACAAATGGATAGATTTGTTCAGTTATCAAGTTTTTTAAGGAACTAGGAGTGAGGAAGATAAATGTATGCTGAAAATGATAAGTATTTGAGAGAATTTAAACTGTGGTAGATCTCAATAACGATTTTTGTAACTTTTGAAAGCCATTGTTATTTTAGCTTTTGAGGTGCTTGAGTATTTTTATGAAATTTGCTAGGTTTCTAGAAATGCCAATACTGATATAATTGTTCAGTGTTCCCTGAGGAGATAGAGATGCTTTGGATGAGGCTCGTCTCACTTAACTACTGTGCAGCAGTGGGTTTTGTAAGCCTAGCCATCCAAGATACGTCTAGCAATGTAAAATAGACCTCCAAGATTATGTAGTTAACAAAAAGGAAACAGTCAAATCCTCTAATGTTCATTTAACATATAATGGCTCTCTCAGTACTCTGAAAACTTCCGAAGTTAAGAGATATATGTTTGTTATAACCATGGGTTTGGGCACTGATTGCAAAAAGCAAAAGATAAAAAGATTTTGACCAGATAGAACTACAGGAAGCAGAGTAAAAGCAACTTCTGTGCCACTAGAAGATTTGGTTGGAAGACCTAACTATTTTGTGTGCCTTATTTTTTTTTCTGTTTCTGAATTGTGTCACATTGCCACAGAATGTAACTTGCTTATGCTAAACTATGTTTGCTAATACACAGAACTTAATCATTTTTGTATATCCTTTATTTCTTGAATATCCAGAATTTAAACATTTTTACCTCCTTTGTATTTTTATCTGACTAGCTGTATAATTGACTGAACAGATTATCAGTTGAGGTTTTACAACTTTTAACTGTAGACTAATCAGGTTTTTATTTGTGCCCTTAGGAAAATTTTTCTTAATACATGCAAGATTTCTCTTTACTGTGTTTGGCATGTAAAATTATTTTAGAAAATGAAACACATAACTGAGGGTTCCTTCTGCCTGCCTCCAGTCCTTGAGAGTTTCTGCAGTATATATACTCAGGGGAATCTAGTTTGGAAGGTGCCCTCTAGACCTGTAGCTTTGAAAGACCTTAAGAACAGGTGATTTTCTTCAGTGGTTCTGGAGAATCTTAGATGCTTTGTCTTAGGTGTTCAAAGTAGATGACATCTGACCTGTAATATTTAAGCTATGCTCTGTAGCTGAGCAGTGCAGATCTATCTGCATATTTTTTGAATGTAATCCTGTGTTAGACCTTGTTCATTATCTTCCTTCCTAAAATCCCAAATCACAGCTTAGTCTCCTTTCTCAGTAGTCCTCTCACTGTGTCTGCTCTTTGTACTCTTCTACAGCTCCAAGCTTTGATTTATAAATGAGAGAAGGAGGTTGATGCCAGAGAAATATCCCTTAGCATTTAACACTTTCTATGTAGAAATATCTAAAAAAATCTTAAATCCCAAACAAATCAATTGCTTGCATTGTCAATTTTATGAACAGCCTTGAGGTCTGAGTTGAGTTTTTTAATTGAGAATTTTATTGTAAATGTACTATGTAGAAAAAGCTGTCTCCCCCACCCAAAAATCTGAAAGGAAAAATATGCTTTCACTGTATTTTAAATAAGCGTACATTCTATGAAGACAGTGTACTTTGAAAAGTTCTAGATTTTTTTTTCTACTATTGTGAGCTTCACTCATGATTTTTACTTTTCTCTGTTGAAAAACCAGAGTTCTGTTGATTTCATTAAAGTATGGGTCTTAACTTTCCTTTCATCTTATTGAAATGAGTCATTGATCTAATTAGGTGAATAATAACTCCCTCTGCTGTCTCTGATACTGTACTTCTAAAATGTGGAGAAAATAAAAATTTGTATTTAATCAAGATTAACTAAAGCTCATAAGGATATCATAATCGGTTTCGTCTGACCATAGGACAGCAATCTGTCTCTGACATGTAACATCGCTGAATGCTTTTGTTCATTCCTTAGTTTTTTTTAATGAAATAATTTCTTCAGAAGCAGTTTGTGTATGCAGTGAGCCAGAGGGGAAGATGATTAGGTTGGTTTTGTGGAAGAAGTGGGAAGCAGCCACAAGTTATTGTCTGTTAGACGAGATGCTCCAAGATGAAAGGTGCAAGCCTCAACATCCGAGCCAAGCCGTGCTAAACTGAGACTAAATGGCTGTGTCTTGAAGCATGTAGCACTAACCAGTGTGAGAAATGGTTATTATACTAAAGGAGTTGCTGTTCTCTTCATTAAAATAGACATGTACACACTTTAAACATAAAAAAATTAACTCTTTTTTTTGTCATTTACTACTAAATAACTAGGAAAGTTGATATGCAAGGATCTTTTTGTATGTTTATATTTTTAAATTATTTTTCCCTAACCTTCTGCCATTTTTGCCTTCATTTTTGCCATTGACTTTTGTGTGGAAAACACCTCCTATTACAGAAATAATTTCAGTGTGTGTTTTAACAAATATTCAAAATTAAATATTCAAAAATAAATATCCCTATGAAACTATGATGTGCATAAATTATAAAAGCATACATGGCTTTTTACATTTCCTTTCCTTTGACAGGATATCATTGACAGGCTTATAATTTTGAACTCAGAAGCTAAAATTCATTCCTTATTCAATTATGAACAATCCCATATATTTGGTCTGAGGTAAGATGCATGTTTTTTATTCTCTGGTCACGTTAACTAAATAGGATACAATATGCTTGGATGTGTTACTTCTGACAAGATAACATTGTTTGGGTCTTATTATGTATGAAGGTGAAATTCCCTCCTTTTTTACATAAGAAGATTAAATGAAAAATGGCCTACAAAATGAGAACAGTGATGAATCTAATCTTGTTATCTGTAAAAGGATATATTGTAATATGAGAAGCAGTGGTAGAAATTGCATGTTATTTTGCCTACTTGACTATAAAAAACAATTTGTACATCCACTGTACACAAAAATAAATTATTTTTACTATGTTTATTTCAGTTTGGTTTATGTAGTCTCCCTGCACTTAATTTTTTTAAAAGTATTTGTTTAATTATTACCTATTTCATAAAAACTTAGTTTGAGAAATGTAGCATTTGATTCCAAGTATTTCTAGAACCTGAAGGTACACTTAAAAGATGCTCACACGGTTCTGCTCACGTATTGTAATATTCAGTGCTTTATAATTTTAACATAGAAATTGCTTTCTGCATTTTTATTCTTTTTTCCAACAATGAATATGTAAATCATTGAATTCACATTTTTGTTAGGAACTTCTTTTCGACAGTTGAAATAAAAATCTATTGGACTGTATTTCATAATATGGAAAACTTTGATAGCCTTGCTTGAGCAAGATATAGCCCAACAGATTTAGTCCTGAAACATTAGCTTTTTGCAGCCATATTTGTACTTTATTATCACAGTAAAATTATTTCATACTATATATGAATAATCATAAGATACTGTGTAATTTGTTGATAAGGATGAGCATAGAGGAGATGAACAACAGCAGAGATTGGAGTTAGGAGATAAATGATTTTGACATATAAATCAGAAGTTATAAATGCTGCTTTGGAGGAAATCACTAGTTCATATGGGAATGAAAAGTCTTAAGGTGAAATTTGAAAAATAAAATACTGTTTTTCATTTAGGATTAGACTGGCTCCATCGAAAACTTGACAGAACTTCCACTGATTTAATTAGGATCAAGAGAAAATTAGATGTTTTGCAGTTCAGAATAAAGGGTGGTTGGGCACTGGAACAGGTTTCCCAGGGAAGTGGTCAAAGCACCAAGCCTGACAAGAGTTCAAAAAAGCATTTGGACAGCACTCACAGGCACGTGGTGTGATTCCTGCAGTGCAGAGTAAGGAGTTGGACTAGATCCTAGATCCTCATGGGTCCCTTCTAACTCAGAATTTACAGTATTAAGACTTATTTAGAGTATTAAGACTTGCAAGTAACCCTGGCCTATATTACCTAAACATGAGAGGTATACAGTTCATTTTAAAGTTCCATGATCTTTCCTGTGAATGCTACTGAGTGCAGACATCCCTGTTCTGTAAAATGAACCTTGCCTTCTGTAGTTGGTTTGCTCCTTGACCAAATTCCATCCAGAGTTCTAAGTTCAGCAGGAGTTAGACCAAATAATATTAGATGCTTAACAGATGAAATGTGGAAATTAGAGCAAAAGATCTATATTTCTCTTTGCTGTTATGTAGAAATTAAATATTTAGGTGTTTGTGATAATTGCAGCATTGAAAAACAGTATGATTTTGTGAAGCACTTTTCTAGAAACATTGCTGCTACACTTAATACCAATAGTCCAGCCAAACCCACATTCTTTTAATTATTCAGAGGTCTATGCACTGTATTTATGTATGTGGCCCACCCAGAGCTGAGTGCTGAAATTCAGATCTGTTTAACTTACAGGTTATAGTGTAAGGTCCTGCTTTTGTTGTTCAAAACAGTTACGCATTTGCTTACTTGATTGTTAAACAACTTCTGCAATTTAGAACTACATTGTCCTTTGTGTGTATACTGAGCTTCAGTGTCTTAAATTATTTTGGTTATTAGCTGTGTAATTGTATATAAAACATAAAATACGTAAGTATTTCCATAGTCTGTTTAATCCAAAATGCACAGGTGTCTATATTTATGTTTGCAGTGTTATTATTGCATTCTCTGGTGAATAGTTTTCTTCATTTTGAATAAGTATGAATTCTGAATTATAATTTTGAAGGACAGTCTGGAAGGGGCTCTGCTGTCAACTTCCCTTTTCAAGCTTAACCACTCTGTAAAGTGGCATGCATGTAGTAGAAATAAAAAGGAAAATATAGGGAAGCTAGATATGGTTTGCATAGCCAATATGTCTTAGTCTTTAAAGAATACTCTCTGTGGTGCATTCATATAGATTAGGATTTGTGTTGCTGAGGGTCAAATACTCAGTTCCACTGCAAGCTGAAGCTGATTTCAAATCTGTGGTTCCTGTGTTTTTTGTCTTGTTATTGTTTGGTTTTATTAGGAGATTTGTTTGTTTGTTTGTTTCAGGGTTTTTGTTTTGTTTGTTTGTTTGTTTTTGTTTTAAAGTTTTTTGAAGTATCTTGGCCTAGGATGGTTCTTCAGTTCTTTCAGAGACAGTGATCTGGTATTCCATTAATTGCATCTATTCTGTGTTTCTGTGACAAGATTTGTTCACTTGAAGCTCCTTTTAAGCTAACTGGTTAAAAAAAGTTATTATTATTATTATTATTATTATTATTATTATTATTATTATTATTATTATTATTATTTCAAGGGAAATCTTAGGCAAGAAGTTGGAGATGGGAATAGAAATGTGTAACTATATAGACAGTTTCTAATTTGTGTATAAAATGATTTTCTAATTGTCAGTTCAGCTTTCAGCTTCAAAGCAGATTTACAATTATTTAGAACTGAGTAGTCTCCCAGTTGGCCAATATCAGTTGATAAAAGAACACTGAAGACTGTCTCAGGCACTCTTTTGTACAGGCTGAAAATCTGGATGCACAGGAACTAATACAGAAATTCTCAGTGGTCTTTCTGTTGTAGAAGGTTCTGAACTTGCCATCAGAGCACAAATCCTGAAGAAAGGAAATTCAGAGCAGTAATTAAAGCAACATTTTTTTAAACATATTAAACACAGAGTATTTTCATAATTTAATGATCAGCTTTATTTCTCTGATACAAGTGTACCCATTGATCTGATTTTAAAAGATATTGCATATGAGAAATAGCAGTTTCAAGAAATGTGGCACTGGAAGACTTCATCACCTTCCTTTTAAAGCCAAGCTCTTTGAATCTCTAACTTATATTTATAAAGGAATCCTTCAGATTAATGATTTTATGTATTATCAACACAATTTGTCTAGTATTTCAGTACAGTAAATACATTCATAAGTTTTGAGTTTTTACAGCCTGCCAAGAAAATATATGCATCATATATATATTTTCAATGTCTTTGCCTAAAGCATTATTCAGACATTTACATATTGCTGTTCTCTCTGTTCAGAAAGCAAGTTTTCTGTGAATGTTAGTGACACCGTTTCGTTAGCTGGATTAAAGTGTGGCAGAGTAAAAATTTCTACCTTTGATAATCAGGTTCCTGTCTCTAAACATTATCAATACCCCAAAACAAATTCAAAGATACTCAATTAGTGTTGGCTTGAGTAAAAAACAGGAGAAACATTACTGGAATATGCATAGACTGTGGGCAGTGCAAAGGGATAACAGTTGGTTTACAGGCAGCTTTGCAAAAATTCCATTTGTTTAATAGAGTACTTTTGTAACACACTGTTCCTGGAATCTCTTTTCTGTGGATATATGATAATATGGCAGTAAGGGGCATTTGAATACTTTAAAGAAGAAAACTAGATGTTTTATTTCTTTGGCTATCTTATTTTTCCCCAGTGGCTTATTTTGACCATAAAACAATAAAACTCCTAAATATTGTGAAGTCAAAAGATCTTTTGTATGTACATTCTGAATCAGAAGAACCTCTGTTAGCTCTGAACTTCACTGAGGTGCCTCCTGCTAGTGAGCATCAAGTGACAAGAAGAGCACTGTTAAAGAGTTTGGCCTTCTGCAGGGACATACCTGGAAAATGGTGAGGGTAGACCTTTTTCCTTCAGATAAGCAAATTGTGACTGTTTAATTTTAAAGACACAATGCATTTGCCTATCGTTAGAGATATCTGAAGATAACCCATTTTGTAGAAGTGTAATTTGAACTGCAATGAAAAATAGATTTATTTTAGGCTTCTGTAAGGCAAGGCTGAAAATCCAGTATTTATTACAATGTTCTGTGTGAATAAATGCATTTCTGTTTCTGTGGAATTATAGAAAATTGTAAATATTAGTCTAAGTCATATGCTCACCTGTATCAGCCTCAGGATTGTAAAGCTACTGTCTGCTGCAAATAGAAAAAGAATATTGACTTGTTATTTTTAGGTATGTGCAATAAAGATTTTGACATTGTTAGGTCACATTTTCTTTGTCATATAAAATATCACGGTAAATATGGTTTTTATTTATGTTTTCTTGCTTATCAAATGAGTGCAGAAACAGATAAAAATGCATTATATCTATTTCTGTTGCCCTAAAAAACTAGAAGAGAAAGATTTAGGAAATAAATTTAAATGGCTTATATTATACTGACATCAAAATCAATCAGTGTCTTGAAATTTGCCTTAAAGCAGTACGTATCTGTCAAAATTTTGTTTAGAGCACTTCAGTGAAATCCAGGTGAATGAATTAAATGAAAAAAAAAAAGTGGTAGGCAAAATATAACTTTGTGAGTTCGGGAAATACAAATAATAAACACCCCTGCATTCTTCTCCATTGCTTTTGTCAACTGCATTGTAAACACCCCCCCTTATATAATTGCATTTTAATAGTGAGGTAGCCTCAGCTTATGAAATAGATCATTCCCTAATGGTACTTGCATTATGTGTATTGTTAATTAAGAGAATGTGGGATTTTAATGGTTGCAACACGACTCTGTTTATATTTAGTCTCTCTTTTTCTTTCTCTTTATTAAAAAAAGCATTATAAGTAGAAGAATCCAAAGGTAAAAGGGGACAGGGTCTGGATTAGCAGTGACCACTAGTGATGGAGATTTGCAACAAGATTATGTGAGAATGCTTCCACATTATCTGTGATCATGTAGTTACTCAGCAAATTGAATTTTTTGCTGATTTATATGTTAATAGAAGTTTGTTAGATTTATTCATTTGGAACAAATATTTATTAATAAAATAGGAACAGTAGATTCTGTGATCAGATGTCACTTGTTGGTTGATTTTTTTTTTTTTTTTTACTTAATTGATGGAAATTAAAACCTTTAATGTCTGAGTCATCTAGGCTGGCAAGTGATGCTCATGAAAAGCATTTTTGTTTAGCTAGGGAAAATTTTATCATTAGCAACCACATTACATGTGATTTGTAGATACATGGGGTTGCTGAAGTCGTGTAGGTGCTCTTTTGAAAATCTTTTCATGTGAAAAACATTGTAAGGAATGCATTAGTCCCTGAGTTTTCTTTCTGGGAGAAGCATGACTGCCCTGGTGTAGTAGTTTTCAGCACCCTAGGCACCAAAGGTGTAAGTAATCTCATATGATTTTCCAAAAAAAAAAAAAAAAAGCACTGTCCTCAGTGGAACAATTAGAAGCCTCAATCCTTTAGCTAAACCAAGTGCAGAGGATCCTCTATCTGCTCATTGCCTTTTGTTCAGTTTGCAGAGGCAGTGTGCAAAGCTTTGCTTGGCTGAAGCTTCCAAATACCCTTTGTGTTCCAACACTGACTGAGTGGCTTTTGCTTCCTTAGGTTTTTTTTTGCTAGCCATTGCCTTTGTCTGCTGGTCTGGCACTTGCGAATAATTGCCATTCACTCTTTGGATCCACGTTCTCTTTGAAGTCTAGGCTCTTACTCAAAGTGTGATAAAGAATAAATCAAATTGTTAATGTAAGCTCTGGTGTTAAATGTTTTGAGGCTGTCCCCCATGATGATGACACTGGAATTGTTTAATGCAAGTTTGGCTTTTGATTTCACTTGTGTTGTACATACTCATTTAGTGAAAAGGAGGTCCTGCTAATGCAAAGAGATCCCAGTCCTTGTTTTATTGCTCTTCAGTTTTCAATATTTATTCCTGAGAGATAAAAAATAAAAAGCACCTTACCTTGTCCCACAGCTGAGCTCTCTACAAATATCATGCTATGTATTTTGCACAGGTCTAATTCAGCCATGCCTATATCTGCAGAAGGCAGTAACTACAAGCCAAAAGAAAACCTTTTGCTAAAGACCAGTTTAGTTCTCTATTTCAGCATCATGTCACTGTCTATAGCAGACATATAAGCATTTTCTGTTTAGCTGGCCATTTTATGCTGCATGCAGACATCTGTAACTGAGATTGTAGTATAGTTTACTTTGGATGAGCTGCTTTCTTTTTTCTATATGGTGGAAATTTCATGCTGCTTATAGCATAAAATTTTATCTTGTTTCACTGGACTACGTACGGACTGGGGTTAAGCTTTTTAACAGCGTACCACATGGGTGCTGTGTTTTGAATTTGGGACTAAAAGGGTATTGGTAGCACAGCATGTTTCCACTGATACTGTGCAAGCAACTGCTCAGCAACAGGGCTTTCTTTTTTGTCAATATTACCCAGCAAGTAGGCTAGGAATGTGCAAGAGGTTGGGAATGAAAACAACTGGGACAGCTGACCTGAACTGACCAGAGGAACGTTTTATATCGTATAGTGTCGCTTTCAGTAATAAAAACGGAGGGGCTTGGAGGTTGGTCTTGCAGGACTTGTTGGTCGAAGACTGGCAAGGCACTGGTGGCAAGGGAGTGAGCAGCAGGGAGAGTGCTTAGTTGCTGTCTGGTGTCAACCCACCACAGACTGTTATAGCTGCTGTGTTCAAGAATAGTATCTTGCATCTTTCACCACCAGCTGAGCATTAGCAGATATGTCTGAAGTGAGGACAGAACATAAGAGTGGCTTTGGAAAGAACATACATTATGAAAGTAAGGAAGAATAGTGTATGGTGGTGTAGAAGGAACTGCAGAAAAATAGAATTGAGTTTACCATGATAAAGGTCCTGTTTGAGAGAAACGTGGTTTGACATGGGAAAAAGAACAAAGGACATACCGTTTTGTGTTCTTAAAAGGAACTCATTAGAAAATACTGAGAAGTTAATAAGCTATCTTCATAATATGCATTTTTAGCAACTCAGAGTAGATCACAGAGAGTTTAATTCTATTATTTTCAGGCAAAAAAGGTAGAGAACATAAAAATCAGCAATGTTTATTTACTACCTGATTTATATCCCACAAAGGACCTTTTGTTCTGTCATAATTAAAGAAGTCATTATGATTCCACATACCAAAACCAAGGAGATAGCCTGTGGAACAAAATGCTAGTTAGAATGCTTTCTTTTAGATTAGGAATTTCTACAGTGAAGTATTAGTTGTGAAATTGTAGTTGAAGGGGTAGAATACAGGGGTCGCCTTTCAAGACTGATAGGGCAGGAAATGCAGAATGCAGAAAACAAAATTACTTATTCCTAGCCTATTTTCACAACTATGATATGTATTTTGATATTTCTGAATTTCTTTAAAATTCTCTTCTATAAAGGACTGCCTTCAGATAATCTTTTATTTTATATATATTGCAGTTTGTTCCTGGATGTATGGTATATCTTATTAGTAGTGATCACAGAATTATATAAACAGAATTGAAAGGGACATGGAAGATTGCGTAGTACAACTGCTCTGCTCAAAGTGGGTTCAACTGCAGAGAATTACTCAGGGCTGTGCCCAGTCTGGTTTAGAATTTTGTAAAGGCTGGTAATCCTGCAGCATCTCTGGGCAATTTGTTCCGCTGTTTTACCACCATCACAGTATATTAAAATGGAAGTTCTTGTGTTTCAATTCATGCCCATTGCATCTAGTGCTTTCACTGGGTATCACTGAGAAGAGTCTAACTCAATTTTCAAACCTTCCTGTCTGATATTTATACACACTGACAGGATGTCCCCTGAGGATCCTCTTCTCCAGGCTGAGCAGTCACAGCTCACTCAGCTTTTCTCTGATGGTCAGATGGCCTAAGTTACTTAATCATCTGCTTGGTGTTTTGCTGGACCTGCTCCAGTGCATCCATATCATGCAGTTACTGGGAACCCCAGAACTAGACCCCGCACTCCAGGGATGACTTTACCAGAACAAGCAGAGGGTCAAGCTCACCTTCCTCAGTGACTTTTGGCAGCGCTGTTCATTACACATCCTAGGATGGTGTTGGCCCTCAAGGACGTGTTTCTGGCTCATGTTCAACCTGTTGGCCATCAGGATCCCTAGGTCCTTGTCTGCAAAGCTGCCTTCTGACTGATTGGTCCCCAGCCTGTGCTGTTGCATTGGATTCTTCTCAGGTACAAGAACTTCATCAAAGTGTATCTTCCAATTTTTCAGCAGTATTCAGGTTGGGAATTCTGTGTTCTGCTTTCCAAAGAAAATTTTAAAATGTACCTCAAAAAGATACACTTTGATCTTATTGTGTTAGATCTGTAAAGGTTTTATACATTCTCATAAGCATGTACTTCTTATAGATGACATATGGAAATGGGTAGTCTGATCTTGTGTTCCACATTCTTGTGTTCCAAATGCAATTAAAGACAAACAAAAAAGAAAAAAAAACTTCATAGCTGTAGTCAAGCATGTTTACAAATATACACACTATAAAATGTGGTTTTGGGGGTTTTTTGGGTTTTTTTTTTGTTTTTTTTGTTTTTTGTTTTTTTTTTTTTTAATTGTTAGCTTTAGTCTATACATTTATGTCTTTGGAAGGTAATTAATGGAATATTACATCTAACCAAATAACCTGTACTTTAGTAATAACATTTTTAAATGTATTCTTCCAAATAGGTGAAAATTTCATTTGAGTGCCCAAGCAGCTGCTCACAGTAGATCTTGTATATTTCATCATTTATTCTACCACTGTTCTATCTACCTAATTTTATTTGCTTATGGTTGGTTGGTCTTGGGGTTTTTTTCACTCTGCCTTGCCTACCAGAGGAGATGTTATAAAGCATTCTCAGCTACTAATCTTCTCCCAAGTAGTTTTTAACTGCTGGAAACAGGTCTTCGCCATTTATTGTACTTAACAGAAAAAATATCCATCTTCATAATGGTTTCAGTGCTCTTTTCTGGTTTTCTACTTCTAAATAATAATAAAAATTTTAGTTTCTTTCTCCTTCTTTCTTTCATTTCTTCTTCTGTAATTTAGAAAAATACTGAGAACAAATTGATGTCACAAAATAGTTAGTATAAAAGAAATAAAACTGAAGAGTACCGAAACTGAACAGATGAAGTTGTTTAATAAAAAACAAGAAAAAAACTGAGGCATATTCTCATCTTGACTGTTTAATCCTTGGCCACAGTTGTATAGATTTGCAGGTGTTAAATTATTGAGAGAGTGGCTTAGGAATTTTTGCTATTGTCAGTAGAAACATATTGGGAATCACAGGAAAGAAAATAAGCTTTGATTAACAGACTATGAATTTAAAACAGTGTATTTTGTAGTTCATATCAAATCTTATGTGAATGCAAAATATAATGCTGATCAGCCTTAATTTATGTTGCATCTTATGTCTGTGTTAAAACAGGAAATAAAACCAGTAACAAGAATGTTTAGTTACATTGTTTTCCTTGAATTGGAAGCCCTCAATGAAATTATTCTGTTGTGGTCTTAGAGTGAATAGATTAGTTTAAAAAAAAGTAATATGATTTGGATTGCTTTACTTCAGATTTATATGAGAATATATTGGAGTAATTACCCTGCTAATTTGCCCTAAAGTTATGCAAGAAAGTTGTATAGAATATACTGTCTTGTGCACTTGTTATTATTAATTTCATTTACCATTTGTGTTTCTCTGAAAAAGCCCCAACCCAGCTGATTTGTTGGTTATGTTACATGCTAAATCTTTTATTGCTTTTGAACCGTGTTAAATTTGATTATACAGAAGGGCTTAAATGCCTCTTTTCTAAAGGAAAGATATTTTCTTATCTCCCTGCCTTCCTCCCCCTTCAGACAACCTAATTCTGAGTTGCTTTACCAGGCTATTATTGTATAATTCCCATATATTTCACAGGGAATGTCTTACTAAGCCTGCATCATTTTTGTTACACTGTGATGTAAACTCAAAAGCAGACTTAGCTGACTTTGGTTGTTCAGTCCCAAATCTGTTGGGAACCATTCCCTGTTTGCTTAAGGTTGTGCCACTTGAGTGGTTAAAAAGGATATAAAAGAATGTTCCTGACCTAGTTTCGTCTAGGGTTTTTTCCCAACACTTTAAGTGGGGTTTTTTGGTGTTTTTTCCTCCCCTCCCTTTCCATTGCAAGATCTCATTAACATGTTCACCCTTGTCTTTCTGTGCATTGCTAGAGTCCTGACTGATCATGTGCTATCATTTCAATGTGTCCTTCTGCAGGCTGTTAAATGTGCTGTGCTGTGAGCTCAATACCCTTTTACTCTTGGAGACTCAGTATAAAGTGTCACAAGTTTTACTAACTGCTCAGGAGGAGAATGTCACAGAAACTTCAGAAGGACCCGGGTAAGAAGTGATTGATGTAAATGTTATTTTATCTATCAAACTCTTCTGAGAGCATGTGCATGAATGCCTTAGTAGCTTTAAAAATACAAATGCTTTCACTTAAGCTGGCTTCTAGTGTTCATAAGTTTCCTTACATGCAAGTTTGTCAGCCGTTTCAAATTATGAAAAGATGCAACAGCCTTCTCTTTCTCCCATGTTCACTCCAAAAGTATAAGAAATAAAAAGCAGTTATTTTTCTACTTTTTAGTTGCATTACTCTTAAGTTGTTGCTTAAACACAAAATGTTTAAAACTTGTGGATGTAAGTATGCTTTTTAATTTTGCATTTTTAAAATGTTATATATTTAATATAAAATCAGAGTATTGTTTTAATGTTCATGAATTAAAGGCATCATCAGTGCTTTGGGATTTTTATGAGGGAGTGTTGTTGTTGTTGTTGATGTTGTTATAGTTTGGTTTGTATCTTTGTCAACTTTCCTACAGTTTATTTGTAGCTTAGTCAACTCTCCAACTTCTGTGACTTTCCACTGCTGTCTTCTAAAATGAAGTTGCACAGCACATCCTTTCAAAAGGAAAAAAAACATTTTTGGGACAGAAGCAGACAGTCGTTTAGTTACTGACATTTTTTTCTTTCTCATTGCATCCTGAGTTTTAAGTATTGTCTTGCTGTTTGTTCTATGGGACCATTACAGAACATAAGTCAAACAGTATGGGTGAGGCTGATAGTTATTTACTGTTTGAAGATGAAACCTGCTATTTCCCTGCTAAGGCAAAACTTTAAGAAACTTGGTGAATAAAAAACTGGATTTTACTGCTTTCAAAAATTTTGTACTTTGGCCTGCACAGTGACTTCAGATGGCAAGTTGGCTGTGTTTCAAATAATGAATAACTCTGCTTATTTGTGACAGCAGAAGTATACTGGTAGGCAAATAAGGAGCAAATGTTGATGGTCCATTAACTGTCACTGCCCTAATTATATAATTTTTATATGACATAGCAAAACTTACGAGATTTTCTACTTTTTTGAGTCCAGTAATTGCTCAAATGTTTCTACTCAGTAGTAGGTGGGGAAGCACAAATTTAAAACAATGCTTGGAGACATCTGAAAATGCTTCATGTTTCTGTTTATTTATGCCTTTGCATATTCCACGTTGTAACTCCAGTATGTTTCTCAAAATATTCTTGCTTATTAAAGTTTTCTGAATTAAGCAGTCAGTAAATGAAAGTTGTTCTAATTTTTATACGTTTGTTGTGTTCTGTTTGGGTTCTTTTCCCCCAGAGTTTTTATAATTGATGGTCTGTCAGTGGAGAGAAACCATATTCTTGTAAGGATAAATCTGATTGGAGGACCACAGGAAAGGATTTTGCCTTTGAGAGAATTAGATAAGGTTAGAACCTAAAGTTTCATTAACTGAACATTTTGGATGATAATTCCGCATGTGAAAAATTATCTAAGAAATACCAGATCACATTTAGCTTTTTGAAATGTTAACATTTTAAA
This sequence comes from Brachypodius melanocephalos, assembly GCA_013398615.1. NCBI lineage: Eukaryota > Metazoa > Chordata > Aves > Passeriformes > Pycnonotidae > Brachypodius > Brachypodius melanocephalos. Next base: position 22,793,612 of record VZSR01003807.1, read on the forward strand.
GAAGTGATACACTGAGAAAATACATTGCTCCCAGTATCTGGAAATTGTCATGACATGTTTCTTTTGCTCTATTTTAACGTTACTTTTAAGTGATTACAATTTGTTTGTGGTTTTCTTACGTTTATATTTCTGTGTTTTCTTTACTAGCTTTCCATTTATCTTTGTTTTATTTGATATTTTTTCCATGCTTGGGTTTTCATATGCAGTATCTAATACCTGGAACTTTTGTCAATGTTCTATCAATGGAGTGTCTGTTAGGCAACTTTTTTAAGTGTTCTACTTCTCACTGTCTGTCAGTCTCATAAAGATGGAATGCAGATTACTGTCAGCACGACAAAGACACCTAAATCAATGTATAAAGTTGGAAATACGGTTTAGTAGGTTGTTGGAGGGTTTTTTTGATAATTTTTATAAAACTTGCAATTTCCTTTGTGGTTGAAAAAAGGAACTGTAAAGTCAAAACTGTCAGTGGTATATACACACAATAAAAATTGTATTCTCAAATGCTTTTTTGGATTTTTTATCCTTTTATTTAGTTATGGCACATCTCATTGGAAATTGTAGTATCAAGCATAATTTTGGTGGATAGGAAGTAATTCTGGGAACTGTGCCTTTGTGTGTTAATCGAGAAAAACCTATTAATTTTTCTGCTAAATTATTTCTGGGTCTGTTTCTAGGGAAGTGGTCTATATCCTTGGCCAATGTTTTCATCGTTGCCTGTGCCAAAGTGCTATCTTGCAGAAATTCCTACGAAAGCTGAATTCAGACAAGGTACGTAGAAAGCATGCAAGCAGTGTAGATTTCATGCAAGCATCCCAGTCAATTTTAAATACTCCTTTTTCCTTCCTCCCTGCACTCTGCTCCCCACCCTCTCATTCCACAGATTATAATCTCATTAAGTATTTAAGGTTATTTCAGTGTTGGCTGCAGTTGTAGCTAAATAAGTTGGTTTGGTTTTGCTTGTCTGGCTTTGTGCAACTGTCAATCTGCAAAGCTCTGTTTGGTAATCTAATTCTTATGCAAACTTCGAGATTAACCTCCTGGCTCCTCTCTGGTGGGTGACTCACTAGGTACATTTATATCATCTCTCTAGTAACTGAAGCAAGACAGTTTGCTTAAACTGCAGAGTTTTTTGAACACTATTTTCGTGATTCACATCCCTGTGTTTACAGAGCTTGGTGGTGTGTGAAATAGACAGCGTTTAGGATAGTTGGTTTCCACATTGAACATCAATTTGGAATGTGAGCAGACTGAAGAATCCTTTGAAGAACTACCTAGGCACGGCAGTTTAATTTACACAGAGAAACTGTTTTAAGGTTTTAGTTTGCATAGACAATGCAAAAGAATCTGATGAATGTTTTGGTAAATAAATAATTTATTGTATTTGTTCATGCCCTGAGATGAATTTATTAAAAACTATTTGTGAATTTCCTTAGCAGAGACAGATTTACAGAAGTGATAGAAATTCTACATTAACGCTGGACTACAAAATAGTCTGTTCATATATATCTGGGGAAAAAAATTTGAAAGGTGGTTTTCTGCTCTGACCAGAGGAAAGGCCATATAATTATAAAGCAAGGGAGTTTTCTGTATCCTAGCTGTTTTAATACCACTTCAGACTTCCCAAGGCAAGTTTCATAAGACAGCAATCAGATAATGATAAAGTGGGTATCTTCAAGGAGGCAGTAGTATCACTCTTGGGTTGGAAAAGTATATTTTATTTTTATTATTATTAATATTCTCAGAATGTGTTCAAAGGATCGTTTGTTCAGAATAATTCTGTTGCTCTTCATTACCCAGTGGGATAATGAAATAGATATTATGGTTGTCACTTTTATGGATGTGATCCAACTAAGAAAACTTGGGTAAAACTTTGGTTAACAGTAAATTTGGTGAAATGAAGTTTCAAAGGTTTGCAAATGAGTTTGATGAAGAATTGAAATCAAAGAAATATTTTAATTTGGAATGGCATTTTTGATGTTAAAGATAACTGAAGTAAAAGACTGTATAACTGCAAAATGAACAGAACATTTGGTAGTAGAGTCAAAATATTTTTGTGTTTGTTGTTTGAAAATAAAAGGGAAATAAACCATTGAAAGTGTTCTATTTCAGTACTAGATTAAAAAAAAACAACAAACCACCGAACTGTGAACATATGATTTGCCAGACTGACGCTTTCAGGATATGTAAGTTATTTTGAAAGAAAGCATTGGAATAAATAGATCAAAAATTAAAATAATGAAATTCATAAATTGCTATTGTAGTGCTTGCAAAAAAAGAAATCAAGAGCATTAACAGAAAATGGAGAATATCTGAACTGTATTTTTAAGCACTATGATAGAGCAGTGAGAGAAGTTTTCTTTCACAAGAGAGTTTAAAAATATGATTACAAGATGGATCCATGAGGCACATTTGTACAAGATCTTACAATTTCTTTGTTGTGAATATTCAGAATTCATGTTGTGTGTTACTCAGATTGCTTGGAGTTTAGAAAAATACTTGTTAAATTTTAATTTTGCTTTAGTGCAAGGAGGCGGACAGGGTTCAACCCAGACTTTTGACTGGCAAGAGTTCTGCAGCCACAGTGTGAGTGGGAATGCATGACTGCTTCATTGTATCTGTTGACAAGGATTGAAGCCAGTATGGTCTCTGGTTCTCTGAATCTGGCTGTGTTCAGATTTCGTGCTGTGGTGTTTCGTTATGTAACCTGGGAAGTATCATTTCCGTCCTCTTACTTTGAGTGTTTCTATGACATTAATAATTAAGACTAGTAGATCCTTAGTACTGTTAAAGAATAACATAGTTATTCTTTGTATAGTTTTTTTTGGCTGGAAAAGCTGTAACTCTAGGTTTTATTCTGTCTGTCCTGAACTCTTATTTGTGTCCTCTTTGATTGCTCAAGAGACATGGACACATCAAGAGAAACTTACCTTTTCTTTGTACTTTGAAAATGTATCCTATGTACATCACATAATTGTGATGGCAGGTGTAAAAACATAACCTGAGTTGATTTTTTTAATATATTTATATAATAGATATTGGAGAGGGCTGGTGAGAGTTAAAAAAAAAAAAAAAAAAAAGATTGACATATGTGCTCTTGAAACTTCTGTTTCTAACCCTCTGTCAGATGGAATTGAATGACAGATGCCATAACAAAGCTAGTGTGGCCAAACTGAGGTCAGGGAAAAGGAAGCTTCTGTTCCAGATCTCTGGACTTAATTTATCTTGTGACTGTATCTGGTATAATGGAAACCATGGATAAAACTGAAAGTAGCTTTTGAGGGGTGGTTACTTAAAAGGACTTGTTCACACTGAGCTTTCTATCATGAAAACCCAAGAAGTGGGTAGGGGTTTTATTCCATAAATTCTTTTGAAGGATAATGCAAAACATGCAACACTGACACCTTATGGTTCAGTTTGGGGTGCAAAGGGAGGAGAACTAATGAGCTGTAAGGAAAAGCAGAGCAGTGACAGTGTATGGAACAAAACTCTGACAGTGTATGGAACATGTTTCCCAGCACTAAGGCCTGAAGGCTGTATGTACCAGAACTCTTTTTTAATACTCTTGCTTTTATTCTGTGCTATTATAGTGATCACAGACACTGGCAAGTGGATATTTTGACTCACTGAATAAAAAAGGACTCTACTGTAGTTTATGTTGGTAAATTTAGTAACTGCATAGGAGCAGTGGAATCTCTTCCATTTTCTGAGGACACTTTGAGTAAGTGGACTCGCCCAAAAAATATATTTGTATTTGAAGAAAATGTGTTGTGTGTCAGTGTTTACAAATATCTGTCCTGGTTTTGCAGATGTTAAGTATTTGTCTGTGTGGTATATGGGTCTGCAGGAAAGGATTTATGGAAAAATAAATTTCACTGATTGTATAATAATATACTCTAATAATTTCAGCCAGTAGTTAGAATTTGAAAACTATTGGATAGCAGTATATTAATGATTCACTTCTGTCACAGATAAATTATAGTGAAATTTCAAATGATTTATGTGGATCATTATTTATATGTGAAAATTAATTATGCCATTTCTGTTTACACTGCAGCAAGATACCCTGTTGTTTTTCTTGTTTTAATTGTTCAATTATTATTTCATTAAGGTAATTTGAGGAAGAACTATTAAATGGATTTCAAAGAGTGATATAGTCCTTTTATATTTAGGATACAACTGTGAAAAAATGTTTTGTTTTACTTGTATGTATAACTATAATGTACACTATTAAAAGTTAAACTCTTTAGAAGGCTATTAAACTGTAATATTCATTCTTCTATTTGCACAGAATAGTTTTTCTTTTCTAGTCCTAGCTCTGCAGTTATGACAGTTGGTAATGACTGTGGCTGAAGAATATTGTCCGTAAATGTCCTGCACTGATGCATTCACTGCTTAGTAGTTCCCTAAACTTGGGCATCTCATCATTCATTAATCTTATTTTCTTCTGAACTCATACAGTCCAGAATTGATACCAAAAATCTATGGTTATTTCTTATCAAAAGTATTTTGATATCTCAGCCACTGTTCTCTGGGTTCCTTGCTTTATACTTCTAACTTGAATGGGAACTTGCTGCCATGTTTCAGGTTTGGTTTCATTGAGAGTTTCTTGTTTGTTTGTTTGCTTGTTTTGTTGGGTTTTTTTAAATTTGGTTTTGCTTTCTAAATCTGATTTCAGCAATTTTTTTTAATAGCTGGTATTAACAGTCTCTTTTTTTTTAAACTTTCTCTGTCAAAGAATCAGCTGTATTATCTTTCCTGTTATCCCTTATAATGTCACATAAATGCCTTTATCACCTACACTTCTTTGACCTGTCCTTTTTATATTTGTCTTGATATTCGTGTATGAGTCTATTGCTTTTTGCTTTTAAGTCCACTCAATTAAAAAAATTAAAGAGTAGTAAGGTCTATGAGAAATGCACATGAGGTTTCCTAAATTATGTATCTCTATATGGATTTGTTTCTATGTACTAGTCAAATAAATTGTAGTCAGATTATTTATCTCTCAATTTAGATTTTGAGTAAGATATCATGGATTTACAGATCTTAGTTATTAATCACAGAAAAAACACTTTGCCACAAAGTACAGTCAGATGACAAGGGGCTTGTTGCATTTCTTATGTTTTCTAAAACATTGGTGAATTTTTCTGGGTCTTTCTTGCTTTAGAAGAGCTAAACCAGCTAGCTGAAGAATTATTTGAAGAATTGTAAAGCAGCATCTTTTAGAAAAGGGTGATCAATTTAAACTTGCTATTATGATGTAGTGGTTCAGATTTCATACATGCATGTAAGTGTAGCATATTTATAGTGCGATATAGTAAATGTGGGGATTTGTTTTGTTTTTTTTTTCCATGGGATTACGCAGAACAACCAATGCTAGCACAAAGTAAGTACAAGTAAAGGAGGGAAGGCAAAATATCACCACATATGAAGAAGAGAGCAGGAGTGCAGCAGATTTAATTAAGTTGACATTAGCTTCTTTTCAATCATGACCGTATTTAAAAGCTTGCTAGCGTCAGTAGAGGAAGGTCTTAGTCATTTCCTTCCTCATATTTTCTCTTCTTTCTATTTTTTTTCCTTCATCTCCTGATCCCTCACCTTCTATATTTTGCGTCATTCAGCAGGTCTAGTATTTTTTCAGGAAAAAAAAATAAAATTCAAGTCATTAATTTAGGATAACTAGTGAACTCATTTAGTGACGAACTAGAAAAGAGAAGAAATAAAAGCAGGGCTTCCGTTTCTTGGTGTTGGTGTGTTTAGAATACCTCTAGTGGTAGTGATAGTGTGACAGCCTGCCCTCAGTAACATGTAGTATGTATAGCGTAGAACTGTGCTGTTGCTTAAGTTTCAGCCATGAGGTAATACTGTTGTGCAAGTTATAGTTGCCTACTAAATTGTGAAAGTGAGCTGGTATTTTTTTGATATCATGAGTTTTTGTAAGCAATTGTCATTCCAAAAAAAACCCCCAAGATTCTGTCTTTTTTCTTTTTTGTACTGTGATGACCTGCTGGCAGAAGTGATAGTCTATATTTAAGAAGGTAAGGGAAGCAGGTGGTTTACCTGGAAGAAAATAAGCTGCAGTACGTTTCCACAATATGATGCCAATTACGGTTTGTAATGGACATATTAAATACATGACTGCACCACAGTATCTTGGTTGCATGGGTCTCTGGTACGTTAACTGATTAAATCTCAGCTTGTACTCTCTGATCTTTGTCTGCCAAACTGAATTACTGCAATCCTTGAGGAAGTAAAATAACTTTTTAGCTTGTATCGAGGAGTGCTTCTTTGAGGTTCTAGGATTTTCTTCAATACTCACCTGTTTCAGAAATAACAAAAAAGGGCAGAGAAAGAACTAGAAATCGTACTGATAATACTGTAAGAGTAAAATCCTTCTTCACATTAATTCTTAATAAGTTAAGATGTTCTAAGCATTACTACATGTTATTTGGAAAGATACTGAGGAGTTATTTATTTGAGGATAACAAAGAAATTTCAGGTTAATTAATTTGGGGTGATGAATGATTATAATTAAGTTACTATAATAAGATTATTTTGAAATGTTATGTATTGTATAATAAATTCCAATGACAGGGATACAATCTACTAATTAAAAATCATTAGGGTCTTTAGATGAGCTTAAAATGAATTACATGCAAAATCATAATTCTGTTGAAAATATTCTAATAATCTTAAAAGAATAAGATGGTTTGAAAAGAGTGTTTTGAAATAGAAATGCTATAAAGAAGTAAAAGTAACAGCAAATATTCTAAATATCCATAGACTAGCTCAAACAAGTGTTGTTGATGCTTGTCCTGGTTTAGGGCAAATTTTGGGAGGAAACTTCCAAAATGGTCTGTCTAGAAAGCAGATTCAAGCGGCCCCTCCCCCCACCAGTTCAGGAGAAAAAAAAATCTCCTTCGAGAAAAGTGGAAAAACCCGTTTATTTAACAATCAAAGTACTCACAAACATCAAAATAGAATAAAATTAAACAATGGAACCTGTCGTTGTTCTGAAGAGATGGCAAATTCAGAGAGAGTCCTTTTCTGTGAGTGTAGCTCGGCTCTCTCAGTCTCTTATCAGTCCCTCTGCAGCATCCCGGGTCCAGTGGGCCACAGGTGTGAGCTCCCGGGGCTTGTTCAATGTTTGTTCAGCCTGGAGGAGACTGAGGGGAGACCTCACTGTGGTCTTCAGCATCCTCACAAGTGGAAGGGGCTTCAGGCAGGCACTGATATTTTCATGCTTGTGATCAATGACAGGACTTGAGGAAATAGTATGACACTTAGGGGAGGTTTAGATTAGATATCAGGAAAATATTATTCATCCAGAGAGTGTTTGGGTTCTGGTACAGTGTTCTCAGGGAAATGGTCACAGTAACAAGCCTTTATGAGTTCAAGAAGTGTTTGGACAACGCTCTCAGGCACATGGTGTTACTTTTGGGGTGCCCTGCATGGGGCCAGGAGTTGAACTCTATGGTCCTGAAGGGTCCCTTCCAACTCAGCTTATGTGATTGTATAATAGAAAAGCAAAAGTCATGCACTCAGACAAAGCAAAACAAGGAATTGACTGACTGCATCCTGGTGGCAGGGATGTGTTCAGCCATCTGTAGGAGAGCAAGACCCCATCACCTGTAATGGTTACTTAGGGAGACAAATGCAATCACAGGATCAATAAGGTTTGAAAATACCTCAGATATCGAGTCCTGCCTTTGAACATCACCATGCCAACTGTCATCATGTCAACATCACTCAGAATGTTCCTCACTTTCCTCTTTCTTCCCCCCACTTTATATACTGAGCCATATATCATATGGTGTAAAATATCCCTTTGGTCAGTTTGGGTCACCTGTCCCGGCAGTGTCTCCTCCCAAATTCCCATGCAGTACCACCCTCCTTTCCAGGGTAGCAGTATGAAAGCAGAAAAGGCCAGATCTGTGTAAGCTCTGCTTACACAGGTCTCTAGATCATCTCTAAATTATCAACTCTGTGTGCAGCATAAATCCAAAACTTAGCCCCATACCAGCCACTGTGAAGAAAATGAATTCTACCCCAGCCAAAAGAAGCACAAAACTCCATCAATAAGTAGAATGAATATTCCTTTTTTGTATAAAGCAGAATGTCATCAGCTTCAGGACTGCTTTCCCAGTTTGTCTTAGGAAAAGGCATATTTACATAGTATGTCCTTATGTGGGCTGCCAAAAATATATGTGGCAATGGAGTTGGGGTACGTGATCTTTGAGGTCCCTTTCAACTCTAACTATTCTGTTAGTATATGATCATTATAGAATAACACTGATTTTTCATTTCTTCTAGATAAAGATCTTGACAAGCTCTTGAAACTCTTAAGAAGTCCAGACAAGCCAACTGGGTGGGCAGAAATTTGTAGGAAACAGTTCTGCAAAGTCATGAAAACCAAACCAGATAGCATCAGTGGACCAAGTGAGTATGACTTAAGAAATTTAACAAAGAAAGCAGGCAAAATACCACTAGTAAGCAACTTTTCTTGTTATTTTCACTGAGGAGTACATTATCTATACAAGTAGTCCATAGTTTTGTATTGATTATGAAAACTATTTCAATGGGATTTTCCCAAGAAAACAAGGTTTATGCTTTTGTGTCCTATTTTTCTCTTTACGACTGTTATCCCTCTATGTTGTCAGTGAAATTTGACAAAGAAAGAGGGCCGAACTACAAATCTTTGTTCCAGATTTCTAAAGGGTCCACTACTGAGATACTGAGAAAGTGAAAAGGAAAGTCTGAAAGAAAACAGACGTTTCTCAGAGATTAGTGAATGAGTTAACTTGGGTTGAAAAATTATATTAATGGGCAATTTCAGTAAAAAAAAGAATTAAGCCATACTAAACATCAAAGAACCCGTTCATTTAGGATTTTCTTAATTTTCATATGCATTTCTAGTGAACTGTGTGATTATGCAGGAGCATTGCTCTAGCTCAATTAAAAAACCAAAGCAGCCAAAGCAAAAACACACATCATCCATATGACATAAATCAGCAGAAGTAAGACATAATAATTCTCTTGTGACATCATATAAGCTTGTGTAGCCAAGGTGTTGTGTAGGTGTTCTCAGAAATAGCTGGCTTCCATTCCCATAGGAATTCTGATTATGGTCAGATGGTCAGTATGTAGACTAGCTTGTTGTTTACAAGTGTCCAAGGTTTCCCTTTATATTATTTAGATAAGTAGTTAATACAATTGGCTCTTGCAAAGCTCTTCATATGTTCTGTATTTGCTTGGAGATACTTCAGAAGCAGCAAAAAAATCTGCAGCTCTGTGGTTTGAGACAACATCATGTGTACTGAATCCATTTTACAAGAGACAGCTGTTCTGCTGTGTATCTTTTGCAGCATGCGAAGCTCTCCTAAATTTCAGAGGAGTGAGAGACCTCAGTCCAGATGCCCAGAAATCAAAGCTTTCTCTATTGTTACAGATGGAGCAATCTCCATGGTTTACAGAACAAAGATCCACACTTCTGCTTTCTGTACTGGGCCAAATCTATAGGGGACTGACTTTAGCAGGAGTCAAACCAGAATATAATGAGCAAAGACAACATTAGATTCAAGGACTGTATAGTGTAATGTGTATTGATTTGTTTAAAATATTCCGTGATCTGGTGTCAGGATTACCAGATGCTGAATCTATAGAGCCTGCTTAACTCCATCAAAAAAATTTTGAGCAAACTGTACAGTATCAATATCTCCAATTCACCCTTCCCATGTTGATTACTCTCCTATTGACTTGGTCAATACTTTAGTGCTAAATGCTCTGGTAATGCATTGCTTTTGGGATGTCCTTAGACTGGTGTTTTCTCTGCTAAAGCATCACCTCTAACTGTAGCTTTTAAGTAATTTCTGTGCTCAGACATCAAGAAGGCTTTATTGAACTGCTAAAAGGAGATACAAACTTTCCTCAGGCTTGCATGTCTTTTAATGCATCAGGACTGAAAGTCTGGGATTTTCTTGGTCTCCTAAAAGCAAAACATATTATAGACAACCAGCTCCTACCATCTGTTGTTCTAAGCACAGTAAGCTATGACAGAGACATTCTTCCAGTTATTCCTTCCATTTAGGTCCCACAGATTTGGGGGTCTTAGGGTGTATAGCTCCTTGTTTTCTTTGGGTCGCTTACCAGCTAGAGAACCATGGGGAGAGCCTTTGGTCAGGTTATGTCTTGGCTTCTTTTGGATTAATCTTTACAGTACTTGTGGCCTCCCTGAAGTGTCTTTAGTACATCTAGAAAAGAGCTTTCTGTGTATTGGCATCTAAGCTTTGGCAGAAAAAGAAGCAGGCAAATCAACTTCTCTGAACAATACCTTAATTTTATGTAAAAAGTTATTACTCTGTTTGAATCTAGGCTTAGCATAGTGCATGTTCAAATAGTTCACATGACTGACAGATGGCTTGTGGTTTTGGGATTTTTTTTCTCTTGAGCCAGAATCTCATCTTGACTATTTTAGCCATGCCTTTTCCAATTATCTCCTCCTTTTTGTCCTTCAGGTATGGCAGAAGGCATTTCTCTTGTTTTTCATTCCAGCAACTTCTCTTTTCATCTGTTCCCAGTTAATGTTGTATCAGCAACTGGCTTCTGGGTAGATTAAACATCCTTATTCCTCTCCCCTTTTAGGAGATTTTAAACCCAAAGCAAAATAAATTAAGGGTGTTGCAGAGATCACATCAATTACATGCTAAAATTCTTCCCTTCATAGTGAGATATTCCCTCCCCAAATCCTATTCTTCTCAAGGTTTATATTCATAAGTGATGTGGATGGGGTGAGAAAATTCAGCTAAAATTACTTGTTCCATAGAGTCTTTCAGATCTGCCATCGCCTATCTCCCTGATGATCTGGATTTAGATCTCCAACATTCTTTAGGGCCTATTAATTTACTTCCAAATAGTTTTTACATAATAAAAACCAATCAACCAAGAAAAGATAGCAGCTCTTGAACCTGCATGTGAGAACTTACTGTAAAACATAGGAATTTTCTTCAGCTTTTATAAGTGAAATGTTTGATGGAAGCATAGTGGTTACAGTCAACACAGTGTTCTGGAATCCTTTAATATTTTGTGAGCTCTGCATCATCTGAGATAGCGCTATCAAAACATGTCAACAAAAAATACAATGAGCCTTTGAGGCAGTGTCATTGTTTGTGACGTATGTATTCTGCAGCCTTTAGCAATTGCAACAGAAAGTTGACACTAAATGCAAGACTTTCCCTATAGGATAAAGAACCCATGACTGCTGTATGCTGTAGTAGTGTTCTTAGTTCAGGATAACAAAAAAATAATACTGTATTTGCAAAAGAAGTTTTTAGAATAATACAAAATTGATGTTTACCTTTTTATGTCCTTGATTTTCCAAGGAGGGTTGTCAGAATTCGAGTGGAACAGTGGGTCTTTATGTTACGCAGAAAGAACAGTTGCAGATCAGAAATCCTTTCTTCTGTTCCCCAAATCAGTTTGGAGCCACTGTAAGCAGTGTGACTGCATGCAAATGTGTGTGCAGGTGTCTAAAGATTTAGTTTGGATTTGAAGGGCTGTTTTTTCCATTAATAAAGAAAATACTTGTATATTGGTTTAACATATGCAATGTTAATCTCTAATGGAAGCACTGCCAGAATTTTTATTATCTTGTTTTCTTCTTTTCAGAAAAAAAAAAAGTTGTTTATTTGTCATTTTAATGTACAATAACTCAAGATATTCCTTGTTGTTGCTATCAATAATTGAATTGGTAACTCTATTTTTCATATACTGATTAAACTGAAGTATGGTTGATGGAGTTGAAAATTTCTGACACTAGTCTTGCAAAAAAGTAATCTGTCTGAGATGTTCACTCTTGAATTTCTAGCCTCTAACAGAAGTCCAGAATCACAGAATCACCTGAGTTGGAAGAGGCCATCATTGAGTCCAACTTCTGGCCCTGTACAGGACCATCCCCAAGAGTCTCACCTTGTGCCTGAGAGCAGAACTGCTGTTTAAAGAATCCCCTGTATTTTCTTTTAAATTCCTCTGAAACATCTGGATCATAGAATATTATCCAGTAACACTAATGGTATTAGAGGATTTTAAAAAGTCTGATGCTTTTTGCATTTTTTGACCTTTTTGGTTTAAAATTTTCAGAGTAGGAATTAGGTTAGTGCTTGTGGTTGTTACCTATTAAAACAGTTTTAACCACAAGCTTTTTTTAAAGCAGTGTTCTTATGCAGTTTTGAAACTGTTTCAGTTACCTTCCTTTCATACACTACTTCTTCAAGGAAAAAGAAAATCCTGCAGGAATGTAGGTGTTTTATGAGCATACTGCAGTAATTTAAGAAATTTTAAAAATTTCCATTTATTTCGTATATGATTACACACACCTAAATTAAAATTCTCTTTAGTTTGTGTGTAAGAATTAAATTTCCATGAGATGATTGCTAGGCTTTAAAAACTTCAATATTACTACAGCCAAGATACCATATTTTAAGAAAATCAACATTTTCACTGTGTTGATAGGCCACATAAACTTTACCTGAAAATTTGGGCTTTTACAGCAATATGGACTGTACTGTACAATGAGCTTACCCAAATGTCATTTGTCTAGTTTTCCAGTTAAATGAAGAATCACTGAACAACTTTCTACAGTGGTGTCCAAATGGCAGAAAAATTATTTAGTATTAAAAGACAAAAATTAAAATAGCTACTTGTCATTTCAAATGGACATTCATTTGGAAAAGGCAGTGTCCTGTGAAAGCCCTCTATTTATGTATTAACCACATGTGTTTTGAGACACATTGTTGTGTGCCTTCATCTCTCAAACGTGATTAAAATATTTTCAAAGATCCTGATAGGCACTTAGATAAATACTTTCAAATGGTGGAAATCAATTTAGTGCTTGAGTTTCAAAATATTGCTCAGTACTTGAACTATCACTTCTCACATTAACTCAAGCACTGAATTAAGTATTCACCTGCTAGGTCAAGCATGTCGATGCCTTATGAGAAAAAGGGAAGAAATGTACATTGTCCCAACTTGGTTTTATTTCTGAATTATGGGATATTTTAGTCTTAACATAGTTCCCATTTATTAATATAGTATAGTATAATATTAGTATAGTATAGTATAATATTTCAGTAATCACCATACTAATAGTCATACAGTAAATATATAGCTAGTTATAAATTTAAAGTCTAATTTCTGCTTTTTGCTGTCTACAGTTTCAGGAATAGACACATTTGCTCATTTTACACACATACTTGTTATATTGTTTGTGGGCCAAACTCCACTAAGCATATTAGTGAGGATTAGTGAGTTTGTATATTCTCCAAGAAAGAATAAATTGTTACTCTTCTGTAAAGTAAATTGCTTTTTTTAGCCCCATGTGTTTTATTAACCATGATTGATGCTATGTTATATTTAATAGCAGTTTCTTTTCACTAAAAGTGTATAAGAATATAAATTACTCATGCAGGTTTTTAGTTTTAATTTGGTAATCCTTTGCAATGCAAAATTAATTTTCTTACTGTTGGAGTTGGGATTCTAATGGTAAATTCATGTTTAGCTGTTACAGAAAAACTTCTTCAGCATTACCAAAATGGAACCTTTTAAAAACATTTTTGGACTTATTCAGTGTAAATTATTTTCTAGAAATATTTTAGGCAATTAATCAAGACAAAAAATTGTGATTTAATGTCAGAATGTTTGCTTAAAATAATTGGAAAAAGAATGGGTTTTATTACATCTTTTTCTTCACTGTTTTTGTGGCATAACAAGCATCAGACTGTGGGCAGAGGTTCTGTCTTTCTCCTCCTCCTCATTCCCAAAAGAGCTTGCACTGCTCTTTAACTCTTTGTGTCAGTTTTCCTGCCATCATGGCTAGCTCGAGAGGTTTCTAGCTTTCTCCATTACCACCTCCAGCATGTGTTGTTGTTATGCCTCACTTGTGCTGCTGCAGCTGCTCCTGCCACTGTCTGCTTAAATAGTGTAGTGATACTGGGTGTTCTTTATGGTCCCTTCCAACCCATACCATTCTATGATTCTGTGAACTATTCAGTTTAAAACCAGCATGTTAAATCATGAGATCAGGTATCGATGGTAGCAGCCTGGGACAGAACTCTTTGGAGACAGGGTTGCTCTGGAGACACGAGGTTTATTGCCAGGGCAGAGGGTGGAAGGAGCCCTGCTCTCAACTGCCAGCCTCCAGCTGAGAGGGTCCTCCAAGCACGCTATTTCCTGTTGCTTTACAGTTTTATCTCTTTCTCTATTGAATATTCTAACTTACAGCAACCAACCGATACAGGACGCAAATCCTAATACATTTAAATACAGCCTATAGGAAATACTACATTACCATAAGGGCTACATTCTAAACCTTAAGAGATAATATCTAAGTTACCCTGCTCCTGCCAGCATAGCAAGAGCCCTTTGCCCCTTGAATCTTTTGTCATCTTTTGTTTGCTAGAGATGTTGTTTCTGTCTTCTGGGTGGTCTGCTCACATCTCAAAGGTCACCACCATTTCTACTTCATTCATGGGCTTTATATCTTCAGAATTTCCTGCCAAGCAATCATATCTATAAGGTTTCTCTGTCTCACCATTTCCAACACCAGCAAACCCACCTGGGCAGTGGGTGCCTGGAGTTATGTGCAAGAATGGGGGAACAGGAGCTGAAGCTTCATTGCTATTGACTAGAAGTGCTGCCAGGGAAATGGTAGCATGGTCTTTAAATAGGAAATCCCGTTTAACAGCAGTTGCTACTCTCTAAATACGCTCCTTTGCTTTGCATTCTTGTGAAAAGAAGTATCAATATGCATATCTGTATGCTTTATATTCTATTGATGGAGCCAACAGCAGCTGTTTTAGGGTAGCATTTACTTATAAAAAAAGTTCATTGCTGGTATCCTAAATTCCTAATATGGCTTACCTCATATGGGCCTCCTCCATGTGGTTTGTGTAAGGGCTTCCTCATAACTTTTGTTTAAACTTGTATGGTATCTTCTGTTCAGTTGCCATAGCCTCAGACTTGCAGATTTGAGGAATCAGGGACAGTTTGGATAATTATTTGTCATTGAGAGTTCTTGCTAACTTCCTGGCTAACATCCTATCAAGGTGGGAGATAAGATTTCCTTCGTAGTGAACAGATGTCAGCATCAGACTTAGCTATGCAGTATCTGCAGACTCAAAGTTCCATAGCAAGAACTGAAGAAAAACATGATGGTCATTATTAAATACAGAATTTCCTAAATTAAATACTCCTATTGCATAAATTTAAGTGAATAATTTTTATCTTGTGATGGCATAGGTGGTTTATATTGAGGTTTTTTGGAAACAGCCCTTAAACTTCATGTGCTTTTCTTAGCAAAATTTTGAGATGGTGTCTGCTTTTTTGTTCTGTGTGAGTTGCTGCTTTTGTTTGGGTTTTTTATTGGTTTGTTTTGTGGTTTGTTTGTTTTATTGTTTTCCTTTATTGTCTCCATAGACAGACAAATGTGGTAGGATATTATAGTTTAATTATAGTTAATTTTCATTTCATATTGAAACCATGTAACAAATTCTGAAGTAATCCTTGGAGGATATAAAGATAATATGAGATTCTCTTTCTGTTTACACTGAATATATTCTCAGTAAAGCTATTAAAATTTAATTTAAGTTAGGAATGGTGTTAGGAATGTAAAAGTGCAATGCATGTTTTGAGTTGTTCCTCCATAAAAATATGAACAAATATGCAGGAATTTAAATAGCTTTGCTTTCACATATATTGTCATTTAGTTAGGTGACGTAGTTCCATATTTTGTTTGTTGCTTCTAATGTTTTAATGAGGTTTTGCTTCTTGCAGTTTTGGCAGAATTAATTGAAAAGTTCGTGTCACATCTTTCTGAAAGCAGAACAGATTGTTATTTCAGCACGGGAAGCTATAAAGGTCAGTTTCCTAATAATTTATTGCCATGCAGCCTCTTCGTATTTAAATTGCCTTTCTTCTAAATGTATCTGTATCATTTTGGGGGTTGTTTAAAATGTTCTTTAACAGCTCAGAAATTCATTACTTCACTGGTGGGAAATACCTCACTCAGGGAAATACCTGAGCTGAAGCTGATGTGCTCGAGTGAATAGAACAGTTAATTAATAGTGATGGGCTTTTACGTTTTTGTGTGTATAATGGAAAGATGCAGAACAGGTGAGAGTGTGATTCAGATATTTGTTGACAACTATTATGGATGATTTGCAAAGATGGTGGCATAAATATTTAAGATGTTGTAAGCAATCTGGCTCATGTTTTGCAAGCTTCACAAAAGTATACACTTTATATGGTATTAAAGGATATTTATTGAAGAACTGTTATTGTTGTCAGAATAATCTGAGTTAGTTTTGTACAAATGTCATGCTTACGACATAAAAATAAAGGATGAATGATAAAGTTGATTAATTCTGAGTGTAAATTAATGTGTTTCAATACTTTGAAGCACTGGTAAAATTAGAAGATTTAGAACCAATGTTAATATATGCTGGAAAATGCACTTTCATTCTTCACTGTTTTTTCATGACCCTTCTCTCAGGTTGTAGGTCAGCCATTTAAAGTACTTGTTCTGTTACTAACTGTGGAGATCAAGCCTGTTCTGGGGAGAGTCTGTTATTTATACTGATATTTTAATCTCCTGTCCACAGGATGCAAATATAGTATCCTTGGAGACTTGGGGCCCACCTTTGAAGTTTCAAAGCATAAAACCTCTTTAGAAATTTTAGAAGCTGTCATTCTTTTTATGTAGTGGCCTTTACCTTCCGAAAGCTTGCTAACAGGATACCCTTAATTTAATTTGAGAATCTGTCTCTTTGCTTTATGAAGAGCATTGTTAATGGGATAGTTATTTCTATCACAATTTTATTTTTTCTTAAAAGATACTGGAAGTGTTTTGTTTTGTCCTGTATTACTTTTCAACTTCTCATGAGGCATAATGAGCAATAAAATAATTTCATGGACTCACAAGGCTTGCTAATTACATATTTCTGAGACTTCCTAATTCAAATAAAAATTTTGGTTGTTCCATTAAAAGCTCAAATTGCAAAAACTAATTAGAGAAAGAACAAAGGTCTGACTGTGCGTCCTCCAAATGGATGCCTTGTCCAGCAAAGACAACAATCCTGCTCTTTCTTAATTATGACAGCTAAGTGCTTCCATCCAATGTGAAAGATCTCTAAAGAGAAGCAGTAGATCTTACTCCCTTCGCTTAGTCATCAAGAACCTTGCTTCTAATCCACTCCTCTCAACCTTTTAGTCAAAGCTGGGATTTAAATACATTCAGGAAGGTTGAACCTAGATTTCCTATTTAACTGATTTCACCATGAACCACTGATTAGATGAAGGTTCCTTCAACACTGCATTGTTCATCTAAAATTTAATGTCAACTTTGAAGAAAGACCAGTTTGGAAATCCTGTGACAATTGCATATATTCAATTAATTGTCTCGAATGAAAAATACGAAAGAATAGATACAGCAACAAAGATAACATAGTGAAAATCTCAGTTCTTGGAGGTTTTTTGAGCCTTAAAGATTTTCTTTTAATGATAAACCGAGTCTGTCTAATATTTCTTTTTGTATTTTCTGAATGAGGAGATTTTTTGGGTTTTATACAGGCACTACTGGACAAGTGATTAATTCTGGATAAGTTTGCCTGTTCAGTTATCTAATAAAGGCTCTGACATTTAGAGTGTTGTCTAATGCACAGTTTTCATGTGCAAATGCTTTTGATATTCCATGTGCTTTAATGAATACAAGGCTGGAAAAGGGAGAATAAGATGTCTTCTCAAGGATAGTCAGTAATCTGGAGGTAAGAGGTAGGCAAATGGTGATGCCTTACTGAGTTCTTTCCCTCTCAGCAACAAAATTATCACCAACTTCTTTCATAAAGAGTTCTCCAGCCCAGGAAAGATTGCTGCTCAAGCAAACAGCATGTTTCATCAGAGGTTGCTTTAAACTTTTATAGGAAAATAGTTATTAAAACTTTATAGCACCTTTTTCAGACAGGTATAGCAATAAGAGTTAACCAGGGAAGTTAGTTTAGGCCAATAAATTCATGCTGATTGACATGAAACAAAAGTCTGGCTCTAAAACTGAATCTGTGATCTTATTCTAATTCCACCCTGAAACAGTAAAAGGGTGTGATATTAAGAAATGGTCATATAGCTAAATTTATGTTCATTTTGGGATCTTTTTTACATCATAAAATAAATAGTATGGCCTTTCTATGAAGGGAGGGTAATGCACCTTGAGAACCCAGGTATGCATTATGCTTCCTATGTTTGTACCAAAGAGACAACAAAACACACTCAAATCTTTATCAGACCTTATTTGTTTAAAATTAGATTTCTTACTGATTGAATAATGATTGGACAGATTTCTGTACATTTCCCAAGGTTTTCTGGTAGTCTTTATGAAGGTTGCAATTTCTTCAAGGAGAATTATTGAATGCCATGTTATTTCACAGTATATTTTTCATATACTCCTGTAAGAGTCATCTAACCTAAATTCTAAAACTAGTTACAGTAGAGACATTTTCCTGTATGAGGTAAAGCTAGTGAGTTGTTAGTTGGTAACAACTTTCTAGCTCCACATCTAAGTGAGCCAACATGAACTTGGCAATTGTATGTATCCACCATTCTCTTAAATAAATTTGGGTCTGAGGAACTGAAAACCAGTTTGTAATAGTTGTTTAATTTCAATGAAGAAAGTCACATTTTTCATGCAAGTGGATTCAGTACAGCACATAGATATTCAGCATTTATTGTGTTTCCTGAAATGAGAATTTATCTTAAAAAACGACAGCTTTGTAAACCTGTAGCTAGTTGTAATTAGAGTAACACAGTCATCCATCTGCTGTGGAACCCCTCAGGATTTCAGTCTCTTATAAAATTTGCAAATATGAAAAAAATTAAATTAGATTGGGTTGTTACCATTTTCAAGATAAGAGAGTATGAAAAAATACCTGATTAAACACAATGCAGTTGCAATGTTCAATTATAAACAGTAACACAAATCTTAGGTGAAGTTTACTTTCTGGTAGCAGCAATGGTGCTGCTGTGATGTTTATTCAGATGACTGACTCTGTGTATATGTTAATGCTCTCTGTCTGTCCCCTTTCCTAGAATTAATAGTTTCTAGTTTGCTTTTATTTTTTCTTTCTCCTTTATAAACTCTAAAACATTGAAAACCAAATCATTGGTGTCTAGCGGTAATAGGTAATAAAATGGCAAGAAACTGAAACTTGCTGTAGTAGTAAAATGCCATGTATTATATATTAGGGATACAAAGTTCCTAAAATAGCCTCTTGCCCTTTCTGTTAGCAAATTCCAGTTCAATGTAACAGAAACACTTTGTGAAAATGTCATCGTTTTCTAAAGGTTTCGACAAACCCATTTATCAGAGAAGTGCAAAGTCATCTAATATATTGGTGTCTATGCTTCTTAGTTGATCTCCATGATGTGTTGCAGACTCCCCAAACTTGGGACTGCTGTAATGTTTTGTGATCAGCAGGAAGCTCTGCTTTTGCAAATAATCTTGCTGTCAAATCCACTGTTTCCAATGCACTTTGTCTCTGAAAAAGCTCTGCCGTGTACTGCCGAAGGGACAGAACCTCAGGGATTTCAGGTCTTGGCCATAAAACTCAAATGTCATGGTGTGTTCCTTCTCCTAGATGAGCCTTAGTTCTCTGACTGAGCAAAATCTCTTAGGAGCTTTCTGCCATTTAATGAGCTCTTCATCTTTGAAGGGTCAGGTGGGTCAGGTAACAAACTGAGAAATTTTAAAAACACCAGTGGGAAGGTATCAGTGTAGAGCTGTTCAGAGGGAGCAGCAAATGAGAAATACAGGATTACAACCTGAAACTGGGCTGAAAGGGATGGGGAAGGAAGGGAATTCTTCCATTCTTTCTGCATAATTTGATAAAAGCACTTTTTCAAACTGTCCACCATTTTGAAGATATTATTATCAGAAAGCATTTTACCCATTGCTAATTTAAGTAACTGGACTGAAAATGTGGTTCATTCTTAATGAAGCTGTTTGCCAGAAAGCTTGAGTTTTTGTGATGATCATTACATAATGAAGTTCTAGATATGAATATTTTGATCTTGTGTTGTTATGAAAAGAGTACTGATGACATAATAGATACTTTGATAGTAAAGGTAGAATTGCACATGAGATTACCCCTGAGAAGCCATCAACATTCTCCAGCAATTACTCTTGGATGTTGTTTACATTGTCTCCATTCCCAGTTCAAATCCAACAAAAGTAATACTTTTCTTTGAAAAAGATTTTTAATAGACAATTCTAACAATGAATATGAGGTCAGTCTGTCAGAAGTGTTCTAGATGAGTAGCCTGATGAAGGAGGTGACATCATGAAGAAACAAAATGGCAGAACAGAATATGGAGAGAAACTCGTAAATTTTGTTCTACCACAAGTCCAAATAATGTTTAAAATAGAAAACTTTTGTAAGACCATCAGAATGAGAAAGAATAGTTACTGACAAAGCATAAAGATTAGTATTGACCACCTGGGTATCTGCCAATGGACAGGGTCAATATTTAGGTACCTGTTGAAAAGTAAGTGAAAACCTGCTGGTTTTTAACAAAAATAATAAATTATAGGAAAAAAATCATGAATTCCACAATTTCAGTTTATATGGACAAAGCTGTAGACTAGAAATCTGATAGCAAATGTATCTACATGCTTCTAAGTATTTAAAAGCATTTGTGGGAATTATGCAGGTGGCTCTGGCTATCATGTTATTTTTAGCTGTTTGCAGAATCATTACTTAAATATTTTCTTTGAATCAAAAGTCTTTTTCATCTATAGCAAGAAACCTAATCTTTCTTATCATTGCTGAAGTTAAAATTTAGCATCTGTTAGCAAATTCCAAAGATTATTTATATAGACATAAAACCATTTGGCCTGGGCAGAAGGAAGTGGAAGAGCTAAACCAATAATGTGAGTGATAGCTTTAGTAATATTCTTTACCTAAGACAGAAGGGAACTCAGTGGTGTCTTTGGTGTAACAGCACTTTAAACAGGGAAATAAATTAAATATTATCCAAAGACCATAGAAGTTACATGAAATATGATGTAATCCTGTCATTTCAGTATGAATGTGATGTAGCCCATTTTCTGACTTAAACACATAAAAGCTTTGTCATGGTAAGAGGGCAAATGAATAAGAAAGCAACCTTTCATATAAATTGTAAAGTTAATCGAAGTGTATGCTGATCAGAAAGAATGCCACAGGACTATACATGGCAGTTAACTTGGGCTGGAGTGTTTAGAGCTATAGACTGAGTTTAATAATAATACTTAGTTGCCTTTGGAAATCATGCCTCATGGCAATCTCTTTTTGTGCTCCCAATGCTACAAATATTTTGAAAAGTGTTGCCCATTCTGGTGCTTTCTAAGAATTTTCTTAAGTTGTAAATCATGTCCTAGAGAATTCAGATATCCTTCAAGTCACTTGTTTAATTTTGGCTTCTGTTTTACAGTAGTTTTCGTTTTTAAAGAAAGAAGTGTGAAATATCTGTTCAACATAGAATTTTTTTTGCTTAAAGATCAATAAAAAAGAAGCTGCTAAAGTATGTTGTTCATTCCATTAATAATAGCCTGTGTGTTGTATCATATTATTAATTCACAGTTCAGAGAGGTGGTCTCTGGCCTTTGAGGATGTATGGCATTCTTATTTAGAGAACTGATTTTTCTCCATGCCTTTTTGTTATGAAACCTTTTGTGTTTCATGACAGTTATGTCAGGTGTATTGAAAAATATTTTTCAAAAAGTTTTGTATAAAATGAACTCAGTACATTAAATCAAAGCTATGGATATCATCACAATAGTGCTGTCATGGGAAGCAAGCTTTTTGTCCATGGATTGCAATAGGCCGTATTTAAATATTCTACTTGTTTTTCATAGCATTTTTCTAAGTTTAATGGAGCATTTAAGGCTTCTAGGTCCAGTTTTTAATCAGTGGGAAGTAGTCCTTTGTGTATTCTAAATGACTTTACAATGTTCTTAAGACTAGTCTTCCCAGTTTGTTAAGTGATAAACAAAAGAGAAAATAAAAACTTTTGACCCAGGACAAGGAAGCACAATTTATAGATTAGCAGGGTACAGAGCTGTCGAATACAGTGGTGTCTGAAAGCAAGGGGTTTTGCCTTCATAAAGTACTGTGTGATAGAGAATTATTATTCAGTCCAGACTTCAGGTTAATTTTATCTTTCTGCACAATACAGAGGAAAATATCAGAAGAAAGTGTGGTGGGGAAAAAAGCCCTTTTCAGCCCCTAAGAAATTGATACAACAGAGAAGAAAAGCCCATTAAAATCAGTGAAGTCAGCTGTGTTCTTTTAATGTTAATGGACAATGAGCATTCAGTACTTGCTGTAAACTGTTACAGAATGGACACTAGGCTCACACTGTGGATTGTGGTACAGCTTTTCCTCGTTACAGTCTTGTTGAGCTGGGATACCTGCATCGTCACCCGCAGAGGATTCACCTCAAAATGGAAACAGGACTGCATTGGAGCTTAGAGATCATTGTTCTCCTTGCCCTCTGCTGCCATTGAACATGGTGGTGTTAGGACTGAATTAGTCATTAGCCATAGCCAACTCAGTCAAATTCCCCCTATTTTCTAGCATGTATGCCTCTTGCCTTCCCACTTGAAAATTAATTGACTTAGTATGGCAATTGCAGCCTCAGTGGACAGGTAACTTGGAACAGGAACTGTAAAAAGTTATGAATATTTCAGTTATCTCTGTGGGATTTTAACTGAAATGCCCTGTGAGTTTATATGTATTCTTCCAAAGATTGCACTGCTGGTATGCTATGCAAAAGATATTTGAACTTCTGTTCTTTGGATTGCAAAAAACCTGTCTGATGTGGGTTTACTGTTTCAGTCCCATCAGATTATTGCATAAGATCATTTTACTCAAACCACAGTTGATTTTTGTTGTGTATAAATATATTGTCAAAGGTACAAGGTTAATTTCTTACAACCATAACACTTAAATTATTTTTATCTGTGAAAGTTATAAAACAGAGTGGGCTTTTTGCCATATTTATTCTTGCCACACTTCCTCTGCTGAATTTTATTGCTTCATTGTTGAGTGCAATTTTGCTGTATTATTTTCATCATAAATATTTTAACCTACCTCATCTAATATGAGCAGAAGGAATCTTCTTTTTGGTGGGTGGGAGGTTTTTTGTTTGTTTGTTTTTTGGTTTGGTTTTGTTTTTTTGTTTGTTTGGGGTTTTGTGGTTTGTTTGTTGGGTTTGGGGGTTTTTTTGGTGGGTTTTTTTGGCATATTTTTTGTGGGTTTTTTTATTTTGGTTTTTTTTTCTCTTTGAGTCCCTGCCTCCCTGAACTTGTAACTATTTCATCTTTAATACCTTAGTCCCTGTTTGTGTGCCAGGAACATAGAGTGTTTAAGTACATTTATAGCCAGGGAATCCTTCATACTTTGATTTCTCTGTCTGTCTGAGGATATAGAAAAAATGCATAAGAAGTTACTATGTGATGTGCTTAATTAGACTTTTACACTTATCATTTACATGAACATACTTTAGCTTCTGCTGCCATATCTATTTACATTTTTAAAAAATGTTGTCAGGGTAATAAGGGTTTTCATTTGTTTCATTTCCTGCTGTTTTTAAGTAGCACTTTTAGAGAAGTATATTAAAGGTTTATTCCCTCAGCTTTGTAATACGTTATATTATTAGACTGCAATTTTTATCTGTGGTATAGTTATCTTATAGTTATCTTAGATGATAACATGTACCTGATAGGAAAAATTTAATATTTAATTTAGAATTTAAAATTTTGAGGAAATGCTACAGCAGTGGTTGCTTTAAATCACTATTTATTAATTTTTCTAGCTTGGATTTTTAATTTAAACTGCAGAAAATGGAGTATATTTTGCTGTATGAAAAAGGGCATGTAAATACAAGATTAAAATCCATCAGTTTTAAAGTTTTCTGTGATTCATATCAAAATAGATTTTTTGATAATAAAGTTGGAACTACAGCTAGGAAATTTTAAGGCCTCTGGAATGGAAGAAAGTGGATCAGAAAAGGCTGCTCTGGCTGATTTCTAGGCTGGAAGGGATAAAGTTCTACTAAGATATAGGCTGAAAAAGGTGTCACTTGCTGTAAATCTAATCATAACCATCATGATAACCATACTAACCATGAAGATTTCCTTATAAAGAGGGTAAATTTAATTTTTAAAAATTCTGTGAAGAATGCAGATTGTTTATGAATCCTTTCCAAACACTACCAAAATAATTTTGGATAGGAGGCAGTTCTCCAGAATTGGTATTCATACACAGGAAGAGCTTTACATTAGCAATCAGTTAAAATCCTGTTTCTCATATTACTTTATTTAATTTATTTTATTGTGTTTCAGCCATGGATGCAGATGTGAAGAAAGAAAACCTTTCATCTATGCAGCAGCTTGGTGTTGAAATGACAGTCAGGTACATGGTATTAAAATACTTCCCTAGAGTATTTCTAGGATTTGTTTGATTTTCATGGAATGACTTTAATAATGTTTAATCCATCAACTCATTGCTTTATACCATTTAAATCTAAGATAAACTTCAAGAAAATGAATTCTAACTGGAATTGAAAAAGGTATTAGTACATAATTAGATTATCTTACATACAGTTTATGTATGTTATTATCCTCTATTTTTGTAAAGACTAATTGTAATGTGCTGGTAAGATTTACCATAAAATTGCATTATCCTGAATTATGTGTCTTTTTTTCCCTCGCATTACTTCTCTAAATGGTTCTGTTTAGCTAAGCTTAGTTATATGCCATCTAAACATTTTGTTTAGCTGGTAATTTGCAGAGTTGTGATGATGGAAAAGCTTAGATGTCTGTACTTCCACAGATTGCTATCTTTAGCATTAATGTTTGAATTCTGATTATAATAATTACACATACAATAATTATATCTAATTCTAAATATTGTACATGAAAAAACTGAGTTGTGTGTGTTAGAGTACTTGCTCCTCCCCAACACAATCTCTAAAACTGAACTAAAGGCAATTTGAGTGAGGATTTGTAACAATGAGCAGCAGATGTTTTCTGTGTATCCTTTCTTGGTAGAGCATAGAAGGTTTTATTTAATCATTTATGTGTATATCTACAGCACAATTTTAGTGATGAGCAATTTTATGACAGCTTAACTTTTAAATAAAGGTTTATTAAGTACGAGTTCTTCCTTTTTAGGAATTCAAAAAATATTTTAAAAGGTGGGGGTTTTTTAACTTTTTCAAATAGATATGGAAAATACTTGAACTTGCTAAAAGAAGATGCTGAAAATGGGCTATGTTTTGTGTTAATGAATTGTGAGGAGTTTCTGAAACAACAGCAAAGACCTGTGGCATCTTCACTTTGTATCCTTTCCTGATGGTATAATTTATATAGTCTAAAAATTTCTGTACAATTTCAACTCCTGGTTTGTACTTTTAATAGAGGTGTAGGTGTGTAATATTTATGGAAAGAAAAAAATCTTTTAAAAGATCACTTTTACTTTGAAATTTTATGAAGTTAAATGCATACCCAATGCACTCAAGAAAATGTTCATCCTTTTGTTCCCATACTTTGTTAGAAGTGCAAATCTCATTCACTTTTGTCATCAACTGTTTTGGAGTGGGATCACATTTTTGAATGTGATAAAGAGCATGCAGCAATTCACCTCTGAACATTAACGAGTATTAGTGGTACTCCCACAATACCAACACTGGTAATGATACTGCCCATGTAGTGATAAGTGTGATAAGTAGATGCAGTCTGATCAACAGGAGTGGTTAGACTTCAGGTTCTTTGGGATCTACTGCAGAACTTCTTGTAAAAAAGAATTAAAACAGATAACAGCTTTTCAACAAGCTTTGCTATATTATTTTGTGTTAGATTCACATACCACTATTAAATTATATTTCAAGCGTATCGGTCAGAATGTGCTAAATCTCATTTTTAAGGCTTTTCTTTTACTTTTTTTTACAATAATTTCATCTCCTGTTTTATTCCTCCACTATTCTCCTTTCTTGCACTTTATAACCACACTCATTTTGGTGCAGGGTTTTTTTGCATTTACTTGCTTTTTGTTTACTTTTATTGATTCAGCTTGACTACTTATGAACTGAAAAAAAATAGTATATGGGGGAAAACAGCTTAAATTGTTTCTCTTAATTCTGCTTGAGAGACAACTGTGCCTTGATGCTGCCTTCTGTGCAGCTGTGTTCCCCTTGGTCATGTTTAACAACCCAGCTCCTGGCTCTGTGTGGGTGGGCTTGGGAAGGAGGAGAGCTGTGGTTGCTGCAGGAGAGTGAGGAGGAGATCTCTGCCCAAGTTCCTTAACCTGCCCATTCAGGCTGCTTGCAGGAGCACTATGCTGGTTATGACTGGTTTGCATCTTCCGTCTTCCTCATAATGTCAGGAGACAGGGAGAAGACACTGATGTTTCTTCAGCAATTTTCATGTCTTCTTGTTTCAGCATTTCTCTGGCTACCAAGACTGCATTTATCTGTAAGAATTTATAACCTGTTTCTTCCTGAAAGGCTCTTATGAAAGTTTACAAATGGGATTTTATTAATCTCCTTAGTTTGGTTTTTCCTTGGGGTTTTTATTTTTGGTTTTTTGTTTTTTCTCTAAAGCATTATATTTTCCTTAAGGCCCCCTAGCTAAATACATGGTCCTGAAAAATTCATGGAAAAATGTAGATCTGATATTTGCTCAAATTTTTGTTTAAAAGGAGAGAAATAGCAGGTGGACTGATAGTGAAGAAAATGTTAATGAATTTTAAAGCTGGCAGTCAAACAAACTTTGTTAGTGGCATTAAATTCTGTGTGAAGGCTGTGATACTGCTGAATGACCTTTTTGTTTTTTTTAATGACAACTTTGAAATTTACTTAATACATATGAGTATATTTACTAAACTTTAAAAATTATCGCTGCTCTGGGGTACAAGAAGCACAGATTAGGTTATGAACTTCTTCTGCATGGAGGCTTCTGTAGCAATACCAAGTGATCTGTGTTGTCTCCAGAAAGGGATGATGGTATTGGTCCATTCAGCACTGACTCTGGCCTGAGGTTGTTCCAGCATAATGAAATTTGTGCTGAAATTGTTCCATTGTGTGAGTGTTAAAAACCACTGGTGCCAAGGATTCATTAACTGGAACTGGGCATTGATATCCAGAGCCTTCCACAGTGATAAAACCTCTGCTCTTTTTGCTGCACATAATTGAATTTCACACACACCCTCCACACATACTGCAAAGATATGTGCACACAAAAAAACAACTTCAAATATCATGGAAGTTCTACTCCACCATTAAATGGAAGAAAAAAACAGCAGAAGTCAGTCCTTTTCTACCTTCTGTTCTCCTGTTTAAAATATAACAACAGTTTCTCCTTCCTTGTTTTGACAATTAAAGCCTGTATGCAATAAGGAACTAGACTGCTAGTGTACAGTAACGATCGGGATATATTTATTGACACTTTTCTTTAGTTACCTACATGTTTTTCTTGACAGAAGTACAACCTATTTTGTTTATCCTGTTTCCTGTCTCTAAAATAATCAGAATTACGTATCTTACATATAAAAGTGTATATATTTTATATATTGTCCTCAGCAAGGCGTTAGAAAACAACACATTTCTGTAGTCTGTAATCCTGTTCCTCAGTTTCATTGTTGATGATGTTGTTGTTGTTAACCAGATGCACCTGCCTGTTACAACAGTGGAATATGGCATCCATCCAGTCTACTTCTGCAGTGCTCACCACATTGAAATGTTGCTGAAAGCTGAGTTACCCCTTGTCTGTTCAGCCTTCCACATGTCTGGTTTCACTCCATCCCAGGTAACCAGTCAAAGTGTATTAAAGTATCATCAACCTAATGACTTTAATCTACAAAATCAAGAGCATGGAGGAACTATTGACCATTTTTTTCTAAATGGCACTTGTGTGGTGGTTATAAAACTGAGGGTAAGAGATAAGAACACATAGTGACGTAGAGCATCTGAAAATAGAAAGCAACTGACTCATAAAATAATACCAGTGTACCAGAGCTGATGACCTTTTATTACATGTTCATGCAGAAAAATTGCTAAAAATAATATGTCCTCAGATTTAGCATTTAAACAGAATATCTTATTCCCTGGAATAATTATCTAAATATTCCATAGGAGAGAAATGGGTAATTTGCAGAAATTATATACTAGGAAGCGGTTCCTGTGATATTAGAGAAAATTTAATTTTATATGAGCTACTCTAACTATTACAATCAGGTAACACACTATTCGTTCATATTAAAGAGGTATTACAACAGAATAATAATTATCTGCAATGCCAGCTTTCATTTTGCTTACAGACAATTGTTTGATAGTAGGGAAAGCTATGGATGAAGCACTGTTTGTAAGGATTGCAATCATAATGAAGGGTGAAGAGCTCCATGCAGTGAGTTAGATTGTCCATGCGAAGGACATCTCGCCAGAGTGAGAAAGCATATTATGGTGCCAAGGCAAGAAAAATCCTTGTCATCTTATACCTTCAAAATTCCTTTTTGCTGTGAGATTTGCAGCTGAAAATACTTTTTAATAGGGGCAAATGCCAGTGTGATACAAACATTGCTTAAAGTAGTCAGGTTGGGGTTTAGTTTTTGAGAGAAGAGTAGCAGATGAAGGAATTTATCTCAGCATAGGAATAAGGTGCTTGTAATAAGCTTTCCTGGTTTTGGATGAGGAAAACACATGGGGAGAGTCACTCCTTCAGCTATTCTTGTACAAGTTACACTAATTTCTTTTTTTAATTGTGTGCACTCAGACTAAATACTGTTCTAAACCACTAACAAGGATTTTTTTCATTTATTTAACAAGTTACTGAAATGCCACTTGTGGGTGCCACTGTATCTTCTGTGTGATTTTGCAGTTCTACTGAAGCATCAAAAACAAACTCTGAACTGTGGAAACAATTCTGAGGTATTTAAGTTGTTGTGTGCCTCAATAAATACCTCAAAACAGATTTACTACCAAATCATGGTGGTTGTCATCTAATTAGGATCGTGGTAATTCTGCTGCATATTTTTAAACACTTTAAGGAATGATTAGCAGAAGATTTGGGGTCTAGAATCAAATTAAATGTAAATTAAATGTAATTTAGAACAGGGCAAAGGAGTCACTGTGTTCATACTCACTTCATTAAGTGAAACTTGTCTTAGGGAAGGGCCTAAGATTCATTTATAATGCAGAGAACTACTTTAATTGAAAGGAAAACCCCCATTGAACATGCCTTCATCACTGTCATTACGCTTTAAGCCACATTTAAAATGAAATCTTAAAAAAAAAGCACTTTTGCTTCCACTGGACTTTTAGTCCCAACCTCAGGAGGTGCTGGAATATACTCATACAAGTGAGATGCATGGATACAGGGTGTTATGTTTAGTCAAACTCACTTGAATCTATTCAGAGGCTGTGCATTAAAAAATGGTTAATCTTGTACTTCTACTTAAGCTTCTTTTGTATTTTATCCCTTTCATTTTCACAGCTGAGGTAATGATATAGGGAAAGAATTCTGTCGTATAAAAAAGAGATAAAGCTGATCAATTATGACTGAATGTATAGAATGATTTAATTGTATATAATTTCATTGTCATCTAGATCTGTCTGCAATGGATAACACAGTGTTTCTGGAATTACATGGACTGGAGTGAGATCTGTCACTACATTGCCATATGTATTTTCCTTGGTCCTGATTATCAAATATATATGTGCATTTCTGTGTTCAGACACTTACAGCAAGACATCCTGAAGCACACAGAAGCCCAAGATCTTCAGGTTTTTCTGAAAGTAAGGGTTTCTTAATTTTTCAACAGCTGCGGAGAAGTAAAGCTATGAATACTTAGGATATATACATTACTAAATCTGAAACTCTTACTGAATTTAACTTAGACATTTTAAATGAGTGAAATAATACTTTAATTTTATTTGTTCTCTGGCAGGAAATTGTGTATAGTATTTTACAGAAAATAGCTTTCCTACATTTTGTACTGAGCAATTTCCTTCATGAGCAAAGAAAATAGGCACATTAAGTCATGAGAGCATTTGATTCAGTTCTCTGTATGTGGTCTCAATCTCACTGAACAAGGTGCTCTACAGAAAGGTGGGTTTGCACAGTGATCTCTTCCTGAAGCTTTTAGAGATGTGGCACAAAGCTGAGCAAGCTAGTAATTTGAAGAAATGCCAGTTACTATACAACCAGCCTCACAATTTCATGTTCTTTCCCAATTACAAATTATGTTTGGGTTTGGGGTTTTTTTGCATGGTAGTGCATAGCTATAGCTGTAGTCATAAATAGATACAGTATCTTACTCTTCTTCACAGGGATATTTTTGTCTTTTTCTCTAGTCTTTTTCTTACCTGTCAAAAGTTTTTTGAGAACTAGGTATCTACATCTTAGTCTGTCCTAAGAGTAATAGTTTTCTGACTGGTTTGCATCTAACTTACATATTCTTAAATATGAAAACATACCTCAGCCCAGTCAGCTTCCTTGAAAATGTTTGGTACACAGTCTAATGAATGTATTGGGTTTTTTTTCTCTGGTTTTGGACAACATGTCTTAAAAACTGTATCTTGGCATTATTGGATAGACTATGTAAAATATAGAAGAGAGAATTTGTATGTTGCCACATGCAGTACAAACAGACTAAAGGTTTGGCATGGTACTGTTAAATTAATGAGAAAAGAATGTCAATTAATGCAGTACTGGAATATCTGCAATCTATTGAGTGACCACTGCAGAAAAAAAAAGGAGCATAGTTAACTTGTACTCCCGCTATTGATAAATCTTAATTAATTGAAACAAAAAAAATATCGAACTATGGAATCATTTGTGTTGGAGGGAACTTTAAACGTTTAATCATCCAGTTCCAGTCGCATCTCCCACTGCACCATTGAACCTGGCCTTGAACACTTCCAGAATGCTCCACAACTTCTTTTCAGTGCCTCAACATCCTCACAGTAAAGCTCTTCCTCAAACCTAATCTAAACCTACCCTCTTTGAGTTCCCCCTTGTCCTGTCACTACATGTCATTTAGTTTCAGATATATGTGTGTGTGTAGATAGATAGATAGATAGATAGATATAAGTTTATATTCCACCATAGTCAGCCTTCTCACAGTGCATGAGGAGCAACTTGGAAGGTAAAATCTTACTTTTGCTTTGTTTCTGTGTAGAGGAGAAAAAATATAAGGACTATTTTGAATTCCTGTTCAGATGCCAAAGTGCAGTTTTCCAAGCCCCAGGAGATGTTCCCAGGAGAATTCTACTTAGCAGAGATTTACAGTTAGCACACCAGAAGTACAGCTTATGTCCACAGAGACTGGGTCCAGAGAGTTTTTTGCAGCACATGCTGCCAACAGTGGTAATATTGATTAGTAGATGATGAGTTCAGCAACAAATTAATCTTCAGGATCCTGTGTTCTGTGGTGCATCTCCCTTATCCCTCCATTATGGTAGCCATGAGAAGGAACATTATCTGTTCATTTCTGTTTCCTGAAGGCACTTTCTTTTACTCTGTGTTTTGGAATTAGTAAAAATTACTCACTTGTAGCGGTGCACAATGGTTTATTCTGTTTTCATTTAAGCACTTCATATAGATCTTCTTTTATAATTGATTTTAAAAATGCACATCTACTGTTTCTCTTTAGAATCTAGCTGGATGTAAAAGCCACACTTATAAACCTATGCCATGTGCCAGTGTAGAAGTCTTCTTTCAAAAGAATATTCTAGTATCTGGCTTTCCCTTCTTAAAGCTTACTTTGTTTGTCTTAAAAATCTTCAATGAAAAATTCTCCAAAAATGAGAATGTCCCCATGAAATACAATTCTCTGATACCAAGTGTGTAATTAGAAGAAAAACTCTCTGGAAGCAGATATTGCCAAATCTGTATTTCTAAATAAAACATAATAAAATCTATTTTAAACAGCCAGGCTCTGACAATCAGAACAAAATGAGCTATCTTTAGAAGCTTGGAATTAATTAAATTTGAGTTGTACAGTTTTTTTCCTAGCTAATAAGTGCTTTCCATGTGTATTTGTGCAGGAGGAAGCACTGCATGGATTTCGAGTGAGTGATTATTTAGACTACATGGGAATCTTGGAGGAGATCTACAGACCAATGCTGCTGAAAGACATGAGGACCATAAGAGCACAGAATACATAGAAGATGCAAACAAGGACTTTATATTACAGTTTTGATTACATCCTTTAAAAGGATGATGATCGATTAATTAATTGATTGATTGATTTATACATCAGTCTCACCTAAAATCAGCCAGGCTGTTGAAATGTACATACTGTAAAATAAATTAAAAAGGTTTTCAGAATATAGTTTTTCAATAAGTCATAACCTACTTTTGATAACCAGATTTTCCCAGACAGGTTATGTGCACAGCCTCATTTTCAGTTAGCAGAAGGCAGCTTCAGAAGCCACCTGTAAGATGCTGAAGTGTCTTCTTTATAAAGCCTTGAACCTGTTCTCAACTCAATGTCTCTTTGTCATCCCCTTGTAGCACCATCCTAAAGCCTTCATATTTTGCTTGGGTCTGATAAAGGGATGTTTGGGTTTTTTTGATTTTTTTTTTTAATATTTAGAAACAACTGCTATTGTGTATTCATGGGCATGCAAAGTCCACAAATGAAATTTGAATTCTCTGTTCCAACTTTGTGGATAATATTGAGAAAACGGGATATTCAAATACATGCAATGAAAAGACTTGATATTCCTGTCTTTAAACAAAAATAAATTTATGTAATAAAGCATTATTAGTCTTTCTTCTGTATGAAATTAGAACCTTTAAAAATTATTATTTTGCTAAAGAAGAAGAGAAAATACTATGTTTGTCAACACATGCAATAACATTTTCTTTACAGAATGTCCAGAACCTCAAAATATCTTGATTAGAAATTAATGATCTAGTAAATGTTTTGGGAGTCCAATGGAAGCCACAAATGTTGAATTTAGATTTATCCAATATTGTTACCACATTCCTGGGAGACAAACTAAACATTACTGAAAAGTTCCTGAAAAACAACTTTGCTAGATAAAATGGATATATTATTTCAAATTTCAAATTCAAATTATGAAACACATTAGAACCTGCAGTGAAATTTCTGAAATTATGTGCAGCCTAAGAGTGAACATTGACAAAGGTTTTGCCATTAATTTCTACTTTCCTGACTGTGCATTTCATAAGTTCACAAGTTAAGCTATTTTTCCTGTCTAGCAAAGATACGTTTTAAATATTTTTACACTTTCGTGACCTGTGTTAGCTTACCTACATGAATAAAAGAAGCTGGCAAGTATGAGGAAGGAATTATGACAAGAACTGATAGAACCAAGTGTTCACCTGACACTGAGGCCAATGAATGTTATGACTCACATGATATCTATTCTTTTAACCTTAATAGCAGTTTATCTTTTCTTAAATAGCCTTATTTTGGCACATACCTTAAGCCAAGAAACAACAAATAACTAACATCCAAGTGGTGACTTAAGCCAAGAAACAACAAATAACTAACATCCAAGTGGTGAATAGCACTGCAAGAGTAATATGTACATGTTTCTAGACAGACCATGGTTGATTAAATATCCATTATGAAGTAAGTCATCAGTTTCTTTAGCAGCAGCAGAAATTTTTCAGGAAAACAGGCCTTTGTGATAGGCATATGAGTAATCCAGGGACTCTTGCCATATAAATAGCTGTCATTTTGTAATCCTTGTCCCCCAACAAAGAAGAGAGAGGTACTGCAGAGCTGACCTTTCATATTAACAACTTTCATCACTATGACATCAAATTAATCCGAAGAGATGTAGTACACAATAACCAGAAAGAAAAGTCAAATACAAATAGTAGAAAGCAAACAGCCTGGCTACCAAACAGTGCTACTGATAAAAAAAATTTTTGTATTGCTTTCAGCAATTCAATCAACTGCAGTTTTCCCATCTGCAAAACAGCCACATTTTCATAATGTCCGTATATACTGAAATGATTAATTAGAGAGCATCCATAAAACAGTGCATGAAAGTTTTATGCAAATGCTAAATCTTAATACTTGGTAATAATTTAAAATTCTGTTGTGCCCTATGACAGAAACAGGACATTGACACCTTTTACAAGTAAACTGAAATAAAGCTCAAAGTGATGGGGAAACCAATGTCATCTTCTTTAGATCAATGACAGTCTGAAAACAAATGATCATTTTAGCAACAGATACCTGAAAACATGCTCACATGCTATATTACCTCCAGTCTGAAGACTCCCTTATCCAACTTTGCTGATTTATATATAAATTTCTCCATTCAGCTCCCTATTTTCTTTCAGGGAGCTATTCTACTGAGATATAGACAGTTTCTATCTCAAAATCTATTTATATTTTTCTGGTTTCCTCATCCAGCTGCTTCTTTCTTGCTTTCCATCATGATAGTATTTACCTCTGTCAGGCTTTTTCTCTCCGTTATTTTCAGCTGTCTCATTGTTCTCAGTCCCCAGTGACAGCCCAAGTACTAAATGATAAGAAGTGTTTCCTTGCTTGTACCTAAAATGTGTAACTAAACTTGATTTAAAATAAACATAACGGTGCCAATTCCCCCAAACAAGACACTAAATAAATCCCCAACTTGGATAAAACTGAGAAGCCAGCTGTAGGAAGGCATGACTCTCCTAAATATGCTGTCAGCAGTCCTAACCCAGGCTCCTGCTGGAGGCAACTGAGCACTGCAGCCTCTATCTGTCTGTCGTATCCCCCTGACCATCAGCTGGGATACCATGCTGTGTTATTTCTAAAAGATATGCAGTATCCAAACTACCTCCTTTAGTCTCTGCAGCATGAGTCAGCCTTTTAGGATAAAAACCAGTAATATCAAAATATACTTTTCACCTTTTCATGTCTTCATGTCTGCCTTTTCCCAACTTTTAGACACTTGGAGTACCTTTCTAAAAATATATATATAACAATGCCTTTTTTTTTTAATATGACAGTTTTGCAGGTGGAAACAGTCTCTCCACTACTATATATGATATTCATGCAACAGGAGAAATACTGACAGTGAAAGCAACTAGAAACTTTTAAACAAAATATTTTAGATGTGGTAGGAAAAATAGTTGCACTCAAAACTCCGGGTTTGACTGTTTTAATGTCCAGCTCAATCACTAGGATAAGAGATTAAAAGTCTCAGCTTTTCTAAACCATTTTATGTTGTCTTAAAGTACTTTTTAGTTAATTCATAGAAATTGTCCAAAGATTCAAGACTAGCTGGTAATTTCAGCATATATTTTCCCATTCAAATTATAATATCTACCTGTATAGACATTGGACTAGAGTTGAAGATAAAATTTTACCTAATTTGAGCAGATAAAAATTAAAAACTTGTTTGAAATGTAACAATATATTTGTGACAGGAGAAGTAACTATCATTTATTTCTCATGAGAAAGTCATTTGGAGGACTGCAGTGTTTCTGCAAATCATGGGCTGTATTTATGACATTTCTTCTGCAATTTTGTTTATTGACTGATCATACATAAGTAGACAGAGATACAACTCTTCCAAAGCTGGATTACTCAGGGTAGTCTTCAATAATTTAAAATGACATTTCCATATACACAGATCTGTCCTTTTAGAGTTCATTTTTATTAAACATCTAAGCTAAAGGAGAACAATTCTTTACATTTCAGATAGTGAATGAGGTACCAGTTCTATTACTTCACCTAGCAAGAACTGATTCAAAAAGTTTTGTATACTCAGCAATGTACCAGGGAAAACACATCTTCCCTGTTTCTCAGATACCAAAACACCAGTAAATAAAAAATCCCCACAGCTCCAGAGCATAATGTTGTTTCATTCTGTTTCATCACAAAAACCAAAAGGCCTTAAAGCATAATATACAGAGCAGTGGTGCATAGGGAGGTTTCAACATGGTTTGAAAAATTAGTTTAGATGGTGTTAAATCAGGAACTGACACCTGACTAATATTTCACAAGGTCAGCTTCCTGTTCAGAAATAGAATGAGGCAAGGAGTAGACATAAAATTCACTTGAAATGATGAATGAGGAAAGCAGGCTTTTTTGGAGTAGGTTTTTAAGGAAACAAACACCAAAGGAATAAAAACTCCAGGGGAAATTAACCATTTTAAAGAAATTAGTGTTTACTCTCTCAAAAGATTTCATCAGCTCTTGGCATTTTCTCTGCTCTGTCTCAAAGCCTGTCATGGAATTAGATTCATCCATGTTGTGGGAATTAACTCCTTTAAAATTTGACTCAGCTTTCAAAATGCTGCTTAGTTTTAATACAGGCATTCACAAGCACAACCATCCAACTAAACTTTTCTCTCCTCAAAATCTTTGATGGTTTAGATACAGTAAATTTTCTGAATTATCCGGGCTATCCACTGGCACACAACTTTCACTTAGAAGGCAAATTACAAGTGGTTTTTTCAGATCAATCTTTTCTTGATTTGTAAAACTTGCTGTTGTGAACAATGCCATAATGTATATACTGTCACAATTTCTGTTATGGATTTTCTAGGTAAAGATTTCTTCTCCAAGAACTTATTCCTCATGTTGATTCAGGATTGTGTTTGGTTATAATGCCCTTTTCCCTCTAGCTCTAAATCAACAGCAAAAAGCCTCCTGTTAGAAAATAGGAAACCAAAGTTTGGAACAAATACAATTTTGGCGCAGAATGCCTTCTGAGGGAAATTATAGACTCATTAAGCCAGTTGGACCATCTGTCTAAATCACTTTGGAGTCATTCAGGTATTTGTCGGAAATTAATTTTGTACAGAATCTGGAAGTGAGAGGAAACCATGGTCTCTAGATATCCCAACCCTTTCACACTCACATGAAAATTAAATTTAATGAATTTTCAGCCAAGTCACTTGGAACCATGCAACTTTCTCCCTTAGAGAAACTGATTTTATATCCTGAATAATTGCCTTGACCTTCAACATGCAATAGAGTTGAAGCTTCCAAAACATCCTGAACTGAAGGAGTGGGAGAATATCAGTGTAGTGTTTAACAACTATTGTTCTGTTTTCAGCCTGCAACACTGCTGCAGCCACCACTCTGGCTATTCTTAGTGCCAGCTGTTTCACACAGCTATAGACAACATCATGCAATACTAACATGCTATGCTGAGGAAAACAGGGATATTTTCCACCCTGAATCAACAAGCTCATCCTCTGTGGTGAATAATAATGGGACAGTTTGCCTCAACAGAATTTTGACAACAGATTTCATAAAATATTTTCCAAAAGCATGGTGATTCTTTCCAGAGTGGCAAATGCTTTTAACTCTCATAAAAAAGTAGTCCCCCTCTCCATCAGCAGTGGCCCCCAAAATTACAAGGAATTATTTAAATTATAATACTCATTACAGAAAAATGGTAATAAAGAACTCCTGGAACATGCTGTTTCGGGCAGCTAAAACAACAAAACGCTGCCTTCTGTAATCCCTGCCTCTGCAATAAATACTGTCACTGCTTGCACCACTCTGATTCTTACTGGATTCTTCCACTAGCTGATTTATATAACTAAAACAGCAGAAGAACATAATCTTATTTTGTGAGGGTTGTTTTCTAGATGCTCAGGTGGAGTGTGGGAGCCCCATCAGGGTTGCAAGGTGAGCCTGTAACAAGACTAATAGTGTGGACATGGAAAAATGTCTCCTCCACTTGTGTCACAAGCACTTAAACTGTCATTTGTTACAGTGGAGAAGATGAAACTGCCAAAATCCCAGAGTAAAAATAGTTTGTTTCTCCCAACATGAGCTTATTTCTACTGTAAATTTCAGCCACTGAAGAAGTTTGAAAGATTTAAAGAAATACATTGACATTCTTTATGGTACATCATGTTCTGGACTGTTGAGCAGCCAGTTTGACTTGACTTTGAAGAGCAGAGGAGGTAAAAGTCAGAACTGGTCTTCCAAATGACCCTTTCAGAAGACAAAATGGGCCAGAAACTTAAAAAAACCCCAAATGTTATCTCTGAATCTAAGTGTCCTGGTTTAAGGCAAATTTAGGGAGGAAATGTCAAAGGGGGTCTCTCTAAAAAGCAGATTCGAGGGGCCCCTCCCTCCATGGGCTTCAGGAGACAGAAATCTCCTTCGAGAAAAGTGGAAAAACCTGTACTCACAAACATGGAAAAATGAATAATATGAAACAATGGAACCTCCCACTGTTCTGAAGAGATGGCAAATTCAGAAAGTCCTTTTCATGGAGTGTACCTTGGCTCACTCAGTCTCTTATAAGTCCCTCTGGCTCTGGAAAATGCCATGTCCCAGGCTCCTGTGTTTTTCTGGGTTTTTGGTCCTGAGCAGGGCCAACCAGTTCCAAGAAAAAGAAAAGCCACATTCTGGGAAACTTCTCTGCCTCATCTACCTAAAAACTAACTAAAAGCAAAGGAGAGCTCTCTCCCGCTGTCTGTGCTGCAAACAACACAATTTGTGAGACAGAAAGCTGGAGCTCTTATCTCCATGATTTTGAACACAGCCACCCCAGACATTCCACTGTTTCTCCTTCTCTTCCCCTTCACTCTCAGATCTAGTTTTAAAGGTGCAAAACTTATTCCTGGGCTAAACAGATGAATGGTGATACAATTCAGTGTCATAAAATCACCCCAGGATACTAAGAAAACAAGCTCAGCACCTACAACCAAAGTTTACCTTTGAGAAAAACCCTGCTAAGACCCTCAGCAGATTTTCTTTGGCACATAGCTTTTATTTCAGCTTGCTGATTGAACTGTCCCTTTCCTACACTACATACCACAGCTGACAGTGCCTATCCCTAAGGTCCTTGTGTCCTACACAAGGTCCATGTCACCTACACCTTTTCAAAAAACAACAGTGAAGTTACACAACAATTGCAATAGTAGAAGATAACAAACTCATCTAAGGGGTACTTAGGGGTACAAACTCTAAAGCGGTACTTGAACCATTACTTGCAAATTCCAGGTTGATAATACTGACAATACAGTCAACTCAGGTTGATCTTGGACTCTCATAATGTGGTCTTGGATCAGTCAAGTTTAGCTTTTCTCCAGCCTCTCTGACACGAGTCACAGCCTCTTCACACAAGGGTTTGTTCAAATTGCTACTCTTTAAAAGTTGTCACAGGTCCTAACAGAAATCTGTCTGAAAGCTTGTCATAAATTGAATACTCTATTACTTAAAAGTATGAGCAGTAGGGAGAACTCTCTATATATGTGTCTTCAAATGTCTTTTGCCATGAAAGGGTTGTGCTTAGTTCCTCCTTCCACATCCCTCCTCATGGGCAATGGCAAGCAAACCAAGTTCTCTGTGCTGCAGATCCACAACTGTAGAACATGGAGAAGAATGTTTGGGCCCTTCTTCATCTTAGCTCATACAATATCTTCAGAAAAGAGCCTTCTCCTGCTCTACCAGTAGTTTCTGTTGCTATTTTGAAAAATTTCAGGATATGGCACAGAATGTATGAAGAATTCCTTGAAATACAATAGCAACCTCATGGTTTGTGTTTATGAAAAAGTCATTTACAAAAATAACGTGCTGCTCACAAAGACCAAGCGACTTAAATCCACTTTATCACTGTAGCAAAACATACAACTTTGCCATACAGTAAAGACCAACGTTGACATATTTTTGTTTTATTTTAATCCTGATGGCACTTTCACTAAGATTATATTATTTGCAAGTTCTACCTCAAAAGTTTCCTCTTTGAATAGAGAAAGTAATGCTAACACTTACTAAATCTTTTCCACAAAAAAGGTAAATTAAGGAATTTAGGCTAGATGTGATGGGTAAGTTAATATGTTGTTTTAAACATACTTAAACTGTCTAAAGAATTTAAAGCTTTGTGTGTTCTGCTTGCAAAGAAAATTTTAGCATCATAAGCTCAGTGCACAAGGCAAAGCACTAAGTTTATAGCTTGGAAAACTACATGCTTTTCTCTGTTGGCCTCAAACTAACAATATATTAAGATACATCATTACTTATACAAAGAACAGTGTTGGGCTTTCTTTTAGAAAAATCTTAATTTTATTAACTCCAAAGCAACTGACCTAATAAGATCCCAGCTTTTGTTCTGATAGAACTGAATGTTAGGTAAACTTTCTAGCTGGGTGTTGATATGTAGAGTGAGAGCTCATAAATTTCAGCAGAACTTTGAGCAAACCTACTTTGATCATTTGTGAGGTGACTGTGCAGTTTGATAGATTGCAATTATTATCACTTAAAAGTTCAATTCTTTCCACAAAGTAATCAGCCAACAAAGATTAGCTCATTATGCAAATACAGGCAGTGAACACTGTGTGCACAGTGGTGTAGCAAAGATGCAGCACTGGCAGCAAGCTACTCAAGGTACAGAGAGACATCAGAGCTTAAAACAGTAAATGTAATAATAAAAAACAATTAGAAGGAGTGTAAAGATTAGGTCTGAGACTAGGAAATTAGAAAAGAAATAACTATCAAATTAGTATGCCAGCATGGAGCTGGAAAGCAAGGCCCTTCATAAAGTAATCAGAGCACAACAGAGACTATCTGAATTTAAAATTGCAGTTTCAGTGGATATGAAAGCATCATCTGCCTGCAACAACAATCAGCCCCTAGAGGTACATGAGCTCTTACCCCACTCTAGAAGGGTGTTTTCTGTGCAATGCCTTGCTATGTTTAGACAACCAAAAATTTCTTGACAGAACCCTTTTTTTTTTCTTTTTAAAGCACCAATATATTGAGCTGAGGCAGCTCTTTTGAAGCATCTTACAGTAAAAGTTCTCTATAAACACATGGCCAGTACTTGGAAAACCCTCCTTGCCTTACCTGAGATCAAGCTCTTCCTACCCTCCCAGTCTGGCTGTTCTGAAAGTGGTGGCAACTATACCAAGAGCAAAGTTTCAGGCAAGAGTGATCAACTCTGAACTAGCATATCTTTTCTCCTCTCCATGTCAGCCTAGCCAGTCCAAATCACATCAAAAAACTGCAAACTCTGAACACCTTCTTATAAAATGGAAGTGCTCAAATAATTTCAGGTTTTTCAATCAGAAAAAAAAAATCTACTGGAAGTCCCAACTCTAAACATTTGCTTAGATATAGTTATTCCAATAGCACTACAACAGATAGTATTATCTTATTATCAGATAGATATATTCTTGGAAACTAGCCCAAAGAAACATACTTATTTCAAAGTTTGGGGCATCACTCAACACCTGGCACCCAATTCCTTGTGTAGGCATTCAAATTTCCCTGTGTACTCAGATCCTTCTGAAGCTACTGTTCATCTCTTCAGAAGGATCAAAGCCTTTAAAAATGGTGTTTGGATGTTTCATTGCCAACCATGGGTGTCTGCCCTAAGAATTTACTCAGTTTTGCTTTACAGTATTTTTGGTCATTCAGGTCAGTTCCAATATACACCACTGCTAAATTACCATTCAATATCTAGCTGCAAATTGTTCACTGCTTTACAACGTGATCTTCTTCAGGCTTTATCCACAAGCCAGCAATAATCCATATCTCAATTGCTTTTTCCAAGCAGGAAGCAATAATGGATTTTAATTAGCCACATACAGTAGGAAAGCATTCATTCAGGAGACTGCTTTCTTTCTCATTCTCTTCAGATTGTGACTAACCCCATATCGTTCTGCAAGAGCTATTCATTTCTCTGTGAAGAGAGAATGCTCTTAAAGAAAATCTGTTCAGAAATGCAGCAATACAGCACTTCACCTGGTCTAGAGATGAAAGGTACAAAAGCTCTTAAGGAGCAAAGACTGTCCATCAAAAAAGGAGGAGTTCAGACTGGAAAAAAATTAACTAACAAAAACAGAGAGATTAAGCACATGCACAGTTTTACAGAAAACACATTCCTTACCATATATTAGACTGAAAGTGAAACACAAGTATTAGAACCTGGTATAGATGAGAAGTTCGCAAAAGAGGAATTACAGAGGAATTAACAAAATATTTTGGTTTTT
Organism: Brachypodius melanocephalos; assembly: GCA_013398615.1. NCBI lineage: Eukaryota > Metazoa > Chordata > Aves > Passeriformes > Pycnonotidae > Brachypodius > Brachypodius melanocephalos. The sequence continues at coordinate 22,835,631 of VZSR01003807.1, forward strand.
CAAATTTCCAAGTAAACACCAAAAATTAATTGGAGAAGGAAGAATGAAAGAAAAATCCCAAAACATCCTCAAACCACTGCAAATAATAATAAAAAGGTGCTAGATAGTGAGCTTTTGCTGATTATCTTCTAACATTACTTAAAGTTTCAGTTTCACACAGCTGTCTAATGCCAATAGAAGAAATGTATTTATAATTTATGATCTTGATGAAATTATGATAGAGGCCACTTCCCATAAAACCAAATGAATTAAGACCCAACTACTTAAAGAGTATTTTGGCTAATCTGCTTTTGATATTTTAAGATTCACTGCTGTTCTCTGATCTAGCTCTGTAGACATTTCTGCTTGTGAAACTTCAGGCAGGGAGATCTCCAAACCAAAATCAAACTCTAAAATTTACACATGGCTCTTCTATTAATTCCTAGATCTACACTGTATTATTCCTAAATCTTGGGTATAATCTCAGCCTGCCTGCCTGTGCACCAAAGAGATCAGTAAAAGAAATTTATACCAGCTACTACTGCTACATGTATAACATTTTTAAAGAAACAGTAAGGATGTGTTATTTCACAGCCTAAGGCCTCTGTGTTTACTAGGAACACTTTTTCAACTTCCCCTCTTTTTCTGTAGTGTTGGTGCACGTGACAGTGATCCTTATTTGTACTGCTTCTCTTTACCTCGTGTCCAGTTTGCCCACGACACCAGAGCTGCAGCAGGCTCATGAATAGCTGTGGATTAAAGCAGAAGAATGAATTACAGGCCAGAGCTCTCCAACATGAGCACCCCAAATTATACCAGCACTTACAGACAAACACTTATTTAAGTAGCATTTCTCCTCATTCTCTTTCTATGAAAGCCAGGCAGGAGCACGCAGCGGTGCAGGCTGTGTGGGGCCGTTTGTCCATAGCTCTGTGATGACATGTGTCACTTCCAACAAGGGTTCAAAGCTAATGAGTTCCCAGCAGATCATTTGAAACACAGAAGTCTTTAGTTCTTTTTGATATAATGTCTTTCTGAACCTTTGCCAAAAAGTGAGCTTGGTATTTTTTGTTCAAAGCTAATATTTTAAAAATCGAAAGAGCAGCAAGGCAGGTTCTCCAGCAGTCTAGTGTGGAAACCACATCAAGAACAAAGCAGTATGAATATTTTGGCCACCCTTTCCAGGTGTCTGGAAAAATTATTGCTACAGTTTCTTTTTTTTTCCGCTCCCCTCTTTTACAGCATATGCTAAAAATTCTTTTCTTCCTTTTTTTTTTTTTTTTTTTTTTTTTTTTTTTTTTTTTTTTTTTTTTTTTTTTTTTTTTTTTTTTTTTTTTGTGTGTGTGTGTGTGTGTGTGTGTGTTTGTCCCAACAAACATCCCTTTTGTGCCAAAGTGAAACAATGGCAAGTTGATAGTCTGGCAGCCAGCCATTGTCAACCTCACACAATCTGGTTTCTTCTGATATTGCTTTTGGTCTTTTCCACATTTTTGTAACACTGGAGTAAATATGTAACTGTTTGGGTTTTGTTGCCTTTTTTTAAAACAGATAACATTCAACTCATTCCCATCCTTTCAGATGTTACTTTCCCAGTGTACTTATGAATGGTGTCATGCAACTTTCACTATTTTCACAGCAACATCAATAGCCAAGTTCAGCTTAAGGAAATTTAAGGATTCAGCTGTGGAAAATCTCATTTATTCTAACCCACTTGAAAGGATAAACCAAACCATAATGCATGATCAGCTGAACAGATAGCAGGATTTGCTACAGTGGCTGTATTAAGAGGGCATTATTTCCAAATGCAGAGAGAAAAATATGCCTATGACAGTGAATACAGACTGAAATTTTGAAGCCCTTCCCAAAGTCCTGTTGCATTCATGTTTAATATTCGGTTTTCAAAGACATATAACCAAAGAAATTGATCAAAGCATAATCAACGAAACCTTAACCAAATACCTGGGTAGAATTTTCTTTGGTGATGATACCTGTGTGTGCATCAGTAAAGCAGAGGATATCACACTGATCAATTCTGCATGTTCTCTTCCGAAGTACAGAAACAGTTAATTTAGTGACTTGCCTTACAGACTTGCAAAAGCAATCCAAAGACACCTGTATAATAAGTTATAGTCAATTTTCACAGGCTGATGCACAATTCTATTTATGATTAAGGTACCTGAACCCTGCATACAGTACTTGGCAAAAGAATTAGCAGACATTTGCTGATTTTCCTTACCATTTTTCACAATATACAGATTCTTCTAGCAGGAGATTGCTGTTTTCAACACTGTTCAGGATACACACCTTTTTTCCACTACTGCCTCTTCAGTCAGCACAGGTAAGCCAAAAAACATTTCTTATTATACCCTAAAACAGATTTCTCTCCAGATTGCACCCAGACTGATCAATAAGTACTCATTTGTGCTTATGGTCTTAGGGCCCTTCACAGTTCTGTACCTATACTTTTGTTACCATCTCAGGATCGTCATTTGACTTCCTTAATGGTTCTAAATTATCTTTGCCCTGAAGTGCAAACTCAGCAGAACTTATTTCTGGCTGGTACGCACTTTTATTAGAGGGCAGCTGAAAATTTGTTCTTTGTAGCCATATTTCATTAAGAGAATCTATCAGTACAAAGCTGCATTTATTATCCTTTATTTTGTCATGGAAAAATATAGATTCCCAAAGATAAAAACTTTCTCAGCCCATGAACAGTTAATGACTTTCAACGACATTTGATGTTCCTGACTAAGAAAGTACTTGGAAAGGAGATGTGCCATTGGTATTTCTGTTTCACCGAACACCCAGCAAAGCATCCTGTCCTTTTCTTGACCCAAAAGGTTTTCATTATATTTTATCTCCCCTCTCCAGCTGGGGGGAGGAGTTATAAACAAGTTTTGGTGTCCATGTGGTATCCAGCTGGCCTCAACCCAGCCATACTGGTCTGGGACAAAGAGAAGTATCTTATAAATATTGTCTCATTGGACACCAATTATTCTGTTTTAGAGATATTCTACCGGTGCAAACTTTTCTGTCTTAAGCAAAGCAATACTGGCTACACCACAGCAGACCTGAATGCTGTCTACAAACAGCCCCAGGAGAGCCATCACCACCATCCATTGCCATAGGCCAGTGATTGCAGTTCAGGAGGATTCTTTCCCTCTTGATGCATCATGCCAGGTATTGAAATAAGACTGAGTAGAAGCAAACTGAACTATATGCCAGCATGGGGGGAATTTTAATGAGAACAGAAGCTCCTTTTGCATCAACAATATTTCCAGTAAATTTTCTCTTTTTTCCATGGGTATCAGGGCAGTTGACAAACTGCCACAGTTATATTCTTTAATAGAAACAAATAGGCTCTTCTTTTAGACCTCATAAGGAGTCTACCATCATCCATTAAGCACTACATTTCTTCTTCCCTCTTAGAAAAAGAAAATTCAGAGGGTTTTGATTCCTCCCTTTTTAATTCTGCTTTCCCTTCCCCACCATCACCACACGAATAGCAGATGAGTGGAATGTGCCTCCCTCTGGAACAGACTCTACCCAACTTTATTACCCTTCTACCACCATCACCTGAGCCATGACTGCAAGTTAGAGGCCACTGAATGGGCACTGGTGAGAGGCTGAGGTGTATCAACCAGCCAGCCATGCTGTCAGTACCTACTGCCAGAACTGAATTTTCACTCACTTAAGAGTTAATTTTTACTTCACACTGGTCTCTGATGAGCACAGGGTAATTTTCCCATCTATTTCAACAGTCTCAATAACACACTTCCTCTTCTTCCATCTTTATTGGTATGTATTTAGTGGCATATCTTTCACATGGTCAGCTGTAATTGCTATGGGGAAAGCACTGAGAAAATTGCAAAAAGGAAAAATTATCTTGCTTTTATAACCTTGCTGTTTTAGAAGCAAGCTAAGAGGTACACAAGGAAATACAGAGTGCATTACAAAGTTCTAAAATTTAATTTTGCTTCAAAATATCCAAACAACCTTACTAATTGCATTGAAGGATACAAAAATCATATCCCTAAATTAACAATGGATTACTACCAACATTTTTCCACCTTTCCAAGAAAAGCAAAGCAGTGGTTCCAAAAGATTTAATTAAAGGTGCATTAAGCCATAAGCATCAGAAAAAAAAACACTTGAGCTATTAACATTCCAGTTCCACTTTAATGGTACTGGCTTTAGCAGCAGGTCAGTAACAAACTCAAATTGTTCATCAAAAGGAAATAATAAAGAAGCCCAGCCATTCCTTCCTTCTTTCGCACAATTTTCTTTTTCTCTCTATGCATGTCACTGTTTGTTCTCTCTATCCTGCTATGCTGTCTGCATTGATTAGCTCTAATTCAGTCCTGAGCTCTGAACCAGGCAGTAACATGCCACACCTGCACCTGGGACAAGGTCAGCTCTGCCAGAAGCTGAATTTCTGAAGGTTCCAAATGATTAGCTCATTCCAGGCTTTTTAATGCCATCCTACCTAAGTTTTCTAATACACCATGATGTGACATTAAATGGTCCATTTTTTTCTGTGAGGATGTCTGTTAATCTAATAGCAGCAGTGAGAAAGAAGGGAGACTTTGTGAGCAGGTATCAATTTTGTGTGTGCAGTGAGTCAAGAAAAACTGACATTTGGTTCCTGTTCATCAAGAGTCAATTGCTCTTCAGCTCATAGAGAGTAACTTGGTGTCTGAGCCTCTTTGAGGTATTTAGGATCATCCTCTGGGTTCTCAGAAATATCAGAAACATAATCCCTTCTGAGAAACTGACAGCCACCATCAGAAGTTCATACCTTGAGAAAGGAGGGAAATAGAATATTTCCATTTTGCCCGGCACTGTGGTCTTGAGCAATAGCTTTCTCTGATAAGCAGTGAGACACTTCTTACAGGATGCCTTTGCTGATGAATTGATGCAAAACTAACACAGCTAAAAATGCAGACAAGGAAAACAAGGAACTGCTCATGTTGCTTTCCCTGACCATTTAAGAACTGATTGCCATACTTCTGTTCATTTACAAGTTGTCCCTTACTTGCTGTCAACATAATTGACACTCATTTGATCATCCTCCTTATCCTCGCTCAGAATCAAATTGGTCTTTACCAAATATGTAGGGAGATTACATTTCTTTAAATAGAAGTAAGGATTCATGATCAGTGCATGCAGAAATCATTACAATATGTGGATAAAGGTATCAATTTTTTTTAAAGGTTCCACCCCCAACAATTCTAACAGAAGCTGTAAGGTAAAATTTGTATACATTTTTGTATTTTAGGAAGAATGAGAAATCATATCTTTTTCCATGATTTTTTTTAATAACATTGAAGCTTATTTATGGCTTCATGTTTATCTCATTAGAAGACCTGATTCTATGCAAACCTATAAAAGACTCCCAGATACCTAAAAATTTTTATGGATCACCATTTAAGGATCCAACTTTCACACCTGAGACATTTCCTGACTTTTCAGCAATGCTCACATCACTTATGCAAAAGCGATATTCCACAGTAACACAGCATTAAAAGGAGATTGTGAGTTTCAAATGTTAGACTGTTGTACTCTTAGAAATTAGTCAGAGATATAAATGGACCTCATGAAAAAAAGACCCCAGCCAATGCTTCTTCCAAGAAACTGTGAAGATTTCTGCATACCTTATGTGATTCTCTAAGTTTTGTGGTCTCTAACTAAACTATATAAAACTGTTTCTCTTCCTCATTTTGTTATTTATTTCTGCATGCATCCCAGCTGACAGTGTCGATCCCCTCACTCTTCATTCAGCAGAGAATGGAGAGTAAGATGTAGATAAGATCCTGTCAAAGACCTTTAAAGGAAAATATTTCTTTTAAATTTTTTCTTTCCTTACTTTAGCTTCAGTAGAATCAAGAGAAATCCTCAAAACAGACCCTACTGAGTATCCTGGAGTCCATTTCAAAGCCTTCCCTGAGGTGGTTTAGGTTGTTGCTTCCTGCTGTAGGCATCCGAGTACGAGGCCACCATCAAGAACTCCTTTTAGCAAATATTACTATAATAAAACTTCTCCTACTTCCTCAGATAAGTATGAAAAAATAAAAAAGAAAAATAAAAAGAAACTTTTGGTTCATCGATCTCCAAGTATCGCAACTTTTCATAAAGCAGAAAGCTCAAAGTTCTATTTCAACAGAGCCTTTTGGGACAATGTAATTTCTATTCTACAGCAGCACACAGGAATGATGTGTCTACGCTGTCTCCCGGCAGCACTGATTATACTACATCTTTTAAACTTGTTATCAGCTCAGACTGAATACTGATGCCTTTCTGTACAGGTTGGTACAATTTGATGAGAAAATCATCTTTTCCTGACTTTAATTCAACCCACTGGCATTTTCTAGTGCATTGAGCTCTCACTGTCCCCCCAGAGGCACATCTGGGGGCAGAATATTCATAGTAGATAGGTCTAAGTGCAACTCCTCCTCACAGTTTCCTCACCCACTGCAGTACCTGCAGGCTGGACATGTACAAACTCTTACAGATGTCACCTCTGTGTGAGAAAGATCTTTCCTGAAAGAAGCAATACGTGGTACTTCACTGCAAAAAATTCCCATTTTGTCCGCCTGTTATGGCCAAATATCTTACCTCTTATACCTTTATACCGTTGTCTCCCCATCTCATCCTCTCTCCAAAATCAATCCTGCAATGATTTACAGTTGTAGAGGATATTCTCTCTTTCCTATAACTCCATTTTTCCTTCAAGAAAAAAATGAGAAAACTCCTAGCAGGGTGAATGGAATATTAAACCTGAGCAGAGACAATGGTCTCTTGACAAAGTGGTCAGTGCTTCATCAAAATATCTGGCAACTACAGAAATCAGCCCATATGAGGCTCTGCTACTAAGACTGCAAAATGAAGGTTAGATTTGAACAGTGGTTTTAGCAATAAGAAACGTGAAAATACACAAACAAGCAAATGCCATGGTGGTCTGACAAAAATTGTGAAGTGTTAGGTAAAAAAACAAAGAGCAAAACAGCAAAAGTATTACATCTGCCTTCCTCTGAAACACAAATATATGGAGTCTCTGGCTATCACAAAGCAGGACTGGAGTAAAAGCAGAAGTGCTAGATAAAAGCTGAAATAGGCTGAAACTTGAAAAACAGCGAGAACAGATATTTTAAAAGCCCATTAAGAAGATTAGACTATTCAAAATATCTTGAAGTGCTGTTCTGCACCTTTGTAAAAGTTCAGACACATTTCAGTGTCTGAAATGAGTAGCAAAAAGAGCAAAAGGCTTATATTTTCTGTTCTTAGCCTCACTACAAGCTTTGTTAGTAAAAGCCTAGTATCCATTCTAGAATCACAAATTGAATTCAGCTGAAAAGATGTAATGCATTTGGCCTCTAGTTCCCTTACGCTCAATAAATAGACACTTCAGCTGCTATGAAAATTGTTTCATAGGAAGCACAGCCCACACCACAATTGACATTTCATTATAAAAGCAAGTGATTTTCTCCAAATTTTAGGGAAAGCAATGTCATGACTTCAGACTTATGTGACATTTTTGATTTAGCTAACAATGACACTATAAACCCAGATATTGCTAGCATTGCAAGGAAGTGCAGCTGACTTATTCATTGCTCCTGGTTTCCTCTGGAACTGATAGTCCACTTCAGGATGTGTAATGATGTGATCTGCAAGAAATTAATCTTATTAGGGTGAGTAAAGATGGCACAGACTGTTTAGTTCTTACCACTACAAAAATCATTCTTCCCTGCTGAGTTTTCAGTCGGAAACAAAGTGAGCAACTTTCTTCTATTTGAACTGCAGTTAAAAGAATTCCACTTTGGAATGAAAACTAGCCAAATCTATTCGTCTGGAAGCTAAATTAAATTATAATAAAAGACCATGCTAGATGAAATTAAATGATGATAGACTTGTGATTGTCACTGAATCTGTGACCCACGAGACCCACAATGACTCCATAGATGGCCAGACACATACTGTGTACAAAATGCGTCAATGTCCTTGCTAAGATGAAACCCTCAATGCTGAGTATAAAACAAACCCAGCTCCACAGAAAACTTCATCTACAATCACCTTTTTTATTGTTGCAGTTGAGTAATAAATACACCAATCAAAGAATATGGTTTTGTCCTCTTTAGTCACTGACAAATGGACTGTATCATCCATATGGACAAAATGTGGCACATGAGGACAAATCTCCTGTGTTAGCATTGCTTGTCAGTCCATATGCTATGCAGAGTGATTTCATATGGATTACCATCCACAAAGCTCCCACCCAACATCAATTCCATGTTGATAGCAAAGAGATGGACTATGAAGCATGTGGCCAACAAGCCACACAGTAAGAAGAGATCTACTTACTGCTACCCGAGATCCAAACAGCAGATATGGCATCAAACACCTTGGCAGCAAACATTTGCTCAAGGAAATTGCACTGCTTCTGGACATCCAGGTGTCACTTTACTTGTCTCCTTACTGCTCTTTGAGGGTCCTTCCTTGTTTCTGCCCCAAACCCCAAACTACTGCATAGTCAAAGAGCCGTGCAACTTGATCCCAAATCAATCCCAACTCCAGCTAGCGACACACAGAGTACAGTCTTACCTTCAAAATTGACAAGGAGATGAATGGATGATTTTGAGGGAATTAGAATGTAAGTGTTCAGGCATTCCCAAAAGCATAAATCCACCAAAAAAAAAAAAAACCTAGCTGGAGATAAATTGAGGATTAAGAGACCTTTGGCAGTATGGATTAAAGCACCAGTGGGAAAACAGCTTTTACAGAAAAGCCACAAATCTCCAAGCTAAACAAGTGATTCGTGATCAAGTACTTGACCATAACACAGGACACACACCTCACCCAACTATCCATTCTTGGTCTATTTGGTTTATGAATCTTAACATAAGGCTGAAACATTAAAGGCTTGTCATACTTCTTGATGGCCATATTTAATTGCCTGCCTTAAGAAAACTGAAAAGCAGCAGAGTATTCCTTGTTATGGAAACACATCATCTTGGACTTTGGCTTTCTTTAGTATTTACATTTTTTTGCTACTTTAATAGGCTACTTTGTTTCAGAAATCCCAATTGCTAGGTAATTCTGTATTGCAATCAATTTACCTTTTAATTTGATTCATATTAAAATAAACACCAAATTGACTGGGTTTCTTAGAGCTCTCACAAAAGTGGAAAAAATTTAGGAGTTTTTTCTTATTGTTGAGTTTTTACTTTCTTTTTCACCCCTCTTTCTCTAAGAGCTACTTCTTTATTAAACCAAGTTTTCAGTGTGCTCCATTGTGGCCATTTAACTCCATTGACAGATCCCTACTCTTGCAGGATCTGTTCTAGTACAGGAGGGAACAAATAATTCACAGTGGACTGATAACTTACCACAACTCATTCTCATATCCAGATGCATTTTGCCAAAGCAAATGGTATTTTGTTCATTTTTTCAAATTTATTTATAAATACACAAACTTAAAAGAGGAGAATTTCAACATGCAGTTGTTAAATGTAATAGCATAAAATGATAATCATTGCCCTAACTGAAATCCTTTTTTTAACCCAAACAAGAATAGAATTCTTCTAGTATTTACTTAGTACAGGCTTTGTCTTTCTGTAGAGTAGTTCCAAAGTTATATTCCACTGTAAGAGGTAAGTCCAAGGCTTTAGCACAAAGCATACTACCTGCATTCAAATGAAATATAAATTACTATGTTCTGATTCATTTTGCATTCTTGCATAGTTATTGGGAAAGGCCTGAAAGGGAAGATAAAAGGAAAGTCATAACCTTTCTTTTGTATTCAAATGGTATCCCACGAAGATTACAGGTTCCTTTTTTAGTGTTCGTGACTTTCCAACCTACAAAACTGAATTAGAGCCGAGATTCTTTGAAGGCACATCAAGGTTTCTGCTGGACCCAGTCAGACTATTTCCCATCATTACTATATGAACTCACTCTGTCATGTTTCCTGAGTAGTATTTTAATTAATTCCCATTTCTTTCATCTCTTAGATTGCTAAAAAATGTTCTTACTAATACTCAATACTCCTGAACTTCAGGGCATAGGAATCATTTATACAACACCTGCCTTATTTTAAAAGCTGTCTCATGGCATTTAGATGAACATCTGTGTACTAAAATAGTTTTTGAATTTCCAACACAAGAAGGCCCACAACATGCATGTTCAGCCAGTTTCTGTGAGTGTAAGAAGCGTTTTAAAGTTCTACATAATTTTCACTTGTTTAATTAAAATATGTAGGGTGGGGAAGAAACAAAAATGTCTTCAGGAAAAGCCCAAACAAACAAACAACAAAAAACCACAAAAGAGGTCAACAATATTTCACCTATAATACTAATACCTTCTGAAAAGCAAGTACATCATCCGTACCCATACTTAAAAACCTTGAGAGATTTAAGAAGACAGATTTTTTTCCCCCCTATGAGGTTTGTTCTCAGTAGCTGCAGTGGGAAGCTCTAGTGTGGTGCTAGGGAACATGGGCGTTTCCTGAGCTAGGGGAATGCTAGGGGAGCAGAGACACCTGCCAGGAGCTCACAGTGGCAAATTGTGCCACAGTGGCAAATGAGACCTAGGTGAGGCCAGAAGCTGTGTCAACCAAGCACCTCAACCCTATAAAAGAAGTCCTTGTGGAGTGCCCACAGCCAGGATGTAGTGTGTCAGCAAGGGCATGGAACAACATCTGGAGAAGAAAGAGGCACATGAAGGGCACTGAAGCCCAGGAAGCTCAACCAAGGAGGACTGTTACCCACTGAGCAGAAAGCCAGTGCCTCACCAAGCTCTGCACCCACCATGACTGCCTGCATGTCATCTATCCAGTGGGATCACACTATCATCCAGGTTTATACTGGATATTATGAAAAATTTATTTATCAAAAGGGTCATCAAGCTGCATAGGGAAGTGGTGGAGTCACCATTCCTTGATGTATTTAAAAAGTGCATAGATGTGGCTCTTCATTGTTTAGTGATAGACTTGGGGATGTTAGGGTAAGAGTTGGACTTAATGATCTTAAAGGCCTTTTCCAACCTAAATTATTCTATTCTTTGTAACCTGTTGAAATGCAGCATTTCTCAGCAGCTAACAAATTATCTGTCATATCATTCTCAGATTTTGCTGGTTAGGGTGTTAATCTTGAGGAATGAGGGTAGAGTATTTCCATGTATCAGTTCAAATCTGCATAGCCTATACTAAAATCTCTTCCAAGGACCTGTAAAAACACAGTTCATTGTAGCATCCAGGCATATTTCACAGTCCCTGTATATATAGACTATTGGCTTCATAAACAGTGTCCAATCTTTTACTGACTTTCCAGAGGAATGGCTACAGAATGTTTTATTTTAGCAGGGTCTGGATTTGGATTTTCTTTAGTGAGTGGTGCTGAACTTTAAACCCTGCTCCTGACTAGTTCAGAATATTCCTGCACTGCATTGGGCCAGAGCCAGTGAGCTCTTTCTTACTCCTCTACTCCCTGTGGAAACCTCTGTTTTACCTGAGCCAACTTTTGGGACAAGGTTTCCAGCTTAAAACCCCAGGTATCAAGGAATGGCTTTGAAAACACAGTCTGGACAGTGCTGAATCCTCAGCTTTGTCTTGACATTCTGTGGGAAGCCAATAAGCACATAAAAAAGCTGGTCTGGTGTGCATTTTGAGGGCTAACCCCTTCACAAACATAAATGCTATTACCTCAGCTGGTATTCCTCTGAATGGGAAGAGGTGGGGGCTGCTACAGGAGACTCAAGACAGAAAACATCAAACACTATTTTACAACATCTGTAAAGCCACAAATGTCTGCTACCAGATTCAATTACAGTAATCATCCTGAAACATCCTGCACCAGAAAAACTAAACACACCATCTTTCCTGTTTGAATAAGCCAGGGAAGAGAGATATGCTGCTGTCATTGTGCCTGTTGTCTATCCAGCCTTTTCAGAAGTAATTTACCAAGAGTGTTTTATATGTCCTAGGATAAGGGCCAAGAACTATGAATGTCAGTGTCTACTGACAAGGTAGATAATGCAATACCTTTTATTGGGCCAACAAATTAAATATTATGCTTTAGCTTTCAGGTCAAAAAAGCTCTGTCTTTTGGATGCTGTCAGTACTTCCAGAGTATGGCATTTAAATGAGACAACTGATTTAAGGTATTTCAGCTGTCTGACATCAATCACATCTCAGGGCTACATCAGAAAGAAAAGCCTTCTAGGGGAAAAAGACAGGTAAGGTGTCTGCAGGCCCTGTTTCCTGTTTTAGAGAACCTGTCCTGATGCCTCTAACCTAAAATTATTCTATGCTTTTATTCAAAAGTGTCACACAGCTTGTGTAAAAATTGTAAAAATAAGAATCAGATGTGAATATACACAAGCAGAAATTACACTGCCTAATTAATTTGAAAGTGGTGCAGGAAACACGAAAAAGAAGCAGAAGATTCTTAGAACATCTTCCAATGAAACTGATGAACATTGAGAGAAACAAAGTAGAGACAGAAAGAAGCATTAGAGCCCCATTTAATTTAATATAAATTAAGCTAGCTAGAGGAAAACTAAAAAAATTTGTCAGGAAAAACAAAAAGACAAAAATTTCTCTGGTCCAACTGCTCTGACTCAGTTATCTGAGTAACATGACAAATCTTTTATGCATAACTAGTTTGGGTTTTTTTTTTTTTTGGTGAAGGTTCATTAAAGATCAGATCATGTTGTCAGTAAAGATTCAAGGATCGTAAATGCAAGGGTAAAACTTTAAAATTTTCAAAATAGAGCTATAAGTATCTTGCTTGCTGCCTTTGATTGAAAGTTTGAAAACTATAATCATCACAAGTGTAAATGAAGTTTTTACCTTCTTGTTCAGATGAGGAATATAAAATGTTACATTACCTTCTGAAATGGTGTATAAGAATTGCAGAATCTGAGAATAGAGACCTTCTCAGCTCTTAGCCTCCTTCAAGGGGCTGAGTTAGGCAAAGAAGTCTAGACAAAATGCTGACAAGGGCCCCTCTGTAACCTCTTGGCAAAGCTGTAGCTGGCCAGGGAAACTAGAGCAAGGGCATACATTCCTCCCTCGTCTGAAATCCCTCAGCTTGTGAATAAACAGTTTTCCTTAGGAAAGGATTGCTCTTAGGCTTTCAGCTAGTAAGATGTCTTGGGCTGTTTTTCCAGATAATTTCTTTCACTGATGCATCTTTGGCGAGATAAGACATCATTTCATTATTAATAACTCCTGATGCTACATATGAAAAAAACAGATTATTCTCATCCTACTTCACAGTGAAAAGTAAGTCTCATATCATTTCCACTGCTCTATTTAATGCTTTTACATTTCTTCCAGAATTGTCCCCAAATCCCTTTCTCTTCTCACAAGACTTAACTGCTGATTCCAAGATAATGACAAATCACTGTACATTTTAATCATTTTTTCAATGCCAAATTAATACTGTCTAAGCTAAAAGATGACACTAAGCAGTCATTAAACAAGTTTCTTTAGTTTCCAGTGTAATGGAAGAATCGCAGCTAGCAATATACAGTATCTTTAAAACAATGATGTAAGGATGCTGGCTCACCAGTACCTTGGCTCAAAAGATTTATGGAGCCCTCAAAATCAGGAAACTGCTTAACCTACACTTTGCAAAGGACAATTGTATACCTGGAACGCACAAGAACATTCTGTTTCTTTACAATGAAAGCAGGAGATGTAGTTGTCTAACATCTTGGACTCAAAAGCCTGTCACTAAATTAGAACAAATTAAGAAATGTAATGCACCTAAGCAATAGTCACTATCTTGGTTTCTGTAGATTAAACTTTCCTATTATTTGAAATAAATTACAAAGTACTTTCCAACTAGTGAACTAGCAGAACTAGCATTTTTCCTTGTTTTCTGTAATAGTCCTTATGGCATTATCCAAACATTTTCTAATACATTGCTCATGCTGTCAAAGTGTTGATAACAATTAGCAAAGCAGCATTATAAACAGTATAAAAAGTATTGAGTTACTTGTTTTGGTGTTTGTTTGGTAGGTCTTTTCCACAGAGGTTCTGAATCCTTTAAAAGACATAAGCAAAAATCACAATCTGATAAAATGGAAGCCTCAAAAGAAGAAAAAGAAACAACATATTACGGTTAGACGGCCAGATTTTCAAATAGAACAGATTCTTGTGAGATCAGATAGTCCCAATGATTTTAGTAAGGTTGTCCTTGATGTAACAGAGAATTGCCCTGCATTTTTAGTACTGGGTAAAACATCAGGAAACTGGGTAAAAAACATCATCACTGAGTAAAACATGCAACATCCTGTGATAACTAGAGGCAAAATATTTCTTAGTCCACATGAAAAATGTGTATCTACATTAAAAGTAAAGGGATTTCCAATGTAGTCTCTTCTAAAGATGGCATAAAAACATTTCTATACTTCTTTGTGAAACAACATGATTATGTACTTGCACATGGGTTCAGTGCAAAGATATGTACACCCCTGCAGACCCAGCTCTAAAAATTTCACATCCTCATCCAAATATCACAACTCTCTTTATTCTGGGGATGACTTTTAGGAAGATCATCCTCTACTTCCTCAACACTTTGAGCATTCAGTGTTGGTACAGTCTTGAAGAACATACCAAAGTATTCCAATTTAGAAGTAAGCATCTTTTAAATCAGACATGGATAGGACTTGAAACAAGCTAAACAAATAAGTGGCAAATGCTGATTTCTTAACATTTTTACATTAATAGCATATGCCTTCTTGATCAGACATGTCTATCAAATACTGATTACAGAGTTTAGTGAATTTCTGTCAGTCAGTGACCTGTGAAATACAAATGAACAGATGGGATCTTGTCATCTGATGTTACACACTGTGAATTTCATTATCTATTATATTTCTAGTTTTAACTTCAGATGTCTACAAAAGTTGGTTTAAGGCTTACCTTCAGGATCCATGTTTGAACTTTTTCTGTATAGATAAAAATATCAACTGTATTCATCTGCCCTTCCTGAAAGTCTGACGTTTCTTTCATTGTTAACAGTGAAACACTGAAGTTTTGAAAACATCAGAGACAAATCCAGTGTGAAAGTCCTCAAGGAACAATAGAGTTTTGCAACAAATTCTGTACTTGCTTAAATTGAAGCCCATTATACTTTGGAAAAGAAAGGTTTTCCTATTAAGTGGTTTAGATTAAGATTGTAACAGTCTGCAAAATTAAATAAATATTATAATTTCCTTGTAAATTAGTTTAAAAACAGTTTCAATCTGCTCCAACTAGGAAGATAAAGTGATAAAAGTTCACGTTTCTTAAAATAAATTTTACAAATACTCCGCTTCACTGAAAGCTCTATCTGTCATAAAAGCAACACAGTTTTCTACAAGATATTTGACAGCTTATTTAAAAGTACTGAAACTCCCCTTGAAGACATAGATATTTTTACTTTTTTACTGTTCAGTCCTTGCTAGTAAAACATTTGATAAAGGAAAACAAAATAATAGCTATTCCAATCTGCTGACAATGCCTTAGGATTCAGCTTTTGTATTTTTCAGATCCCGTACTGCTTTGGTGTACAACCCTAAATCTCCATGGCCCATCAGCTACTGCTCTCCCATTTTATTCAGACAACACCATTCCTCTCCAGGCCTGAAGCTCAGGGACCCTTTACTGTCTCAGGCCTTGAGAAATGTAAACAACAGTGAATTGGGGGGGGGAAATCTTGGAGTAAATGACTTTTTTACCTGAAGCTGTAATTGGAGGATTAACCCCTGATATGTAAATAGACCAATCTTATAACTGTATGAGAAACTCGTGACCGTCATCCACCTTGGGATAGCCCCTCTCAGAGGTGTTTGACTGCCCAAGGTGTACCTATTGAAGGCCTTCAAATAAATGCCCACTGTTACTCTCCTAATTCTGTCAAGCCTCTGTTTCAGATAGCCACTCCAAGGCACCAGTAAGGGGCTTTGGATTTGGCTGATGACCTGATCTCAGACCTACCAGCACTTTCTTCTTCTGAACAGTCCTTCCCTGGTTTATGATGAAGTTGCATGCTTCTACACACAGATAACAAAGCTCTTTCAAATTTGCCTGTACAGTACTCCAAATCCTCTGTCTGTCCCATGTGCCTGCCACTCACACTTCTGAACTTTACTTAACTTAGCACCTGGTGGACATAAAAGTCTGTTTGATGAAAGCAGACACACAGCTCCTGACCTTCATGACTGTGTGACAGCAGCTTTCAAGGCAATGTAACACAGCTCACTTGACAGACTTCAGAGTTTTAATACACCAAAAAGTGATTTAGTTTCCACATATTCAGAGGGCAAACATATGCTTCCAGTCTGACCAAAATTAAGTTTACATTAAGAGAAACATTTCAAGAAGAGTGAGGATTACAGAGTTTATCCAGTTCCTCTTGTGACAGTGCAGGGATGCTGAAAAGAGAGAGGAGAGAGGGAAATAGTTTGCCCTGTAGTATCAGCTGTGCCACTTGGTTTTTCCTGAGACAAGGAAGTCTTTTCAATGTTTTAGAGATATAATTGCAAAAAAAGTGATCTCTCTTATGCAACTATGTATCCTACCTAAGAGGAGTCTGGACATCACTCATCCATGCAAAAAGGTTAATAGAAAAAACTGGAGGTGCCATGTGTTTCAGGACTCCCTTTGACAATACTGAGAATAAGAAGAAATCCAAAACAGGTGTGGAAAATATTCATCTGCTTAGCTAATAGGCTGCATCTCCACAGAAAAGATTTCTGGTTGTCTAAACAAATAGACTAATATTTTTATTCTGTGGAGACTCTAAGTAATGGGGCATGCATACCAAGTCCACTTCATAGGTTAAAGGCTATTTTAAAAGTCAGACTATGTTTCAAAAATGTCCCTCAAAACAGCACTGTAGTCACAAGTCTCAGAGCACACTAACTCTTCTTAAAGCACAAGATGTTAAAATCTTCTACAATATTTTCTACAAGATATTAAAAAAATATAATATTAACAACTAGAATATACAAATGCAATATTTACTAATATTTGCTTAATATGTCCAAATATACTACGTTAAATCTTATCTGTTGGTGCATTTCTGTATTCTCCCTCTCATAAGTTTTGTTGAGTTGACATTCTCAATATTAATGAGCACTCAATGCATAAAGTACATAAAGTAGAACAATGCAAAGGTAATAGGATGAATGAAGAGGCAATACAAAGAGAATAAACATGCCAGGAAGTTTTCTGCCTTCTTCAGACACAGTTGTTTACTGTTAAATATGCTCAGCAGCAGTGTGGGTGTTTTACAGCTGTGAACTAAAAGCAAAATCTTGATTACTTTGTTCTACTGGTAACAAATGCAATGTGCAATAATTACTAAATTTAACTGAATTTTTATACTGCTTGACTATTCAGTGAGCAGGTAAACAAGTTAAATATGTTTGGGAAAATTTGCAGTGCTATGAAATAACCAGAGTTACGTATTTTAACTGTTACATGCCTATGTAAACAAACGTACTGCTGGATAATTTTTCCGTATCTGTAATTTAAATGGTTTCTGGTGTGCTTTGTTTATTTTTTTAGCCTTAATATTTTTTTGAGATTAAAAGCTTTACACATGTGGTGTTCTGTTAAGAGCTTTTTGAACAGAGAAAAATTGGCTGCAGGTATCAAATTTATTCAAAGATGCAACTATTATTCCATCAATTTGAACACAGGCTGAGAATATACAGTGGCATGTGCATTATTATGCTGAGGCTCAAAAAAATATCAATTTTGAGATGATAGCAGTACTGTACAGAAATAAAACCAAAAGACTATGTATATATTTCAACTCTAAAATGGATTTTTAAAAAATATTGAATGGAAAACTGAACTTTCTTCATGTCTACTATGTTAGATAACACAGACATTTTGGCTCTTAATTGAAGGAAATGTGTTCCCTAAATTACAACATCTAGAATTTAAAATTGTTTATATTCTTTGTCTTGTGTTTACCCTACAAATAAAGAGTTTAAATTCATGTACAGCACAATCACTTTAAAACTATCTTTAAAGCAGATGAATAATATTTATTTTCACCTATGGAACCAACAGTAAAGCTTCCACTTAGAGAACCATGACCCAAGAACGGTAAAAGCACGGATCCATCTAGCCAAAGAAAAGACCACTGCAATTTCCCATTCTGCATTTTTCAAAGGGAGAAACACTATTTAAACTTCTTGTGGCTGAGAAGTAAATTTTTAATCAAAAAATAAAATCTGAAAAGTCAATTCTGTAGCATGATGAATTATTGCCACAATTAACATACAAACATCATTTCCGTAAAGTATTGTACACATAAAAAGTGGTTACAAAATGTGTGACAAAATAATAATTTCCTTACTCATAATTAGGACAATCACAGTGGAATTTGAACTATACAAAGATATAGTGTTTATAAATATATAATAGTGTTACATTGGCCAGCTGAGTACTTTTTTATTAGTCAATAGTTATAGCAGCTCACAGATATTAGGTTACCTCTAAGGAAATAAATTCTTTTTCCATTACTTCAATAGAAATTGACTAAGAATTGCAAAGGAGTACTAATAAAGATGCTGAATATCAATGCTTACACATTTTAAAGCCAGTACTTTCACTAGTTTTTTTCCCTCAACCAGATTCTTAGATGCCCCAGAGATTTGTTATGAGATATCTTGTACTTCTCACAAATAGAAAGAGGAAAAAAAGGTTAAAGAGTCAGCTTTAGAAACATATTCTGCATAAATTAGAGTAATTAAGTTTAATAATCTAATTAATTTATTTATTAATTAGGTAGGAAGAAAAGTTATAAGGTTTCATCTACCTGTTAATATTGTCTTTAAACTTTCATTACATATAATGTGATAACAATTAACTTGAAGGTAAATATCAAAATTCACAGTGACTTCAAGGAACAGTTGAAAAAGAAGAAATCATTTTGCAATCTGGCTTAGAGTTATCGTCAAGACACTGAATATATGCATGAAAATGAAAGAGGGTTAAAAGATCCTTTAAGTTATAGAGCAATGTAAGGCAGCAGCAGTTAATTCAAACCCAAATCACAGTGTCTTAAAAGTCTATAAATAGTGGAGAAAACCTGATGAAAGTGAGACTTTGATTCATCTGGAAAGTAAAAGGAGATATGTGCTTTTTCAATCTGTGCCCAGGAATTCATGGCATATTCTTAAGTGATGATACTAACAATATCAACAATGTTGAACACTTCAAATTCAAAAGGCATAATTTTTGTGTTTTCTATATTGCTATCAGTTTCTGACACTGAAAGACATTCTTTAAAACATCCAAGTAGAATATTAATGAGCATAGGAGGAATTTTATTTCAAAATAAACATTTGGAATTGGTGAGTCAACTGGAGTGGTGCCATAGTCACCAGCTCTGTTGTAGCTCTTGTCTTCCCTGTTAAACCTTCTGATGAGGGGAAAAACAAGCTATTAACATTCCCTACGACATCAGAACATCATCACCACCAAAAGGAAAACCAGACATCACCTAACTTCTAATCTTTCCCTTCTAGCAAGTGCTGAATGAAAATACAGTTCCTATTCTTTAATCACATACAGTTCTAAATCTCAAAATCCCAGTCTATATTTTTGTCTGAAAGTGGAATCCAAGTCAAAATCTCTTCCTATCTCTCTTCTCCCCGCGTCTGGGATATCTTCTGTTCAACCATTTCATTTTCAAGATCTAAATAAGCAACCTCATATGTATCTATGTCTGACAGGAGTTTGTCAGAAACACAAAATTCCACATCCCATCCATCTTGAAGTTTTAAAATCTTCAATTCCCATCTGAGCACTGTCATCAGCGATTGCATCAGCAAATGAAGTTTAAGAGAATTTAAAACTTCATCGTTGTTTTAAATTACTTCTTTTTTCAACACTAATGAGCATATTTTAAATCCATGGGTAGGATTGCTTTTCTTCCTCCAGTTTTGAAACACATATTGTAAAGTGGATTTCTTTCACATATTCATCCAAGCAATGTTGCCTGAATGTAAATTGAGATCTTTTTTATGTAACTGCTTTTATCTTTGAAATCATACTTGCCTTCAGCAAAGCAACAGAAGGCGCTGATTCCTTTTCAAAGAAAACTTTGCGACAAAATGGCTCATACACCTGCCAGGGTAATAAAGGATGCTTTTTGTTAAACAAAACCTGAACTCTTCCCCCCTCCTCTGCATCATCACTGTTAATTGCTGAATTGTTTCAAGAAACAAAAATTCACAGAGAAAATAGCAACTGCATATATAGCACTGTGTATCTACAAATTGTTGGAAGCTAATTGGAAGAAACTTAAGCCAGTTATTCCAGCACTTTTATTTCACAGTGCAGGGGTTTCAGGAAAACTAATTCTTTCATCTTTCTGGCTTTTGAAACCTTGATTTTCTTATCAGTTTATTTCACATGTAGTTACTGTTGATTTTCAGTAACTACTGCAGCACAAACTGTTATTTGAATTAGAACAGTCACTGATTCAGGCAGAAATAAATTTCCTGGAGAAATTTCAGTTTCAACAACACCCACACCTCTGTAGTTTCAAACCAGGTGTGCTAGATGCACCAGGTGCAGTAGTTTCCCTCCTACCTCTTCATTCAGACCATAACCCCTCTTGCTTGTGATTTTTATGAGCAACTGAAATAAGCTTCTGTTCAGTTATGATTGAAAACATTAGGGGAAAGGTGGGACATGACAAAATAGAGGACAAGAAAAAGACTCATGACCACAGCAAAAAGGCCCAAAAGAAACCTTTAAGTTAGTATTCTGGGAGATGGCACTCATTACCAGGAAGGCAGAGTGTTAGCATCTTTTTTACCTGCAAATAATATTATTGCTGCAAATTAAGAATAAGCCCTATAAAAATTGGAATATCACTTTAGTTTTATTGTCTGCTTAATTTAAAATCCCGTGTTTTCAAATTAAAAAAAAATTAGAACTGAACTGTGAATTTAAAATAACTCCTTAAGGTCAATGACACCTCTAGTTTCTCAATGTGACAGAAAAAGAGGGTTTATGGGCTTTTAGTAAAACAGAGGAATCATCAGTGCTGCCCCACCAACCCAAACTAGGAATCATTGCCAAGAATCATGCAACCCTAACATGACGACCTCACAGAAGCACTACCTGCTCCACAAGAACTTCTTGCTACAAAAAATATCAGTGGTAAAGTCCCGTCAACTTGAACACTCATTCACAGAGCCGTTCTCAAACAGTACCCCAACTATGTCTCCCAAATTCAGAACTTAGCTTTGACCTTAAACTGAAACACAAATCTTTGTTTTTAAAATTTGTTACACAAATCTTTCTGGATCTAGCCTACAGAGGCGAGGTTGAGAGGATCGTTTTTTAAAAAAAAAAAATTAAAAAGCAAGCAACAGCTCATAAATGGCTGTAAATATATATGTTTGACTAAATATCAGTATCTGAATAATTCAACACAGACAGCATTTTGAGTCAGAAGTGAGTAAGTCAGAGTTAATTCCACCTCAAACCAAATGTTCAGGAATGTGAATATCAGCTGAACTGAAAATCCTTCTAAGACATCCAAATCCTTTGATAAAGAACAGAAAAATTACACTTTTTCAGAGAGCCAGAATTTTACCTTAGAAACTCTTAGCCCATATTTAAAGTAAAGCAGTGCTCTCAAAGCTGCATTTCAAAACAAGGTTCCATCTCATTTTTTATAGAGCATATCAAATTTAATGAGCTTTCTTAAAAAGTAAAAATCAAGTGACTAGAATTTCACTTTCCCCTCAATGGGTTTACTTCATTCACATTTGAAAGTGGAGAAATTTTTAAGTATATTAAATTGTTAATTTCTCCTGCTTCTCCATTAGAAACTTACTTCTAGAAAGAAGACACTATTTATTCCCTTAGTAATTGAAAATCAGAAAGAGCTCCATCCAAATCTTTTCCAAGGGGCAGAAGCCAACATACAGGAAGAAAAATTAAACTCTTTTAACAGGTGCAGACAAGGTACACTCCTGCTGTGGTAGTTGCATACAAGTATGGGCTGGTGTGCAAGGATGGGTGACAATATGAAAGCAAGTTTCATTAGTTCTGCTACTAATGGAACAGTTTGTTTCAGCTTATAAATATTCTAGAAAAATGTAACAACTATTAGAACCTTTGAAGATTATATTTGATCATTAAAGTGTGAAATAGAGAAATTTATGTCTGTTTTAATTGAAAAGCCTAATGCAACCTTTATGGTAGAGTTACCTCCTGATATATCTTTAAATGTCTGCAGATGTTTCTTCTGCTGTGCATATTTTACGTACTCCAAGAGATTCTAACTAGGAGAAATAGATGGTGAGGACAGAGAAAAATTAATGGAGATTCAATTAAGATGTTCATAATTAACACTTGAGAGTGATCACTTTGTCCTTTCTACCTTTTCTAGTTGTATAAAACAAAGGGGAAAAAATAGTGCAATCCTAAGGAGGTTATTTTAGTACTTCTGGGGGGAATACTTCTCCACATAATGTATACTCAAAGTGTAGACTCAACTCTTCAAAACTTCACCTGAAGCACTAAACAGAATTCTTCTATTGTAACTAGTCAAGTTTGTACTCATGTGAGATAAAGTTAATGAAGCTGCAAGTCCTCAAGCATCAAAAGACAATTGTGCTCTTTGATGCGTCTGATGTCATACAAACCTTGTGCACAAACCACCTTGCCCCTGGAGACTGTAAGTTATAGGGTCAACACATGAGCTTAAAACCATTGCCCCTTGTCCTGTCACTCCAAGCCTTGGAAAAATGTCTCTTTCTCTCTCTTCTATAAGCTCCATCTAAGTATTGAAAGGGCACAATCAGGTCTCCCCAGAGCCTTCTCATCTTCAGGCTGAACAGACCTAACTTTCTCAGCCTGTCACCAAAGTGCTCCAGTCCTCTGAGCATCTTCATGAACATGCTCTGGTCTCACTCCAGCAGGCCCACATCCTTCTTAAACTGAGGAACTGGACACACAACTCCAGGTGGGATCTCAGCAGGGCAGAGGCACAGAATCCCCTCCCCTGTCCTGCTGGCCATGCTGCTTTGGATGCAGCCCAAGACACCATTGGCTTTCTGGGCTACCAGTGCACATTACTGGGTCATGTCCAGCCTCTCATCCACCAGTAACCTTAAATCCTTTCCCTTAAGGCTGCTCCCAAACCCTTCACCCTTGAGCTTGTCTTTGTACTTGGGATTGCCCTGACCCAGGTACAGGATCTAGCAATCCTAGTCTACATATATATATATATATATATATATAAATATAATCACAACTGTGTGTCCAACCATCATCACACTGAGATGTACAACTCATGGGGAGCATATTGTGAGTTAGACAGATCCCTCACTATTTGCATGGGAAAATTAGTATTCCTTTCTCCTCAGATTCAAGCTGTAGTCAGGAGAATCACATCAGGTTTCCACAAAAGCTCTTGCCTTGAGTTTGATGGCACAAGTTGATCATAAAACCATTAGATACTGGTTTTTTTTAGATCAAAAATGTTTTTAAGAAGTAACATAGGAAACCTGTCTTCACTACAAAATACCTGTTTGCATCATCTAATGGACAATTGCTGGCTGCACTACTGAAACCTTTGAGCTCTTTGGTCCATTTGGAATACTTTGAATACTCTGTCAGAAGAGATGTGGTGCATTCAACTCACTAATTGAGGTCAAAACAAGTGCAGCAGCAAAAATCCCACTTCAGTATCTGATAGCTTTTCCACAGCTTATGGAAGGTGGGGCGGTGACTTCTGAATGGGACCTTAGACAGATGATTTGATAGAAAAAAGAAAAATAGCTGTTGGGTGGCACATAGTCACAACTTCATTTTAACTGGTGATTTAAGGCTAGGAAATACAATTTGCATCCTTACTGTACAATATAGAAAAATGTCATGACAGCCAGTATACAATGAGATACTAGAGGAGAAGCAAATTCTGAAGAAAGGACTTCAATCATTAATACAAACCCCTATGACTCAGGCAGTCTGGACATGGGGCAGGAAAACTCCATCTTTTAAAAGTTCATAGAAAATAATATCCCTATAATTTTCTACAGAGGATTCAGAAATCTAATGTTTATATAAAGTGCTCCATTTTGCAAATTCTAGATACTACTGGTGACCATTGATTAATGTGATAGTGGGACTATAAGTTTTATATAATGTTTAAGGGCTTGAATATAGAACTTCATGATAAGTTTGGGGTTGTCTTTTTAAAAGGCAATTTTATGAAATTAAATTGAGAGCAGGACAACCTAGCAGTTCTGTGATTTCACCTTATTCAGATACCAGGAAGCAAAGCAGTGTGGGACCAATCAGACTGCAAAGAAAACCTCTCTTCAAGGACACAGTATCTCTGCTTTATCTTTATCATTTCAAACATCACTGTTCTTGGATAACCTGTCTTCCACAAGTTTTCCTTACATCATAATATTTCTTCTTACTTCCGTTATCTGGGGATTCTCTTGTACATATTTCAAAACCTAAAATTTATATACAGAATTAATTTTTTCATCTACAAGATAAGAGAATGAAATAGTATTATCAAGACTCAAGAATATTATTAGAAGTGGGAAATATTTTAAATTGTTTTGATGGAAAATTAAATTTATGAGATTTAATTTGCAGTCAAATCTGCTGTGAAACCACTTACTATTTTATAATTACAATAACACACTTAAACTGAAAAGTGAATTGAAAATTAAAAGCAGATGCTTTGTCTCTTCTGGCATTCTCAGAATACCTTGGTTTTATAACAAAATTAGTCTCTCTCTCCACATATTATGATTTTAAAAATAAAATTTATTTCAGAAAAGTATTGGGATAAAATGGGATAATTTCCCATCAGAAACATATTGAATACTTAATGCATTTTAAATTATCATGCTTTTTTTTTTTTGTATTGAAGATTTTTTTAGGATTTTTGTACTCTTTTGGATAGCTTTTTCACTCTGTTCATAATTTATACCAATTCAATTCTTCTGTTTTGAAGTAAGGTATTAAAGATTCTACATAGCAAAGCAGTGACTCTCAGCATGTGAATCCAAGAGAAAGTCTTTTCCAGAATTTTGATTTTGGGAATAGAATTATGCTTCTCTATTAAGTGATTTTTTTACTAGTTTTGCTGGCATTTAAGGTCTTATAAGGGATCTGGAAACCCCTGTGAAGGTCAAACCTTCTGCTGGTTTAATTAATGTTCAATTAACTATTCAAAGAACCTTTTTCTCAAAGAGTCTGAAACCTAGGATAGTCTAGTTCTAGTTGGTCAGACTTACCTCCTTTTTCAGCACTGTCAAATTGATTCTTGAATCATTTATGCCTCCAGGGTTTCTATCAGGTCATTCTGTAGAAAGTCAAATGAAGGGTTAAATGTCTAACACAGAGAGATCCCACAGAAGTTAGAGATTTAAGCAAATGAGAAAATCAGGGTCTTTCCTGTCAGTAAGATACAATCTAGACAGCAGTGCAGATCATATGTGGGTCAAACCAGTCTCTTAAAATGCCTGATCTGTTGAGGGCTGTCCAGTAGACATACCCTGAGGAATAACTCTGGGATTTCCTTAGTACTGTTTGCATCAAAAAGTCTCAGAAGTATGTTGAAGGGGGGGAGCTACTCTAGAAGCACATGTATAAATGAAAAAGATCTTAGGCAAATGTCCTAACAAACAGACTAGAGTCAGGGAGCCAGCTGTTGCTGCTTCTCTCACTTCCTGGATGCTTTACATTTTCTGCATATTGGTTAAGTGCTGGAAAATATGGGTCTGTAACTTATTCATATGCTCTGGCAACCAGATTTTAAGACTGATGCTTATCAGCCAAGCATCTTCAAGTCCAATAGTTACATGAAAGTTTCTCTTTGAATCTAGGCTAATTATATTATTGGACACCTATAATATATATTATATAATATATAATATCTTATATATTATATTACACATATATTATAGTATGCAGCACTTTTTTCCTTCCAAATCGCAAATATATACATAAGAGAAGTTAGACTGTTTTAAATATGAGCATGCAGATGGTAGTTTATAGGTATGTTTATCTGCATTTGTGTTCAAGCCTTTATTATAAACTTTTCATTAGCTAAACCAATACTAATATTTAACAGACAATGAAATAATACATTCTTCCACGGGAAATTATGTCTTTGAAGGCAATTTTTTCCCATGTTATTCTTTTCTCTCTGACCAAAACTACATTTGAGTCATTAAGATGAAGAATTTTCCCTTTTAAATCAATGAAGGTTTCAATTCTGATTTCACTGTGAGAATGGTAACAGCTTGTGAATTACAGGTTCCTGTACACCTCTTTGACTCAGATTTTTCAGCAAAGTCAGGCACAGCAATGCAGGAATAGCATTGTAAATACAAAGGTGATTGTTCTGCCAGCTAGGTGTAAATTGTCCCAGCAGTGCACAGTGAAGCCTTTCTTTCATGTGTAAATTAATTGCAGTAACTATCAAACTACAGCTGGTAAGGCAGCCAGCTGGGCATAAATGGGAATTCCAGACTGCCAGAGTCTTCCTGCTGGAAAAACAGCATCTTCACAACGTGAGTCTTCAGCTGCTGGAGATGAAAAACCAGAGAGGGAAATTGCCACCTCACACACCTGACTTGAAAGTGAGCATCTGAGTTGCTGATACTCTAGATAGAGCCAAAAGCACAACACAGAAAAATTCTTCATGGCTGGTTATATGACAGCACAAGATCAAATGTTTGAGGTTTCATGGTTTCTCATGAAAACTGAACTTGAACTACATTGCCTCCAAATAGAACTGCTAGTTTCTACAGCTTTTATACTTATTTATCCCTTCAACCACTTTTTTTCATCTTTTGCATATGGAGATGAACACCAGCTAAAAGAAAACAATTATACAACAGAGTGGCAGCCCCATGATACAAGGTCTTCAACAACAGTAATAGGAATTTTGGGATTTTTCCTCTTCGTACATACTCCTGCATCTCAGTGACACAAACATCCTTTGAACAGGCTCACTGAATATGCATGAATCAAAATAAATCCTGAGGAAAAAAGTTATTACAGTCAAAATATTAAGTTGAGCTGTGAACCTCAAGCAAACATACTTCTTTTCCAGAAACCTCATAAAATGTAATTCTACTACAGTATCAAAAATATATTTAAATTTTATGAAATTTAACTCTAATTGAATTTCAAAATTGTGTTTTTATTGCAGTCATTTACTGATCACTTAGTGTTCAGATAGATACTAAAAAGGCCAGTTATAGAAATGATAAATAATGATAAAAAATGTCTCTTCAGCTTCAGAAAAAAACCCAATCAATCAGAGTCCTAAGTTTAATTTATTTCTGCACAATAACACAGACAATGGACTTCCTTTTTCCGTTTTAGGAAGTTTCTCACTCCAGCAAAGCTGACACAGGGAAGTGTAAACCTCTAAATCTCAGCATAGACGACAAGTGTGGATGGATTCAGAGCTTAAACCAAGGTGGAACACAGAGTAGAAACCAGCAAGTTCATTTATGTCCTGTGTGCCTGTGAAGAAGGGGGTTGTTCCTGGTTGAAAACACACTGATGAGAACATCTGTGCTGGACACTTATCTCCCTTTCCCTTTTCTTTTAAATCCTGAAAGTTCATTTGTACGGGATCTGGTTGTAGAGAAAGCTGATTTGGAAAAGCATTTTCTAGGCTATGCTGATCATCCAAGGTATAAATAACAAATTGAGAATAACCTTTCCTGGAATAAAGCTTTCATCAATCAAAACAAGGAGGAAACACATCCACTCATTTACAAACACAGAGCACATAATCTATTTTTGCTTCTTTGCACCTGCTCACTTGACAATCTATCACCAAACAGGGACGAATGCAGTTGTGATGAGGAATTAAGAGTACAGATCTCATACTGTTGAAAATCCCCAATGGGCTTGTCCACTTTTAAAAAATTGCATTAATTAAGAAAATTTATGTCAATATGTCTGACTCAAGATTGTGCTTGTCTGTGTCAGCTGCTCCTATACCAAGCCTAGTGATCATTAATTTAAGTTTTCAGGATCATATATAAACATGCCCGCAAGCCTAGCTGTAATTACACAATAACAGCACAAACAGCCTCTAGAAGTTCTACTAGGACCATATTTTCAATATATAATCCCTATCCCTGGAAAAAATGTTAGCCTACAAAAATACCAGCATTTGAAAATAACTAAGAAGCTGACCTCTTCAAATAACTTATGAAAGAAAAGAAGAAAAGGAGGAAAAAAAAAAAGTCAAGGCCAGAAGAGAATGGTGAAGGATTAGAGGCCTTGGAGCCTGAAAGAGGAGGCTTGTGGATTTAAACTGCTGGTAATTTACAACTTTAACTTCCTAAGGCGATTTTGAGTTATTTTAGATAGATGACAAGAAGCATTTTTTTATGCTTGAGTTAAAAATGTTTCCAAAATATCTGCCCCTTTTTCTTGACACTGAATATCCATTTTGACCACAGAAAAGAGCATATTCTTTAAGAAAGCTCAATGACAAACATAACAAAACAAATAATCAAATGAAAAGAAACCCCTAAGTAAAATAAAAATGTTTATCCAGAATGGAGTCAGTGATTCATATACCCCTCTAAGCTCAATTAGATCTCTCAAGATGCATTCCTCAATTGCAAAATAAAATGTAGTGGAATATACCCTCGGGACATTAAGCCAATTTTCATCACTTTAGATGTTGCATGGACAGAAGACAACAGGCATGAAATTGTTCATTTAATCAAAATATCACTTTTCCATTACAATCAGTTTTGACAGAAAGTGATTGATTATCAAAAATTAAAGAGCAGAATTGCAACGTCACACTTATTTGTGAATTGAAACATCACAAAATAGCCACTTGGTAATTCTTCCTGATATACAAATCCTTTAGTTAAAAACAGAAACAAGGTTCAAATATGCTCCCAGCAAAAGTGTCCCTTTAGCTACTATTATCTATCTCCCCACTCACATTTGCATCCTTCCTTCCTTTACCTTGTAAAAAGGTAGGAACTTAATACAACATTCATCAGAAAAAAACAGTTTTCTTGGATTTTGTCTTAAAAAAAAGAAAAAAAAAAAAAACACCAAAAAAACCCACACAGCTACTCTTAAATAACTACTAATTCTGATTCTCCCTATTTAAATTCAAGGAACCAAGTGGATGGTGATCAGACAAAACCAGTTCTTGATATGCATTTTAAAAAAACATTTAAATCACTAGAAGGTGTAGGACAGACTGCACTGCCAAAAAAACCTTATGGAAATCGACATCTTCTTATAGTGGTATAGACCTCCTTATGAACTATGTTGGTTTGACAATGTGCTTGTATATATACTTGCCAATAAGGCATTTACTCATAGAATAACACAGTAAAATAGAAGCTTCTCTCTACAAATATATGTGCATATTTTGTATAAATATTTAAGGTATTGTATATACACATATCTACAGACATACCTTTACACAGGGGCAGCAGCAATTCCTAATTATGTTGCGTGAACATTACAATGCACTCCAAATATAAATGTGAGTTTTCAGTGTATCATTTCAGTCCAAAAAGCTCAAAAAATCAGCAGAAGAGAGATAATATTCTCCTTATGAGCAAAGTGACCTTTTTTCTACAGTATTAAAAATATTTTCACAACATGCATGTTACATATAATTTTTAGAACAGACATTTAATTTACCAAATGTATTTGAATAACTATTAGGAAAACAAATTTAACTTCTGAATGACCAAAACATCTTTGTGACATTATATTATCCAGGAAATGAGATCAACAATTAAAAAAAAATTGTTTTCACATATGAAAACACTGCTGACAGCCACAAAGCTAATTTATTTCAAGAGCTATCAAGTAGCTGCCAGCAAAGAGGACATTTTGACCATTGTGAATTTTATAAATTTTTTATTATTATTTTTAAGATCTGTATCTGTCTTGCCTCTTAACAGAATCTCACAAGGGAGGTTCTTAGAAAAATATCTTGCCCATTCTCGCCACACAGCACCAATCTACCACTTTCCATCTCTCCCAGAGAAGAAAATATATAAGGGAGAAACAAACCAACAAACAAAAAAAATAATGCAAATGATGAAGTAAATAAGAGAATTCAAAATATAAAGGAAAAATAAACCAAAATATCACCCTCAGAATTTTGTCTTTATCAATGAACCTCAAGTCAATTTTTACCAAGGTTCTTTGGACATTTCTGTGGTTAGCAGCCAGAGCAATGAGTTCCACCCTCCTTCCATGAATCAAATCACATTACATTTTCAACATTACTTGAAGACCATTTCTTACTGCAGTATTCACTGCTGAAGCATTGCATCCTCCCACAAGATATACCCAGCAAAATTGTCATATCTATATGAAAAGAAACTAATAACAACAACTGTTTTATCGGTTGGCACAGCAACAAACCTCTGATAGGAATTACCAGTGCTTCTGCTTTAACCAAGAACAGTTTTGGAAGAGAAAGTTCATTAGCAGGCAGGTCAAATTGACCAAACGATCAAACTGTTTTCAAACTTGCAGGTTACACCTTGAAGAAATCATGAAACATAGAAATACATTATTAAAAATTTATTATCAGTGAACATACAAGGGCTACCCAGTCTACTGCTCGGTAGAGAGTAACCAAGAAAGTCGTACTACTGAACCAAAATAATATCACAGAGTTAGAACAAGTAGACGAGTACTGTACATATTTGCTTGGACTTGACTGCAGCTAATCAGGGTCTGAAAAATGCACAGATCTCCCAGAGAACAGTCATTCACTGTTGTTTTCTCAGTCCAATGCATACAGTCTGGGGTGATAAATACATTAACAAATAACATATTTAATTTAGCCTTCAATATAACCAGCTGTTTCTCAATATGGGCCTTGTGACTCTGTTTTTTGGCTGAAAATACATTTGTTTGCATTTACAATGTATTCATGCCCAGGGTGCACTTCTGCAATGAATTGGATTGCTCTGAAGGGAACAAACTTTGGAAGACAATCATAAGAAATACCCAGTTAATGAGGAACACGTTACCAAAACTAAACCTCTTCAAGACCTCTTAGATGAAAGACTGATGAGTGATCAGATTAATCATACTGCCAACTATTTTATCCAGCATTGTGGATGAGTAGGCAGCCACTTTAAAGAGGAGACAGACATTAAATTAACTTGCAGATGGCTTTGTTTCCTCTAATCAAAGGGCTGTTGAGGATGGTTTGAACAAACTTTTGTCCTGTAGCAAGGAGTCCCAAAGAGAGCTACAGGCTGTGTGTTTCAACTTCATAAGAAAGTTGGTTGGAAGAACTGTAAGACAACGAGCTGACAAGAGTGACATCTGTAGACTGATACTCTGATATGTGCTCTTTTTCAATCCAATAACACTTGACAATCTAATTTCTTTTTTTCAGATTGTCTCAGGATTAAGATTGATTAAATCAACTTTGTTCATTCCAAATTAAGTAGGAGTGACATTTATTGTCATGGGAAGGGATAGAGTGGTGTCTCTGAAAATCTTTTGGTAGATGACACAATTTCTTGCTAAATTGGTTCAGAGGCACTACAGGCCTTTGGGCTTTAAAAAAAGGATTCTCAAAGAACTGCACAGACTTGAACCACTTATTTCTCATTACTGATCGGAGAGAAAAAGTAATGGGCTTTCTATGTTGTATTTGACCAGCTCACTCAAGCTTGCAAGGATTGTCTTACCCTACAGTGGACAGAACTGAGCTAGTAAGAGAGAGCACAGTCATTCTAACTGTAAGCAGATTTATTAATGCAAACTTCTGGTAGGCATTTGGATCCAAATGTGCTGAACAAGAGCTTTCCACAGGCAATGTTTTGTCTTACTTCCTGGTTTACTACAACCCCAGGACACAACAGTGTTATTATTGAGAGGCATAGTAAGTCACCTGGGAATTGAAAATCTATTAAACCATTTTCAGAAACATAGGTATGCTTTAGCAAGCTGAGTTTGCAACTGCAGACTGGTTGTTCACTCTTTTCATCATCTTCTGGATATTTAGATGAAATATGACCTCTTGAGAAAACAAGACAAAAAAATTAAAGGTGATACTTCGTCCTAAACACTGTGCCTTTCCTCATGCAGCAGCAGCAGTTCAGCATTTTCCATCAGTCATGCAGAGCTTCACTTACAGAACCTGTGCAGCAACAATTTCACGCAGTGCTTTGAAAAACCTAAAAGCTAACATTGAATTCTCTACATACAAACTATTATTCTGTGTTTACTTCATCTTTTTTTTTTTTCCCTACAGATACTGTGTTCCTCTCCATCTATCTGATTCACAAAGGACTTTGAAATGACTGCTTCATAAAATCTCAAGGAAAGAAATTTCTAAGAAACAAGCCAGCAACAGAATAAAATCTGAATGGAAGACACAGCTTTTCTCTTTTGCCATTTCAAAAAGTCAGAACCTCAGGGGAGAGGGCCATATGATAAAAGTCAATCCTATGAAAGGGAGATGATCCTCTTAAGATGCTATTTACTAATAAGATGACCACCTCTTCTACAGTCTATCCTGTTTCACACTCAGTAAGTATTTGAAGACATTTCTTCTATGAACACATTTTATTCTGTCATGTCTAGTCAGACAACTGAATGATTAAATATGAACTTGTCCCTGAACACCTTAAAAGATCATAAAACAGCTCCACAATGTATTATCATCCAGCATCCCTGAGGCAAGAAAAATGAGAAGAACAAATATTCATTCCTCTTCTATATGTTGAATAATGGGCTGCCACATTAAGAAAATTCTCTTTTTTTACAGTAGAGACACAAGTTTTCAAGACAAACAATGAAAGATTTCATTTGCCTGCTTTTCCTCAGCAAAATCAAATACATTTTTGTTTGTAATGATTTTTGAAAGTTCATTCTAGATTTAGATTTAAAAACCCCAGACTATTAACAAACAAAAAAGAAAACCCTCTCCCTGCTCTCAAAAACTCTGAAGAATATAATTTTAGATTTCAGATTAAGGGTATGAATTTAAATTAAGAACTCTAGAGACAGGTCACCTTCTAACAGCTACCCTGGGGAAAGTGGGACAGTACTGAAGAGACCAATTTCCATGCATACGAAGCCAGCAGACTTTTAAGCTCCCCATTTCCTTCTTGATAAAGCTCAAGCAGTCTTGCATCAGCTCCCAAGCAAAAATATCCACTCTTTTCTGCTTATTCTGACCTCATTAGCATTCTGTCAATTGTTTAAGAGGAGATTCTTTTTCATTGTAAATTCTGTTTCAA
The DNA here is from genome assembly GCA_013398615.1 of Brachypodius melanocephalos. Taxonomy (NCBI): domain Eukaryota; kingdom Metazoa; phylum Chordata; class Aves; order Passeriformes; family Pycnonotidae; genus Brachypodius; species Brachypodius melanocephalos. The sequence goes on from VZSR01003807.1 coordinate 22,868,898, forward strand.
ACTATACTGTCCCCCACCCCTGCTTCCCTTTGAGGGCCTTTAATTGTGCAGACTACAGACATTTGACAAGCATGGCAACTACTTTGATTTAATGCCACAAGATTATTTGTGTGCTACTTTAAAGAGCAAATGTGATTAAAACCAAAACCTTGAGCTCCAGGACTCAATAAATAAGCTGCAGAAACAGCAGCGCAAAACGAACATTTCCAGTAAAGGACTGTTTCACTTAGAAATTTCAAAGAAAAATGGCAATAAAAAATCTCTGCCTATGTCTATAAAAGAATATGCATACACACTCTCCAGTCATAAAGTAAGATGTTCTCAAAATCTGGATCCCTGAAATGCACGTGTTCAATACAGTCAAGAGAAAGGAAAGCATTTCAGTTAAAAGAAACCTTCTGTCTGCTATACAGCTGTGCCTAATTTATACTGCAATAATTATGCAGGTAAGGCAATTAAATTTCAAACTGAAATCACAGTATTTTGCTGTTGTTTTGATTGTAATTATATGCCTATCAGAACACAGTCTCGAAAAAGAGAAGTTTTTGGGGTAATTTAAGAGAGGTTTTTATTCTACAGTAGTGAACATGGACAAACATTATTGCAAGGAGTTGGGGAAAGAAGGTTTCCTTCAGTGCTAATGACTGCAGTCTTATTTCCATAATGCTCTTTTTGAAGTGTACAAACACTTGAATTGAAGCCTGTGACCATGAAATCCCTCATCTTCCTTACTGAGTTTGAACACAAAATAGTAGTTGTTAACTTTTTTCTTAAGTAGTCAGTTCTGAACATCTGAAAAAGAGGCAATGTAGAGGTGAGTTTTACAGTACTTTTAGGACTCCAAAATGTTTTATGAGCACATGCAAATTATTACAGTACCACAGAGCCACGCAGACACATCTTAGAGGAAGAAATGCAATTAGTTAATACCAAACTGTACCTCAGTACATTTGCTTAGGTCATGAAAAATAGTTGAATTACAATATAAAAATAGGAAATCATTAAAAGATGGATAATTTAACTGGAAACTGCTAGAGAAACTTGTTAACCTTGCCCATCCTTTAGGCATTGAATCAGCACCTGACCAGAAGCCCTGTTAGGATGGGTATAAGAAGCTGGTTTCTCCAGGCATGAAGGAATAGAACAGCCCAGAGCTGGGAGGGAGGGAATCCTGATCACCCAGTCAGGGACATGAGTCCCTGCCCCAGCTGCCTTAGGATATCCCAGGAGAGTTTGCTCTCCAAGGACTGGGAATAACATCAATCTCTGACTCATCAGGATACCCTGTCTGAGATCACCTATGGACTACAGGCTCACTGCTGGGTCAAGTGTATTTATTTCCCAATAACGAACTTTTGTCCTGGTCAGACAAGGAGGGGAATAAGATGAGGCCCTCAGTGCTGTTCATGAGAGTGTGAGTGTCTCTGTCTGTACTGATCTGTGTGGCTGACTGTGTTTTTGTGTAAATAAACGCGTGTGTGTGTGCATCTACTGGAGCTATATGCTCGGTTCCCTGCTGGCTGGACCTGGGACATGAAGCTAGGGCAGCATTGCAGCATTGCCTCTATGTACTGCATTCCTGATGTACTGCTGGATACAGCAAGTCCTCCGAGGCCAAAACCCCAGCCATCACTGAGGAGTACTCGTCAGGTGCCCTAAAATTTATTTATATAACTCTCCAAATTATTTTTGGCCAGGTCAAAAGTAAACTGTACTTCTTGGTGTGTGGGTAACATGCAATCACCTTCCTTTTCCTTACTCTTTAAATAGCTTAAAAACCGTGTTCCTATTCTCATACACCTCACTTGCTCAGGAGGTGACAGAATTAAGATGTAGTGAAATCTAGAAGGTGAATGTCCTAAAAATGGAAATAAACTCTCCCACAAATCAGTCCATAACAGGGCACAATTTTATTTCTGTAAAAGCACACACACACACACAATATATATACACATACATAAACTCTCAACTTAACATATGTATATGTACATGTACACTATATGTGTCTAAATAAAGAAATTAAATAAGAAAGAAAAGACAATGCTGGCTGTGTATCCTCTCCACAGTCAAGGAGTTTTGAGGGTTTAGATCAAGGACAGTTTGTTATAAGAAAGTAAGCCCACCACTGAGAGCAAAACAAAGAAAATTAGCATAAACTATATTCTATTTTCAGTTGCTTAGTACAATTCTATTTTTCAGTCTGAAAAGGGTTTCACTGTGTCAGGCCAGATCATCTCCCAGCATGATGTGACCTTCCTTCAGGCTGGTCACTCAAGTGAAGTCACAAAGTTTCTAGGGCACTTCATTTTAACTGCAGTAGTTTGAGGCTATTTTAGACTCATATTAGCAACTTCCTCTGATATGGGTTGCATAAGCATTTCCCATCGTGTTGTTCTCTTGAGTTTACTCTAAGTCAAAGTTGCATGTGTGTATGTAAGGACAATCAAACATGCTCATCTGAGAATCACAGCAAATCACTAAAATAGAGAAAAGCAAGTGTAAAAGACTTTATGTGAGCCCCCAGGTATTAATTCAGTGAAACAAAGTGTTTGCTTTCTGAAATTAAGGTGGAATCTTGGTTGCATTTCCACTGAAATAGGGAAATAAGAGAGATCCTGATCTTTCAATCAGGACCAATGGCCATCACTGGAAATTTTGGCCCCCGACACATAGTGAAACACATAGCAGAGTCAATGTGCACCTTGCCAGGTAAATCTGGCTGTGTGACTACTTCATTGTCAGTGGAACATTAACACAATCAAGTAAATCCTTCAAACATAAGCATTTGCTCAGTTACAAGTAGAGTTTATCTTAGATGTTTAATACCTGTAATTTGTGAGAGGGACAGAGACTTCTCAAAAACCAAGACCATCCATGCATTATTTTTTGCCTGTAAGAATGAAAGTTTCTCATCCTCGCAGACTAACAATGATGACAAATGCTCAGATTTAAAAGAAGCAGTAAGTAAAACTAACTAATACCAATCAAATAAATGACCCCCCTCATTTTTCAAGGCAGCTTTGTTTTCATCAATCAGAAAGAATTCAAATAAACTGAGCATTATTTAAAAGGCAAACAAAGGAGTTGTGTCTGAACTAGAGCACAGGGAAGAAATGAGGCATGTCATTCCCATTAAGTTATGTTCAGCATACACAAACAAGGAGAGTACTTGCTATGTTTTTTTAGCAAATGGTCTTTGATGCCTTTACTTGTATATGCTGTACTGACTCACCTATGTTTTTATTTATTTTCTCTCTTCTCCTTGCATGAAATACTCCCATTTACCTTGCCCTGTCTTTTACATAAAACCAGGTCTGAACAAGAGGAATCCTGAACCCCCTATAAATGCATATGATTAATAATCATATAAAAGGTAACAATCATCCATTAGGTAAAAATCCCACCTGCAATAAAACTCAATTTTTTCAACATGACTGGCACTTGTCTAATAGGCCTATTGTGTTTTGGCTTTTTTTCAAATCTCTTCATCTCCCTATTATCCTACCTTCTCATGATACCCATAGATACACTACAACAATCTGTATGGGTAGCTACTGAAATTATCAAGAACATAGTCAGCAATTGTTTACCTTTACAAAAAAAAAAAATTTTGCTTTCAGGTGGAGTCTTGAATTCAAATTAGTACTTAATTAGGAAAACTTGGTATGTCTGATCACTCCAATTTCAATACTAAACTATATCCTTAAAATGCCCAGGAAAAGTTTCTGAACTTCAATATGAAATTCTTTGAGTAATTTCTTTAAGAATGACTGAAAAAATGAGTCTGATTTATTTAGAAAAGATAAATCTATCCTGCATGAAGATTCAACAAGCTGATAAAGTTCCACTACTCTTATATAGAACTTGGTTAAAACATCAGAAAAAAAGGGTTTCATGAGAGGCCCTAAAAGATATCAGCTCTCAATTTACAACTACTGAAGTTGCCAATAAAAATGGACAATCCCATCTCTAGAGTTAAATTTCTCTACCAATAAGCAAATGATTATATCATTTCATATAGTACCCACAGAACAATGGTGAAAGGTGCTAAATTATGCAATTATTGAAGTAATATTAAACAGCAGATTTGCCACAAAGGTTCATTTTCATTCACAGAGCAACTTAAATTCTCTATTTCAGAGAACAGAGCCTTCACAACTTCAAAGCAAAGGTGCAAGAATCACAGAGTATTTGGAAGTGGCAGGGACTCACAAGAACAAGTGAGACGCACTCTTGAGTGAATGGCCTGTACAGGGATCAAGCCCATGACCCTGGCGTTTTTAGCACCATGCTTTGACCAACTGCACCAAACAAAATCCAACAGCCTCGGGCATTGCCATAGTTCAGGCTTCATCATGAAAACAAGCCAGCAAACAGTGATGATGATTCTGATGCCCTAAGTTTTATCTTTCTTGTTCTTGCCTAGGTGTGTAGACTCATATTAAGTGCTAGTAAGCTCTCCTCACAGAGTAGGTGGACAAAACAAATCTTTTTCCTGATGAAGACCAGAAACAACTTTCAGGCCTAAAAGCACAAACAACAGCGGACATGAAGAGAGGAACAAGAAGAATGAAATCTCACAGCCTGAAGATATAATTGGACAATTAAACCCCAATATGCAAATGGACCAAAACTTATAAAAATGTAAGACCTCATGACTGATTAGCCATTTTGTGACCATTTTAAGTCCATCTTGGGTGTAGCCCTGGCCAGGCTCTTGTTCTGTCCAAGTTTTACCCTAAAGGCCTTTCAATAAATATCTACTTTATTCTCTAGCTTCGTCCAGTCTCTGTTTCAGGTCAGACTTCTCAAGGCATCAGTTCTTCATGATAACAAAAATATTTTCTCTCCCTTACACTTCTCACTCACAAGACCTAGGTAACCATTTTTTGAGGATAACATTAGGCAAGGCTCTCCCTTTTCCCAACCTGGCCATTGCTGAGGCTCAAAGTTCTCCATTCTAAGTGCTCTCTGCCAGCCATACTTTCACAGCTCCACCTTAGGTGGATCACTTGGCTTTCTCTTTCTCCCAAACCTAACTTTTCTTAATACAATTAAACCAAATTTTATGGTTTATTTATTTCTCAATATAATTAAACCAAAGAATTTTATAGAGGCTCTGTCTAAATTTTGGAGACTAGAGGTAAGAAGTAACCAGTAGGCAAACTAAGAGGAAGATACTTCCTGAAGCATAATTCATTTGAAATTAAGGCAAAGTACAGTATTTTAAAAATCTATCATGTGCCATAGTGAGGGCTTAAGGGTGCACTTCTGGGCTTCCAAATGGAATGGCTAATTTTCCAAATCTTTCGCTCTTCCACAATGTACAGAAAGTCTTGTCCAGTTTAGCTGACTATCAAAAAGCAATTAGAATTATATCTCCAGCAATAATACATTTATAACTGGTTCTGAGTCTTAGCCCATTAAGCACCAAATTATTCTGACTTTTTTAATGCTTCAGCTCATGAAATTTTTAATTTGTGCAAAACAAGGAGAAATGAGTGCATATGTTTTATACATACGGAGACACAAAGGAAAATTAAATATTGACTGCCTTTTTCTCCTCTAAGCCCACTGTTTATTTAGGCCTCTATATGGTCTTTTATCTCAATTACATCCTATTTTATTAGCTTTCATAAGTATTAAGTATCAAACATATTAATATAAATAACATTAATGAAAATTACAACCCTCTCACATATATATATATAAAAATATTAAAAAACCCAAATATTTTTAAGGTATCAGTGAATACCTTATCTTGCTGATACTTTAAGTTGCCTCATATAATTGTAAGACAGAAACCATTTTTTGCAAGAGTGAAAACCCCAAACTACTATATACTACCGAAAAAGAGGAATACATAAGTAGAAATACAGGTTTATACAAACTCAGACAGTGATAGGCTTAATAACAGAAAACAAATCAAAAAAAGTGGATCTCCACAAGCTGACGTAGCCTGGCAATGAGGCATGTGGTACAAGACGTTTTCCAAGCAGCCTTGTAGTGGAGTTCCAACAAGACTGACATGCGAAGACTTTTGGCCTTTGAAATAAGTTGTTACAGAAAATCGCTTGCAGTTAATTGGTAAAACTGTGTCAGGAAGAAGACAATAAAGAAAAGGACAAGCTCAAGAAGTAGTCCTTGATGTACTAGGGAGAGAGAATCTTCAGCTGCTTGTGTACATCTGCCAGAGGAACAGTAGCTGCTTCCAAATGACTGCACTCTTTGGCCTTGCAGAGGAAGGAGTGGGTAATTTCTATTAACAAAATATTTCTGTTGACAACAGAAATTAAAAACAACATGGACAGCTTTTCAGGGTCCAGGTTGAATAGATAAGACTGGCAGCTAGAAGGAATATACAAAGACAAAAAATTCATTACAGTTCTGAATGATTTGACGATTCTTTAGAAGGAATATACATGGGAGTTCATAGGACTATTTGTCCTGCAACATTTTCAAAGCTAGAGATACACACAAAAGATTTGGCAGACAACAAATGCTGAATCCACCTTCTGAATGACTGAACATTGCTCAGAAGCAATTTTTCCCTTTATTCCAAACTGACTGCCTGGCACATCTGAGCACCTTCTTTGCCAACCACCACTGTAAAGGAGGCCAAAGAGCCAGGAAAGGAAGGGCAGAGTTTTTACTGTGCACTCACAGCAGAAGCAGATTTCTCCTGTATCCCTCACAGGAAGAGGGGCCTGTGACACAACCTTATTGAATAGCCCAGGTGGGATGTGGTTCCATTGCTCTCAGCAACATCACTACAGTATTCATCTGCATTGGTTTTGCTCTACATACTGCCCTGTCTCATTACAGTTCAATCACAATTCAGCAATGCAAGGAACTGCTTGTTATCTTCAGGAGGAATTAGCAAAAACTGGATGATGGAGCTGGTTGTATCATTTACACATTTGTTCAGTTACACAATGCTGCTCAGACAGAATTAGGTGAAACACAAAGGCCTCAGAGGACTTGACATTCCTCAGTGTTTTATGAATAGCAGAAAGACTTCTGTTAGTGATTTCCTGAAGCTGGACCAAATGGAAAGGAAGGAAAAAAACCTCATGGTTCCTAGCAGACCCCAACCTAATTCTAATATGGTTTTCTATCTCCTAACAGACTTTCCATATGCTATTTGTTAGATTTTGGAATAATAACAGATACCAGACTCCTACAAGAATAATCAAAGTCCCCAGATGAATAAAAGGATTGAAGTCTCCTGACAAATATAAAGATATTCTATTCCTAAGATTTTCCTGAGATTACCATTTGGAGCATTTCTGCATCAAAAAGCTCCCAAGATACCTACCCACTTATTATTGCCTTTTTCAAATTTTTTCCTTCTGTTTTGACAGATACTCTTTTTCTCCATTTCTTATATTCCTATTACTTAAATTAAGTTCCTTCCTTTCCCCAGGAAAACCACGGAAAAAGAAGGTAAGCCACCTAAAACTGCAAACCAACCCTGTTTTACATGTTGTCATTAACTATTCATAACTTGGCTCCCAATGTGGCAGGAACTGCCTGTTCTTTTTCCATAATACAGGATTATGCACGCTGTCTCACGGTGAGGAAGAAGGATCATTTCAGCTCAAAGCCATATGTTTCGGGCTATGTGTCTCTCTCTCAAAGGATAGGTTACTGTTTGCATTTTCAGTCATAATTCTTCAAATGTCTTGGTGAATATATCAGAATCATTTTATTGTTTGTAAGTATTTACAAGCAGCTGGCAGCGAACTATATTAAAACACATATCTGTGAGGCAAGACTAGTATGTTCCTAGGGTTTTGAGACAAAAAATCCAGTATCCAGTGACAAGATAAACATGAGGATTTTCTAAACATAACTATTTGGTGCTTGTTTAAAGTGTGGTGATGAACAGATAGACACAGAATACAATATCATAATTTAGATGGAAGTTACTGTGAAAATCACCTAGTCCAACATAAATCTGAAATCTATATTGTCTAAATATCATCTATCCCAAAAGGAACAGTACAAATGTATTTCATTTACTAAAAAAACCCAAACAAACAAAAAACGAAACAAAAAACACTAAAGCTGACAAAAAGCATAGTCAATTGAAAATATCACTTGTTCCCACCATTAACTGACTCCCACTAAACTGAGTTGTTCAGTCTATTCCTGTCGTTGTCCTTTTTTTCTGCTTATTTTTCTTATTTTCCTTTGCATAGAGGCTGACACAGGACTATGTTTTGGATTTGTGACCAAAACACTTGATAATTTGATGCTTTAGTTATTACTGAGCAGTGCATACACAAAGTCAAGTCCTTCTCTGCCTCTCACCCCACCCCATCATCACAACGTGTGTGTAGATGCTAATGGGTAGACTCTCTCTGCATCCAGCACTATCTATTCTATTTAAGATCACAGAATGATTTGGGTTGGCAAGGACTTTAAAGATCATCCCCTTCACCACAAGCAGGGATGTCCTCCACTAGACCAGGTTGCTCAGGGCCCCATCCAACCTGGTCCTGATTACTCCCAGGATGGGCTATCCACATCTTTTCTGAAAACCAAAAGGCTAGTATTAAATATCATCACAAGCCCAAAACCTGGCACACCTTCATCTTTCACAGTGTTACCTCATAATGATGTTGATGACACCCTGGGGAATTTTCTCTCCTGAGAAAAGCTCATATCTAGCGGACTGCCACTCTCAGTGCTGTGGTCAATATCACTTGTACATATTATTTTTAGAAGTGATTTGTGGCTGTGTGCTTGAAAATACAAACGGTATCTTAGCCAGCATCCATACAAAGGAGAAAGTGGTGCAGTCTTAAATTAATGGGGACTCTGCTTCAGTCCTCATTTGCCAAGTCCATCCTTAAAACAGATCTATTTCCTGAAGCATAGCCCAAAGACTATGAATATGTGTTAGTCAAAATATTTATAAATTACAAAACCAGATAAAACTTACATGACCCCACAGGGAAAGAAAAAAATCTAGCAAACCACTGAAGCATAGATAATGCAGGGTTTGCTGCTCCTCTCATTTGTAAGTGTACCAGCAGCCAGAACACTGCTGTGTACAGGGCATCGTGTTTCCTCTCTACTCCTGGGGCAAAACTCAGATTTTTTTCCTTAGCAAGATGTCAGGTTATGGAAACAGTGTTACTCAAGCTGCCAGCCTCAAGGACAAGAAGTTAAACAAAAGCACAAATGTCACTCTGCAGGGATCCTGTATGCTTTCCAAGCTGGAATTAAAACTGAAAGGCTGTAGGAAGCAGACCCCCATCAAGACCAAAGATTAAAATATAATCACTCCCATACGTGCTCTGAGTATAATACTGCATTAATGGTCTGGCATGAGCTTACCTCTAAAATGAGATTTCTCAATTAGTGAAATAGCCTTTCCTGGCAAGCTAAGGATTACTGTATGCTTTCAGAAGCCTCTTAGCATGAGCAAAATTATATATTATCAAAGTAAATTCTTTATTCAATAACTTCAAACTGAAAATTCTCTCATAGTGCAGCTTTCCAGAGGACTATGACAGACTATGCAACAAAAACACACTACTTCAGAATCGTGTCAGACCAGCAGCCTGTGAACAAGTTTGAGTTATTTCCAGATGAGGCACAAAAGCAACAATCTGAAACACAGCAAGTTCCATCTGAATATGAGGAAAAACTTTTTTACTGTGTGGGTGACAGGGCACTGGAACAGGCTGCACAGAGAGGCTGTGGAGCCTCCTTCTCTGGAGATACTCAAGACCTGACAGGATGCAAATATGTGCAGCCTGCTCTGAGTTAACCTGCTTCAGCAAGCAGTTGGACTAGACGATCTCTCCCTTCTGACCCCAAACCTTCTGTGAGCACTGAAATCCTTCACAGACTCCAACACTTATCTGTGGCCAAAAATCAAGAATTCATGTCTCTATGGGACGTGTAATTTCACCAGTAATGAGCTTTTCCCACAGTGAAAGTAAGTCTTCCCAATCTCCTTCACCTTTACTCCTAGTCTCCAAAAACTGGCATGCTCAAGTTTCCTCAGCTACTCTAAGGTTCTTCCATAAAGATCAACTCCCATTATCTGCTAATGATTTGCATCACCTTTGTGTGAAAAGGCTCTCTTTGCTCACCCTTCATTTCCATTTTCTTTCTTGCTTCCTTCTAATGAAGCCTTCTGTACGTTCAGTATCAACCCATTCACATCCTCTGAATTCCTCTCACACATCTTTCTGCTTCCTTGATTCCTCACAGCATATTTTTTGTGACTTCTCTTCATCATGAATATTTCAGCAGGCTTTTTTTGTCTGTGTTACTGTGTGATGCATTAGTTGAACTATTCAATTTTCATTAGTTTATTGTTTACCATACCATTCTTCTCCTATGTTTTCTAGAGAAATCTTTGCCTTTTCCAACCCTCCCTGTACATTGCACTTGTAACACAAGAACCAGAGACCAGAGAGACTGTCACATTATTTTCTTTTCATACCATTTTCCATTTTACCAGGAAAACCCTCATCATACCAGCAATACAACAAAATCGCCTGATTCTACTCATGTATTATTTAAAAACTTGAAGTGATATATCACAAAATAATGCGGGATGGAAATGTATAAGTGGGTCCTCATAGACTCCTAGGGCAAAGCTGATTAAGCTTCAGCAAATGAAACAGAAAACATTAAAGCTGTTTTGCTGCTGGCCCCTGTGGATAGCAGCAATTCCTCTCTGCAGATTCACTGGCTTGGTGCAGGAGTTACTCTGTGCAGCAAAAGCTTCAACCCTACTGCTTGTGCAGGTGTTGTAGTTTATAGATGGGAAATTCTCCTTCCTCATTTCCTCAACTATTTGCTCATCTGGTTCCATGTCTACAACTGTGCTTTCTTGGTTGATACAACTGAATTTTCCCCACTTAATTCAGAAAATCTAACAGCTGCATTTCAGAAAGCAGGCTTCACCTTGAGGAAGAATCTGAACTAAGCAGAATGGTAAGCAGGTATTCATTTCAATCTCACCATCACCCTCAGTGTGCTCATCTTCTCAATTTCTTTCTTAGAAGGAAGGAAAAAAGATCATCATTTTCACAATATTTTTGTTTCTGTTACAACAATAAAACTTCCAGAAGAGTAGAATAATAAATATTGTACTGATGGACCTGAAAGTAGCTGATCATGATGATCTGCTATTGCAAAAAAAAGGTGATATCTTTCAAATAAGAATAAAAATCCACTGGTGAAGGAAAGGTAGGAAAGGAATTGTTCTGTACTTCCAACTTTCAGAAGCCAGTGGGAAAAAGGTTCATATAACCTCAATGTTATGCTTCACCCAATTGCCTCAGTCAAAATGCCTGTGGCTTCTTAATTGACATTCACATAGAGTCACTCCACTGACTGCAAGGCAAAAGGTCAGAGATATTTCCATAGAGGATCAAGTGTTGAGCTCAATTACACAGACCCCAGGAAATCCCTAAGGAACAGGATGGGTCAATAACCAAATAGAGCCTGAACGCCAGCATTCTGCTGTGTGTGTGCTTGACAGAGGTGCAGAGTGCAACAACAGCCAGGGCAAAAGAAAAGTGGCAACCATGAGTAAACGGCTGGCATCTACCTAATTCAGTAACAGAATGAGTTCACAATATTCCTCATAACAATTCCTACTTTACAAATGGCAAAGAGGCAGAAAAAGAAAGCTCTTGTTTAGGAGCCAGCTTTCATCAGTGAAATCAGAACAAAAAAATATATTACTAAAAATAAAATTGCTACTGAAACAAAATGATGACATATTGATGCATTCAAAAATAATTAACGGGACTTATAAAGGATTTTTTACTTGGTTTTTAGTATGTCAAGATGAGAAATGAATGCAAAAAAAAGACTAAAGTTTAAAAAACAGGAAGTAATGGATATGATGAAAAACAGTGCAAATGAAAAAACCGAGAAAATTTAAAACTGGAATGAGTAAAAAAAAAACAGACTGAGAAAAAACAAGGAGCAATGAAAACGCCTAAAACTCGCCCAAAAGACTGCAACTGAAATGCTGAAAGCAAAAAATGCAAAGAAAGAGACAGGAGAGCAAGCGGGAGAAGTGAGGTGTCAGCAAGCAAGAAAGGAAAAATTGCAAAGCCAGGTGAAAACCATGAAAGTGAAGGGGAGGCCAAGAAGTGCAGGGAAATGGAGCGGAGCTTGCCCAAATCATCCTCATTGTAATCGTAGTGGAAGTGACGTGAAATTGTAATCAGAAAACTACGTCTTACAAACACTCTTGAAAGTATATATGTTGAATTACAACGCGAGTTTGTTTAGGTATAGAATTTGTAAATACATTGCTTTCATTTAAATGGACTGATATGAATTTTGGAGCCATTAAATAGACCCAAAATCTCCAAAATTATTTCCATGGAAATAGTGAAATCAGACACATAAATTAAATATAAATAAACAGAACTAACTATAGAATTATGTCTTAAATTTAAAGACATAAAAATATACTTTCCATATCCAAACAATAAAATTTAATGGGATTATAAAAGTTAATTCTCAGGAATTTTTCAACAATCTGTGGTCCATTTTCATGCTTTTTTCATCCCATTCTTTTTCCTTCTCATGTTTTGTACGTGGAGCACTAAGACTGAGTAGTGAATTTTCTCATCCATGGTGATATACTACTCATCAGTAACTTTTTGGTTTGTAATCATAATGGTTTGTGTAATATATCAGCATATGCAAGATACAGGTTTGAGTAGTATATCACCATGTATGAGATACCTCAGCACTGTCACTGTCCTCCCACCCTCTATGTCAACATCCAGCCATGAGGAGGAATAATATTGCTTCCAATGGTATCCAAGTCATAGAAATCTCATAATGATTTGCCACTGAAAAGGGGAGAGGATCTTCTTCACTATGAATTTTTAAGTCTCTTACATTATGCAGGTTTTCCAGGTGGCTTGTCAACAGCAGTTTGCTTCATCTCCTTTGCAATTAGAAATTCTCAGCGCTGGCATGTCTGACAGACCACAGAACTCTCATAAGAATCTATTTATCTTAAAAAGCTCACAATTTGCTTTTGTGTTCAGAGATCTCTCAGGTGAAATTACTATCTTTTAAAGCTTGGTAATAAACCATGAATACCATATTTCTGTTACAAATCAGAAAGCAAAAGTCAAGAGAGCTGCTCTCTTATAAACTCCTAGCAACATTTGTGACTTTTTCTATTTTTATGTGTTATCTATTGTCTTCCTCCCCTCACATAATCCCTGCTAAGAAATTCCAGGTTAATCAACGACATGTTTCCTTGTTGATATGTAAGGATTATCTACCTGGGACCCTATCTGTAGAGAACAGAAGAGAAAACCCTGTTCACCTTTTAGAAGACAAAGATGTGTTGAAAAAGCAAATTTTTTACACTGCCTGTAGAATAAGATTGGTATAATAGTGAGGCTAAACCTCTTGACATTTTATGTTAAGATGTTCAAGACTCTTGTTGCAACAAGGGAGTTTATATTGCTGCAGAAACACTAAACTAATAAGAGTAAGTAAAAAAAGCATTTCTCTTCAAAAGGCTAACATACATAGCCAGAGCCAAGGTAATTGTCACCTGAATCACAGAAGTTTTAGGGTTGAATGAGACCTCTGGAGATCATCCAGTTCTAACCCTTGCTCAGAGAAACACCGTCTAGAATGCTACTGTACAATATTCAGTCAGGATTTGAATACCTTCAGGGATGGAGACTCCTTAACCTACATTGGCAACTTGTCCTAGAGTCAGATCTCTGTGATCACTGTAAAAAGAAATGAATTTTCATGTATTTCAATTTGTATCTACTGCCTCTTGTCCTTTGGCTGGGTACTGATGAGAAGAATCTGGTTTCATCTTCTTTACTATCCCCATCAGCTACTTACACACACTGATCAGATAGCCCTGAACATTCCTTTTTCCAGACTTAACACCTGCTCTCTCTCTCTCATATGTCAGGCAATCCAAGCCCTTAATAATCCTTACGGTGTGTCGCTAGGTTTACTCCAGTACATCTTTCGTGTGCTGGGAAGTCAACTGGACCCAGCACACCACAGCTGAGCAGAGGGGAAGGGTCACTGCCCTCAACCTGCTTGGTGTTGCTGTTGGTCTTCTTTGCTGTGAGGGCACAGTACTGGCTCAGGGTCAACACCAGAATCCCACCTGTTCTGTTCCACAAATTTGCTTTGTAGTCTAGATGACAAACCATGGATTTGCCAATGGTTGGTTTGTTGACAAACCAACAGAACTATTCATTTTCTATATATGTCCTTTTACTTTCTTCTCTTCTGTGTATCACCTGTGTTTTTGATATCCACTCTGTAATAAGAAGCTGTCCATCTTCCTCTCACTATCCTTTGCAGTCATGAGTCATTCCTAGTCAACCACTGATCAGGGCCCTAATGTGTAACAGAGTTATTTCTTTAGGTATGCATTATCTCAAAATAATCATTGATTTGATATATTTTTGAGAAGACTGAGAACTCATTGCCAAGTCCCCATCTTAAGAAGACTGTTCATGTACCACTGCACATAGCAGGGTTATATTACATGATATGTAGTGTGCTTTTAGAAGAACGTGGACATCTTGCCTTCTTTCCTTTCCCAGACATGAAAACTCTAATACATATTTTTTCTACAGATCTTGTCTCACACAGAATTGTATCAAGAACTTCCACATCTAATAATATGGTACAGAAGAGAAAGAAAATCCCTGCAAGTATAAAAAAATAACTGCATTCTTAGCTGAAAACAAGCTTCTCCATCTTGTGTATTAGTTTTTAGCTGGTCTGGAGACACTCATGATGATGGTGGTGCAGTTCAACTATTTTTGCTGTGACAACCTTTGGGATAATTCTATTACTATCCATTTTTCTTTGACCCAATATCTCATGGCTTCAGTTTTTGGTTCCATGATATCACCTGTACCTTCCAGGGTAAAAAACCCACACACTATTATTGATCTTTACAATTCTGAAAAAAAAAAAATTATATCTATGAAAAGGTCTCAAGTCCATAGAAATGTGATGTGCAGCCTGGCATTTGATTAAGAACACAAAAAGGGGGCTTTCTTGACATCACAGCACTTTACCCCATAAATAAAACAAGGCTACATTATCATATGCATTATAGTCTGAAAAAAAAATAGCTTATTAGACACTAGTAGCAGAAATGAAAAACAAGACATCAGAAATGTCATTCTAGTGCAGGTGGCAGAATTATTTACTGCCCCTGAGTCATGTTAATCCTAGGTTCTTTAAATTCATACTGAGGGAATATACCTTTTCAGCTGTAACACAGAAAAGAAAATTCCTCCAAAGGCAATATGTTATAAATGGCTACAGGGTGTGGAGGTAGGTGAACAATTTGCACACTGCTCAAATGCAGTGCAAATAGGAGATGGTGAGACAATTTCACAAGGCAAATTTATGGGGGTTTTGTGTTGATTTAAACAATTTCATTTATTTCTTTTAAAAAGTTGAATAATTTGATCCCCCTCCCTTCTGAGAAAACATAATTTCCATTTAAGTCCTACAAATAGTCATTTATTTTTCATCAATATTTAATTTTTATCTGCACTCAATGCAGGATGATTTTCCTGTCTTTGAGCTTATTAATAAGTTCCCCATATTTTACATGAGATACTTGGTACCCAGAATTCTGTGGCAAGTTTATGCTACAGGAAGAAGAGTTTAAGGAATTTATGTAACCTTCAACTCTTTTAAGTGGATCCCCACATTTGTGTGGAAACAAAACCAGAAGTGCTTTGCAAACACTGCCTAAGCCAGGGAAACCATTTGTTGCGAAGTACAAAGTATACAACACCAGCATGAGTCTAGAGTTTAACAACAACTTGAATTTAGCTCTTCAGAATTTAGCTCACAAAGTAACTTTCCACACAGTAAGTTAGCCTACAAGTGTACCTTACAAAAATACAAAGAATGGTTTTCTGGAAGAGTCAGGTGCTTCTCTATTTGTGATATAGATGTTCTGCTAATTTATGTTGTCTGTACAATATGTGGAAGTTAAAGTTCAGAGAGATAGAACAACTTTTCAGGGTATCTTTGACATGAAAAATACTTTTAAAAGAAGTATTTATGCACAATTAGTATGTGCACAAAAATAAAATAGTCAACATTTTTTGAAAACTATAAGAGTCTACAGAATGAATGTCAACTTAACTACAGTGAAAAAGGCAAGGAATTGACCAGGGAATTGATGTCAGCGCTAGCTTTCCCTTTCATCCTAACTCAGAAACATATTTTGTATAAAGATAGTTTTGTTGACAGCTGAAGTAAAAATGAAGAGCCAAAGGAATAGCAAATGACATCTATCTAGTTAGCTTAAAGTACTGGACTTCTTCAGGTACAAAGGAGTAATTTATGAAGCAGGTCAGTATCCAAATTGCAGTGTTGGCAGGGAGAGGATAGAGTTGGATGAAGTCTTGGCTGCTTCATACTCAAAGCAGAATTACAGCAGGGACTAAAATAAACCTTCCCTCAGAGGTTACACGCTTTCAGCGCTGCAAATGTAATCAGCCCAAAACAGTACTTTGTTTTAATTTCTTAATTTAAATACCTTCAACTTTTAAATGGAGGATGTTTTTTGTTTGGTTGTTTTTTTCTTTAAAGTGCAAAACCTTTTTAAGCTTGTGATACTTAATGGACTTTAGCAAAACAGTTATATGTTTTCTATACAGATATATGTTATTCATATAATCTGCATTTCTATGTAAAATTCTTCTGGCTAACAGCACTTCCTAAGATATCTTCAATTGTAAACCTTTTGGGTCCTCATCTACTATTAATGAAAAGACAATTACATAGCTATACATCTAAGATCTTATAAAAAAAGATTTGTATCTCAGGTTTGGGTGCTCCCTCAAAAAGCAACTCTCCCCAGGGAATCACCAATTGGATGATGATGCTCACAGGAGATGCTAATAAGTGCACTAACATTTCATATTTTAATATGAGGTATCTGTAGGGAATCATAAAACCTCTAAAAATTTGTGACGCATAAAGAATGGTGAAACAGCAAACAGTTACGATGAAAGGTCAGCCACAATATGAAATATGGTGAGTGTCATGGTACTTTGGAGGTCAGATGGGAGCCCAGACCTACACACCCAGTCTCTCATTAGGCTTCTGTAATTAGTGCTTGGGACATGATGATGGAACTAAACTACATAGTGCAACCTCAGCTAGTACCAGCAGTGGCTTGTCAATGCTGTATATATGCATAACCTCTGTTCTAAACAGCTCCAGTCTGTTAAAGAGGGACTTTATTGCTGACAAACTTGAAGCAGCCCTTAGAAAAATTATGCCATGGCTGTACAATCAAAGGGCTGCTGTGGAGTGGAGGGAGTCACACAAAGATTTAAACCATTCATCATGGCAGAAGTCCCAGCCCAGTGCTATGATCAGGGAGCCCAAGAAATTTTGGGATGTGTAAAGAGAAACAAAGACAGCAAAAATAGGGAGGGAATTGTACTGCTGTCTGCAATGTTGTTTGTGTGGGGTTTACATGTCAAGGTTTGGGTGTCACACAGCTGCCAGGGAGAATATTCCAGGAGAGTGGTGGGTTCTGTGTCCTTCTGTACATGCACATAGGATGAGGCTGTTTTCTGATAAACATGCTTTAGGCATATCTAGCATGTGCTTCCGTGAAACCAAAGCTATAAGGCCCAATATGAAGAAGTTTAAGGGTTAGTAATGCAGAGATCAATTTGAATGACACAATATTGATCTTAAAATAAAATTTAAGTAATGCTCAAGCATGGTAGATTAACATAAGGCAGAGCAGAAGACCTTCTGCAAAGTGCTTCTCATTGGCAAGATGGAGAAAATTCACAGCATTTCTATGATGTCCAGAAAGACGTAAAAGAAATTAATGTTAAATTTAGTGTGAGTCTCAGCAGAATCTGTATTAAATGTAAAAATATCTATCTGTAAAAATATGTATCAGTGTAAAATGTAAAAATTCTGGGATTGACAATTTTTTTCTGCAGAAAAACATTCAAAATGACATTAATATTTCTCTCTCTCAAAGTTTGTAAGTGAGGCAGAATGAATACAGGAAGGAAATTACTCTCAGTGGGAGAAAATTATTTGAATTTTACTGGGTTGAAAGAAATCAGGAGTGCTGTATGAATTAAGCATAAAATAATTCTGCAGCCTGAAAAAAACCACCCTAATAACAAATGTACAAGTAAAAAGGCAGTTAAGGGTTAACTAGATCAAGACCTAAACTAGCAGTGGCAGTGAGATCTGTTTGTTTCAACCCGATCAACAAGCAAATAGGAAATCACCCGCAAAGTTTCAAGGCCACTTTTGGAGAAATGAAAGGGAATTCTGCCATGCTACTCAGCAAAATCTTTTTCTTTTTTTTTTTTCTGAACACACTCCCCACTCTTTTTCCATGCGTAATTGAAAGAGTCAACTCCCTACACTCCTGAACAACGTTAATATTCCTGTAACTGAGGCTCTCCATGACATAACAGAATTGCCTTCACCACAAGCCTCTTGCATATTGCTCACCAAATTTCTAACCTGTAACCTTCCAATTGCTTTAGTGGTGAACTATGAATTTAACCTGCACGCTAATCCAGTTGTGTGAAAGGAAGAACTGGCATTGAAGGGGTGGTGTAATCCGGGATTGAAGTTTTGCAATTGTATACTTCAAACAGGGATTTAAACAAACAAGGCTGTATAGCTACATAAAACTTACCACCCCTAAAGATTAACAGATTTATTTTCCTACTATTAGTTACGTATGCAGAAGGAATTCATTACAGAAAGAAAAGAAAGTCAGGAAGTCGTTGTGTCTTCTGGTGTTCAATACCAGCTATAACTACAGACATCCTAGGAGAAGTGAAATGTTGAATTAATTCTGAAAGGGCAGGAAGAACGCATGAAAAAGCAGAGCATCTCAGAAATTTAAGGTAAAGAGCAACAAGTTGTCTGTTGAAACCATCTGCTCCTTTCTCAGTATGTCCTTGAAATTTCTTTTTTTTTTAATTGCTCACAAGAGAAAACAAGATTTCTTAGCTGAAACTCACTCCTATCCTCAAACATTAGATAATGTACAATAACTTTACAGCTGCAAAAGGTGCACATAATCATGTCTATTTTTTAGGTGTCAGTTAACTGATACTTTTTTTTCCTTACTGGGAATCCAAACCTGTTTAGAAACTGTGTTTACTGTTAATCAACCTTCCTTCTCACTGGTCACACCCTGTCCTTTACATTTGGTTCTGGTAAAAACCTGCATCCCTCACCTCAAGATATTTAATCTTTAAGAGATGTCTGGAGAGAGTACTACTTCCACATAGCCAAAAATTCCCAAAATCCTTCAGGAATTCCCAAGATCAGAAAATACACAAGATGAGGTTCTGGGTGTATGGAAAATGAGCCTTGGGAGACACCATTATAATCTGATGTATAAACACTAGTTGGAGGACTTTTGCTGAAAAGCAATGCAGGAATGATCCTATAGGAAGCAGTGCAAAAAACCCTTTTGTTGAAACTACCAAAAGCAGACAGAAATTGGGGGTAGGAGAGGGCAGGAGAATTGCCACTCAGTAGACATTTATTCTATTCAGACTTTGCTCCCACAGTTGTAAAAGAGCGTGAGTCTGAGAGCCACGCGGTACAGTAGAAGAGCTAGAATAGCAGTGGTGAGCAACTGTCTTAAAAAAAAAAAGTAGTAAGAAAATAACTGACAGCAGTTTTGGTTCAAACATGTGGCTTTTCCACTGATTGATGGTACCACATGGGAAAAATGTAGTAGATGAGAATGAAGGAATTATGTGGCACTATTCTTCTCTTTGCCCATTCATATGCACTTAACAGAACAAAACCTCCAAACTCCAACCATTTAAAAATTGCACTTCTATGAAGAAGTATCTCCCACATCTGTATTGCTGCTCTCTTCTCCCAATGTCATGTCTGATTCCCTCTTTTGCAACTGGGTTTTCAGTTCAGGCTCACCAGGCATCGGTGTGCAAGTGTTGCCTGCTAAAGGCATCTAGAAGCAGGAGGACTGTCTCAGAATTTAGGAATTTGATCAACAGCTTTTGCTACTGGAGGATCCACCCTGACCCCTACCTGAGTCAAATCTGTTTGGTTGCTGACAATGCCTTGAAGAAAGATGCAATAATCTAAAAAAAACCACCAACAGCTAAAAAATATGATGGGGGGGTGGGGAAGACAGTACTTACTAGGAAAATAAGTTACCAGAAAAAGTAATGGTTATTATTAAAATAAAATTCTCTTACATGAATCACATTAGAAAAGGCTGCTGCTAAACTAACAAATGTACCTATGCTCAGAAACATTGTGATCCATCTGCAGGAAAAAGTCAATTTTCCCCCTTAGAATCTAATTTCATATTTATTTTAAGCTTTTTTTCTAAAAGAAAGTTCACAGACGTACTTTGCTGATAACTTCATTAAAGCACACCCAAACAGAATAATTAACAGCCTCTCTGGTCTCCCTCAACTGTATTGACGATCATGGTTGATAAAAGATCTGCTCCCATCAAAGAGATAACAGACTCTTCCCCTGAGAGGATTCCATTAATGCCCAGCAACTGTTGATTGTACTGTGAGGGATGATGTACTTGAACAGTGTAAATGCACATCTGCTGTGGAAATCATCTGATATTGTTAAAGAAAAAGCTGTTTATAATAGTAGATATTCAATAAAACACTAAAAAGGGTTTCTCCATTTCCTTCAAATAAGAAAGTTTTCAAGCAAGCAGGAAACTGTGTCTACAACAAACTACTCTTATGCCTCTTGGCTCCTCTATCTACACAGAAAAATAGGTAAAATGTAGTTTAAATTCAGACCTGAAGTAAGTAGAATAGAAAACACTTTTGTATATCAAAGCAAGTTAGCTGTCTGCAGCCCACAATTTGGTTCCCACCAATGATTAATAAAAAATGAAATTACTGCAATTAGTAAGAATTAAAATGTGTGGTATTAAATCATATTTTACTGGTAGCTGGAGTATTTTTTACTCTGAAAAAACTTTTCAAATCTACCTGATGATAGAAAAAACTATGAAATTTAGCCATTTAACATTCCTCCTACTAGGCATCTGTTTGAAGAAGGCAGGAGCTTGC
Organism: Brachypodius melanocephalos; assembly: GCA_013398615.1. Taxonomy (NCBI): domain Eukaryota; kingdom Metazoa; phylum Chordata; class Aves; order Passeriformes; family Pycnonotidae; genus Brachypodius; species Brachypodius melanocephalos. Next base: position 22,890,017 of record VZSR01003807.1, read on the forward strand.
TTATTAGACAACTCTGTCCACAGGTGATCTTGGAGGAAAAAAAAAAGAACTTTGTCTCCTCAAAACAAACAAACGGTATAAACTTTGTCAAGATAACCTTGAGAATATAAAGAAATTCAAGCCTCTTCTCAGAAACAGAGGGCAGTTTTAGTTCATCAGTTTTCAAAGGCATGGCTGTATTTACATCAGATGAATCAGAACAGTAACTTCTATGCACATATCAACTTATCTTTCAAACCCAACCATATAACTCAGGGTGTTTTTTTTTTGTCACCAGCATTTTCTGGGGAGGAGAGAAGTGCTATTGAGCAGTGGCAGCAGTACAGCATATACTTCTCTAGTTATTGGAGCCATGGCACAGGCTGTACAGGAAATCCATTGTACATCCTCACACAGAGGAGTTGCTTCCTCAGCCTGTGTCTCCCCAGTCCCCAGGGAAGGGAGGCAGCCAAGCTCCTGCTGTGGCAGGCACACAGGACACCTGCTAATCTTCCTTTCCAACAGGGTTTGGAAACTGAGGAACGTCAAGAGGGGGCTGACAAGAGTTGAATCTGTCAAAGAAACCCTTCATCTCAAACATTTGGAAAAACCCTGTCAGGCTACTAGATTTCCCCAGTCTTGAGAAAATCTGCTTGTCCACTTACTCTTAGCCTGTGCTGGGGGGACCACAGAGGACCAGAGCCAGCCCCTCCTGCCAAATAAAGCTTCTGCAAGACCTGTGAGACACAGACACCTCGGCAAAGAGAAAGACTCAGCTTCCAGAAATTACCATGGAATCACAGAGCCAAGAGATTTATGTTGAGAACTGGAAATTACATTTAAATTGGTGTATAAAAATAAGAGAAGGGAGTAATTTGAGGAGAAGAAAGATAATTTTCTTTGTCTACTTTATTCAGGGAACACCAGTGTGAGTCAGTGATGGTGCTAAACAGCTGCAAAACCCAGTATTTTATCCTGTTATTGCTATAGCAATACAAAGGACATGCCACTGTCATAAGAGATAATAGCATTTAAATAGCATAGTAAGTGCTGTTATAAAATACTCTGAGTAAGTGCAAGGTCATGTCAGTCCCTCAGAGAATACTTTCTTCATGTAGGTTTCCATGCTTCAGGAGAGTTTTAAATGTTTCAAACAAATCTACTTCCAACTCATTCTCTTTAACTATTCCTGACATACTCTGATGATAGCTGTGATGGGTTTGCATTTGAAGACTTAACAGCCCACCTTCTCTACTCACTGAAACTTGCGCTGAATTTGTAATGAACCTAAATGTCTTACACCACAGTTTCCTCTGCAACCGAGGAATGTCTCAAACATGTGATGACCAAACAGAAGGACTGGGCAGAAGGAGAGGGTGGGTGAAAAATAGACGTTGCCTTTTGTTGCACAGGAGTTGTGTAAAATCAGAGGAATGCAAAGTGACAGACAGTATTGTGTGCTTTTCCCCTTCCTTTGACAAACTACCATCAGTTGATCTCACAGTCATTCTACCAGCTGTAAACATAAGCTAAGAAATCATAACTGCATGATTAAAGTTGGATAGACCACTCCAAGACTCCTTATCCCAAGCCAGAATGAACAGATTTCTTCCTTTGAGAGCATGAGAAGAAATTCATCCCACTTAAATCTAAACATTAAGGAACACTTCCTGCTATTGCAGACAAACTAAATGTATGTCTATCTAGCCTTCGACCAAAGAGTTCTGTCTTTTCCTTAAGTTCTGTCTTCCCTGTAATAAGATACTACATGCACTCTGTTGTTTAAAGAGACAAGTCCTCTGTTAATTAAGATTTTTTTTGTCTCATTCTGAAGCATCCAACAATGTCAAAAAAGTAATTTTTAATTATGACACACTTCAACTCATGTTTTGAATTTATCATTCTGCTATCCTTTTGGAGCATTCAGCACTGCTATTGACCATACCTCTCAGCTGCCTTTGCCAAAACACCTCTGGTGCCTTCACCTGTGCCTGCTAAAGGAGATTTACACAACCACTAAAGCTACAACAAGCTTTAATTAACTCAGAACACAATAAATGGTTCAATAAATATATAGTCAGTTGAAAGCAAACATGCATGAAAGCGGTGATTTTTTTGATAGTCTGTTTTAAATGAAGATAAATAATAAAAATTAAATCTTAAATATTAATATAAATATTAAATATTGTGCCTCTGTCCCTTTTTTGGCAAAAAAAAAACTGAGAACCAAGCCACTACACATACACATCAACTTTTTCCTGTGTTTTCACTTCATCTATGCTGATCCCCACTGTAGCTGGCTACAGAAATAAAATTTATTATTTTTGCATAGCAAATAATAAGGAGAAACTTTTTTTTCAAGGATGCTTTTATGGGGTGGCAAGAAAGAAGCAAGTTCTCATTTGGCATCATTATAATGATATATATTCCCATTAACTTAGAATTAATTAGCCCCAGAAACCACAATGTCTAATTCATTGTTCCATTTTAAAATATTTTACATTTTAAAGAAAATGTGCAAACAAATGTAGGGTGTTTAGGACAAGAATCTGGACATCTAAGCTTTCAAATAATAAAAAAGTTTAGAAAATTGTAGCTTTAATCACAAAGATATTTACAATGGTAAACCTGCGACCTGTAAAATGCAGAATGATACACACGGTAAATTATGCAGAAATAATCTGAATTTCTAATAAGGTGCATGGTTAGAAAATTTTAAGCTTTAACTCAAAATATTTGTGCACAGCAGAAGTTCTTTTACACCATGCACCAAATCAGACAAAAATGTGACTGGATATAAAAATTAGCAATATACTAAGAGCAATTCAGTGGGGGAAAGTAGCAGGAAACAGCTTCAATATTAATATTTTTCCTTCTCTTATGATTATTGCCATTCCTCATTTCATTGTTTTACATTCACAGAACGAATTTTAAAGGTTTTAATTTTTTACTAGTTTTCCAGTCTCTTGTACTTTCCATTTTATTTCTTTTCTAAGGTGTGAACACATGACTACAATTTTTTTTTCTTGCCAAAAGGTCATAAAGCATCCAGAGGGTTGGGGTTTTTTTGGTTTTTTTGGGTTTTTTTTTAACTTTGAGCTAAGCAATTTAAGCAGTTATGTATGTCTAAAATAAGATCTTGAACATGTAGAGATGATGCAATAGTTTGACAGTTATAAAAAGCATTCTTGTGAGAGTGACCTTATTTCACCTGAAAGGTCAGGAAGAGGAGAAAAAGGTTTTTTGCCACTGTTACTGTTCACAGTTGTGCTGGTTTTACATTCCATCACAACAAAAGAGAATAAAATAATAAAAATCAAAACATCTGCCTGTAACCTTGATTTATAAAGCTGTACTTGAAAAAAAGATGTACTGTTTCCACTGCATATCTAGTTATGTATTTCAGACTAATAATAAGAGTCATTAAGTCCAAAAAGAGTAAAACAACATTCTATTCTGATGAAAGAAACAGCATTGCTTGGACACACTGTAGGATTTGGACAGCAAAAACCACTTTTCAGAGCATCACAAGGAGATGAAAGTCAAGAGATAAATACTCCCAGGCTCCACTGGAATATTCTATAGCAACTCTGTTGATTAAAATATAAACTGACCCATTACTAGAACCAAGAACACCCAAAGTAGTTAACAAGGCTCTCAACAGAACAAGAAAAGAGAAAAAGAAAAATAAAAACCAATTGCAAGAAGTTTGGAAGCAGACACTGCTCTATTTAGAGAATTAAAATTGTTTGGTTTAGATGTGCACACATTAAGAGTTGTGAGTACAGAAGAAAAACAAGAAAGCTGACCCTTTAAAAGCAAGCTCACTCTCTTTCCCAGCTCTTAGATTTCTTTCCAAAAGCAAGGGTAGATTTCTCTGCTTGAGAAGCAAAGATGACTGATCCTTTGAGTTGGGTACGTATATATTTGTTTGTGGTTTTGAGCATTTTCAAGTCTGCTTGGAAACAGTATTGTTCCACTCAGAAAAGCAGGATTTAAGGTGAAATTAGTGAGCATGTGAAAATAGCTCAATCAAGGAACTGTGACAGGCTTTTGAAGCTTTAAAATATTCAGCCACACTGAAATTTCCCCTCTATGTACACATACATAGTTGGAAAAAAATCACTCACCACTAGATGCCCGACAACAGTGTTTTGACAAGTGTTTCTCCTTGGAATAAGTGTTCTCCAACAGCCAGTCAGACTTTGGCTCCTGCCATGTCCTTCAGTCTAACATCTAGTCTAAGAACAAAACTGTCATCTCAATATTTAATAGTTATGGGCATGCTTGCTGCAAGACTAGAAACTTTAATAACACCCATGACAAGAAAAATGTTTAATAACTTTATACATAAAAGAAATATTCTTCATTTCCCAGATTTTTAATACATCAGACACCTTAGAATCAATAGATTTCATAGTTTTATGAGTCAGTTCTTATTTGCTAAACTCAAGATGGATAGATACAACTATTTGCTAAAACAAACCCAGAACTTTTCGTGATTTAACTTCAGAACATTTTGGAGTTTGCCAGAGGCAACAGTATTACCACTGCCCTGTTCTTTTCCCAAACCCAACAACACGGTTCTGCCTTCTTCAGAGCTCCCAAGTCATCAAAATACAGGAAGTGCAGCTCCTTTCATAGCCTCTGAAGATCACTGGGCATCTTAAGAGAAAATATTTTATTCTGAGAGTTTTGCATCAGATTTCTTGATCAAAGAGATGGGGATATAAAAGCTCAAGTCAATTCCAAAACTTTTTGATTTTCACATGTTAGTTTTTTTAGAAACGCACAAACACCATCCTCTGCTTCATCAACAGCAAGACAAAACTCAGACTGGTCCAATGGTTTGAACCTGCGTTGCCCCTTCTATATAATTATTCTGTGTCAGGAGGTCTGAAGAAAACCATAATACTAGTTGTGGAACTCTTTAAAATTTTCTGAGTTTTCTATTATTTTTATAGAAATGTATATAAACTGAACAATATGGTAAGTCACAAAAATTTATTTTTGCTGATATAAGAAAAATCCCACTTTGTAAATGTACACTACTATGTGGCTATCTGTGACTTGCTAATAACTGAATGTCTCATTCTAGCTCACAGTAACAGGACAAGGCATGTGCCCAGTAAAAATAAACCTATTCCACTGTTCAAGCTTGAGGCTGCTGTGTATGGCACAACTCTAAAACTGTGCACTCCAAACTAACACCTGTGTTGGAGAGCAAAAAAGAAGGGATAAAGATTAAAAAGTACCTCAGAGAGGACTATTTTCTCCAAAACTGATGGAAAACAATTCTTACAATGAGCCAACTGTGAATGCCATTCTATGAGCTGCATCTTTTGAATTGCTCAATTCAGCATTACGCAAAAGGTGACCTTTTCAGTACGCTTTATGCAAGCTTCTGTATTCTTTATGCGAGTTCCCTGGATGTTCAGACCTTTTCCCCCAAAGGTTAGTCTGGTTATAATCAGGAAGGAAAAAAAAAAAACAAAACAGCAAGCTACTCTACAAAAGTTAAGGTGTTGAGATTTTTTTCCAGTGTCTTTTTATTTATTCCTTAAATTTTGTTTCAGAACAAGACCTGTTTCCAAGAAGGGGCAAATGCCCCATTTTATTGGAAAAACCTCTGCCTAGAGGAATTCACATCAGGCTGATATGCATTTAATTAAATGCTTTTGAGAGCAAGAACTTAAGTCTGCAAGAGATTGGGCAACCTACTTCTGGGCAGCCTGTCACAGGCTTCTTCATAAATTACTTGAGAAGTTATGTAATCCACAGAATTAAAAATCCATACTGTGCATGGCTGTGTCTCATGGATTGATGACCAGACATCTAACAAGGCACAAGTCTTCAATTCCTTTGGAGGCAACTGAGGGATTCTGCAATATCTGAGGGCTAAACACACATTTCTTCTATGTTTATCCATACCAAAAGCTAGGCCTGATTTTTGGTTTTTTGTTTTTATTGAAGCTCACTCATGGCTCATTTTCATTCTCTGCATGTTCCAGTTTCTTTCATCAGGATTTATATTTATATGACCAACAGCTGATCTTTCAGTTGCACACAAATCTGCTTTTACCGGATGTTTTAGACCCTCACATTTCCAAAACATGAGCAAGCCATAACACAATCTGGAGAAGACACATCGAAGTGCTATAAACCTTTGAGTTCTGGCTATTTTATATACTTCTCCCTTCCTTCTAGCTTTCCTCCATCCCCAATGAAATATGTATTATTCTCACAGGTGTTTGTCAGCAACCAGAATACATCTATCAATTTAACACTTGAAAAAAATTCATATCTACACTTCCCAGCCTACAGATCCAGGTCTTTTCCAAATGATTGAACTGAATTTCTAAATAAATACAAAAAACTCCAGGGCTGCTCATTCAATCAAAGTTTTTTCCCCAAAGGTGATCTTTGTTTTCCTCCATTTCTCTCTTTTCACAGTTGTGCTTCTAAGTGAAGAGTACTTTAAATCTCTAAGAAATCTCATGTGCTATATGCTAAACACCCTCCCAATCAATTTCTTCTCGGACTTCAGTTGCTACAAGTCCTGCTTAACATTCCTTATTTACTTAACCATTATAGATAACCAACATTAATTCAGTCTCATTTTTGCCTTTTTTTTTTTCCCTCTCACAGTATAACAGGCAAAGCATTCCAGGTTACATTTGGTAGCTCTGAAGTTATAGATGAGGCACATGGTGTGACTCTTGGGGATGGCCTAGGCAGGGCTAAGAGTTCATTGGGCTCAATGATTCTTCTGGGTCCCTTCAAACTCAAGATGTCCTGCAATTCTGTGAACTTGTAGTCTGTCAAGACTTCTACTTTTCCCAGTTTCTTCTGCTTAGTAATGTCTGGGTACAGCTTATGACACAAAACTTAATTTATAACTTTATCTCAAAACATGTATCAGCAAAAATGATTGTTCACTCACAAAAATACAAGAACTGCCACTCATTCACACATAAAAAAAGAGATGAAGACTTCACTTTCCAGCTATATATTAACCACAAAATCAGTGGAGTTTAATACTATTTGCAACCAGTTTATACTAAAATGAGAGGGCATTCAGACCCTCACATTCTCATGCTTTTTCTCTCCCTTTGATCCACCCCATCCCAGAACTAGAAATGCATAAAAAAAAAAAAAAATTGCATCTTCATTGATCACCCAAGAAACAAAATAACAAATTTTATGAGAGTAATGCACATTTAAAAAACCTGGAGCAAAGCTATACCATGAGTTGATCTCTTAAAACAAGACAAGCAACTGCTTTAATACATACCCTCACACACCCTTTGCTGCAGTACATCTCTGCATCTCCTTTACAGACACTGGTGCTCTAGAGAGAGCTTTCAGCTGTTTCCCCATGTTTTACCTCCTCTCTTTCAGGACTACTTGCAGGTAGAGCGCTTGTGAATGACATTAATTGCATCAATGTCCTGAGATCAATCAACATTTAATAGCCCCACCTGACAATATAGTCACCACAGGTGAGTAATATTAGTATTTCAAATATCCTGTGATCTCTGGCTGTGAGATCTCCATTTAAACAAATACTCTGTTTGCCCATCTAGTTCTAAAATTCTTTTCAATATGACATATTAGCTGGCAGGAAGACTGAATATAGAGATCAATGTACAAAGCAGCATCCCATCTGTCTTGCCTTTAAGACTTCAAGAGAGTAGATTCTCATGAGTTTATCATGGATGGTTATGAAGTTCAAATCTTCTTGCTTAGGCAAATAGCAAATATTAATTATGGTCATTTTCAGTGACCACTAGAGATTCACTGCCTTGTGAATGCATAAAAAAAAACTTGGCCTCTTTATCTGCAAATGGAAAGGTACTTGTAAACATAACCTGAAATAGCACACTGGTCAAAAAGGAGAGAGGAGATTGCTATAACTTCATAAAGAGCAAGGCTGCCCACTGACATGATTAAATCTTGGAGCACTAAAAAGACTGTGTTTGCATAACAATTATTTTGAGATTAATAAGTAAATATTGTCTCTCTAGTCATGGCTTTTAGTTCTCTAGTCAAAACCACGGTGGTAGGCAGATTAAACAGCAAATATAATATATTGTTGAGGTAGAAAATATTAAAAGGGTTAAGAAGCAATTGATGAAGTATTGAATTAGAAAAAAATAAATAAATAAACCTATGGCTGTTAGACATAACGATGCAGATAAAAGCTTTCATTTTAAAAGTCTTCTCCTAATAGGAAATGCTAAAGTATCTCACCATATTCCTAGCTAATAGCTATTGTTCAGCAGTATGTCAAGTTTGTTGCATTTCTGCTCTTAGTATTCCTCACAGCCTGCTGCTTAGAGGCAAGTCAATGAACTAGTTCCAAGAGAAAAATTAAGCTGCTTTTCCTCCCTCAGATACTTAACACACTTTATATCAGCACAGCAAAAGACACACTCAAGAGAAGTACAGGTTGGGGGAAATCTGTTTATTATCCCAAGAATGTTCCATATCTCAAGGACCAGAAGCAGAAACACAAAGTTAGACGGGAGCCAAATGAGGGAAGAAAAGCACATGCACAACAGCACAGTTTCTATTAGCTGTTTGCAATCCTGAGGATATGCTTAGACAGCAAGAAGGAACAATGAGAGACAATTAATTCCCTCTTCAGCTTCAGGAAAGAGCTGTCAATTACATACAGCAATTAAACCTGGTTCTATATCACCTGTTCTAGCATGAATGTGGAGACAAACTAGCAGCTGTATTTGCATCATAATGTACTGTGCTACCAGACTGGCAGAATTCCAAACAGACACTCACTAAAATATTTTATTAGCTTTCTATTTGAAATACTTACAGCAGAAGTGTAAAGCCTGCATGGTGAAAAACTACCATTTCAAACTAGTCCACTTTAGACCTAAGCTATCCAATATAGCCTGGAGGAGAACTAGGACTGAATGCCAGCACACCTCTTGAAGATACCTAGATATTTATGAAAATTTAATAAAAAGGGCTTCTTGCTGAATGTAAGCTTTTTAAAAAAAAAAATTAAAGCAATGAAATGAGGAAGGCTACAGAGTTTAAGTCATGGAAAATGATTGGTAAAAAGTTTTTGTCCTTTGAGATAAGGAGAATACTCCATATATTGGAGGTCACAAGCTACAGAATGAATATTCCCAGTGGAATTTCAATTTATTAAGTTCTAAATTAGAAAAAGGGCAAAAAATAAGGTTAACTGAGGCATGACAACATCACTACTGCCAGCAATCATTCAACGCTTCCTTGCTACCTTGTAAGAAAGAAGAGGTAATCAAGAGAAAAGGGATGTTATTACTACAGGAAATATTTAAGTACTTCTATAATAACTACTATTTATTTACACATTTTGCTCTATCACCCAAATTGTCCTTTGCTACAGCATTTCTTTGTCAGCTTTACATGTTCCTGAGGTCACCTGGGAGGAGTGTGAGGGATGGTGGTTTGTTTTGGAGGTTGGCATAAAATCCCTAAATATACTAGGCAATATCTCTCATTGCTAAGGTGACATACTATAGAGCTGGCATCTACAAACTACTGTAGATTTATGCAAACATAGACTTTTTTCATCAGATAGGAAAAAAAAACTAAAATTATATTAGTTTGTACAGTTTAAGAGAAAAAACCAACCAACCAAATAAAAACCCCTAATATTATTTAGATTTAGTTTACATCCTGTAATCTGGATTTAGGCCAGAGAGTTTACATCTAGATTCCCAACTTCTCTCCTCTCAGGTGAAGATTTCAAAAGGTCCTCCCAGCTGAGGTTCAAGATGGCTTAGAATTGGAAGCACAGAAAGACTGCAAGGTATTGGCACAGAACAAAGAGAAGGGTGCTGTAGAGAGTGTTGAAAGCAGCACAACAGGAGATGAGCTTTAGTTCTGTAAATGTGCAGTGCCAGTTGTCAGGCTTATTTCTACATTTCACTGCATCAAAGAAAAAAGTTTTGTACCCAGCTGAGTGGCAAATAAGATGGGAAGCCAGTACACAAACCATTCTGGAATTTAAGGTGCAGCTCTGCTTTGAGCAAGGGAGAATAAGAAAGGATTTTTCTTTCTCCCTCAGGATCAAAACAAAGATTTTAATTGCTGAAGTTGATTATCAAATATTTTTAACCTTTATCAATGCCATCTAACCTGAAATAAATAGATCAAAGGATAGCTGGTGAAAGCAGGCTGAAGTTCATGAATACATACCCACTGATATTTTCCCCCTAGCAGTTACTGGGTCTTTAATCAAGACATAATACTAAGTGCCAGAAGTAAGCATGCTCATACCAACAGCCACCCTACATGACTGCTTGGAGGTTTTGTTTGGTTGGTTGCCTTTTTTTTTCCTCCTCAGCTATGACCCACTGTTGGTGTGATTTTTCATTAAGTATACAGGTACCCTCCAAGTTCTGATTTTATTCAAATCCAGTCTCATGAACTGCTACACATGATGACAATGGTACCCATCACCGTACTCATTCTCCGAAACAGTGAGTCCTGCAGAGCAAAGCAGAGCAGCCATTCAGAGAACAAAGTGTTTTTAAAGATGAAAATGACTGAGCCTGTTTGAAATGATATCTGCAAGCAGAGGTGGGAGGTGCTTGGCAAGTGAAGGCAAGAAAAATCCTCCTCTATTATAGGGCAGAACATGATCAAGATAAAAGTTGAGGAGGGGATGCAAATATTAACAAAAAAAATTTAAAGAATAAAAAAAATCTAGGAAGGCTTGTTTTCATAACTACAGGCATGAAAACAAAGTCAAACATCTCCAATTGCATCCAGTCCAATGGGAGAAATATCACATCTGCCCGGCTGATAGTACAATACTTGCATGCTGGATCATATTGCATGCATGTCACAACCCTCACAGCTCCCTGAGAAATGGGATTCCTTCAAGACAGAGAGGCTGCAAGAAGCAGCACAGCTCAGCTCACCCCAGGTGACTGACACATTCAGTCACTCCAAATGGCTTGCATTGATCTCCTGGTGACCTGAAGCTACTCAGGGCAGGAATTTTAAAGCCCAGATGAAGATAAAACCTATCTGTAGAAATGTAGATGTTCTATATTAGGGGCTTTTTTTAAATTTGTTTTGGGTTTGTTTGTTTTTGTTTTTCAGGGTTTTTAAAATTTATTTCCTTTCCTTGCCAAAACAATCTTTGGGTAAGAAATTGGAGAAAAATCCATTTCAGTTAAGTTATACTGATTTTTATATATTAGAGGAAATCCCACTATGCATGAAAGAACCAAAAGAAAGTCTTTTTCTTACAAGAAAGTAAGGAAGACAGAGAAAAGTTGTCTCCTCTCTGCTCAGCTCCATTATAGGTACAAGACCATTACAAGTTGTTACAATTTTGTTCTTCATTATGTGGCTAGAGACAGCACAGAAAACATAGAAAGAGATGCCAGAATATGCACTGAGTGTTGATGGACATAGTAGGACACTACAAAAGGAAGAATACCTGCTCAATTGGTATAGGGCTGGAGCCCAGTTAATATGTGCTGCAAAGTTTTTTTGTTCACAAATGGAATATATATGAAATGGAAGATATATGGAATCTTACACACGCTAAGCTTCTTAACTGTAGTTAATGCAGTTTTATCATCCTTAAAATGTGAGAGTCCCCAGATTAAAAAAACAAACAAACAAACAAAAAAACCCAAACAAACAAAAAAAACCAAAAACCCCCCAAAAAACAAAAAACAAAACAAAACAAAAAACAAAACAAAACAACAAAAAAAAAACCCCACATTTGTTTGGTCTTTGGAAGCTTTTTTCAAGCACCTACAAGTCATATTATTGTATTTCTCCAGTAAATCTCCAGGGCAAACCTGAACACACACTGAAACTCAAGAAGGATAGCATTTTACATATAAAATTTAAAAAAAAATATTTCAGACAACACACTCCTGCCCTCTAAGTTTTCACTCTGCCAGTTTGTAACATCAAGGAGATGAGAAGAGGATATAGGTTTCAAGAAAGAGCTGTTGACCTGGAAGTAAACACTTCAATACCACACATGACACTTGTCATAAGAGATAGGAACTCCTTTAAATATTAGAAATATCACTATATTCCAATGAAAGAAGAGCATTGACTCAGTTTCTACACTGGCTAAATTCCCATTCTGATAATTACATTCTTAAAACTTCAATCTCCATTACTATTTTTTACTGACTGTAATATATGTTATGTTCATATATTTTAGTATCATCCCACTACCTAAATATCTAAATTGTTTCTTTATGCCCTCGAACTTTTTCCTGTGAAGACACAGGTCCTCCTTGGAGGCATTGGTTTTTGCCTTGTTCACTGTGATGGGATCTGGGAGAGGAACTCCAAGATATGGCACTTAGAGCTATTATCTGCATTTAAACAAGCTCTAGTGATCATTCTGTGATAAGAGACATTATAACTACTAGGTTAGGTTGGTTTGGGACATACATGCTCCTAAGTCTCTAAATCACTTTGTGATTAAAGCTTCTATCTTCTTCATTAAGTTACGAAAGATAAAAGCAACATAAGAAGCTTTTTACCTGGTGTCAGCCTCAGTTTCACTGCTGCAACCAATTCATGCAATTTTTCTTGGGGCATATATTATGGCTAAAAGATGTCTCAAGTTTGTATTAGGTCTGAGTGGTCAGGTTTTGGTAGTGGGGTGGCTACAAGGGTGGTTTCTGTGTGAAGCTGCCAGAAACTTCCTCCATGTCCTTTAGAGCCAATGCCAGACAGCTCCAAGATGGGTCTGTTACTGGCCAAGGCTGGGCCTATCCCAAATGGTGGTAATGTGGTATATTATTCTAAAAGAATTATGTAGGTTCAGAAGCAGGATCCTTTTGATCACACAGTGTTGCAATGGTGCTCACACAGCAATCATTTTTCTTCTTCAATATCACAGCATGCATCATTTCACTGTGCACCCTGAACCAAATGCTGAGGGTCATGATTAATTCAGAAATCAAGATTTGTTTTCTTTAGCTAGTCTGTTGGGCGCAATGGAAAAATGATTGCTTCTAGTCTCTGCATCAGGTTTTGATTAGGATTTGATTTTGTTTTGTTTCTGCACAGAGAAACAGACTGGAAAATTGCAAATAATGAATGACATTCAATCGTTATTGTGCTATTTTCCCATTCAACACAGTTTTGAGGTCTTCAGTGTAAGATAGAAAGCTCATTTCAATCCTTGATCTCATCAAATATTCAGTAGTGTTTATGACTCCACAGGTAAACTTCCCATGCTCTGCCTAGACATTTCTTGCATTGTTAAAATGAAGTGTGTCCATCAGAAAAGTTAATGGAATCCTGATCAAAAAAGCACTGGAACCACCACCACATACCAGGAACAGCAGAAAATGCAGAAACCCAAGAATAAAATTATCTGGCACAACTAGCAGAGGAGGAAAGCTTCTAAGTCCCATTCATTAGAGTTTGATTTCTGCCCCAAAGCATGATCACTGATCTTTCTTTTAATAAGAGATACTCTTTTTAAAAAATATTTTATACAGATAACAGTATGCACAGATCTGTAAAATGTATCTGTAATGATGTTTTACAGTGAGTTTTATGGTTTCATTATTCACCGATGTAAAGCAGTTCCTTTTAAACATAGTGCCTTTCAGTCTCAGTGAATGTTTCCCCGTTATTTTGTTATAAAAGGATGCAAAAAATAATCTTTTTTGACCTTTTACCCCACACACCTTTACTTGTGGAAGAAAATGGGACCATCCATGGGGATTTTTTAAGTTTCAGGGTTTTTTGAAATTATTATTTTGTTTTTCATTTTTGTTGTGTTGCACACTGCAGTGACTGCTTTAAATCAAGGAATTTTTCATGTTTTCTTTACTATTCCCTTCTCACATGGATGTCACTCCCCATCTCTCATCTTCCTTATCGCTGTTCAACTTTTACGGACTATTTTTCCTGCCTTGTTTGTGGAAGTGGTAGAGAACCCTGACAGAAGTAGGCATTTCTTTTTCACAGACTATTTGTATAGCACTTAATTCTATTACTTCTTGTTTTCCAGAAGAAATTCAGTTTAAAACTCACACATATATGTAGCTATAAGCTGGCATTGCTGCGTAGCAGACTGGCCAAGAACAGTTAAATTTCTATTATCATCTGTACTTCAAATGACAACTGAAGATTTAAGTGGGCAGGAGGAGGACAAAAAAGAAAGAGTGGGGAAGGGAGTGATGTCTGTTCACCCTAGATCACTGCTAGAACAGAACTAATGCAGTCTAAGAACTAAAAGCAGTATCTTGACAAAAACATCTTTTGATAATACCTCACCAAAAAAATCTCTTGTGCTCAAGTCAAGCACAAAGACTACTTGTCCAACTTTGAAGTAAAATACCCCTTCACTTCTCAAGCTCTCCTGTTCACAAGAGTTCTGAAATTCTGAGGTAAGTAATGTCCAAATGCAACTAAGTTACTTTCTATCTCATAGAAATAATTCAAAAGCCTTTCCTTGTTTTTGATTCCACTCTTAACTATACAAGGAATAAGCTCTACTTTTTTTTTTAAACTGAAAAATGCTGTATAAATTGACTATGATGGAGAAGGTGTCATAGAGCCCAGAAGGATTAAGACACAATGAATAAGTACTATGTATGTTTCAGGGAGAAAAATAGACCAGGACATATGGGATCTCAGCTCCCCTTCAGCCTCAAAATATGCCATTACATAACAAGCTTCTTCTGAGATCTAAAATCAGCCTCAGTACTGTCTTTGAGCAATGCCAACCAATTTAGAAGTTGAATATTTTTAGATAAAATTTTGTTCTCTTAGTACTGTGTTTCTTTTCTAACTATGAGAGCCACATACAATAGTTATAATATGGAAATATTGAACAGGATTGTTCCTAGGGAATTTCTTTCTTCTTGCCTGTAGACATGCTTGGGTTGGAAAGCCCAAAATACCCACTACACAATAAATAGGAATTGACAATAGCTACCTACTTGCTGTATAATACATGTACAGGATTTGTACTATGTTATGAACGTAGTACATAGATCATGAAACTGATAGCGAAGAAAATTATTTCCATCTCTACTGAGACAACATTAAGAAAATAGGAACAAATAGTCTGTAATTGATAGCTTACAGAGGAAAAAAGTTAATAAAGTAAAAATATTCTTACTTTTCTAAAATTAAAAATTACCATTGGAGAAGTAATTTTATAATCTCATGTTTTATGTGTTGTTTGAGCCATTTAGCTGCAGTCAGAGCAACTAAACTGTCCTTCCCTTCATCTCCACAAGAGAGAATATAACCTGATTTCCCTATCATAATATGTACTGATGGAAGAAGACGTAAAAGCTTTTATCTGGAACAGAGCCTGGGAAGACCCCAGTGACAGCTTTTATGGCATTTCCACTCAGTTTCTGAATGGGAGCAGTTGGCCAGCCCAGAGCTGGTGACAGCTCTTTGCTGCTTGTCAGAGAGGAGCCTGACAAGCAAGGGCAGATGAGAAGGTTCAGCTACAAGGTTTTTACTGAACCTAAGCCAAGATTTCTGAACTGTGACATGATGCCTTATCTGGTCAGAACAGTCAGTTCAAGATTTCAACCTGTACAACACCACAGAATAAAATTCATGTTCATCCTCCTTACTTCTCCATCCACAGGATTGTGCTCCTATACAGATATCTGGGAAAGGTTATCCTCTCCTTTAGACACTCTTATAAAGTAGGCAACAGTCTCTGACATGCTTATTCCTTAAGACTATACTTTGATTCATCCTATACAGAAAATATTTACCCAGAGAATACTGAGCAACATGTACTCTAAACAGTGAGGCTACAGTATTTGCCTCATTGTTTTCTGTGTTGCACAGGTTCTCCCACAGAAATAATTTAACTTTTGAGATAATTTTCTTCCTTTCCTATTTTTCCCTACAGATGAGTTGCAGTTATAGGTTGCAAACACTGTGCAGTGAAGTTCCAGAGTGGGGCTGAGCACCAGTGGGTTTATTTCAACCTCTGGCTTGTAATCCAGACAGATGTTTAAGAAAGATGATCTAATGTAATCTTCAGGCCTTTGCAACAACATTTATAGAAATCATGAATTTCTGTCCAAGCCATTTATTTCAGTTCTGTAGGTATTAGTGTAAAGATTACCACAGAAACATACACACTGAGGTTCTTCTTGTATTTTGAATGGAAATTCTTGCTGTGAATAAGAAGAGACTTCAAATCCATCATCAACACACCTTGAACATTGTTTTTTGTGAACACAGACTCCAAGTCAGAGCCAGGACTGAGGGAGAAGATCATGCTTCACAAAAGTGTGTCTCTATTGACATGGATACAAAAGTGATGTGTGTGGAACTGTCTGATGAGTCTGCTAAAGGACTTCAATAGAGAAATGTGTCTTTCATCTTATGGCTAAAGGATATTGCCTGTACACTGAGCAGCTTTTACACATATACCCCTTGTACTCTTGTACTAAATATCATCTGCTCAGCCCTGTTCTAGTCAGCAGCCAAATCTTTTTTCCCCTTAAGAGAGTGGTGGATCACAGGTATCTGCCCACAGCAGCTTCCACTGCTGGCCCCATTTTGTGGCTGACTTACAGAAGGACAGCATCCTCATATTTATCCCATCCCATAAGTTTTCACTCCTGCAGAGGGCTTCTCCAGATTCAGACAGAGGAAGACACAGCTATCTCCAAGGAAACTCTCCACCAACAGTTGTGTCTAATTTTGAATATTCAGTAATTTAAAGAGAACTATAGTAAATACCTTATACCATTGAATAGTTTATATTTTCATGTCCATTCCCAAAAAACCCCCAAACCCTATCTCTCCACTCATGGAATTGCAGCTCTCAAAGGAAAAGGGATTTTCTATTCATTAGTCCCCCATCCCCTCCTCCCAGAAGGTTTTAGTCATCAAAGCATTATATCAACATTTCTTTTTAAGGAGGAACAAGAGGATGCAGAATGTAATCTCCTTTATTTGAAATCTGCCATCTTATATACTGGCTACACAAAACCTGGTTTGAAAGGCAGCACTGGGAACAATTACTGGTGCTTGCAGGTGTGAAATCAAATATTTCAGACTGATGAATACCAACACCACATGGGCAGTGTATGTTGATTTGCTGTATATAGAATTCAGTTTTCTTAATATATTCAGTATTGTGCATTTGCACCCTCAGCACTAAGGGTTTGTAAAAATCTTAGATTACCTTTAAATCAAAATGAGAGAATATTCACAGTGTAAAGATGAAGCCTGCATAAGAAAGGAATCTTCTTTCATTATTTCTTTCCTTTCTGTCTACTACCTTTACCCTGCTAACCAAGATCTCTATTTCTGACTCCTTATGTTCACTTCAGACTCATTTGCATCTTTGCTTCCCAGGCACAATTAATTTTTAGCATTAATCCCCACATTGGTGGCTAAGTAACACTCATTTTAGTTATATATGAGACATAGTTCATTTGCATCCAAATCATCCGATCAATCAACATGTGACAATAAGAATATTGTCAAAACCAAAATCTAGATTACTTGAATCCATATGAAATCTAATTAATAGGTGAGCTACTTATGAGTTACCTGTGCTAAACAAATACTAAATTTTCATAAAGAATATTCAACATTTAAAGCTCTAAGTATCAGGAAAACCCAAAGTATTGCAAATATGTGAACACTGTGGTGCTCAAGATAATATTCTTTGCATGAGACTGTCTGTCCATTTAGAAAGTCTAAGAAGTTGTTATTTTTGTCAGAGAAAAAACCCACAAAGTTTCCTTAAAGTAATATCTCTGTACTGCATGTTATAGATGAACTTGAATTAAGTGGCAATACAATAGTAACTATTTAGTTACTATTCTTTAGTAGTTTTTAGTCCACTGTTGAACACCCACACTTTATTTGCAGTTTCTGTCACTATATGCTTTTTTGAATATTTGAAATGAAATTAATAACACAGAATGAAAGACTTGCCCCACAGTCCTATTTCCATAGGCAAGTCCATTATAAAACTCCAGTCTTGTCAGAGACACAGAGCTGTTAGAAGCTGAATGACTGGAACACAACAGTTATCACACCCATCACAACTCAGCCACAGCTTTTGTGCTGTTGTCCATTGAACCTCGTCATAAATGTCAGTCTCCTCCAACAAAAAGCTTTTAATTCCTTTAGCATTAGAAATAATCAGGATCATATTAGAATAAGACTCAGTAGTAATCACCACCTAGCCCAGGTCTGACTGCATAAAAACCCAGCAGTCTTGGGCCCTTAATGCCCAGGCAGTTTTAGTCTTCCACCTATTGTAGCCTATCATTATGGGAAAACTGAGAATATAATTTCTGTCTCTTGAATGACATGAGATTAAACTGCATCCTCAGTTTCTCTTTGCCACTCACTTAATCTGCCACACTGGCAGATTACAGAGTGTTTCTGAAGGATGTTTCTGAGTTAAAATTATTCACTGTATTAATGATGCTCAGTCTGATAACTGCCAAATGTTCTAAAAGATTTATTAACTATTTCCTCACAGAATATATACTGTGTTTTCCAGGTAATATCCACAGAAGGTCTATGTTTTACTAAAATGTCCCTGCAAACAGAATGCAATGTTCCTGTAAACAGAAAAGAAAGTTACATGTACAATAGCTAGAAAATAGCAATAAATAATATTTCATGGACCCATATCACTTTAGAGACTTCAATATAGCTTTTAACCTTCTTTTACTGGTAGGATTAACTGCTTTGCTTTCAGAGAGAAAAGAAGCTGGCTTAACAGGCAGTTCTGAGACACTGGAATATTTCTTACAATCACATTAGTAGCTATTAAAAAAAAGACTAAGAAATCTTTCAAAACCTTGGGAACAAAGTTCATATCATCAAAACTTGGACTGTACTAAGCAGGCAAATTTACAGAGGCAGTCTTAATCACTGAAGGCAAGAAATATTCCTCAGAGGACTTAAAAAGATTTTAATTGGAAGCTTCCCATTACTGACTACAGAGAGGAAAATCAGAGCCTGGGAGAGATGCTCACTGAGAAGACCTGAATCATTACAGCTATGAAAAGAAGAAAACACACTTAAAAATGATTAAAAAATAAAAGTATGAGAAACAGATAAATAGTTAGTAGTTAGATGTGGAATGGGAAAGACAGCTTTGCTCACTGCTCAAAATGTAGAGAATTAAGATTTCATCTAAATTCAGGTGGAAAAAAACCCCCTAGATTTAAAACTCTTCATGAAAGCATGCAGAGCTACCAGAAGTAGTGTCACAGTCCTGAAGTCCACAGCTTGGAGGCAGCTTGCCTACTTGGCTGCTCAGAACAGGACTCTGGAATTAAGGGCCTAAACAAGAACCAGCCAAAAAACCCACATTCCTGCCAGAAAAGATGACTTATTGTAGGAAACCTGTCTGGTACTCACTGAACAGCTGAAATTGGAATCAAATAGTTTAATGGAAATTTTTCAAACAATTACAATTCATTTTTCCCCCAAATCTCTAACCATGTTTCTGACACTGTTTTAAGAAAGAAACTATATTAATTAAATATATAAGTTCTCAACAGGAAAGTTAATGCCTGAAGATTATAATATCCTAACAACATATGGCTAATAAACAGGAACACATCCATGACTCATGGGTTTCCTACTGTTGCACCATGGCCCCTCTAGGAACACCTAGGATCTGACAGATTATGTAAGGGAAGCTACCCAAAAAATTTACAAATTCACTCCCTGGAAGCAACAGTGGGCACTTGTGGCTTTCAGCCTGTGTCCCTTTATCTCCTTGTTTTCGCTATCCCTCTTGTTTGTGATGTGCTGAAATCTGAGCGAGAGAGCGTCGTAGTGGCGAACAGCAAAGGATGATGGCAATGGAGCATTACCAGGCCTTACAGAGTACTCAGTGGAGATGTGTTTCTCTTCAGCCTGACTTGCATTGCTTTTAGCTATTTTCTGAGCTCACCCTTCGTGTAGCAGCAATGTAAAAATCCACATGGTGCAGAAGTCACCACATTAACTTTACTGTTAATACTTTTTATAAGAAAGCAGAGGAGTACTTTCACAGCTCCTTCTGGCTGTGTGTATTTAATCTCTTTTGAGATTTTCTCCCATTTCTACTCCAGGAACTCCTGAAGACTATTGTATGAAGAACTTTTTTGTATCTCTCAGTTTCTTTAATAGACTATTCCTGAAGCCTCAAACCTCTGGGTTATGTCTAACCCATTGAGAGAAAGAAACAGTTGAATTGAGCTCAGAACTTGCAGTCAGATATCTGGATCAGATATCTATTTTATTAATAGCCAGCACAGGACTGTAAGACTATTTTTAGAGAAACATTTTCTACCCAGATATAATATTGCAGGTTCAGCAGATAACACCATTTGCTTTTACAGAAGTGAACACCCTGTTTATGCCCATAGCTGGCAATCAGCTCCCAGTTTCCCCTCATGACAGATCAAAAGCACAGTGGTAGTCAGGATCAGAAGAAAGATAGCAGACAACTCAGTAGGGACAGATGGACTCCAAAATACAAACAATTTCCCTGTCAGAGAGGGGCAATTTAGGGCTTTGCTACAGTTTCCATGGTAGAGCAGCACCCACTGGAGCAAGGCAGCCAAAGCAGCCTGGGGAAGCAGAGACACAGCTCAAGAACAGCAAGTGGTGTTCCAGGAGACCGCTTTTTAAGGGGAGCCTATAGAGGGGATGAGCAACTGACAGTGCTTGGCTCCAGCCTGAACTGGAGCACCCTGGAGGGGAAACAAAAAAGGTGCATCAGTTGTGACCCATCACAATGCAGTCATCCTCCTTTCTTAGTATCAGGGCATGGTTGTCAAGACAGCCAAGACACTCAGAGTGCTTCAGTAAAACATTAGAAGGCTTCAAGCATCAACACCTTGTTTTATCTAAAAGCTCTTCATACCTTTTTCCTGCTGCAATCCCAAGGGCAGCTCCACACAACTCCGGCTCTTTCTCTCCTTCCTTCTGCAGTTCTGGCTCACTTCTTTTGGTCCCTTGCACATCCTCCTGTCCCTTCCTCCTCACAACATTACCAGCAGACTCCAATTGACTCCCTCCCAGCTAACTCACTCCTTATCACACCCATAGCTGGGAGGCCAAGGGTGTGGACACCCTTGGATAATTAACACAGCTGCAATGTATCAAGGGCAAGATTGTCTTCAGCACCATCTCCATCTGTCTCCCCAAAATTTGTCTCCCCACATCAGGGGAAACTTGTTCAGGCCTTGTTTTGTTTTTTCTTCCCACTGTGTTGTTCCCACATGCCAGCCCCATAACTGTAACCCAGCTGGCTTTGTGGGGACTGGTGCCACCAGCAAAGAGCAGCCCCATGAGCAGCCCTGTGACCTGGGCACACTCAGCACAGCCAACACAGGTCTTACTCACAAAAGTCAGGCATCAAGATTAGCAACCTTCTATTTATCATTGTGTTGGAGTAGTTTTGTTTATCTTTTGTTTGCATGTGAAGAGAGACAGAGGGTAGGAATGAGTTATCTTCTCTCTTTTGGCAAATTATATGGTGTTTGAAAACAAAACCTAATTTCTGTCTTGTTATCAAAATGAGGCAATCATTTCCTAGCCTCTGGTAGATCCCACAGCCTAACTGTATTTATCTCAGAATAAGAATATAGTTCCTGAACTAAGAAAATACAAATTCAATAAAATATTGTAAGTTGAATTATGTGGGTCATCCCATGATTAGCAATAAAATGTCACCTTAACTTTATTTAAGATTAAGTTGTCCCAAAAAACAAAACAAAACAAAACAAAAAAACCAAAAAAACAAACACCTCACCCCCCCCCCCCCCCCCCCCCCCCCCCCAAACCCCTGTGTCATTGCCAAGGTAAGAATTTTGTGCCTTGATTTATTTGCAACCAGACTACATATAAGCAGGAGCTGAGATGACAAGCCCAAGTGAATAGCCAGGTGTATGGAAAAGCACAAGGACATACCTTAAGAAAAATGAGAAGTGAGATTCAGGGCACCTTCATTCATGCTTAAAATAAAATTTTGATGAAATTATGGTGACTAAGTAAAAAAAAAAAAATCTACCTGGATAACACAGTCATTTGCAGTCACCTTCTCCCTGACCCATTTAAAGCTCCTGAGGCATTTGCCTGTCAGCATGAGATTTGTCTGGGCAGCCAGCTTCAATACCTGAGCACAAGCAAACACATCAAGTTGTAAGGCGTTATCTGCAGCATGCCTGACACAAAAGAAGAGTCATGTACGAAGGCAGATGGAGTCAGTCCTGAAATGGTGCTGCTGTTATCATTAAAGTAGTCAGACACAGGATGGAAGTGCTCTGTTCAATTCCTGTCTTACCTTCAGGACATTCAAAACCCTATTCCAGTTCCAACAATTGCCTTGTCTCACTTCACCCTGCGTTCTGAACACGAGCTGCTTTGCAGGCAAGAAATAAAACATTCCTGCCCAAGAAGGAGAGGAGGAAAGAGGAGGCTGCCTCTCTACCAAGCAATACTTCTGTGACAAATTCAATCCATGGCTGTTTAATATAAAATTGGTCTAAAAAATCTTAGGTGGTAGCTATTGAAACTTTTGAGTGACAAATACTTATTTTTCAGGAATGCAGCACTGGTGTGTGCTGTGACCCACTATCTACTCCTTGATCTAGACCACTTGAAGCAGCAGGTGGAGAAAATACCAAAAAGATCATACTCATTCTTCTGGACACTATTTACCCACCAGGTATGAAATATCACCAGCTTAGAACAGTGCCAAGCCAGACTTAATAGTGCCAAGTCAGACTTAAAGTGCAATCAAAATCTAGGTGGATACACATCATCTCTGCAGAGCAAAATAAAACCATGACTTGTCAATCCTGATCGTTTATGTCTCAACAATAAAAGAAGAGAAAATACATTTCTCAGTAAAGTTTCTGAAGTATAAATGTCTGAATATCTGCCAGAATAACTTCTTGACAGCTAGTTGAAGAATTTTTCCTGAGTGGAATCGGAGGGTGATGAACTATACTAATTAAGTGTACATATTCACTTATCTACACTCAAACATTCCTGTTAGTGTGCATGAATATTTATGTTCAAGTTATCTTTGAAATTATCTCTTGCCTGAAATTTCTTGCCACAGCTGTAATGGGGCATAAGCTTTCCTGCTTGAGAGTATGAATTTGCATGTATGAACTCAGTGATACTTTTTAAAGTGTTATGGTTTTCATACCATACTACATATGTATGTACTGCATATTCAATTTACATCTATCCATGTGGATATCTTTTGAAGCAGGCAGCTGTTTCTGAAAAGCCTCTATGGTACATTCAGTGCAAGAACTGTGACTTCTTACTTGTAGATAGACCTATGAGCTGGCCTATGAATATGCCTATCCATTGTTGGGTTTTTTTAAAATTCTCAATTGATTTACTTAGTCACCTAAGGTTCATTATGTGTTTTGTCTATTTTTTTTTGTAGCTTTTTGTCTCAAAAAGAGAATTGGTGGATTGGGTTACAAATACAGTAAACCAGTTTTATGATCTTTTATTCAGTCTTAAGGTGACTTTGCGCTAGGCATTGTTGAATTTAGTGATTTTCATGTTGCCCAGCTCCTCAGGCTTGTCAAGGTCCTAGTGGATGGAATCCTCAACTCTCAGCTTGATGTCTTCAGGCTTCTCAGTCCTACAGTCTATGTCATTAATAAAGATACTGGTCCCAGTACAGAATCCTTAGGGACATCCCTTGTTACTGATCTTTATTGGGACATTGAGTGACTGATTGCAATGCTTTGGATGTTGCCATTCAGCCAATTCCTTATTCATCTAACAGTCTATCCATCAAACCCATATCTCTCCTATTTAGGGACAAGCATGTTGCATGGGATTGTGTCAAAAGTTTAACAGAAATCAAGGTAGATGAATGATTTTGCTGCTATGAAAACAAAAAGAAAATGTCCTCTTATGAATTGTTTTTTTCCTATATTGGTTCATTACTATGTATCTATTTAAACTTTTCTCTCAGTTTATTGAGCTATGTAAAGTTGTAAGTAATGAGAAAAATGCCCAGGGAATATATGTTAGTATATAATCACCAAGGCTCTTGCCTACTAAGTGTGTACAGAGGAGGAGCTTGACTGAGATTTAACAGTTCCACTACAATTACCTCAGTTTACAGAAAGTGGGCCAGTTACACTGAATTTGTAGTACTGATTAGAGACACTCCAGCTCTGGCTACCGGTTGACCAATATTCATTCATGTCTCTTTGGCTAATGAGTAAAACAAACTGTCTAAAAAGGTTGCACTAAGCACTGACACTATTTTCACATTCACACTTGCAGATCTTTTAAACACTAGCATTTAATTAACTCACTGGTGGAATGTGTTTGCTTAAGTACAGTAATTCTCCTCTTCATACAGTCTTATTACCTTTACTGGGAGTGCTCAAATACTGTGTTAAAACTATGAAATATCTTACATTGTCTTATACGTAGCCTGTGAATCTCAGAATTAAGTGCCTCTGTCCTCCTCAGCATGACACAAATTTGGTATCAAAGCAAATACACTTCTCTGACAATGTTTCAATGACATGAATCCAATAAGACTCTGAGAAGAACTGAGCATTAGAGTCAAATCTTCAGCTTGGAAAACAGATTGTCGTGATGCCAGTACAGTTTATTACTAAATGCCTTGTGGTCGTCTTTCTGGAGAAAACGAAAGGCACTTAGAGGCTGTATTATGAAATTTTCAATAATCTTTAAAAATCATGAAGTGATTTGAAAGCCAAGTAGAAAATGGGAAACTAAAATTGTAAAAAATTAATAAAACCCCATGTCGAGATGTGAAAAGGGACGCACACTGGATTTCACTAGGTCAGGAACTATCTGTCTTCTAGAACACGTATCAAATTGCTGCTTTAATTGAAGCCACACAAAACAGTTACTGTCTCAGTTGTGAGTTACTAAGGAATATTTTGGAATTATGTAGTTCATAAACTTAGTAAGATTGAAATGTTTAATAAAAATAACACTTGTTCTAAGACAACACCGCTCTTTTTATAATTCCTTGAATTTCCCTATGTATTTTGTCTTTTTTAAAAATAACTTCAAATTGTTTCACATTCAACAAAATCCTATAATTGATGAAAACTTGCCTCTTTTCCCTTATATAATGAGAATCCATGTTTTATTTATCATATGAGTAAGAAAGCACAAACAGGACTAAATTTTTTCCTTAGGGAAAATATGGAGAATTCTAAGAAAAAAAGGTTCTTTCTACATAGTATTAAACAAACTGGTGTTGAATAAATTAGCAGTCATTTAAAAAGTAATGAGTTTCAGTTATTAAAGCAATACTAAATGCACATTTTAAACTATCAAAACCTGTAAAAAAGAGTTTGCTTTCCATATGAAAACTCTTCTGTGTTGCAAGTCACGAATTAGGGTTTCAAAGGAAATCCTATCAGTAAGCTTCTCAAGATCTTTCTTACAGACATTCATTCATGAAAATAAAGGATATTGTGAATGCAGAAGAGAACTATATTTTGTAGTGAGGAGTGTTCAAAACAAAACCAGGTCAAGAATAAAAAGCAAAGAGCCATGTCTTTGCTACCCCAGAACAGTCTGAGCAAAATAATTTCACCTATAGAAAAAAAAAAAATCAAGTGTTATATTGACCTTATACTTGCTAACAAGTCTATGTCTTAGACGAATTTCCCAGGTGTTTGGGTTTCTCCTTGACACTACATTTTTCAAAAGGGAAAAGTTTGCATCTTTTGCTGGTAAGATAAATTTATTTTCCTGTTTGCTTACCTTGCTTTAAAACTGATGTGTCTTCCTCAGTGGTGATTCACACTGATAAGTGAAGGGACTCTGAAGCCATTAGTCCTAGTGGTGTATCACAAACACTAAAGTCCTTCAATTTTTTCATTATGTAAGCAACAATGTATGAAACAAAATCAGAAAAAGATAATTTTTGCTTTTGAATTTTCAGAAGGCCTTAACAGAAAACAAACTTTGTTCCATTTTTCCGATGGAATAATGAAACAGAAGAAAAATATCTTGGGAATCACCTGAAATTGGCTTTGGATTTTCATGGAATGTTTTAACAGTCATAAAATCTTTATTAGAGCAACATAATGAAGAGTAGCAAGATAAGTTACTACAACAAAAATACAAGAAGTACAACAACAAAAACGGTTTTTGTCTGTCATTGATAACAACCATGACATTGGTATAATAATGTACAATAATACGACAATTATTACCATAGGGTCTATTGAAAAACATTAAAGTGTGAAGTCTCTAAATATCTAATATCTTTCATAAGAGAAAGTTTTCACATACATCAAAGGTATTTCTGATAAAGTATTTGAATTTCTAGCATGTAAAGCCATACTCTAGACACATGATAAACTTTTAGTGACGCTACACGGTCACATACAAAGTAAGCCTAAAAGGTCTCCTTTTGTGATGCGGCTAAAAAGACACTTGTGGTGAAACACAGCCCAGGCCAGATCTCATCTACCCAAAATGGTGGCAAATATCTTCAGGAGCCTAAATTAGCCCATTAGTCTTCTGCCCATTTTGATTAGTCAGTGCAGGGAAGTATGTTCATGAAGAAGAAAATTTAAAGGACAGGTCTAATGTAGAAGATCCCTAAGGTCTGACCCTTTCAAAGAGGTGAACAACTTTTCATTGATTTCGAAGAAAATCAGGGAAAATATGCCAGTTAACTTACATGGCTCAGTTCAGTTGCCAGTGGTACAATTATCTTCAAATTTTTCTTCATTCATTCTTACAGCTACAATAATTCTGCAAGCCAAGGTGTGTTGTGGATGGCTTCCTGTCACCTGAAGTCTGATGCACACTTCTGTTAATCTGCCAGGTGCAGAAAAGATGAATGTTCCTCCCAGAGTCTCAGCCATATGAGCATCCCTGTCATTATAAGTAGCCTGAAATCAGTGGTAGCAGTGACAGAAAATTCTGGCCAAAGAAAATAACATCTTTGTGTCTATTTCTTGAAATGGTTCACAGTCTTCACAGCTCTTTGTACATATTAGAGCACAGCTTAGATGTATTTCTTTCAAAGAACCATAAATCAATATCTAACTGGCTTATTAGCTTATCTAATATAATTAATACTCTTCTTCAATTTCAGGTTATTTCGTTAAAAATATTAGGGCTATTCCAGTCTGCTGAGTAAAGCAGACAAAATGGCCAGTGTAGCTAGCTTCAGAAATTGAACAGTGATGATCATAGCTGACAATGTCAACCTGGATTCAGTGATATCACATTTGTCCTGTTCATTGCTGACTATTTTTTCTTTATTAATGGGGTACAGGCTTTTTATAGTACTACCAAGGTCTAATGTTTAAGTATTTCATGATTAGACTATGTAGTTCCAGATCACCAGTAGCTAATTATTCTGTGGTGGATGAGTCAAGAGAGTCTTTGGCACTCTCTGTGCCTTTCATTACCATTTCCAACTGCTCAACACAGCCTGGAACTGCTGAGCAGGATGACCTGAGCCATGCTGCCTTTTGCCCACTGTTTGGAGTCTCGCTGTGTTCCCTGTCTGAGCGTGACTTTCTTTGCAAGAAGTGATTTATCATCGCTGCTCTCTCACACAGAGAGATGTGCAGCAGCCACTCTAAGTCAGGCTTAAGCTGTTCCGAGAGATCCTTGGAATCTGAAGAGATTTGAGAAATGGATGCAAAATCTCTGATGTATTAGATGAGCAGGTTTTGTCCTTTTTTGAATTACACTAGATTTGAAAAAAGATGGAAAATGTCTGATCCAGTTGTGTCCCATTTCCATAGGAATGTTCAGTGTTCTGTAGTATACACTGGTCAGTATTTTCAAGATTTGCTCATGTATTGATTTTACATATGAAAATTTTAAGTGGGCATCAACCAGGGCAAAACCCAAAACAAATCAGACTAGAATCTTGTTTTATTTATGGCCAAAGGAGCTGTTGAAAATATGTTTTCCTAAGAAATGTAGCTAATGTGAAATCAAATTCCTAAAAGTTCCTGCTTAGAAGAGCAGGATTTTCACATACATGGGAATTTTAATTTACACACTTTTATTGTAAAATTGTATTGTGTTCATGGATGCTGAAACTATACTGTATTTGCAATGACCCACGAGATAAAAAGTTTATGCAGCTGTTGAAATATCCTTGTTATAAATAAATTAATAGAGAACCCCAGTGCTATTAAAAAAACCCCACAGTCATTTAATATCAGATTGAAATGTAAAGAAACCAACTCAGTTCTCAGACTTGACCCTTTCTGGCACACAAGCAATAGCTTGCAGTAACACCTTGAGGTACAACCCACCATAGCAACATAAAGGAAATTCCCCCAAACTAACAGGATTTGCATATACAAAACCTGAAGAAGAAACACACATTAGCTTAACAATCTTGAGCTAAAACATGCATGCATTCTTGGAAAATTCTGACCTCAAGATTTTTTCAGTTTGACAGGTACAAATTAATTCTAGAGAGATATTTCTCATCTGTATTTAGGAAATATTTTGCATTTGTTTGAGGTGATAAAGAGTAGTCTGATTTCCTGTGTGTAGTACCCATACCACTGATGACTCCAGTTCAGACATTTCTCAGAACAGTTAAGTTACCAGTGTAGTCTCCCTCACAGCTGGCTCTTCATAATCCTAGAATTCAGGATGCAGTAAAAAACAGCAAAAAAGAACCTATGAGAGATGTTTCAGAGACATGAGTTTTGAAGGTTAAAATTATTATTAATATAGAAATATATTGAGCATACATTGAATTGAGAAGGATGCAGCATTCAAAAATATTTTTTGCATTAAAACCTAGGCAACAAGTTATGTGGAATAATGGTTGGATATTCAACAATGATAATATAATTATTAATGCTATTAATAATGTTTATTCCCTCTAAACAGCAGATAGCTAAACCCCTTACATATTTTTACTGACTAAATTGCTTATATAGTGGTTGTCTCTCATAAATTATCTAAATTAAAATATAACTATAAATGTTTATAGTTTATTTTGCATTATATTTTATGTATTTTATTTTGCATTTTATTTTATATATTATATAAAATTTATTTTGCATTATATTTTATTAGCTACTTGTTTAACTCCTTCAGAACAAATAATAAGCACACTTATAGTAAACTGCATTAACTGAAATCATGTATCTTCTTCAAAGAAATCAGGCTGAAAGTTGCATTATGACTTTAGATTGTTCTGATACGCAAGAATGTAATAATGTATGTTTGTAATGCCCTTATTTCACAAGTCAAAATATTTTCTCAATGTCAAATAAAAAGACACTGGTTTATGGTAAATTATAATCTGATTGGCATACGAACTTTTCTGTGTTGTTTGTGGGCCTTTATTAGAAAACATTTTGGTTTTCATATTTCAGAAGAAAAAAAACAACCAAAAATACAGCTTTACCTTTGTTAGCCTAAGAGATGATTTGAAATCTATTAGTATATGTCAAGTTCCTAAATATATGCATTTTGTTTTCTGTGAAGTCAGTAATCTGACTTAATAACAGGGTAAATTTGCATAGATATGTAAACTGAGAGTTTTGTGGGAGGACTGCATTAAGTTGATTTTATTTTTAAATTGTTTATGTTCTGTTAAAGAGACATTAATTTGACAAATGCAGTCAGTTGTTTGGATGCAAGCAGTGAGACTTGGCACTTGTTTTCTGCTATGAAATATTTACACTCAATTGCTATCTGAATATGTTTTATGTTGCACCTTATACACATTTCCAATAAACTGGCTGTTTGACTGTGTAGACTAAACCCATCAGCATGGGATGTGAATGTTTAATGAGTTTCTAATGTCCACAAATCAACTGATCAAAGGAAAGGGCTAGAGAAGGTAATATTTTAACTCAAAATATAGTGATTATATTAGATAAAATACAAAGAGATAAAATACAGTGCAGTACACTCAGTGCTTCAGCACAGCAATATACAAAGGGACATAGAAAAATGACAACTCAAGTACAAATGAATATTTCATGTATTGCCTGGAAGTTGTCTCCTGAAGCCTAATGCTCCAGAGGGTGCAAATGTCCTTTAGTACAACCATTTTGCCTCAGTCTGTGTACATCCATATCTTGTTGGTATGGATGTGTCAGACAGCACAGCTAGCAAAAAGAAGTCAGTGATGACTAGCTTTACACATAAGTCCTGGCACCAGGAACAGAAGAGTTTAAGTATAGGTATCAGGGATTGAATGATGTGTCATAATGAGCTAGCTGGCATGTTTATCAACACTATGGAAAGAATATTGTTACAGCATCTGAGACTCTAGAGTCTAGAGCCTAAAACTGCAGGAAGAGCATTACAGAAAAAAAAAAAAAATGGAGCATACAATATCATCTAATAACTGGGTTGCTCGGGATGGAGATAACAAAATAATTTACAAACTAGCTCATCAATGTGTTCATTTAAAAAATAATCTTTTTTGTTTGCCAGAAATACAGAGCTGTAAGATCTGACAGACATCACTAGCTCTTCAAAATCAGTCAGTAAAGGTGGTCAGATGGGTAAGCAATAAAGGCTGTTTGAAAAACAGAAGCCAGGTACTAGCAGACAGCTAAAAGAGGGCTGCAAGGCATTGATCAGAAATTCTCTTTGCTCTTTTATCAGTGGCAAAGTTAACAGTTACATCTGACTACAGCGTGTGCACTCAGTAGGAATTATTGCTCCATAAGCTCATCTTAAAATATACAATCAGGAACACTCCATACTAATATGTAGCGAGTTTGTCTTTATGAGGTCATAAATATAGATCATAATGGTTTTGAATATTGACACTGACTCTTTCACAACAAGAAATGCCTTATTATATATAGGTGTCTGAAAACATAGCTGGGAGGCAAGGTTCAATTTAAGAAATTGGTTGTAGTTAATTTATGTTGTTTTATACCTAATTGTTTCCTTCTCTTAAATCACAGAATTTGAACCTATGTAATTTATGTTGATGCCTGCCTTTCACTTGGCAGAAGTAATTCTCCTTCCTTTCTTTCAACTTAGGAAGCAAACATTCTTGAACAACTGTAGGTTTGACTTTGTTAAAATGAAAACCTTTTATATTTGTGCCCCCAAAAATGTCCTGGGACTGTAAAATTATTTGAGAACTGAAAGAATGTATTTTAACCTGTAATGTATTTTTTACTAAACTCCTGCGTCTGAAAAACCTTCTTGAAATAGGACAGTGAATTCGGATTTAAACTTTGCAAAGTGACCTTTTGATTAAACCAGGCAAAATTAAAGTCCCATACCAGATTACCAAACTCCACTTCTTGGTGTCTCTGAATACTCCATCTAAATGTCATGGTTTGAGGCAATGTCTGGTTTTCCTTTCATCGTATAATACTGAGTAAATCTGATAACTCTGAATTCTAACCCTTAGAGTTCACCTTCAGACTGGCAAGGCCTGTTTAAAACTTGCTAAAATCAAACTGCCATAGTGACCACACCAGTGACACTAAATCACCAGAAAATATGCCCAGTAGGTCATAAACAGAAATTTGATAGAAAAGACTCAGTTACACTGATAAAAACAAAATATAAAAGCCAAAGATATGCACGTCCTCAATTGTGTACCTTATGTAAAGTTATTTCAAAAGCATTAACCACATTCACATCTGATGCTCAAACAACTCAGCAGTGCCCTTAAAATACTTAATTGCTCTTTTTTTGTTGTTTATTTAAATACAATATTTTATTATATATTTATTTTATTCAGGCATTTCTTTCCAAGTTCTAAGTTGATTTCTACAACATTTAGTTTACCAAAATATGGCTAGGAGAACAATGTGCATGTTTTTAGTGAAATGAGATTCCTTTTTTCAACAGGCCAAATTTTATGCCGAATTTAATAATATAATACCAAAAGCATTTTAAGATTTTCACTGGCTTCAAATCAAAGCTATATTAATCTTTGGAGGCAGAGGTTCAGACTCCCATTATGCTGAACACGCAGCTGCAGTTTAACAAACACATAATAAATGGGTTTTTTCCCACCCAGTATAAACAAGGTCACTTCAAAATGAAATGTCTAAGGTAGATTTAACTACTACATAAAGTCATTCTGAAAAATATTTGCCTTTCTGTGACAGAAGGATAGTACTGCATTAAAGAAATTAAACCATAAAACATATACTCAATAGAATTAAGAGTGCAAGATATTTCAGGCTGCCCTTGAAGACTGTACACTAAATACATCTGAATGCTTTGGCCTAATTGGGGCTGCAGTCAATCATTGTGAAGCTCAGAAATAGATAGTGTGTCTCATCTAAGTCCCTTAGGGATAAATTTACGTCTGTCAATGGCATACAGCTAATAAGGGTACAAAATCCTTGTTCTGACTGAAACTACTTCTGGAAAATCCAGTCCCTCACCATTGAAAATGGATGTGAAATGGCCATTGTCAGCAATCTAACAGGAACACTGGACTAAGGAAGGTAAATGCAGGTGAGCCAAGTACAGTGGGTAAAGATGAACACGGAAGGATGGGTTCAGGCTGCTGATTACAACTGAGAATCACAGCCCCAGTTCCCTTAGTACACTCCTGAGGAATATCCCAATGAAATCATCCCAGTCTAGTAACACAGACCACTCTGATATCCTGCACACGTGCCCTTCCCACTGATAGCCTTCAATACCTGCACTGGTGTGGCTGCACCAGCACACAAAGTCAAGCTCAGTGGACTCTGAAGTAGGAGCGGGAACAAGAGCTTCCATGGAGGCCTCAGGGAGTCTTGAGGAAAAGCTCCACTGATGGTGACAGGACCATGATGCTATCTCTGCAGGGAAATCAGCTTTAAATAGGGGCCTTAGAGGTGTATCAGTCTGCCTGCAGCAGTAAGGGAACACAGCTGCATTGTTGGAGGCAAACGTTTGGTTTTGCTTTCTCAGACTCATTCTGAATGTACATCATCAGCATCAGAAACCGCACTGCCCTCCAGAGGTTCAGGCCATGACTCCAGCTGTGAGTGCTCAGGGCTTTTATAGGTTGAGGTGGTAAAACTAATAAAAATAAACAACAGATATTGTCCAAAGGGCGTTTTCTTCTAATAAATATTACAGGTTTTGGTAAACAAGAAAATATTTTCATAATACAGCAATGCTTTCAAAATACAACACTTTCCAGGAAGCAGTGTCTTATCTGACAAAAAGTTCATCAGTGGTTCTATATAGTTTCGCTCCTAGAATTTTAAAGCATATGTGGTGCTCTTCAATCAACTCTGTTGAATTTCCATAAGTGTTAGGATAATGTGGTAAATTCTGAGACCTTTTTTTTTTGGTAATTGTTTGGCTATTGTTTGCTAGGATTTCAAAGCAATAATACAGTTGTAGTGGTACAAAATGGTATTAATAATGGGAACACCAGTGTTCACCATACTGTTGTAGAAAATAGACCTTGACAAACCAAATTGGTTTTCTTTTTTTCTCAGTATACTGGTTTAATAACAGTTTACAAAACCTGTAGTTATTTTTTAAGTTACCCCAAAATTTTCTAGGAGGTTTCTCTTAACCTGAAAAGCAGCTTAAGAATGTAAAATTGATAGAAGTATTCATTGCTGAAGTTATTTCTGAGTTCTTCTGTGGATACAGGTTATTAAAATGTGAGGCTCAATCAAGAGCAAATGAGCATTGTAGGTATAAACTAGATTAAAAGTTGATTGACTGATAGGCTTCAAAATG
>VZSR01003807.1:22923791-22946007 GCA_013398615.1 Brachypodius melanocephalos
AAAAAAAAAAGAAATATTATATGGAAGAATAGGATACATATTTCTAGTAGGGAGAGTAATCGGATCAAGCATCAGTCAACCAAAGACTTTTGAATTTCCCTTGAACTAGCTGTTTTTCAGTCCAAAATGGACAATTAAAAACAAAAAAAAAAAAAAAAAGAAACAAAACAAAACAAAAAAAAGTCAGTGTTCTTCCTAAAACAAATTAATTCACGGGCAACCCATGGCATGTGAGTTAGAGAGTACTGATTGGTCCCAGGGTTTCTCAAGTAGCTTAGTGCAAATCTGCAAAGTATAGGTACTATACAGGATAACTTATTATGCCCTCACTAGTTATACTTTTAAATTTTGATGCAAATAGATGGCAAACGAGGACCTTCAGCAGTTATTTTCCAGGAAAGAAAATGTAACCTGAATTAGTTGAGTAGCATCTCTAGGCAACTTTTGAGGACTTATTCTTTGTTCAGTAGAGTGAAGAGAATATTTGCACTATTTCTTTCACCATCCAGGCAAGCCAAGTGCTGTTCAGCTATTATAGCACACAAAGCCATCTTTTCTAATCCTTGGTGAAGAAAGTTCCCTGGACCTAGAACAGAAAAAAGCTACTAGATATTTTTGACACATTTTGGACATTTGATGGTTTTGACATCTTTTCATTGCCTACCAAAGCAGTCAAATTGGTTTTGGCCTCAGTGGGATGAAATGTAGAATGTGAGGGGGAAAGTCTGTGCTGCAAATGAACCCCACAGTGGTTTTATTTTCCTGTCTATAGGGCTCACTGTCTCACTTTTTGGGCTTACATGCTTTATTAAGTGCCTCCACATTCCTAGACCCCAGGTACTCATAATTCATAAAGATCACTGGAGAAATAAAAGATTTGTGACTGTTTCTGTACTTTTCTCTAACATGTGAAAACAAAAGCAAATTTTAGATTATTTTATCAGCTCTTCTCAAAATCAGCTCGAAACTATTCAATCATTGACTTAAAGACCTGAAACAATCACTTCAAACACTGCTGTCATAAGAACAGTACCTCTGTATGATTGTTACATGTAATTTCTGATTAATTTAAAAGAAAAATCAGGATTTTTAAAATTTAAAACGGAATAAGCATTGCAAGGAAGAATTTTCCTGCTCATGAACTGCCCTCAATAAATGAATGTGCAGAGCACAATTTTAAATTTAGCTTTGATCACAACTGAAACATATTTAATGAGTAGTATTTAATGATACAAAACAAAGTGTTGAAGGATATACTTAGAAATCTATACAGCAGTATCTCAGCCTCTGCATGGAAAAACACTGAAGAAAGATGAAGTCAAACTATGGGACTGGTTAGGAGGAAGTCAAGCTTGAAAAGGTTATCATTAACATATCTTCAAACAGCTTAAATTTCTGATAGGTATTTTATGAGTTTGTTCCTGGGGGGAAGAAAAGAAAAAAAGAAAAAAAGTCAGCTTGGTGACCCCAAACCCTTCCTCTCTTCATTGTGATATCTGGTGGTTGTAGGGCAATTTTACTGTTCAATAAAATAATCTGTTCCATTTCTCAGTTGCCAAGGACAGACTTACTAGAGCTGACAGAGGAAAGAAGTCATTAATTAGTTCAGTTTTTTTCTTCATTCTTTGTTGCTATGTTTCCTTCTGCATCTAGTAAGGGAAGAGGAATCTTAGCCCTTCTTTTGTTATTAAAGCTTTTATGGAAAAGTTTTTCATTGTCTTTTATATCAGTAGTCAGATTAAGTTTTATTTGGGCTTTGTTTATACTAGTTTCCTCCCTGCATAACTTCATGGCATTTTCCAAAGATCATAAGCTCTCCTTTTCTTCATGCATTTCAGCCAGACCTCCTAAACTGTTTCCTCTTTACTGTAATCTATTATCAGCAGCTATCTGGAAAGTTGAAGTCCTCCATGAAAACAAGAATTGGTGATCTTCAGCTTTCTCCCAGCTATTATAGAAGATTTTGTCTCCCGCTTCATCCTGGTTGAATGGTCCATACCAGACTCTCATCTGTCTGGTTGGCCTTCCCCCTGGTTCATGTCCATAAACACTCAATGCTGCCATTTCCATTGTTAATCTCTAGACAGCCAAAATTACTCCCAGACATACGGGGCTAACCTACAACCCTCTTTCCTTGCCTATCCTTCTGAAGAGTTTATAGACATCCATTGCAGCACTTCAGTTGCGTGGGTCATCCCACCAAATTGCCACGATGGCAACATTCCCCCACTTGCATGATATCTTCCAGCTCCTCCTGTCTGTTGCCCATCCTGCGTGCATTGGTGTAAACCTACTTCAGCAGGGCTCCTGAGCCTGCCACGGTTTTGGGAGGGGAAGTCCTGATTCCTATGTGACTGCTCTCAGATGCTTCTGTGGTTTCCAACAGACCGATAACTCTCATGTCTTTGTCGTCCCCTCGGTCTTCATCCCTTACCTCCACTGAGACAGCGGACTGAAGGACCTTGCTTTCACCCAGTCCCTAAAATATTGTCATGCTGCAAATCAGTCTTATCTCTAGCAAGCCTGGTGTTATCCCTTTCCCCCTCCCAATGGAGTTTAAAGTTCTTTCCATGAGCCCTGCTGACTCCTGCACAAAGATCCTTTTCCACCTTTGAGCCAGGTGTTCCCTGTCTGTCACCATCAGGTCTGTAGAATAATTAATGATTAAACCGTCCAGAATTCTGCTGGTGACACAAGGCTTGGAGCCAAGTTATCAATCTGCTGGATCTTTCTGTTTCTTCCCTCATTGTTCCCTGCAACTGAAAGCACAGAGGAGAGCAATACCTGAGCTGCTCTGTAGATTGTGCCAACATGGAAGCTGCTCACCTCGTGAGCTGAGCTACCTAATGAATCAGTCAGTCATTGATATTTCTGTTAACACCAACACACTAAAAATAAATCCTCCAAGCCTCACATTATCTCACAGATCTCTGTGTCCTGTCAGTGTAGGGGGTCGATTAAGATCAATCATGAATCCATGGGAAGGTTCTCTTGTCATCTCGTGAAACCTCTCTGCTCAGAGCATGTCTATAGATGAGATTATTCAAGGCAGTTCCCAGCTGACTTTTAAAAGTCTTCAGGACAGAAAATCTTGTAACCTCTCTGGGCAACCTGTTCCAGTGTTTGAACACAACCACAATGGTTTTTTTTTTCCCTTCTGTCAACACAAGTTGCCCATGTTTCAGTTTGTGTCTGTTGCCTCTTGCCCTCCATTGTGCAACCCTGTGAGAATCTCCCTCTGTGTGTCTTACATCAGGTGATTGTAGACCACTATAAGATGATATATTTTTTTTTTTCCCAGATGCAAGACTTCATTGCTAATCATGTGTAATTTTTGTCCATCAGGAGTGCTGGTCCTTTGTTGTCAAATCACTTTCTAGTTGGACTGTTTTGCTGCATTGGATCCTGGGACAGAACTTTTCTAAGGTTTAATTCACTCCATTTTTTGCAACTTGACCAGCTCCTTCTAAATATGAGTCCTGTCCTGCAATCTGGTGACATCCTCAGATGTTCTGACCATCTGTCCCATCACCCATGTCATTAACACAGACATAAGGCAGGACTGACCCCTGAGAATCATTGCTAGTCACTGGCCACCAGCTGGAAGTTGGTATTTTATGTTTTAAATATTTATAAACTATAATATTCAAGAATGCACCAGTAAAGTAGACTAAAATGTGGAGCAAAATTTGTCTCAAAAGGAGGATCAGCTGAAATCCCCAGTGTCCCATTTCTCTTTAATATTTACATTGCCATCAAATTGTTTTATCCTTCCTGTATCTAAGAGTTATCTCATCCTTTTCTGCACCCTCACCTTCCTTGGGCTCTGCAACTGTGTGACTAATTGTAATGAAAGAGTGTTTGAAATTGCTTAAAAAATCACGGTGAAATTTTTGGTGGAGAAACACCAAAGCACTGGAGAGCAATTTTCTGAACTCTAGTTTGTAAAACTTTTAGGAATTTTCGAAGAAAATGAATTGTTTTGATTTTTGCTGCTGTGGGGTCTTTTTTATTGCCTACTTAAATGAATGCTTTTCATAAAGACAGCCTTCATGTATTTATTATTTTTTCCCATCACAATTACCTGTGCTCTGGGGTTCTTAACGTACATCATTCCCTATTAGGGTATAAATTCACTTTGCCTGATACTCATACTGTTTGAAGTGTTACATTTTTGTACTTTAGAATAAAGAGGAACTTAGTTTAATGACAGTTTGACAGCTTTTCCTCCAAGCAACAAACTAAAATTGATCAAATCTACATTAATTCTTTTATCTGTGAATCATGTGGTAACCTGTAGGGAATGCAGCTGGAGCAAGTTATGGTATATGAAAAATGCTGCATTCATAATTAGATCTTTCACACTAAACTTCCAGTTAGCTCCTTTTATCTGTTTGACTGCTTCACTGGGTTCAAAAGAGGTGTCCAGGACAACTATAAAAGTTTCAGATCAAAATCCTTTAACTGTTTTGGCACAGTCCTGTTGTGTAGTCAAACCCCAGGTATTACAGAACAGCTATTCAACTAGTACTGCTAAGGCAGTACTAGTAAAGGCCTGAATTTCTTGTATGTAAGGAGAAGGGGGATTTAAGCAGAAAATGGTATAGAAAAAAAAAAAGGAAAAACCCCCATCAGAATGGGTGTTATTATTTGTTTGTCTAATAAAATTGGGAATTATACTGTATTAGTGTCAGACCTGGCATTGAAAAACGAAGAAGATTATTTTCTCTTGAAAATTGTAACGTGATTGATCCACTGTTTAGACTGATATTGACTGAGAGTCATCAAAGGACACACCAAATCATGTTCAGCAATGTATAATGCCATTAAAAAGTATTTAGTTATATTTTCTGATGCTGATTGCAAATATAGCAAATGTTGGCCGGCACCTTGAGGAGGGAGGTGTTTCTAAGCATGGTTAAGTATTAACAGCCATATATAAACTCTCTGAAGCCTAACCAGTGAAATTACAGGGTGTACTATACATATTCACTCTAGATTGGTACCTACATTCAGCAAATAGCCTTGTTCTAGAAATCCACAGACATTTCTTCACATAAAGCATAAAATGTCCTTTAAAACCTATGAAGTCTCATATGTCATAAATTTGACATATTATCTGTATTATCAGATCATTTCTTTACTTCTCTGAATTTGAAACCTTCCTAGGTTTTATAGACTGTGTTTTTTTCACGGTAAGAAATAAGAAAAAAGTTTTGTATCAATAAGCTATGAATAAATAAAGTTTATTTCTTAACAAATCAGTTATTTTCTATGAGGTTCTCTGATATATAATACAGTACTTCCATCCACAGCTCTGACAGATGCGCTTTCCTGGTATTTCAATGAATTATTATTTCTCTTGCACTGTAGCAATGTGAGCATCTACCTGACAGTTAAAACCCTACAGAGTACGTGATTTGAGGCAGCTGTGAAGATGACACTGTATCAGCTGTCAGGGTTTTCCAGAGGAAAGTATTGTTCTCCTGCTACCTCACTTCTTGTTTTAATCTCTCCAAAACAGTAGTACTGGGGGGATGAAATATTAAGGTAATTTTTATGCCTAATTCACTGTCTGCTGCACTAAAGTTTCCTGCAGTTGCAAACCCAGTGTGTTGTGTAGATGCTGTGAAAATGCTCCTGTCTGCAAGTACAGGAAGCTTGCCTTCCTCTGTATCAGGCATTGAGAATATGCCACTTGGTCGTGTAAAAAAAGGGTGGGTTGTCTCCTTGTGTAGCTCAGGAGGAAAATTATTTACCTTAAAAAATCCTTCTCAAAAGCTAGAAAACAGAACAGAAAGCTGCTGGAAAATGATGAATGCTAGGGGCACTGAAGGAAAACATCTGTGTTAAATCCAGTCTCTCTGGCTGTTGGGTGCCTTAGTCACATTTGCCATCTTTTTATGCCTAAATCCTTGTGTTCTTTGCAAACTTTTCTGTACTTTGGAAAATATAGGTCCTTCTTTTCAAGGCAAGGGTTAATTGCAGAGGAAATATGTATCAAAAAATGTTTGGGGTTTGTGGTATTTTCCAGGAGTCAACATCCCTAAGTGAGCTACCCTTCATGAGAGTGATGGAAAGTTTAGCAACTGTTGTGTGTTTACATCGCTACTCTGAGATGTATTAGACTTGTAACTATATATAAAACTATAGTTTATATGCTACTGCCATATTGTGTACTCAGGGAAAACCAGTCACATATTGATCCTCCAGTAGGTCCGCTGTGGTTAAACAAAATCTGTATCTGAACTCAGCAGAAGTTTACACAGGAACAAGACTTTTTTTTCGAAGGATTTGTGCTCTAAGTGTCATCTTCCAACATCTGTCACACAGCAAAGAAGATTTCTCCTCCTGCATACTTTATCTTCTTTGATTTTCCAGAGTGGACATTTTTCAAGTCACGAATTATCTCTCCTGGTTTTCCTACCAGGCAATATCAAAACAGAATCTTCATATGAAGCTGGTCTCTTCACCTGAGACTTGTGAAACATAGGATAAAGAATATCATTTAACTGAAGGGTAAATATAATACTCTCAGTCCTAATGTTCTTGGGGTTTGGGGGAGGGTATCTGTGTGGGTCATTTTTAGTTATTGACATTTGGGGATTTTTTTTTTGTTTATTTGTTTATTTTTGAGTTGGTTAGTTGGGGATTTTAGTACTTGGGTAGATAGAAATTTGGTATTAGAAACAATAGGCTGAGTCTGATTTGAACCTGGGTTGGAAACAGACTATGTTATAACTTACTTATGCTGATTTAATTCAAAATATTTGCAGGATTCCATGATATCTCATTTTATCTTCTGGTAGACTTCCTTATCTGAGTTTGCTTTTAAGGAAAAAAATGCAAATTGCAATAAATCTTACCCTTTTGGTTCCTACCTGATATGAAGATGATACAGTTCACTTTAAATATGCTACAACTCTTCAAGCAAAATTTAAATCCAATAAAATATATGTTTAGGAGATCCCTAAATTCTTCTCCCGCCCCCCAAAAAGCCCCTAACAAACCAAAACTAAAAAAACTCACTAAACCCAAAAACTAGAACTTCCTTAAAGACTTCTTATGTTAAGATCCTAATAATTGCATTCTCTGATGTAAAATTAATTAGTTCTGTTCTTAAACCTTATGGAGGCATCTACAATAATTCTCTTTTTTAAAAATCTTTTACTACATATTTTTACATCTACAAATAAGTAAAAAGGCAGAAAACATGTTTATGAAAATCCATTAACCAGTTTGAACATTAAATCCATGGAAATAACCTTCACATGGAGTTGGTAACATTTTTGAGTTTTTCTGATGGGTCATAAATTCTCCTTTATTGACATGTTCTGATTCACACCATTTCAATTCCAGAAACAGCAAGGACGTCAAGAAGTCATCCTGATTTAACAATGACAAACCAAAACAAAAAAGAAAGAACATGAATATGAGGAGTAATGCATGTTCCAAGATTTCCAAAACACAATGATTAATGAATTTAGTGCTTGAAAATGTCTTAAGTGCATTACTGTTCCTCTTTTGACAGGTATTAATTCGTATAAAAATTAATCTCAGCAATGTACATTATAAACAATATAACATTGAGATGAAAGAATAAATTACATTCCAAGAAACATGTACACTCATCCAATTTATCATTTTAACTCCACAGTTACCCATGTATCTACAAAACCTTTGACACTAGGGTCGTACAGGTATTATACTTCTTAATGGTTATCTATTTACTAGGTTAATTTTTTCATCCCACATTCTCTTTTATACACCTTTGCACTAGAAAAAGGGATTTTTAAGTGTTCTCGGTTATTGTTTTCCTTTTTCTTCCTAATTTTACTGATGGTAACAGAACACAAGCCTGAAGAGTTTGGGTACATCACAGATATGTCGACTGAGCATGGGAGACAGGGTATTAAAAAACAGCTGTCACACAGGCTTGTGTTCTTCAGTAAATCTTAGCTGCACTTCTTGCCTTAAGTGAAAAAGTCGAGCTTGCCTCAATAAGGTGTCAAAAGGAGCTTGACAGAAAAAATAGAATGTGTCAGCAAGTAGAATCCACTTGGCAAGGAACCATATCAAAACTAAAATATGGTTATCTTTTTCAACTGGTCACCCTCTCAAAACAGAGGGTTATAGGAAGATAGAAAAGTATATATGAGTCTGAAAGATATCAAAATTTAATCTAAGATAATTTTTTTATTATTTTAAAGGTTTTGTTACATAATAAAGAAAAATCTAATTTGTCTTTAGCAGATGAAGAAAATGGTATGGTAGAGCTTGAGATTTATATTTTAGGGAAAGGTTAAGGGCTTAAAAAATTCACTAAAAATAGCTGACATGTCAATTAAAATTACTACCCTGGCCCTTCATTGCTTAATGAAATATTAAAGATTGTGGACAGTTGTGGAAAATGTTCAAGACTAACTTCACTGTACCTCAGCATATGCAGATAAGTGCTACCCTATCAATTTGAGATTTTGCAATAAGATTAAAACAAAAGTGCTGAGAAGTCAAACTCTGCCAGTAGAAGGGGACACAGAAAAAAAGTTATGAGACTAAACAAGGATGAATTGAATTTTAGCACTGGAAAACAACCAAATTTAAAGTCTGCTTCATATCCTTGCTGCACAAAAGGTAAGCATGTTTGAAATGTAAAAAAAAAACTTTCTCTGCTTAGAGGATGACATAAAGACCTTTGTTACAGCAGGGAAAAAAGAACAGGGGGGGAAAAGGGAAGGCCAAACAGAAGAGGAAAGAGAAGACAAGGCAAGAGAATCAGTAGTTATGTTCATAAATGTGAGGTGTAAATCTGTTTTTCTCTTCAGCTTCATATTTCTCTATCATTTTGGAACAAGAACAGCTACAGAATTCATTCTTTTGGTACATTTTTTTCTTGTGTCTCCATGAACAGATGCCCTCAGGGTCCTTACAGTATCACTTTTGAAGCAACAAAGAGAAAGACTCATAGATACACTCAAGACACTCAGTGTGGTCCATGGATCTGACATGTCCCGAGGCTGAGGCTCGTAAAAGGCTGACAGTTTTGTGTTGTCTGCTCTTGAAGTACATCCTAGATGGTGTCCTGGTTTAGGGCAAATTTTGAGAGGAAACTTCTGAAGTGGTCTCCTCTAAAAACCGGATCTCAGCAGCCTCTTCCCTAACCAGTTTGGGAAAATAATCTCCTTGTAGATAAGTGGAGAAAAATGTTTATTTAACTAGCAAAGTGCTCACAAACATGAGAAAATTAATAATATTAAAAAATAAAACTTCTTGTTGTTCTGAAGAGATGGCAAATTCAGAAAGTCCTTGTCATGGGGTGCAGCTCAGCTCGCTCAGTCTCTCATCAGTCCCTCCTGAGCTGGAAAATGCCACGTCCTGGGCCCCGGTGGGACACAGGTGTGAGGTCCTGGTGTTTTTCTGGGTTTTCAGTCCAGAGTAAGCTGATCAGTTCCAAGAAAAAGAAAAGCCACTGTCTGGGGAATTTTTCTGCCTCAGGTAGCTGTAAAACCTAACTAAAAGCAAAGAAAAGATCTCTCCTGCTGTCCGTGCTGCAGACAACACACCAAGAGAGAAAAGGAAATCCTGGGGAGTGAGAATGAAGCTTCTGCACACACAAAGTGTGAGTCACCTCTCCCCCCTCCCTTCACCCTCGGATCTAGTTTTAAAGGTGCAGAACTTATTTCTGGGCTAAACAGATGAATGAGGATATAGTTCAGCATCATGAAGTCACCCTAGGACAGGTGGTTTTGGCTCTCAAGAGAAAATGCTTTTGTTTCCCTTAGCTTATCCAATAGTCTTTTGCCAAATTAGTGGAGAATGTAATGATGGTCATCTCTCAACCTCAACTGAACCTTGTTCTCAGAATTCAAGAATCATTTTTAAACTATTCATTGACAATTGAAAATGAAAAGAATATGAACTGTTTTTCAGTGATGTGCATTAAAAAAGGCTTTTCTTCACCACATTCCTTTGCTGGATGTAAAAAGAAATTAGAAAAAGATTACAAGAGGTTTCCATTACAAGACTCTCTTTCTCAGCCATAGCAAGAAATTCTGTCTCTCTTTTCTTCCCTTAACACTTCTCATTTAAGCCTTCTAAGCAACATTCTACAGGCTTTTTCCAAGCATTTATTCACGGAAAGCTCTCAGTAATTTCACTGGATATTTACCCAAAGGTTTTGTAAACTAGGCAATGATTAATAAGCCTGTTCCTTTTTATATTATTTTCATATCTTTCACTTTTTGCTTGTATTCTATGAAATTACAATTTTTTCCACAAACGTTAGTCAAAATTATGCACTTCCATGTGTTATTTGTGATATCTTTTTTTGAATCTGTTAAAAAGCTTATCTCAAGGCATTGTTTAATACTTCTAAATGCCAAACATAAATATTGAGAATCCGGTTTGTGATGTGAATACTTGTATTTGTGATTTAAAACCACTTGCCACAAATGATCCACAATGTTGCCGTAATGTTCATTTTTATTAAAACATTTTCAGAAAATAAAAGCAAAAAAGATGTGCAAATATTTTAGTAAATTAAAATATACAATGTATAGTTATAGCAAGTATTATCTTTATTATAGTTCTGTAGAAATATATAGTTATTCTCTTCAAGACTGAAGTTAAATTGAGAATGAAGTTGTTGCTTCAAACAGAATTTTAATTATGATCATAATTTTTTACCCATATGACAAAAGAATGTTTTCAATAATCACAAAAAACAAACAAAAATGCACATTCCTTTATATTTTGACAAGTAATTGAGAAGGGCCAAAGTTTTGTACTAGTTCCACTAAATTGATAGAAGCCAGAAATTAACCTGACACCCAGAAAGATGCTGCTTTCGTACTGTACAATAAATTTTGAGAGTTCAGATTAAAATCTTCAAAATAGATCCTGTATTATTATGGGGTTTTAATCTGAAATATTAAATACTCTGAAAGATAAAACCAGCAAAAATTAGAAGTCATCTATAAATATGAAAAATACGTCCTTGTGGCTGGAGTGCTTCCATAAAAACCTGGTGTATTCTGAACACATGAGCTGGATGCTGAATTCCTTGTTTGAAAACTGCCTGAACAATAGAAGTTTCATCTGGATATGCAATTTGACTAAAACATCCACATATAACAAGGTTAAAAAATTAGAGTTCCATAGAATAGTTCATGTTGGGAGGCAGCTCAAAAGATCATCTTCCCCAGAAGCACCAGTTCAGAAAATGGGCTAAATTCAGTCCTAGACAGTGGACATAATCTAAGTGAATTGTGAATTGTGAATATCTCCAGTCATGGACACTGCAAAACTTCTTTGGAT
Organism: Brachypodius melanocephalos; assembly: GCA_013398615.1. Taxonomy (NCBI): domain Eukaryota; kingdom Metazoa; phylum Chordata; class Aves; order Passeriformes; family Pycnonotidae; genus Brachypodius; species Brachypodius melanocephalos. The sequence continues at coordinate 22,935,108 of VZSR01003807.1, forward strand.
TACTGGTTGAATTGTACTTCTTAATTATAAATATTGCTAGATAACTTCTGAGGGGCAAGTTATCAAGATTTTAAACTGCCTCTGAGTTTATTGTGTCCACTCAAATTCTGTACATAGTATTTAAAGCAATATTGTTCAGATGCCTGGAAAAAAATTATAAGGAAAGTCAAAAGATTATTTAAAAAAAGGTAGGTGCTCTTAAAAAATCTGCTTAATTTCTTATAGCAGTTTATGTTAAGAGCTACAGGATTATCAAATCTGATTGTTTATCAGGATTTAAAGAAACTGTGATGTATGGCTCCTTCATTGAAGAGGAATAGACTGGCACAGTTTTCTCAGCGGAGAAAATTAAATGATGGTGGGTGGTCTGTCAAGAAATTACATTAGGAGAATGAGAAATGATTGTAAATACAGAAATCTAATAACTAGAGAAAGAAATTATCAGCTACTGGAACAAGCCTGGCTCTTTGCCAAGTTTCACATAATCAAACATTATTATATGAAGGTTGAATTTACATACAAGATACAGTAAAGAATTTTTTACCCTTATTTTACCAATTTCCCTCCCATAAATGGTTTCAGTAACATCTGGAGATAACCTGGTGGAAGAATGTACTCTTCTGGCATAAGAAATTTTGTTTAAAACTGGCTACTGGTGTACTAACAGTAATAGTAAGATTTTCATTGTGTACTAGCAATACTAGTGAAGTATTTGTTGGGTATCACCTATGAATAGTCTGAAAGGTGAGTCCAGCATGACTCAGGTGAACAGGAACTGTAGATGATCTGTGGTGCAAATGACTTTTACTTCATTCAGTTCAGCTAAGAAAATGAAGTTCCATCCACAATCCGAGAGACCAAATTCACTTCTGATATGCAGAGCAGTTTTCCCACAGGGAAACAAATTCTGTTAAAACTCCTAAAAAGGGTACAATCACAACACATAAAAGTTGTATTTTAAAGTTAGGAGCTTTAAAGCTTTGCAAGGCACAGACTGTGCATATATAATTTAGGTAATTTATCTGTGCCTTGTTCCTGTCTCTCACCTCCCTCTAAATCTAATGGCCTGAGTTACAGTTTTTATGTTTGGCTATGTGTACATTACTTATTTCTGTATGTTTTACAAATCATCTACTATCATGGAAGAGAAAGAAAGAATTCTGAGTAGGTGGAGTATATATGAAACATCCATAGATGTGGTGATGTTCTTGACTGGATAATAAGTAACCTCACTAGGATCATATTATGTCACTACCAATCATACAGATGGGCATTTTGGGGGGAGAATTAAAAAAAACCCAAACATTTGAAATTGTTTGAAGACAATTTGAATCAGAAATTTCCATCAGAGAACATCTGCAAATAAATTTGATGAAGTGTAGTGCAAATACAGTAAACTCCAGCAGCTCATAAAAGTAGCAAAGATATTTTAGCTTTTTAGTCATGCACACCAGATCAATAATGATCAGAAGTTATGATGCTGGTTTCACAGTCTCTGACAGACAGATACAGTGCTAGATTCAGTGTTCAAAGCCAAAGCATGTGGAGCAAAAGCCCAGTATTTCAAAGAGTAATGCTGTTTTATGGAAGTTTTAGTTGAAATATTTGGAAATAACTAATAATAGAAACACAAATTCCAAGAAAATACTTAAATGCAATATAGTCACGCAAAGTAAATTTGCACAGATTTTTTCTTCACTGTAGTGCACCTATCTTCTGAAGTTTTAGCTTCTTTATCATGGTTCACATGTAAACTTATACACAAAAGGAAACACATTTTTTATCTTATCTAGAATATGAGAATAAAATTCCTCCCAGAAAAAGCAGTCCCATGGCTGCAATACAGATACAGTGCTGATTGGTCAGTAATCCTAGAAAACAATATAAGTTAACAATTATTAATAGAATTGTCGGCTCAATTAACTTTCTAAGAAAACTACCCCTCGCTACCCATCGCTGACTTTTGATGATTTACAAGACACAGCCCCATTTTCTAAAATTCCTATAGCTCATTATATGGCAACAGCAGAACATAAATGCTCACATAAGAGACACTATTGCTCTTCTTCCTATGGGTATGGAAATGAGTAATTTGTTTTCAGTCCAGATTTAATGATCCATATAGTTTTAGAATCATTTATAGCAACATTTTCCTTAAGCCAATAGGCTTTCAATCAAACCTAAGATAATTTTCTTTCCTCATTATATTATTATTTTTTAGAAAAACAGATTCTGATTTGTGTTTACAGCTTTTAGTGGTGGTTTGTCAGAGAATAAAAGAACCTTGGCCTTCTTAGATAGTCAGTGGTAAATATGTCATGCCGTAATTTTTTCACTGAAAATAAGACCAGATAATAGGATAAGTGCCCAGCTGTTACTTATTTCAGGAAAATACATGGCACAGGATAATTGCACACTACCCTCTATTTACAGTCACATCTCATATAATATTTGGTAACACTTCAATTTTGAAAAACATCGAAGTACATAATTTGAAATTCTTCATATTACAGGGAAATATAGTTTCTCTCAAAAAAGCCAAACTTCTGCAACTGTGAGGAAACTGAGCAAGAATTAATGGGCAGTTCACAGTACACTTCTGGCAGTCTCATTTATTCAACAAACATTCAGGAGTAAATAAATACTGCTAATATGTTTTCTACCTCCTATTTGGAAGATTGAAGTACTTTTATTTAGATATACTCTGCAAGTGTCTTTGAAAGATTATTTAACACAGTTCTGCTGTGGACTCTAGAAAAGACTTATTCAAGCAGAATGTTCATAAAGCTTTTATTGACCTCACCAAAGAACATAATTTTCACATCATCTGACACAGCATGGTAGAGATTGTGTGATATGGCAACGGCAGGGCAGATCTGTTCCTCCTCTCTTCTATTATTGCTTAATCCTTATTGCTTTTATGTTCAGCCCTTATGTAATTTTTAGTGACAGTACTGTAGTTTATGATCATGAAACATGCAACCTGCAGTAAAATCCGTTCATTCTACAAGGTAGTGTCAAAGGATTTCTTGAATCAGATAGGAATTTATTTTTTTAACATGACCCTGAATTGTTTAATCTTAAGGATTTATTTATTTATTTATTTATTTATTTATTTATTTATCTGGGTCAAAGAGATGGATTTGGGATTGCAACAATGCTCACAGCTCAGCTATGGTCCAGTCGTCCTGTGGTAGTTGATGGAGACTTTGAGCTGCTTCTTTTTATTATGGCTGAACAAACTAATGTGATGACCAGTAGTGTCAGTCTGCTGAAATACAAAATCATAATCAATTGAACTAGAACAACATATAAAAGTTAGTTTTCAAGAAAATATGGGGAAAATATTCTTATGGGGGGAGATATTGCATTCTAAGTCTGGTCTAGGATGAGGAAACAAGTATATATGTTAGCTGAAGGCTCCTGATCACTGAACTGGTTTAAAAGTTCAAGTCAATCTCTTTTCTTAATTAACATTTAACAATACATTTTAGTATAATGATGAACTTGCAAAGTACCTTCTAGTCAAAAGGAAGATTAGACAAGAGCTGAGAAAATAAACAAGTTCCACTAGAAAAACTTCCAATGTCCTTTTCACCAGTTCCATGTGTTTTGTGCTCATTACACTCTGGCTAAGAATTAAGCTGAATGTCCACAATGAATGTGAGAAATTATGGGCTCACTATGTTCATAGCACATCACCAGTGTGGAAATTTTTCTTCTGCATTACAAGCAGGAGAAGCACAGATCATTTCTCACACAGCATCATAAGCCATTACAATGTGCTCTATTGCAGTGATTTAAACCCCCTAGGCTTTTAAGGGACATCATATTTAATATCATCTACCTGAGCTAAACCATACTTCATATTATTTTTGTGCTGCATTACAAAACAAGGTTGAGGTTTTTCGTTTGCTTTTACATTATCACACTGCAATGTGATGAAGTGTCCCAGATAGAAATAGACCTTGAGTATCTCAGTAACTCAGTATGGCAAAGCATCATTAAACATATTCAGTAATGCCCCTAATCTTATTCTGAAAAGCCATGAGTGAGCTGCATGTCACCATAAACTGTCAAATAATTCAAAGCAGGAAAATCACTAAATGATATTTGATCATAATTTAATTTTTCTCAAGAGTTTATTATTATTATCATTTTAAAGTAGATTCTTTCAACATTAAAGAGGTCACCCTACCCCTTTTTCTGGAAGACAATATTTTTCCCATTTCTCTATGAATTCTTCATGACTGAAGACTGAAAAATTTCTGTGCATGTGTGCTTCATTCTGCCTACATGTTCTCCTTAAGACATTTTTAACCTACTACCTAATTTCAGTTTTAGTTAAAAAAGAAACATAATTACAAATAATAAATAATTATAATAAATTAATTTTATTAAATAATTAAAAATATTTGAAAGTTAAATTTTAACTATATGATAATAACTAATTAATTTTTTTTAAAGTTTCATGGAAACTTGTGTGCACGAAAATGACTCTATAAACATCCTTGCTGAGGAAAGAGTTGATAAATGAGTTCAAGCCTTTTTAAACTACATGGGATCTCCCTGGGAGATGAAGACCTTTCAAATTGAAAAAAAACTCACATCATGGAACATGATGAAGTGGAGGTACTGAAAATGCAATACAGAGAACTGAGTGACTATATTAAGTAGAACTAATGAAGAAGTGTCTGGAGAGAGAAGTCAGTCAGTTGGACAAAATAATTAGTTCATACGGAAATAGAGTGCCTATACAGAATTCCCTTGGCTTTTCGAGAAGTCTAAAGACATAGCACAGCTTCAAATAAATCCTCTTTGCCTGTGCACTCTGTGGGGAGCAGAAGAGAGAATGGAGAACTGGGGAGTTCCTGAAATCTTTTATTGAAGCAGCTGTTCCTTAATAGCTTGGGGTAAGAGAATTCACCCATCTTGCCACAGAAGTGCTGCTGAGGCATTTGGGCAGCACATGGTTTTTAAGAAAAGAAAGCTGTTGCAGATTTCTTACTGCTAAAATATTTGGATTATGCATGCTGGTTTCAAAAGCCCTGCAACACTCTCAGAAAAGACAAAGGCCACTGTGTCAATCCATTCTGCATCTTCAGAAAACCACTTCTCCCCAAATGCACATTGTTGCTTTAGACAGCAGAACCTTTGGGATTAAATTCAAAGCATAATGCATTGCACTGCAGGCAAAAAAAGAAAAAGAGTACAAAATCTCTGTGTACCAAAAGGCTTTTAATGTTTGTAATTTTCTTTTCATGCTGGGAGGAAACCAGTAGAGACAGCACTTTTAAAATACATGAGACAGCTGTTGTTTCAGTCTGTAGACAAGCTGTACTAGCTCAAGGCATTCCAAATAATATTTTTTTGCAATGTCTTTAAAGATACTCAGACAGAGATGCATTACAAAGTACCATGGCATCAACCACAGGCAATCTCTTATCCAGATTCTTAGAAAAGCAGCAACAAGGGAAGCTGGTTGCTGAGCTGCATTTAGGTAGTTGCACCCAGTTGTGCTGGAGATGCCTTCCTGCACCGTATCTGTTCCATAGCTTTTGTATACATCAAATCTCATGCAATTATATTTAAGATAAAACATATGAATGAACGTGAATGCTTCAAAGCCTTAGTACAAATGCAAATAACTTGTTAAATATCTTTAGCTGGTATCCAGAATAATTTGCTTTGGAAATGGATTTTTATTTATTTGCACAGTTAAGTGGAAGATAAAGTTCTAAATTGTTCTAGGGCAGCTGTTTCCATTTTGGCTGCTGTAAATGGATAATCATGCAATCTTGTGCACACTAACAGGTGGAACCACTAAATGCTTCCTTTCCTCCCTTCCAATGCCTCCACTGCTCCCCATGAATATAGCCACTAAAGGCTGTACAAAACTTTCCTAATGAAATCTCAGGGAAACTGCTGGTCCATTTGGGATTTCAAAACAAATTAAATGAGGAAGTTCTCAGTCATGATTAGGCCCAGCTCCTCTCCCCAGGTTGTCATAGAAGCTGAAGACAGGAGCAAACACACTTCCAGGGAAGAGTGAGAACAGTTCTAGAAGGGGACAAGATTTGCTGATGTCTTTGCCAACATTTTATATGATTCATTTTTACCTTATTGGGGATTTTATTATGCCAAGGTGATGGTAGTAGAAAGGACCTGAATCCTTTCTGGGCAGTCCTTGGAAAACCAAGTACCTCTATTCCATTTTGGTTTCAGGTTTAGTTTTCCTCTAGGTGGCAAAACCAATGAAATGAATTTACCAACAGAGCATGTTGAAGGCAGCACTGGTGCAGATCAGCTTCTGGAGAATCCAGCTCTTTACTTATAAATGAATGCTTCTCATAAAGACAGCTGAACCAATCAACTGCCATTGACTAGGAATATCATGCCTCAATGCTGTTTTCCAATAGATTTGGAAAACCAACTGCATTTTCAGTGGGAATATTCTATTACTGCAATGGTGAGGTCTTATTAAAATATGCAATCAAACTGTACGCAAAATACAGACAACGTGTTAAAACTCACCTGATTTATTCAGCCAGCCAAGACAGAAAGTAAGAGGTAGCTCTGGTGGTTTTAAAGTGTCTTCATGTTCACCATGGCACTCCTTTGTGTCCTGGGATGTAACATAATAATGTCCATGGATTGAACATTTTTTACCAGTAAGAAAAAAAAATGGTCAGAAGTTTGCTTATTTACTGGCAACAGAAAAAGCCCCTCCAAAATCCAGGGCAGATGTGAAAATGCAACCATATTTAATCAGATGCATCCCCTGAACTCATGTTTTCCTCACAAGGGAATTAATTCTACAAAGATGAAGACGACTTGCATGCTAGCACAATGCTGACTCAGTCAGAAGTTGATAGATTTATGAATAAAGGCATGAAGTTTCATCTGCCGAGGTTTGCAGCAGGTTTTGCTACTTACAATTTATTTTCTAGGTAGTTATCAAAGTGTGTATACATTTTAGTATTCAAGAAAAATGATGATTTTTCTTTCGGTTTTACTATTTACTATTTGACTGTTTTAAAATGCTGACATGCAATGACAGATCAAACCCAAAATTGAGACAGCTCTCTGTATAATCAGGTGGAAATTTTTGCTTATTGATTCATACATTACCATTCTCTGTGGTTGGCATGATGTTGGCTTGACAGTTAAACTCTTTAACATAGTTACTAACTGATCTCAAAAGCTTAATCTGTTGGTATGGTGCTCATTTATGAAAACTTTTCAAAACCAAGTCTGTAAAAATCAAAGATCTGAAATCATACGTATTGAATCTTCCTTGTGATATTGTATAATAGTAAACCAATTATTTTTAAAGTAATCATGACATGTCTGACAGTAGACCTGTCACAGAATTTAATGGAAATTAAAAAAAAAAAAATTAAGAGGGATTCTTTCTGGTAATATCTTTTAAAAATGCCGAGAATGGCTAGTTCTGATTAAGGATTTGATAACAAAATATTTGCAAATTTAAGAGCTCGTAAGGCCTTGATAAATGAAGCTGGTGAGAACAAAATAATGAAGAATTAATAATTAAAGATATCAATGAGAAAACACAAGGAAAGCATGGCTTAAAATAATGGAAAATGTGAGTAATTGTGTCCCAAAACCAAGAAACAGATGCAGAACTTGGAAACTTTTTTAACAAATAGAGTCAGAGAATCATATATCCCATTATCATCAGTCTGGTAAGTAGGTGAAAATAATTTCTACAGGCACATAGAATGGAACATAATACGGGAACTGCTGCCATAAAATAGAGTAAATTGTGCCCAAGTTTTTAAGAAAACTTTTGAACCAAAGCATAGCCACACAGTTCCAGACCAGGAGTTCAGTTAGGCCAGTAGCCCCTTTCTTACACTGATTACAAGAAGTCCAAGTGCCAGTAAGACTAGAAAAACTATACATATATATATATGTATGGAGATGTGTGTGTGTATGTGTGTGTGTTTTACGTATTTATGTATTTCTATATGTGCTTTTGTCTCTGTGTCCTCCAAGTGTCTGATTTTTTTTCATTTTATTGGATAAGCTTACTCATTCCTTGTAGAAATCACCAGGCAATTACAATACATATAACAGGTCAAAGCAGTTAAAGAAAGAATTGCTGAATCTGAATGAGCCAGGCACTTATCTAACTTATATATAATCAGGTACTCATAATTGCTAATCCTGTCTCTGTCTTGTTCTGTATTCTTCCTGGTTCAAGGAAGTCTCTTTGCACCTCTGCCTCCCACTAATGTCAGTGAAAGATCTCATTTAAATTAAAAGTATTTCAGTAGCTGAGTCAGCAGGTGGTCAGAAAATAAAGAAAACTGTGTAAGTGACAAAAATGAAAGCTAAGAGGAATGAAGGGCAGAGATAGGATAGATTGTAGCAGTTCTTAGTTTGATTAATATTTAAATTTGCCCTGAATTAAATTTTTTCTTTCATAAACCTGAAACATTTTAAACAAAGAATCTAAGTTAAGGAAAAAAATACCAATTGTTATCTGTTTAATGTCAATGAGCTTGAACTCCCTATATCTATTTTTTAAAGCAACATTGTTAGGAGTAAAGTAAGGTAATGAAGTAGCATAACAGAGAAATGAAAGGCTGGATTTCAAGGAATCTCTGTGATATGCAGCAATCACACTTTTAGCCCACAGAGCCCAGCAGAGGAAGCAGGGTATTAAAAAAATAAATAGTCATATTTTCAAATTGTTGATGCAGTGATACAATGATAAATTTTACATCATAATGCCATGATAAAGTTTACCAGTTATTCTGACTACATCCCAGCTGGAAGACATTCCCTTCATCACAGCATGACACGTAAAACTCATTTAAGTGTCTATGCATAATTTACCATCTGAAAGTTTTAACCAGCTGCTCATAGATACACTTATATTCTCTTACTTCAGTAATGCAAATAGAATTTCTTCAGCTTTATTGGCAGATATAATTAGGGAAATTATTGTCTGTTTTCCCCTTCTGATGTGATTGTATTAGTGTGAAAATGGTCATTAAATCTTTCATTCAAAATACCCTCAGATATTTAAAGCACAGTTCTTTAAGGATGTTTTATCTCCAGCAGATGTGTTACTACAGACCTTTATCCTTCTGATCCACAGGCAATTAGGATGTTGTTTCGACCAAACTGCATAACCAGTCATTCACTCTGCAGTCCAATTAATTGTTTGGGGGACTTACATAGGTGTGGGGTTTTCCCACTTAAAAATAGAGTATTTTTGAAAGAGCATGCATAAAATTGAAGGTGTAACATCTATTGTTACTTCAATTAATTTGTAATTGGCTGATTTTGGCAGTTTTTAGCTGAGAAACAAAATGCCTTAAGGCATCACCTGAATTACTCTCTGTGCCCTAGAATTTTTATTTAGAGACTGTGATGGAAGCCCAAGAAATGCCAGAGATCTGAAAAAAAGAGTAAATACTGAGGCTATACATAAGTTTGGATCAGGAGAGAGTACAAGGGAACATTTTTCTCCTGCTCCAAAGTCATCTAGGATTTTAACATTTATATTATGCTTCAGCATGTAAATTAACATGTAAAAATGGGTTGCTTGTCTAAGGTGCTCCACCAAGAGTAATTTCTCTTGAAGTCTTGCCCCTGCAAAATGTTCTGCAATCTGATTACTTTTAGACCATAGATCAAAACCTACCACCATCTGACAAATATGCTTTATAATCTGTGTATTGATGAAACACAGCATTCAGAACAGACTTTCTACCAGGGGGTCTGAAAAGCGGCTTGCCAACAGTAACTCAGCAAGCCTCCTAATTTGCATCAGCTGGGAGAGTGCTTTGCCCCACCTGGGAGAGAAACAGAAAGTAGCTCCATTTCTAGTGCATATCAAGTTACAGTGATGCCATAACCAGGAACTCTGGATACCAATCCTTGAGTCCAAATGGCTGCCTTCCCAGTGCTTCTGAGCAGGTTTTCAAGTTATACAGATTACATGATTTCCTTAATGTTTTGAGGTGCAGAGGTGGATGGTCACTGGCATACAAAATATTTGTTTGCAGAATACCGTTGTGTAACTCAGAGCTTCAGAGTTTGTGAACAGAATTCGTGATTTGGAGTACGCAAGATATGATTTCAAACACGCACTAATGCTTCACCAGGAGCTGTGCTTAAATTTCAGTTGGATTATTTGTGGCAGTTTTTGTACCTTCATTCTTCAGTTTGCTCTACAGCTCAGTTATATTGAAGGCCAAGAAATCCAAATTCCCTCTTTTTGTTTCCTTCCTTTCATTTTTTAGAAGGACTTGTGTTTTTTTTTTAATGGTTCTGTTGAAAAATGGAGAACTTGCTTACAAAACACTCAGATAAAGCATACTAGTTCTCTAATTCAGTAAAATGTGAATCCCTCAGCAGCTCTCAGATTACAGTTCTGATGCTCACCCACCATTTTTAATGGGAAATTACTTTATGCTCATGAAAAATCTAGATGAATGAACATATATTAGTTATTTAAATAAACATGTATTGGTTCAGTCTAATTCTGATATCCCTGGAGACAGCAAAAAACCAGTTTTTGATGGCAATGTAATAGTTTGAACAACTCTCTATCTGAGCTTTTCCCATTATCATAGATACTTCTTTAGGAATATCTTAAGATGAGTGTCGTAATAGGACACAAAATAAAGATGTTTGATTCTAGTTAGCAGATAGAAGAGAATCAGAAGGCTTTATTGTTTAATTTTTGATACTTTTTATAAGGTGTTTTGATGCACACTATCAGGATTGGTGAATAGGGACGACACCTCCCCAATCCTATTGGTTAAACTAAAGAAATGGCAAAACACCATCTGCAGAAAGTTGTTTTGAGAAACTGCGAGTTGTTTTTTAATTTATTTTGAGAGAGCTTTTTAGTCGACAG
>VZSR01003807.1:22946107-22958176 GCA_013398615.1 Brachypodius melanocephalos
TGTAAAGATCAGAGCAACATATATCAGACATTTTTTATACTGCAACCTTGCTTAAAGCTAGAGACCATTTCTGAATACCTGAAAGTACAAATACCACCGAAGAGAGGCTTTCATGGGGAGTTCAGTATCTAGCAACTTTGGAAAGTCCTATGTAGGACTTGGTTGCTCCTTTATCTGTGCTTAATTGCTTTTAAATACATACTCTTACACGCATTTTTTAAGAACCCATACTCTTGACTTGTCAAGCTTGACATGTTATCAAGCTGTAAAAGTAAGTGGAAAATCAAACCAGATATTTAGGGAAGTAGAGAGGATGGAGGCTTATATGCATGTACTTTATACTGAAAAGTGCCTATTGTAAAAAAAAACCCAAAAATACATTATCTATGCTACCTAATTATGTGAAGACAACTTTAGAAATAGCACAAACTCATCTCTTTATGTCCTTTGTGGAGCAATGGATAATCTGTATGCATTGCTCCATCTTTTCTTTCTCCTACCCATGTACAACTCCAGTACATAGGTACACTTACTTAGCCAAGCTGGCTCAGGGTTTAGACTCCCACAACAGCTCAAACAAGGCCCAGTGCATACACTGTGTAAGCATTAGAGCCAGCCAGATGTATCTTCAAGCTCTGAAACTCAAAGGAGGGAGAATAATGTGTAAAATGGTCTGGGCTCCCATGATTTCAAAATCAGAGAGTATTATCAGCTCCAGCCTTCCTGAGAGACAATTACAAAGATGTAAGGTAGTCTTATGTCTGTGAGTTGTCAACATGTCAAATTTCCTTTTAGCATCTCCTTCTCAGTCCATCAGGGGACTCAGGGAAGGATTTTCCTTGTCATATGTTTAATATGTGTGATATCTTTTCCTGTATGATTTGTCATATTTCTCATGACTATCAAAAAAAGTGAAATTACATAGTATAGAAAAACCTCTCAGGTTGGCTGATGTGTACTGGTCACAAAGTGATGCTGATTGCTGGATTTGATGTATGGAGAAATTTTCACTCTGAGATTGACAAGGCTCCCAGATAGACTGGTACTATGTCTGGTTTCCCTTGCCTCATACAGCAAAACTTACCAAATTAATTCTCTGCAAAATGCTGCAAGGTTGTCTGATGCTGCAAACTGTTTGGTCTGTCTGGTCTTTCCTGTTCCTTGTCTTGTACAATGGACTTGTTCTGACTTAAGGTAAGTAAGCCCTTTTGGTCTTCCTAAACTGTCTGAACCCTTTAAAATACTACTAGCATGTTCTCTATAACATGCATCTGGGGGAACTGGAGACAGAATTCCCTTAACACACAGGAAAAAAGTGCGTTCTTCAAAGGGTCACAAAAATGATAAAGAAATTCAACCAATCCCAGGTGAGCAGTCTTCTTGGAAGAAGAGAACAATACACAAACATGCGTTTGTTCTTTTTTCCTTTCTCCTACAAAATTGTGTTGCTGTTGTGTTCTTATTATGAGTAATCTGAATCTATAAAACTAGATCTCTGGGACAGAATACCCTGGGTGCTCTTTTCCCTTTAGTTAGTTCTTTTCCCTTTAATTAGTTCTTTTCCCTTTGGACATTAAGCCTGATCCCACAAGAAGAACTTGTCCTAATTCAGATTCTTGATTATCAGTATTGTTAATTGCATCTAACACAAGAAAACCTTCTTTTACTGTGAGGGTGGCCAAATAGTAGAACAGGTTGGCCAGAAAAGTCATGGAATCTCCATCTGTGGACACACTCAAAGGCTGTACACTGGGCAACTTGCTGCAGCTGACCCTGCTTAAGCACACATTGGAATAGTTGACTTTCTCAGGATGTCAATAATTTTTTATTCCTAGGAATAAAAAGAAACTCTTGTTTTCTTCTTCATCTCTACCTCACTCTTGTAGTACACAGAGAAACAGTGAGAAGATACTTTCAACTTCTCTAATATGTCATTATTCTTCAACCTTTTGGTTGATTACCTTGTAAGGGATATAAAATACTCAGTGGAATTTTTTTCTTTTTCACTTTCCTTATACAATAAACTGTATCTTATCAACTTTAAATCCGTAAGATTATCTTTAGTTTTTTCAACAATGCATATTCAATAATACATTGAATGTTTCAATTTCTATTCAACTAAATAGGTTGTTATTGTTTCTCATGTGTCTCCACTCCACATTTTTCCACATTTATCTGCTCCCAAGCCTGATCTGGAAGTATTTCTTTTCAATAAAAATCATAGACACACTGTGCACCTTTGACAGATTATAGATTTTTTAGGTTACTCTGATATTTTAAGTCAGAGTAATCTAAATCCAGTTTATTGAGGTTTTTTTACAGTTGTAGATAACAGCACATTGTCTTTTAAATTATTTACCATCTCATCCAATTTCTGAACTACTCTTCTTACACTGATACTTGTTGGCACTGAAGTGTCCTCATATCAAGAGATGCTAAACCCCCGTCTTCCCATAAATGTGAAAAAATCCTGTGATTGCCTTTCTCTGAACAATTCCCTTGTACACCACCTCAAGCCAAAGCTTCGATGCAGTTTGTCTCCAATTCCATTCTGTAGGTGATTTAAAAGTCTTGATTAAATGGAAACATCCCTTAAAGCATCATCAATGAACCTGGGTAAAATGTATAATCACAGCTCCCAATGCAGTGTTTTTCTTGGCTGTCCTCCTCTGCCACTGCTGTCCTTCATTCCTATTATTCTTTGGAAGAAATGTAAACAAGACTGATCCCCTTTTGCTCTGGGCTAGTCACATGCCTAAAATATCTATGTATGTCCATTTATTTTTTCTGTCACACTGGCTTCTTATTCAATCATATGTTTCTAAATAATTTTAAAAACATTTATACATTCTGACAGTGCATCTAAAATATGAAATTAATATAAAGGGAAAAGAGAGGTGGCTGAAAGAATCAAACTAATAAGTGCAAGTCATAAATCCATTGCACAGAGAAATTGAATGACTTTTTAAAATGGCAAGAAATGTTTTTGAGCTCATACTTGAAAGTCTCTGCTATGACTATATGCAGTTTTATATTGGTAAAATTATTTCAATAGATGATGTTAGAAAAATATGAACCATAGTGTCGATCTGGTCATTTTCGGATAGAAATGTTTGTATGTGTAGAGTTATAAAAATATATGTAAAATTTATATGGATAGATTTTCTACTCTCAGATATGAGTAAATATACAAGTATTTCTATAGAAATGGCGTACAATGCTTTAACTGTTCTAGACTAATTGAACCACTATTTTTCTGTAACTAAAAGTTCTGGTTGAGTATAATTTGTTTCAAGCATGTGATATTCTTTTTGTATCTTAAATAATAATAGTTAATTTTAAATTTACTAGGTTTAAAAAATGTTTGCATTTAAGACAGCTGCAACTTTTCCTTCTTCTTTCTAAGCCCTTGTTTCTATCCTCTCATCCTTCTTGAGCAACAACTTGGCTGAATATTAGAACAGTGAAATTTTCATTTCCTGAGGAAGGTGATTTGATGACATTCCCGTATAATTTTAGAACAGAGCTGAGAACCTTAGTTTCATAGGCTGAATCTGAGTGTGGACACTTTATGGATAATTCATAACGAGTTTAACAACACAGAACTCTGTGCTGCTGAGTAGTTTTGGCCCCATTGCTAGCTGGCTGTGGTTGATGCTGTAAGGGGCCTCTGTTCCACTTGGTACATTATCTGAAATATAATTCAGTTCTGATGAATAGGAAGGAAACTTTTTAGCAGTTTTCTCAGTATACAACCTTGAAATGAAAATCATTGTATTTACTGGATCATGAATGCAGGTTCTTTGTCCAAAAGGCCATTACATTTTCATGGCAAGAAAAGAGCTGTGAGGGAAAGGAGAAGAGAATGAAGTGAGGAAATGCCTGGTCTGTTTGTCAGGAATCTGTGACACCTGCTGCTCTCATCGAGTTCAGCAGAACTTGTACATGCTTTACACTGCAGAAAAATCAGGCCATTTGGCTATTAAAAGCCAAAAGACTCCAGGGCACTTTCCTATTTTGCCTATACTAATCAAAATGACCTTTCAAAGCAGAGCTGGAGGGTCAGGCTTATCGCATTTGCAGGCTTGAATAAAATTTCCCTATTTGACAGGACAATTTGCTGAAAAATGCTGTTCTAAGAATTATGTCAATTCACCTTCCTATGTATAGTATACAGGGCTTGATCAGAGGCGATATCTGAGGACAGCAGCTCATCACCCATTACATTTATTAAAGCAAATCCCTCAAAGCCTGCTCATTCATTGCTCTCTTCTAAAATGTATTTGGGGGGGTAAATAAGAACTCACATTTTTCACATTAGATGAATGTTCCAAGAAATAAAAAAAAAAAGCTTTAGTGCCTACATGCCTGAGGGTAATGGAAAGTGTAGCAACATTTCTTCTACTTTGCAGGGACCATTTTCTCTTTAAGGCCTTCTGCCTCTTGGAATTTTGATTAAGAAAGTAAGTTGAAATTAATGGTATATGAAGTGTAAGAATCCACGCAGCATTAAGGCAATACCACTATGAAGAAATAATGTAGGCGTGGGCAATTCCATCACAGTCTCTTTTGCATTAGAAATTGCATTATTTGGAAGTATCACCAGAAATTTACAGAGCTGAACAATAGATTACAACTCAAACAGTAAAAAACAACATCCTGACATAAGAGATAGGTATGGGAAATGGGAAACCGCAGAAGAAACCTTAAAAATATTATTTCTGAGAGCTGAAACATATGAACACCATCATCTAAATGTAATATTAATTTGTTCCTCAGAATAATCCTGCCTTCTTAAATATTTCTATATATTTCCTGAATTTTAAGTGAGACTTTAACTTTCCAAGCAGCAAATATTTAAAAAAACACAGTTATCTAGAGAATGGATTGGTTCAACCTTGATGGTTCTTCATATGATTATGATATATTGAAATGAAAGTAGGAAACATGAATAAAATTCAAGCACTTTGTGGTCCTAGATATTTCAATTTGTAGAACAACATTCATGACTTCAGATTTTGTAGGTAGAGAAATAGAGGCAAAAAATCAGTTCTTTTGTGGACAAAACATAAAGTTACAATTTTGTGCAGGTTATATTTTATACATATGTCTTGCAGTGGCCTGTCATATGTGACTAAGAGAAATCTCCATGAGGTGTAACAGTGCAAGATTTTAATACAATTTACCAGGTAGTTCTGGGGACAAGAAGAGATTCTGTTCAAAATTGATTTCTTACAATATATTGAAGTTTAAGGCTTGAATGCAAAATTCCATAATGTCCAGTTTGGGTGTGGATTTTGGAGCCTCCCTGGAGTCTGGTGGATAGGAGACTATTTCTGATCCTGAAAGGCAAATGGACAGATAGCGTGGCTGCACACAAGCACCGTGAGGCTGAAGCGTTATAGTGTCCATGGACTTCTTCCCAGTGGGCTTGACCTAGGGCAGAGCAATGGCTCAGAGAGTGTCACACTTTTGTGCTCAGGCAGCAGAGACCAGATTGATGGAAAGTTTGATGTCTGCTCCCTCACACCATAGAACAGGTGTGTCTACAGGAATGGACCACATTCTCACAAGATAGGCTACAGCTCATGGGCCAATACTGACACCTTGTTTTCAGGTGACTTATTTACTGGAAATTCCATTTATGCAGGTGGCTGGCAGCCTGGTCTAACCTATAATTTATTGGAAACACAGGCTACAAGTGTTAGCAGTGGCAGCAGGTATTACTTTACTTCAGAACACCTTAAAGATGAAAAGCAGAACATTTGTGCTACAGAAAGGTACAAATACTTACCTTTATTTAATACTAAACCAACAGGTAAATGTCCTACTCTAGCTTCCATGCTGGGTGCTCAGAGAATATCTAATGATCACAGAATCACAGAATACACCGAGTTTGAAGGGACTCTCAAAGATCATTGACTCCAACTCCCAATCCTGCACAGCACCATCCACAACAGTCACACCGTGTGCCTGAGAATGTTGTCCAAATATTTCTTGAACTCCGTCAGGCTTGGTGCTGTGACCATTTCCCTGAGGAGCTTGTCCCAGTGTCCAGCCACCCTGTGGGTGACAAAAGTTTTCCTAATATCCATACTAAACCTTCCCTGACACAGCTTAGGCCATTCCCTCAGGTCCTGTGACTGTCACCACAGAGAGGAGATCAATGCCTGCCTGCCCTTCCTCTTTCCCTCACAGTAAGATGTAGACTACAATGAGATCTCCCTTCTCCTCTTCTCCAGACTGAACAGGCTAAGTGACCTCAGTCTCCCTCCTCACACCTCCTCTTGAGGACCCTCAAGATCCTTCACTATCTTTGTTGCCCTCCTTTGGACACTCTCTAACAGCTTAGTGTCTATTTTATATTGTGACATCCAAGACTGCCCCCAGCACTCAAAGTGAGGCCGCCCCAGCTCAGAGCAGAGCAGGACAATCCCCTCCCTTGCCCAGCTGGTGATGCTGTGCCTGATGCACCCCAGGACAGGATTGGCCCTCCTGGCTGCCAGGGCACTGCTGGCTCATGTTCAGCTTTCTACTGACCAGGACCCCCAGGTCCCTTTCTGTGTCACTGCCTTCCAGCCTCTCATTCCCCAGTCTATATGTATGTGTAGGGTTGCCCCATCCCAGTTGCAGAAATATATAAAATATGTGAAATATATAATATAAAATGTATAATTTATAATGCATAATGCATCAATGTGTAGGTGATACATCCTTTTCCACAGATTTTATAAAACAGGTTCCATGAACTAAATTATTTGCTTGTTTTTATTAGCTGTAATCCTTCTAAAGACTTGCCTTTCATTTTATCATGAGATGATTCCACACCTTTATTGCTTAATTTGCATGAAAACTTTCTGTATGGAAAAAAAAAAAAAACTCCTGGAGAGATCAGTTATGACTTGCTTTGTGAAAATGGAAAGGAAAAAATAGCTCAATTTTATATGAAAACAAGGAGATTAGATATTAGGAAATGGTTTGTATTTCTGAAGTTCATGAAAGGTTGCAAAGGTCTTCTGGATAGACTAATGGATCTCTTGTGTGTTGTATCACCAAAGCAGGCTAGTTAACATCTGCCAAAGATAGCTCAATATAGAAATTTCTACTCAATGTGAGGACACAGTATGGGAAATCAGTTAGATGACTTCTTGTCAAAAACAAAAACAACAAAAAAAAATTAAAAAATACTAAAAAAAAAAGTCTTGCAAGAGCAAAAGTCAAGTTTTCATTCATGCTGAATCAGATATTAAAATAGCCAAAGAAAAAGAGGGTAGATAGGATTTTCATTAGTTCCATACATTTTTCACTACCACTTTGGAACATCATGTTTGCATTGAAGAAAAGCCATGCTGATGGGTTTCTGTCTCTCAGGCATAAATTGCAGCAAAGTGTTGAAAGAACAGTGATGGAAGAAAAAAGTTTACTAAAGAGAAATTATCCACTTAAATACTATCTCAGATGTTTAGGGAATGATGAGAAGTTTTTATTTCTTACAGTGTATTTTCAAGAAATAAACACTTGCTAAATCAGCAAACTTAAAGCTAAATGGAGTAATATCCTTAAAAATTTGCTGGGGGATTTTTTTTAACATATCTTCCTTGGAAAGCTGTATTTCCTGAGTGCTGTGAAAAATCAGATGTAAATTTACTAGAGTACCTTCTTAGGACTACTACTTAAATAGAGTCTAACCAAATCACTCCATTTTGAGGACAAAGTAGAGACATAAAAATACTTATACAACAATATCAAATTTTATATGAAAGAGAAACATACACCAAATACTTTATTTGTAGTGAAGCCTATGATTTTATAGAAATATTGTAAGGAAGAAAAAGGATATTTGTCTTTGTCTTCTTGGTTTTTTACCACTTCATTTATCTTGCTTTTGGAAATCCAATTTGCAACACTTTGAAAATTGCCCATGTTTTCTCCGAGGATCAGAGTTTCCTGAAGCAATTCTAAACAAAATACAGGGTTATTTTCTTTTTTGTCTGACTTGAATGCAGCTTGAATTTTGTAGCAGGTAGTTTCCTAAGATCAGCTTCATGAACAATATCCTAGAAGCACAGATGACATCCTAAAGTGATAACTAGATACTCTAAGTTAAGGAGAATGCTCCACCATTTAAAAATTTTGATTTTAATATAACCTAAGTCAGCTTGCCACAACATTTCTAGGAATATTAATTTCAAAGAATAAAAAATTGAAGGTGGTGCCCTCATGGTTGTAAGGTGTGTTTTAAAAGGCCCAATAAGGAGGACATGGATCTTGAGGGGAAGAGAGTCACGCATGCAGAATGAATGGAATGAATGGAATTAATGGAATTAATGGAATTAATGGAATTAATGGAAGATGGGGGCTCAAATTCATGAAGATTATGAAGGGTTAAATAAGAAACAACAGGAGAAGAGCATAGGAGAGGTCAGAGAGAGAAGAATTAAGAAGAGCTGCAAATAAGGGAAAAATTAGGGAGATGATAACGTGTCATGAAGGGAAGAGAAGGTGAGAAAAATGAACCAAATTTTTTGTTAGATATATAATGCATTTGTGGAAGTCAGGTGCCAGAAGATAAGAGAATACAACTAGCAAAACTATAAAAGACAGGGAAGTGGCTTTTTGTTTTTTCTTTACCAACAGAGGACTGAACTTGGTGGTCTGTTGTAGAATCTTAGAAGCATAGAATTGTTTAGGTTAGAAGGTAGCTTAAAGATCATTTAGTTCCAACCTCCATGCCGTGGACAGGGACACCTTCCACCAGAACAGGCTGCTCAGGATCCCATACAGCCTCCCCTTGAACACTGCCAGGACTGGGATATGCACAACCTCTCTGGGCAACTTGTTCCAGTGTCCCTCCACCCTCACATGAAACAATTTCTTCCTAATATCTAATCCAAAGCCACACTCTTTAAGTTTGAAGATATTCCCCTTGGTCCTGTCACTCTCTGCCCTTCTAAAAGGTCCCTCTCCAGCTCTCTGCAGGGCCCTTTTGGTATGGGAAAGCTGCTACAGAGTCTCTCAGAGCCTTCTCTTCTCCAGGCTGAATAACCCAAATTCTCTCAGCCTGTCTTCATAGCAGAAGTTCCCAGCTCTCTGATCATCTTCATGGCTCTCCTCTGGACTTCTTCCACCAGGTTCATGTCCTCCCTGTGCTGAGGGCCCCAGAGCTGGACACAGCACCCCAGGTGGGATCTCATGAGAGTGGAGTAGAGGAAGTGCCCTGGGGGCCATGCTGTTTTTGATGCATCCCAGGCCATAGCTCTCTTTCTGGTCTGCAAGTGCACATTGACAGTTCATGTTGAGCTTCTTCTCAACAAATACTCCTAAGTTTTTCTCTTCAAAGCTGCTCTCTATCCACTCTCCGCCCAGTCTGTATTTGTACTTGGGATTTCCCCAACCCAGGTGCAGGACCTTGCTCTTGGACTTGCTGAACTTCATGAGGTTTGCACAGTCCCATCTCTCAAGCCTGCCAATGTCTCTTTGGATGACATCTCTTCCCTCCAGCATGTCAACTGCACCACACAGCTTGGTGTTATCAGCAAACTTGCTGAGGGTGCAAGAGATCCCACTGCCCATGTCACCAGCAAAGATGGTGAACAGCGCTGGTCCCAACCCTGACCCCTAAGGAGCACAACCCACCACATCCCCTGGACTAAGTGTGAAGATCTTGGTGTTTGAGGGACTCTGTCTGCTTCTGCCATCTCCTGCCGCAAGGACCTCCATGAGTTCTAGCTCTTGATCCAGATAATGCCTTTCTCAACAGAACTCCTCCTGCCAGAGGGATAAGGAAGTGGCGGGCATGGAAGGTTGACACTATCTTCACTTTGTCTTTCAAGACGCCTGCTTGGCTGTGAAACACTATCCTGTGTGTGGAAGGGGTTGCTAAGCCATTTTGGGTCTCTTTTTTCCTGTGGGGTTTGTGAGATTTAGAAACTTTCTATCTAGTGATTATTTACTGGGGTTTTTTTTCCCTTGCTGTTTTGTTTTTTGGTTAACTCTCATTTTTTTACTTATGCTTACTTGTATTTGTTCTTTATTGTTGAAAAGGGGTTGGTTGAAACTAAGGGGAGGTAACTCGTTTTAGGGTTTCCACCTCTTAAATGGTCTTAAACTAAGACAATATCCAACCCTGGTGGTTTGTAACCAGTGAGTGAGTAGGTTAAAACTCAGGAGGTCTGGTTTCTGACACAGCCTCTTGTTTATGGAGCTGTGATTTTCCCACCACCTGAGGCCTAATTTTCAAATTTCCTTATTTTAAAATATATTATAAAATAAATAATACTGTAATGTTATTTCTAGCCTTTATTGTTTTGGGCAAAGCAGAACTAATAATCAGTGACTGAGGCAGAATCAGAAAGATGGCTTTTGTTTATAAACACATTTCTCTGAAGAGAAATTGGACTCAGAACATAAGCAAAGTAATTAATTCTAAATTAAAATAAATAACTCTTTTACCTAAGAAAGGGAGATATAAAGCACAAACAACTTGTTTCTGCCAGCAAATTTTTCTTGAGGGATTCTTAGTACAGATTTTGCACAATTAAGAATGCTTTATGTAGTGTAATGGGAGCTCAGAAGGCAACTGATGATGATGTTCTTTGGTTGTTGTTTTGTCTCAGACACATTATAATATTTTTTACTATAAGTAATTATGCAGTAAGTAATTATTCACAATTGGTTTGCTTGTGTTGTGGGCAAAAAATTTTAAAACATTTTTTCTGTAAGTCCACAAAGTCTGAACAAAGGGTAAAGGTTACTGTAACAAAAGCATGAAGTTCCTAGCTCTTTTTGTTTAAAATTCCACACAAAGGATCTAATACAGAATTCCTTCAAACAAAGCTTCCACTTTCTTCATTTTTACATTTCCTCTTCTCGCTATTAAAAAACAAAAAAGAAAAAAAAGAAAGAAAAGTAGTTCCAAGTATATAGCATGGAATTTATTTATCATGATGTGAGGTGAGTAAAGCTGAAATATCCAGCCTGCTATAGTTGTCTAACTGCCCTTTTGTAATCTTGGGATTATGAGACAGTAGCACTTGTGGAGGGCATCTCATACCTCCTAAGGTATGTGCCTTAGGTATATGAGTTAAAATAGAATACAATAGAAAAAGAACAACAGAGCAGAATAGAATAGCTCAGTTGGAAAGGACCTGCACGATTATCTAGTCCAACTATGACCATTTCAAGGTTGACCAAATCAAGATTCTGGATAGTTATTTTTTTCACCTTTAGAGAGAAGGGGAAGGGGAAGATGGTGAAGAAGCAAGATGAAACTCCTACTTAATGTTTATCCCACAACTTAGTGAGAAGATGCTAGCTGTAGGCACATTCTTTCTGAGGGTGGGAATAATAAAATATTTACAACTTGATCTAATAAATAACGTGCGAGGATTTTGTTGGCTGTTTGGTTCTTTCTACAAAATATCACTCTGAAGTATTATATTTCTTAGGAACCTGTGAGACATTATGCATACACCAACCTTAGGCATAGAAAAGCATCATTACTAGAAATAGAGGATTGTGACAAAATCAGCAATGAATGATTACTGGAAAAATGGAGAGCATGCTGGATTAACACTTTCCCCCACACTCTCTCTGCCCCAGGAAACTCATCTGTGTGACAGTCACATGCATCAAAGCAATTTCAGAGCCTGGACTTTCCCAGCATTAAAGGATTGTTTTCACATATGGAAATGTTTCTCATATTTTCCATTTCCTGATATGCTTAGTGGGAGAGCTTCTTCATTGTGTCAAAACAGTTTCTACTAACATTAAGAAGGCAAGTTTTTGAAGTTTTTGAAGTCTTTGCAAAGTATTTTACAGTCAGGGCAGGTATCAGAGTAGCTCACAACAATGGAACAAAGGATCTCATTTCAAAGTCGTCTCTTACGGACTCCCTTTTTGGGATTACAGTGCAAGAGTAACTACTGACATTACAAAGCCTGTCTTTTGGGGATAAAAGTAGACTTTTTGCATCAGGTACTGATGAGCCTGCATCAGAATTTTCCTTATTCCCGTTGCTCATTAGCTCATTCAGTGCTACTCTCAGCAGGAAAAGATCAGCACCTTTAC
>VZSR01003807.1:22958276-22970602 GCA_013398615.1 Brachypodius melanocephalos
TCCTACCTGTATATGCAAAGTTCTTGTTTTGAAGTATAAAACATACAGTCCATGTTTAGGTTTTGATGCTACATATTCTTACACATATATAACAACAAATAAACTTTATTGAAGTTCTGATTCTTCACAGAGTAGCACAAGTAAGAAAAATTTTTAAAATTATTTCCGAGATATGTTCTGGTCACTCATGCTCAAGAAAATTGAACTCAAGTCTGAAGAGATTCAGAGAGCAATATTATTGCTTTCTGAATGGTGGGGTGAGACTGGCTGGTGGAATGAGATTGGCTTGTTCAGCCCAGCAAAAGGAAAACCAAGTGTGGAAACAGATATGAAATGCATGTATTTATGTAGAAATATTAGGGTGGAAGAATTATTTATGTTCTCATAGTAATATGTTAAAAAATGTAATAAATGAACACCAAATTTGTGTAAACTGGAAATTAGAAAAGCACTTTCCAGTTAGAAATGGACTTGGAAAAGAGGAGTGAATGAGGAAGCTGCAAAGGAGGATATGGGTTAAGACAAGGCTTACAACTGCAATTTTTTTTTGTTTGCATCGCATGTCATGTCAATTTTGAAATATCTTTGACCTGGAAAAAACCAAAGAGGTACAGAGAGAGAGTGTAGATGATATTGAGCCAAGGAATAAATAATTGATTGGCGACTTTAAAAGAACTATGTAAGGTTGTGTTAATTTCTGGCCTTAATAAATATGTATAAAAATAGTAAGAGCAGTTCACAGTAACAAGAATACTGATCTATGTATGTATCAGGCAAAGAACCTAAAAGCATTGTTTTGTTAAATCTTTGTATGTGGATTCCTATCAATGCTCTGACCATCTGGGAGTCAGATGGTTTTGAGGAAGGTGAAGAGGTATCCATTACCCAGGGATCCATGGATCAAAGCACAGTGTCAGCAGAAGTGTGCATTCATTCTTCTAAAATAATAATGGGTAATCATATTTTATCTGAGATGCTTTAGAAAGGAAACTTGGCGAATAGCATAGAAAATATTATAGAGTGTGTAGGACTTATGCTGTTCTCTGTTCCATGAGAACGAAACTGGCACAAACACTGAAATATTTTCCTTACATAAGAGCAAGTCTGCAAAAACAGTCTCCCTCATCCCTGTTCTGCACCTTTCCAGCTCTGCTCTTTTCTCTTGCTAATCAGTTCATTGAGCAAATTTTGTCCTGAGAGTAATGGTATAGTCGCTACAGAGCCATTCAGCACTCTCTTCCAAATTAAACAGACAACTAAAGTCTAAGCCTCACGTGCTTGTTTTCATTTTTAATTCCAAGTTACTTAAGTGCATTATACAATCTAAGGCAAGGTGACTCTATCAGGATTTCCCACACGGGTCTTTGTTTTTATAGCAGAATCACTTAGAAAACAGAACACATTCCATTACTGCTGGCTGCTTAACGGAGGAAGAGGCATTTTGTGTTTAGTACTTAAAAAGAAACACTCAAAAATCCAGTGAAAAATATGTCTGTGTGTCAGATCAGATGGGTAGTGTTATGTTAATGAAGATTCCATTTTGACCTCATAAAATTTTACAATATTCATGCCTTTTATCAAAATAGAGATGAGAATTTGAAGAACAGTGAAAAAACTGCATTTAGTGACTGTTTTAAAGTTTGTCTCCTATGCATCCAAGTTAATGAAAATCTACAAATATAAGAGAAAAACTGATAATATTGGTTTAGAACATGGCTGGTGAGAGGAAAGGGTCTATTGTGTGTTGTCTGACCTTCAGATATTAAACTAGATACAGTCCTTCAAAGAAATGCTGGTGATAAGCCTCCAAGTGAGGCAGAAAATGCTGGAACAAAGATCAACATGAGAAGGGAAGGGAAGGGAAGGGAAGGGAAGGGAAGGGAAGGGAAGGGAAGAAATTTATCTATATGTTTAACTTTTTGATCATGCCTGGAACCTTTTAATTAGAACATTTATAGGTTTATATATTAAATGAAAAAATATAGATTTAATTGGCAGAATTGTTAAACTTTATCTTATGGCTGCTTTTATATTGACAGCTAATGCTATATTTTACTAAAACATGGCTTGTTGTAAAAAATAAAGAGACGAGACCTTTTAATTTTTAACATAGAAATCAAAATGTTTAAATGAGGCATGGCATATTTCAGCTCAGTCTGTAATAGTGGATCCTTGGATTACAGCTGATTTTTCTTTCATGTGGTATATCAAAATGATAAGCAGTTACATGTTCTTTTTTTACAAGAATCTGTGCCTTGCATGTTAATGAGCTATCCAATATAGATAAGGGGTAGGGAGAAACAAGCAGCCTTTTCCACACAGAACGTTTACTTTACAAAAATAACCTCTTTTTGCACAAACTATGATTAAAAAAATATTTTTAAATTATTTATTTATTTTCTTTTATGGCAGATTACTTAGGTTATATAAACAAACAGCCATATTCATTTTCCCCATTGTAAATCAGAAAGAGGAATATTTGGAAGGGGTTCAAGGAGTTAGGTCTATCTCTGTACAGAAAGTTCATGAAACATGAGAAGAAGAGCCAGTAATCTCAAATTCTTGCTGATATCCCACAAACTACATGTTTAAATGTGTCTCTATAAATGGCACATAAGATACAAAGTTATTTTGTTTTCAAGGTATCTGTGTGTTAAAAGACTAAGAAGCAAATATTTGTTTTACTCAGTCATCTATATTCCTAAAACTGATTTATCTTTTCTATGAAGATATTGGATTAATATCCAAGTATTATTAATTTTATAAATAAGAGGTTAAATTTTCTCTCCTTTGCATAGGATAGCATCTCTGTTCCATGAATAGTCCTAAATGCAGAGTAATGGATTATTGGAGGATGAAGGCAGCAATTGACACAAATAACCAAGACAGGTTCTAGATCAAAGATTCAAGATGTTTCCCAACACAAAGTAAGCAATTCCTGACATTCTAGTCCTCTCTATTAAGCAAAACTTGCTCTTGTATTCCAGGGACGAATGCAGAAGACAAAAACCACCTTGGAAGCACAAGAACAGATCCCATCTGTGTTCTCCCATAGACATAGTGAAATTTGTCAGGACTCAACTGACTATCTGAGAAACTTGTTTTGAGAAAAAGGGAAATGATACAGGGTGTTTAAATTAGAGTTTAATTAGTTTGTCTGAGAAGAGATATTTTGACAAGTGAAAACGAATCTGATGGGCAACCATGATCTCTGCTCATACCAAAGCAGCCCTAAAATTTTTAGGTAGAATTGGGTCAAAAGCATATGAAAAACCATGACTGTAATTCCTGTAAATCCTAATTGCTGACTTTGCAGAGAATAAAGCTCCACCCTAGCAGTCCCAAGTGCAGTCAATAGCATGCTAAGTGTGCATTTTCAAACTGAATAAACAAGAACTTATAGGGTAAAGAAGAAGAAAATAAAGCTGAGTTTGTAATGAGAAAAAACTACATTAGCCCCAAATGGAGTTGTTAAATTACATGGTGAAAGCTGTTTTCATGCTAACTCTGCTGTAGTTGTGACACACAGAAATGTTATATGAAGCACTGAAAATACAAAAGTAGAGATAGCTGTAAAACCTTAGCCTGTACATTTCTGTTGAACTGAGATTCACAAATTGTTTTGGAATATTGAAGAAAGGCAGGGCTTTGATGTGCTATAGGATGGTATAGATGAGCAGCTGGGAAAGAGAGAGCAGCTTTTGTTTCTAATATCTATTGTGGTTTTTTTCAGCAATTATCTTTTCTACACTCCAGTCTCCAAGGTTTGTTTTGGCCACAAAGTGCAGTGTAAGTGGTTGGGAATCGAAAATTCTCACTAGACCATGCTGAGCACTCATTAGAAAAACCCACATTTCCTTGCAGGAGTGAAGCTGGTACAGCATAACCTTTATTTAACCCCCTAGACACACACACCCTCTTCCCCCCACAAAGATACATAGGATTCAATTACATTTTTGCCTCCAGTTATGTCAAGTATAAAAAGGAAAATAAGATCTTAACAAGACTGGTTTTAAAATAGCCACAGGTCATAATTTTTAAATGTTGGAAATTACTGTGCGATGTTCCAGGACGTCTTAAGTGAATAGTCCAAATGACTCAATACTAGGAACATTTTCAAAATAAACCTTCCTTGTATTCTAGGTGAGATGACTTGCAATTAAACCCCAAAGGATTCTATTCAAATTTAAAGGGAATCCCCTATTTCTTCTTGAAATGAGATTGGCATATTTGTTTAATGGTTTCCAAGGCTTCAGTAATTGAATTGTCTCTTCTACATTTTGAAGTCTCAATCCATTATTCTAATACCTTAATTTCTAAAAATCCTTTGTATTTTCTTGTCTAGAAAATCTGGCAAAAGAGTAGTCTTGAGAGTCTGCTGTGCCTTCCTTCACTGTAAATCCCTAGCAGTTTTGGTGGGATTTTTTTGTTCATTTTGGGGTTTTTGTTGTTTTTTTGGGGTTGTGTTTCTTGTTTGGTTTGTTGGTTGGATTTTATTTGCTTGTTTGTTTGTTGGTTGGGTTTTTTCTATTGTTTTGTTAGGGTTTTTTAATCTGGCTTGGTTTTCTTTCCACGTTAGTTTAGAAATAAATGGTTAGATTCTTAAAATAAAAGCTAAATTCAAGACTGACAAAATGACACATAAAATGACACCTTTTCACCATAACTTATAAGAAATGTACAGCATGTCTTGTAGGCTCTCTATTGTCAGAAAGAATGTTTCTTCTACACTGAATCTTAATTTCCTTTTTCCCCCTGATTTTAAGGGGGGATTTAAAGTCAAACAACACATGGAGAAAATAATTCAATATTTTTAGACAAACTCCCAGATCTTAAAAAGCTGCTCTGACCTGGTTCAATACTTCAGACATTTATTGTGTTAACACCTATTTATATGCTATTTCTTGCTTGTCACAATTGTGGAACCTTGGGTACTTACACTGCCCACCTACAGAAGCTCTTAATACATGAGCAAGGGAAAAAAGGGACATGGAGATTTCTCAAAGGCAGCTTTTTGCCCTGGAGTAGGAGATGAGGATACCCTTAAACTCTTGAAAATGGGAAATGTAAGGATTGCTGTACTCTTTCAACTTGCCTCTGCTTTGATCTCTGACATGCAGCAGTAGCACTCTATGATGAGGAAAGATGCAGTGAGACACACACTGCTCCCAGTACCACGCACTCGAGGGACCTCGTACAACCACTGACTCAATCTGATACACTCACAGTCCCTGGTAAAATGCTGTAGAGAGAGAGTACCACCTGAATAACAACAGCAAAACCCTTTTCTCAGGCTGAGAAGTCTTACCTTACATGTTTAGGTCTGGACATTATTAATATATTTTCTGGTTTTAGGATCAGACCAATGACAAAAACATATCAGTTTTAGTTATTGCTACCTTCAACATTACTGAAAAACATAGACTTCTGTAAAATGATCTTGTTAATTTGATAAGATGCTGTACAGACCTTAGCTCAGAACACCTGAAATGCAGCATTGTTGCTTAACTGCAGCTCATTCTTCAGCAGTTATGTGGACTCTATTTTGGATTATGGACACAGGTTTGAAAATTCCAAAGCAAAATATGGAACAAGTCAATGTCACTATTCAGTCCATTTCTGTTGCTAGAACAGCATTTGAATGAGGGTTGGGTGTGTCCATCACCTAAATAGGAAGAGAGGAGAACTGATTTCTAAGCAAATTCCATCAAACACAATAGCTAGTCATTGATAAGGAAAAAATACTTAGTAGACTTACAGTCATTATCTTCCTGTCTGAACTGACAATAATTTTATACTGATACAACAGAATACAACTAGAGATGCAGTCATTTATTCTGAGTTCTGCAATCAAACATGAAAACAAGATAAAACCTCATTATGTCTTTTCCCTATCATGTACACAGCAAAGTCATAACAAAGCTAAAGCCAAATCCAGGCTTGTGATCCGATTCCCATTCATTGGATTTACTGTCAGGCATGGCTGTCAAGACTGGCTTTGTTGTACATTGTGCATGAACTTTTTTCTGAAGTCCACTGAAAAATTCACATTTCATCACCGTAGACTTGCTATGTTTTCTAATTACTGTAAAATTCAACTTGTTCTGCTCTGCTGATGCCTTGCCTAATATATAGCCTTTGTGCAAATTAATATTTACTTTGCTATCACTGAATAATGCAATCCTTCATGCACTTAGCAGTGGGTCAAAGCATAAACTAGGCTCCTGATCTAGAAATGGGCATTTTATTTTAAAGACACAAGATTAAGTAAATCTTAGAAAACATCCAGGTCCCTGTTTGTTTAAAATTCTTTCTTTCAACTTCCACTTGCCTTTCTTCAGAAAGGAAATATGTTTCTCACTGTTAATTCTGCTCAGTATATGCTTGGATTCTTTGCATGATTTTTCTGCTTGTTTCCACACTAGACTGATAAATTTTGCTGTAATTTTTATAGAGATTATTGGAAAACTGTGCAGAAGCTCCTCCGTGAGGCTCATAAGTAGGAAACATTATCAGAGAATGAGTACTTGAAAGCTTGAAAATTAGCTTCATAACATTAATGTCTAAGTTATGCAAAGTCATTAAGAAATAATGCTTTATATTATGAATAATCATTGTGTAATATACATCAAAGAACTCCTCTGAATGTTTGTCTGATAAAGACAACAGTTTAAGGATTAGCCCCATATCACTGTTTTTTGAAGCATGATCATTGTGATCTCTCAGAAGATGATATATTCTACTAAAATAGTCCATATACTAACATTAGTATTTATGTATATGCTTGAAAATTACACCCAAAACACATAACTGAATTAACTTCAAGGAATACTCTGTTACTACCATAATTAGAGTAGAAAATGGAAGTGGACAAAAAGCCATCCTTAACCTATGACAGGTAATAAATACAACAGTGCAGTCTGTCAAACTGCCTATGAACCCCCAAGATTAGATGAGCAGGCAGCAAGCTCAGGGGGTAGGGAAGAAATTGGTTGTTAACGAAAAGTGTTATCACTTTGTTATTGCTTCTGGAAAGAACAGGAGTCATTTGTCTTTGCAAACACAATCTCTATAAATAATGAAGGATGCTCTGTAACGGGGATAATAAAACAACAGTTGCATTTTTACAGCAGCAAGACACACCAGGATTGGCCTTCTGGAAATATAACTATGTAGAACAGCAATAAATATTGTTCCACAAGTTTTTGTGATGTATTATTGTTAGTTTTAATTGTTACAAACAACCACAACACAGAACAGAAGGAGAACTTTGACATTCAGAGTGCTTCAGAGAACTCTGTGCTTTCCAAGCATTAGGTTGTAGAATTTTTACAACCTTCTGCAAAAGCACTTTAGTTCTTTCTTAGGGACTGGTCCTTTCATTTTCGTGGGAAGCTGATTTTTTGTCTCCCTGTCAATACAACTGCTACCCTGTAGCCTTTGTCAGGCACTGTTGCATTTCTTACTGTGGTACCACATGAAGGCACTCATTCCCTGACATATAGTTTTGCAATGAAAGAATTTGCTTTCTCCACACAGGGATAAAATTTTCTAAGTAGAGTCTGAGATGTGGTGTAGACTTTCTGAGCCAGTTGGTCCTTCATCTTGGTCATAATTAGAATCTCCACAATCTAAAAAGAGCAGTTGTCAATTCCATTGCACTGTCTATGTGGATATGTGTGTATATATGTATGTATATATATATATATATATATATATATATGTAGTATAAATATAGGGGGTTTTTCCCTGTCTTCAGATACGCCTTCTGTAGGCTCATCAGGCAAACACAGACTATAGACTGGAAGTAGGCATTTAAATTACACCCAAAGCTCTGTAAGGGGAACAAGAGAATCAAATGTGTTAATCTGATGAGAAGAAGCAGTACCAACCAGCTGAAAATGTCTGATTATATCCATTATATCTACACTCTCATAGTTTAAAACTGTGGCCCCTTGTCCAGTCACAACACGTCTTGATAAGATGCTTGTCCCCATCATTTTAATAAGCTCCCCTAACTACTGAAAGCTGCCTTAAAATCTCCCCAGAGCTTTCTCTTCTCCAGGCTGAAAACCCCCAACTCTTTCAGCCTGTTGTCATAGGAGAGGTGCTCCTGCCCTCTGATCACTCCAGCAGATCCATGTTTTTCTTGCACTGTAGATGCCAGAGCTGGATGTAGGACTTCTGATGGGATCTCACCAGAGAGGAGCAGGGGAGTTAAATACAGACCTCTATAAAACTGAAAATTAAATATTGCTATAATTAATGGAAGATTCTACCCATCATCCATGTGAGGTAATATTAACCAGTCAGTTATATACGTATATTTCAGGAAATAATCACCAAAAGTACTGATTTTAAGTATTTTATGTTTACACGTGTATATAATACATAGGGAAAATATATTGTCTGACAACTGTATCAAACAATTCCTAAGGAATCAGTGAATTATTTTTTTTCTTTATCATTTTCCTATCTCCCAAATCAGACCTATCTACTCCTCCCTAAGTCAGTTGCTGATGCTGTAACCTAACTCTAATATATTCACTTCTCTTGGCCCAAAGGTCCTCCATTCTACCCTACATTTCACAACTACCCATTTCCTACATATTTGGCAAGTAGGCATTTTGAAGGACATATTCAGGACACATCCCTGGGATAAAGTTATGTTAAACAGAGTGAAAAGGAAACAGCAGCAGGGAAACATAGTTTTTCTGATCCATCAGTTATATTTGAACCTTACTGTGGTGCCAGGACATGATCCTGAGTTTGTGATTCAGGTTTTGCTGTACAAATGGCTTGAACTGAAACTGCAGGGGGCCCCATTAAGATATCAAATTTTTTCTGCCGCATAATTCTTTTCTCCTGTTTTGCATCAACAGGCTTGCCTTGTTAGAGTCTGTAATTAAAATGAAGGACAGCCTGCTCACAGCAGAGAAACACACTCTTATTTTAATTTGAGTCAAGATATATTGCTCTCAAAACTGGGAGAGAAGGGTGCCTCTTAACAGAGCAGGCATCTTCAATGATGCCTATCCCATCTCTCCACCCATCCAGCTTTTCCTAGCAGGTGGAAAATACTCTAATGTCAAATGCTTCTCTGTGTTGCATTCAGACCTTTAACTAAGAGGAATCCATGCTGTTTGCCTGTGGATGTTCCATCAAGGCTGTATCAATTGCTGGGTTACAGTGACATATCATTATATTGATTGACTGGCAGGTGGATCGCGCTGCACTCAAGGGGCTACTGTAGTTTGGTAGCTGGAATTTCCACCTTTGTGAAGAAAAAAATCCAGGTGTTTGAGAGCTATGAAGAAATAATTTTTTGCAAAAATGAGGTAATGATAAAACACACTCTGGAGCAGGCTGGTTTTTTTGTTTTAAAGTGAGTTCCATCAAGTCAATGCTGCCACAAGGAATAGTGATGCATAGTGGGAAGCAGCTGGAGTCTGCTGAAAGACCAAACAATCTCAGTTCTTACTTACCTACTGCCAGATATGGAGAAACACTCAGAAAGACACTGTATGTTCATCAGGACATTTATTAATTTGCCTCTGGAGACACATCTTATCTGACAAACAATATGTATGTTATTTGTTAAAACTCTGACTTGCTTTGTATAATGACTTTTCTAGGCCATCTTTTATTTCTGATGCTAACCAGTTTTTATTTCTAATAATGTTATAAACTGCATCCAAAATCGTCATTAATTTTGAATCATGACACAAGTCTGTATGATAAAGGTCCTTTTTCTGTGAACATTAGGTGAAAAAAAGGCATAGGAATGAAACAGATTTTAAGGTTGCAAAATCAAGCACTCAGATATTAAGAAATTATAAAATTAAAGCTGCCTGAGCAGGATTGCCTATACTCTCTTGTATTTCTGCATCATTAAACAATCTGTAATTGCTTCATCATTTAACACATGTGATGCAACATCACTTTGTTAACAGAGATTCATTATTTCTGTTTATCAACATTTTTCAATGAGGGACTTTGTATATCTTTGTACACATCATTTGAACCATGAGTCAGGTACAACATGAATAATTTCTTTAGGGTTTTTCCTCAAGTAATGTCTTTAGAACATTTTTATACTTTCTACATATTGAAAAAAATAAAGCTTCAGAACACTTATGGAGGATGAGATGAAGTGTAGCCCTGATTCCTTGCCTGAGATGTTTTGGTTTCTGAAATTCCTTTCCCAGGGAATTTTCTGTAAACAGGACAAATATTTATGTTTTGTACATATGTTGTTCATTCCTTTTTCTCAGGAGGGACTTCTCCTTGATGTCCCTCTGGTTTGACCAATGTGATTGAAGAGGTCTGCCTTTGTTTCACCAATCAAATTGGTCTGTGTAGAATAGTATAAAAAAGGGAGATACATCCCAGAAATAAAGGAGTCAATTTCAGCCTTCTGAAGCTTGGAGTCTGTGTCATTGTGATGTAAAATAGCGACAATGTTTCTCTTAATAGATACTTGTTGGCTTAGCCAGAACTATCCCTGAAACTTATTTGTCCTATGCATATGTGGCGTTTTTTCTGTGTTAAAAAAAAAAAAAAAAAAAAAAAAAAAAACACAAACACTAAAAAAAAAAAAAATTACTAAATCCCATGATTCTATAATTAATGTCAGGAGAATTAATTAGATGTGCATAAGTTATAGTCAGAACGCTCGCATATCCTAGGTTTTAAGATTGTGATTTAATGAGACTAACACTTACTTTTGGAAGTAATTTCTTCCTTTTTTATTTTTGAAATTAAAAATCTCAGAATTAATATCTTGTAAGATTATATTTACTCATATATGAGTCATTTTCAGGAATGTGATCTTTAGATCTATAGCAACCCTCTAGTCATTTGAAAATTAAATGATTAAAAAATGGAAAAGAATTCAATTTCTGACAGCACTTTTCTTTTGAACTATTTTTAAATTATGAGGATCTGTCACTAAAGAGGGTAGAGATACTTGCTTTCCCAGAATTTTAATAATTTGTAAATAAAAAAGTTGAGACTAGATTCAGAGTTTTCTCTGTAAAGTGTTACAGAGGCATAATTAAACAATTCTGTCCAGACCTACTAGATGATTTTGCTTTTTCCTCTGCTCTTAATCGTTCTCCGTGTGTCTGTGTGTGTCTACAAATAAATTTGTGATTTTCCACAGAAAATATCTTATGAAAGAAATAGTTTTGGAAATGGGAAAAATCAAAGGCCTGGGATCCTGAGTTCTATGACAGTGGAGGAAGAGCTCTGCCAAGGGGAACTGAGACAAAAGGACTGATGGGATCGTGAGTGTGGGAAAAATTATTAAGTAAAATGACTTTAGTTATTTTTTTACTTTTATTTTATTTCTGCCTACCTTGTGTTCTTGAACTTTTCCTTTTGCTCTTCTTCTGACCCTGTCACTGCTTATTTTCTTAGACCTACAACACAACTTCTGTCTTTGACAACTTCTGTCTATTGCCTTAATTAAGGCTAAAGAATTTTACCTAGATTATGAGAAAACCACCAACCATATCAACAAAATAGTAAAAAGGAGATGCTCAGCTTCTGAATGCCACCAGGCCACTGTTGGAATCAGTGAACTAGGTGGTCTTTAGTTTCACTTGACACAGCATCTTTATGTTCTAATGAAATTTCAGCTTGCCTGTTTTAAGCAGAGCCAAACAGACCCTTGCCCTCAGGATTTCAGAACGTGTTTTGAACCCTTGACCCCGATAATGCATTAAAATACTGTGCTATTGTAACAGAC
Organism: Brachypodius melanocephalos; assembly: GCA_013398615.1. Taxonomy (NCBI): domain Eukaryota; kingdom Metazoa; phylum Chordata; class Aves; order Passeriformes; family Pycnonotidae; genus Brachypodius; species Brachypodius melanocephalos. The sequence continues at coordinate 22,970,029 of VZSR01003807.1, forward strand.
TCAAATAATCCCTTCATTACAGCTTTTCTGTGTCTGGTAGTGTCTACCACCTCTGACACCAGCTTGCCATATGAAATTAATATCTTTCCACTCCTAAAAACTTCTAATATTTTTTCAAAGCTACCAGAGTAGCAGATGGTGAGTCTCAAGACTTCCCAACCATGTCAACACTGAAATCTCTCTCCCTGTCTGAACTCAACAGCATATTTCATTACAGAAAGTCAAGGAGCAAGCATCAATAGGAAATGTCTGTGTGGAATGCTTAGAAAAGTGTGCAAATCCCACGGGTGCTCTGCAGGGTGGAGAGTAATCAAGCTAGAAGGTTATAAGATGTCAGGAGTCCTCTCAGGGGTTGGATCCTGAAAAGAATTGTGTATGTCTTTAGCTTGATGCACTCTGAGCAGTTCCAGCTGCTCAAAACAAAACATGCACAAGCCCCCAGCAGCATACAGAGCTCAGACCTGCACTGCTGCAAACAGTGCAAAAAGGTAAAGGATGTTTTATAGCTTATGCCCCTTATTAGAAAAACTCTTTAAACTCCAGATTCAAACAGTGTTATTGAAGATGACAGTCC
>VZSR01003807.1:22970702-23020507 GCA_013398615.1 Brachypodius melanocephalos
AAAAAAAATTAAATAACACATTAATGGAAAGACCAAATTTCCTAGCTGTAGGAGGTATTAGGATGTGCAAACAATCTAATCTGCTGGACATTAAGCGGATTCAAAGCTTCAAAGCTGCAGGAGTGTGAGGAAGAGGCTTCCTAGTGAGCAAAAGGACAGTTTTCCAGACAAAAAAAAATAGGAAAAGGATGGTTGCTTTTCGCACTTATTTCTTTATTAAATAGGCAAACACTGGAAATCAGCAATTGTAGGTCCAGGCTCAAAACCCATTTCAAAGCAGTGTGTGACCACACGATAATTTCAGTTAACCTTGTATAAGTTTATGAAAAATGTAGGCAGACCTGCTAGACGCAAATACTGAAGGAAACTCAGCCTGTTTGCTGAGAACTCCAGAAATATCCCTTTGTGTTAAAAGCCTGTTAATGCTCATTTTTAGTGTCTTGTGAGTGTTTCAGGCTGGACTAAAATTTAGGTTAGGCATGTTGCTGATTAAGAGATGTAGTTGCACAAGGGCAGGCTGGGTAGAAAACAGACAGAGCAACCCTTTGGAGAAGGACTTGGGGCTGTTGGTGGATGAGAAGCTCAACACAACAATCAGTGAGCATTCACAGCCCAGAAAGCCAATTGCATCCTAGGCTGCATCCAAAGCACTGTGGCCAGCAGGGTAAGAGAGGGGATTCTGCCCCCCTACTCTGCTCTTACTGTGTCCATCTCTGGGTCCCCAACACAAGGAGATGGACTCGTTGGGGAAAGTCCAGAGGAGACCACAAAGATCAGAGGGCTGGATCACCTCTCCTATACAGACAGACTGAGAGAATTGGGTTTATTCAGCCTGGAGAAGAGAAGGCTACAAGGAGAACTTTAGAGCACCTTCTAGTACCTAAAGAGAGCCTACAAGAGAGCTGAAGAGGGACTTTTTGAGGACATAGAGTGATAGGATAAGTGGGAATATCCTCAAAATGAAAATTTTAGATTAGATATTAAGAAGATATTTCTTTCCTGTGGAAGTGAAAGAGGCACTGGAACAGATTGCTCAGAGAAGTTGTGGGTGCCCCACCCCCAGAAGTGCTCAAGGGGAGGTTGGATGGGGCTCTGAGCAATTTGATCTGGTAAAATGTGTCCCTGTCCACAGCAGGGGGTTGGAACTAGATGATCTTTAAGATCCTTTTCAACTCAAATAATTCTGTGATTCTATGGTTGTATAAATTTATTTCTGAAGGTGCAGAAGAGGCTACTGTTTACTGCCACAGGAGAAACTGGATAGTTCTCAAATTGGTGTAATGAAACCATTCAAACCAAAAAACACTCTTAGGTCCCAGTGGGAGTAAATAAACAAAGACAGCCAAATTATATCTCATATTCCATTTCACATTGCTAGACTTTGTATTAGTCATTCACTCAAACAACTCTAGCTATAATGGAAGTATTTTACTCCACATCTAAAATTTTGACCTTTCCAAATCATCACTAAGAAAATAATATCTAATCTTTTACTGTGACTACAGGGATATGATCATACACATCCATTGACATCTGAGGTTTTTTGCACCAAATATCTCAGCTCAGGAAAAGTAAACTGAAGGAAGAATAAGAATTCCAGCTATATGGAAGAGAGAATATAAAGAACACAGATGACTTAGAGATATTGTCAGAGAAGCAGCAGTCTAAAAAAATATTTCATCATGAATATTTGATTAACAAAGTGATATTGTACCTCAATCATGATAAAATAAGTAATTTATCATGTTGCCAAAGCACTCACCAGGATTTAATTTTATTCATGAAAGAATTATAAGTTTAAATGTGCAAATTTAGAATGTCTCCAAATATGACATTTCAAACAGTCAATACCAAAAAATTCATTGCTACCCCATAGTACATATTTCACACAGTCTCAGAGAGAAACTAAAATAAAAGAATTTCCACAATTTAAGGTATTTTTATGATCCCAAATGAATTTTCAATATTTCTGAACAAAACGAATCAAAATGCTTAGCGTTATACATGTCCATAGCCCGGACTAGGATCGGTGAAATCTAGCTTTGAAAGATTTCTGTGAAACTTGACAATACAAAAGAAAGCATTGAAGACATTTCCTCATATATTAAGTCAGAAAATGTGACTTCCATTTCAGTTTCAATCTCTGTTGAGTTGATTCCGGTATAAATACCAAGGTACCACACACAAGAGATTAACCTTTTGGAATTCTCATTTGTAATTCCTCTATGAACTTAAAAAGTAAAAATCTTTCTTTCCAATAATGATTTTATGGATTTCTTTTGCAATCTTTTTTAGAGGTCAATGGAAATTTTAATTATTACATGACAAGCCTATTTGGTCTAAAATCATATTTGTTTAATATCAGAAAATAAATCAGTCAGATTGATGTGAGGATATGACAAGTGTGAGCTAATCAAGTCCTTTGAAATTTGAAGGATTAAAAAAAAGGCTGAGCTCACAAAGTATTGGCAAGGATTCTCTGTAAGCTAAGTTAGAGCTACTTTGGTACTGCACACACCAGGGCCATCAATCCCCTAAGGAAATGTGAGCCCATGTACTTATGGAAAAAATGATGGCACAACAGGGTTGGTGCAATTGGAAATGCAAAAAGTACTTACAACATGAATTTTAAGTACTACATCACAATACGATTTTGGGTTTTATTTTTTGATTAATTTTTGATTAACACTATTTATTTATTTTTATTTCTTTATTTTTCATTCCCATTGCTACTGAAAGGATATTATAATTATGGGGAAATTAAGTTTCAGCTTCCTAATAAGAAGAGGATTTTGTATGGTTAGTTTTTAGATTATCATTACTGTACACAAATATTGATATTTTCTGTTCAGTAGAAATTTGGAGCCCTGTGATGAAAAACATAGCTAAAAGGCCTTTCTGCTACTTGTAAGAATGCTTGAGGAACACTACTTTGGTGATTGATCAGTAGAACATTGGAAGTTATCTCAGTTGCAGACACATGGTGGGATATTTAGCAGGAAGAAAATGGCAGCTGAAATAATAGATTTGTACTGTTCAATGCTCACTCTGACTATAAAATAATGACCACACTAGAAATAAAATATTATTACATAAAATAATTTATTCTGAATCTCTGGATGTCATAAATTATTTCCACCAAGTCACTCTTTTGTAGCTTAAGCACCCTTACCGGTGCTTAATAAAGAATTAGATGCCATTGATTAAAGCACAGGTTTCAACATACACCCAGTCTTGAACAGAGAAATGAGAAATGGGACCCTGTGATGTCTCTTGACTTTTCTTTTTTTCTTTTACCATTGATCTAGTCCATCTAGCTGTTAAAAATGGGAGCTTTTTCAACCTTTTGAATTTATCTGGCTCCAGTTTCACTGCTTCTATTTTTTTTCTCCCCTAGACTAAAGAACCCTTTCCTGATGAGAAAATAGCTAGAGAGGAGAATCTAGCAGAGCTGAACACTGTAAAGCACTTTCTCTGTTATATTCAGAGCATAGAAAAAAACCACATTTTGGAGAGGCAATTGTGTGAGCTTGCACAGACACACAGCATCGAAAAACTGCAAAGGAAGGGTAATTTTATTTTTGTTACCTTGTCGTTGAGGGATCCCCAAAGCAGCACCTGGACAGAGGCACACAAGAGGGAATGCAGACACTGTGGATCTCAGTCCATGCTGGAGGATCACTGAACCTGCTGGTTTTGTCTGGGATTTACTCAAGCACGGGTTACTACTGTGCTTTGATCCTTCCCACAGCAGGGCAGGAATCCTAAGCATGTTCTGCAGAGTGTCTGTAAGAGTGTCACAGGCCTATATTATTTAATCATAGATGTTCTACTTTTCCAACACACAAGGCTAAAGAACAATTAAAATGATATATGGGATTTTCTATACCTCAGCTTCATGTCACTTGACTGTGTTTGCAAACAGCGTTGTCAATCTTCTATTATCTTCTCAGAGCAATAAAATTTTTACATCAGCAGAGCAATTTCTGAGTAGACACACTGCTCAAAACTAGCATATTTTTTATTGTATTCATATCTGTCTTCACTTTGGCACTTAACAACAGTAATCAATGGATGAGGAGTATCTCAAGGAAGTATTTAAGTTTAAAGTTTAAGTTAATTTAAGTATTTAATTATTTCATGGAAGTGTTCTCCAATTCTTTAATAAATTCCCTAACTGTAGTATTTACTTTCCCTTTGAAAACTCTGGACCTCTATATTTTATTAAAAAATTTCTATTAACTTCATAATGTCTCATACTGAATGAAATCAACTTGGATTCCCACCTGCATTTTGATATAGTAATTTGTATCTTACTTGTGTTTCGCTAATAATGTATTCAAGGTTCATTCTTTTTCTTTACCAATTTTCGGGCTATACTTTTCAAAGTCACAGGTACTGAGACAAAACACCATTTTTTAAAGTTGTGGAATGAATATCTTTTTTTTAGGCATATGTATTTGCTTTAAACTGCAGCAAGAACTCTAGTATTAAAAAGGACCAAAACTAGCAAGTGATCAGGAGGACTGTATGACCTCTCCATACTGTTCATTTGCCAATCTAGTAATGTCAGTGTCATCTTAAAAATTCATTTTGATTTCATGATTCTTCTAGACCATTGATGAAAATACTGATTAGCATCAGATCTACATGCAGTAATCAAATATCTCCATTCCATGAAAGTGCTGTGTGAAGTTTTGTGACATATCAACTGCTCTATTAACTCCTACTTAAAAATGCTAATTTCACACACTCAGTGTTGTGTAGAACTCAGTCAGGCACTTAAGAAAAAATGTTTACAAAAGACTGCATGTACATAGTTTTGGTATTTTCCAGATAATAAATGACATGAAACTTGTTTTGGTCGAATTTGGCATCCATTCTCCATCCAGGACCCATGCACTAGAGTCATCATCAACTGGTTCTCAAGCAGCACTAAGTGGCAATGCTCCTCTCACTTTGCATTTCTCCCTGCTGAAATTCATAACATTTCTCTTTAGCCCAGAATTTTTTTCCTCTGGATGAGGTCTCTAGCACTCAGCATGCCAGCTTCTCCCAGTAAGTTTGTTTAAATCTGTCAAACTCCCACTTCTCTGAAGCTGAATTTATTCAGTAGTGTTTTTATCCTTTACAAGAAATACATTGCTGTAAAGTCAAGGTTTGGGAATTAATTTTGTTTATCCTATTTACTAAGCTTAACTATAATCCTGAGATAAAGACTTAAGGAAAAAAAAGGCATTCTAGGAGGATCACAACAGCTGAAGAGAGAGCTTTTTGTAAAAAAAAAAATAAATTGAAATATAACTTTTTAGGTAACAATACTTGAATACATTTTGAGAAGATATTATCAGAGGGCTCAAAGTGAATAATATAATTTTTGTTAGATAATGCAAAGAGTATACGTTATATATTTATAATATATAATGTATATTATATACTTTACATGATATAAAATTATAAAATATACAATACAAATAATATATTTTTGTGTGTGTGTGTGTGCCCAGGTCTGAAAGAGTAGATGTTAGGAAGAAGTTCTTTACTTTGAGGATAGTGATGCACAGGAACAAGTCGCCCAGAGAAACCATGGATGCTCCATCTCTGGAAGTGTTAAAGGGCAGGTTGGATGGGATTCTGAGGAACCTGTTCTAGTGAAGGGTGTCCAGAGAGGTTGGAACCAGGTGATCTTTGGGGTCCCTTCAAAAGCAAATCAAACCAAACCAAACCAAACCAAACCAAACCAAACCAAACCTTTCTTTGGTTCTATGATTCTATGTTATGAAAACTTATGTGGAAATGACTGATTAAGGTATTATTGAACTTTCCTAGTCAAAACAGGACCGAAGTTTCTTTATTTCACACTTTCTTGATGAAAAACATAATCTTCATTCACTGCTGAAGGTACAGATGAATTTCTTATGTTATCCGTTTATATCATGTTATTCAGACCTTGCTGACTGTCCAAGATAAAATTTTCTTAAAAATCATACTGTTTTGAAATTAACTGCTTTATTCTATTCTTTCATCTACAGTGACTGTGGTTTACCACACCCTCCAAAATTCACCCCAGCAATGGAAATTCCTGTCCTTAAATATTTATTAACTTGAAAAAGTTGATAGGTTGGAGCAATGCTATTACACTCAGTCTGAACTAAGCTTTCTCGTTCCAACAGCCATCAGCATATTTGAAGGAACACTAGAACAATGAAATAAAATAGCTTTAGTCCCTTTCCATTTTTAAAGTTCCCATCCAGCAAAGCATAGTAGAATGCACTAAACGTTAAGCACATGTTTCAACCCCTCCACAGCCATATAAGCATTCAAGAATGTGTTTGGTTTAAGTGCTATTTAAATCAGACTGGCAGCAATTTGACTTAAGCATATGCTTAACTGCTCTACTGGATTGGGAAGGGATGGGACAATTAATGTGTTTAAGACTGGAAATGGCTGCATGTGGAGTGAAGGCAACGTGATATTATCACAGAAGGTTTTGCCTAGACTCCATCATGTGCTTCCATCTCTTCACTGGCACTGTCAGAAATACTCCAGCCCACCACAGCATCTAGGAAAACGCATTGCTATAAAACAGATGGTCCTTGAGGGAACAGGTTATATGCCTTCCATATACTTCAAAAGCAGAGTAATTGTGAACCCAGGTCTTAACTCAGTCTCAAAACTGAGTCCTGAAAGATCTCCATAGAGAAATGTTCCTTGGGAATGTAGAGGAAACAGCTACGATGCTGCAATTGGTAAAAAACTTGACATGTTCACCACACACAGATTTCTATTTTGGTTACTAAATCAACTTTTTCGTGGAAATTATTATTCCTTCACTAATACAACTGAGAAAATTTATTATCAATTTGAGAAATTACAGCTTAATTTATTTTCTTTAATTTTTTATAAAACTTGAAGTAATTACTTGGCTACCCCATCTTTTGAAGATCTGAGTCCTTTGTAGAAAAACAGAGGGCAGAAGAAGACTTTGAAACTCTATACAACATAACTAGAAAATGGCTTCGAGAACAGGTTTTACCATGTTTTCTTAGACCAATTGGGAACCCAGAAGGAAACTCTCAGGTACAAAAAAGAATATTGCTTTCTGAAAAACCAAGGTTTCATAGAAAAAGAAATCATTGTAAAACTTCTAGCAAGCTCTAATCCTCAGAAGAAAACCTTTGTTACTCTTAACATAGGCAGCTGTCGAAGAGAAGAATAAGATCACGTGTTAGCAATGGGTCAAGATACTGTCATGTAAGTATAGCAATAATTCAGGGAACAAAACACTGGCAACAGGAAGCTCTAAATGACATCATCTTTAACCTAAAACAAAAGTGTTTGCACTGAGTAAAGGAGACAATGCTGCCACTCCTTATTGCTGAAGGAAAAGTCACCATGGCCCTATCCGTCACCTCAAACACTTGAACTCCTCTGCTTTCTCTGAGGAGAATTATGGTTACAGCCCAGCTGCCTGTGCCAGCACCATAAATTCAGACAAGGTCATGAACATCAGTAAATACTTTTTCTCATGGGGTAGGGAGACAAGAGAGTGCCTGAACTCATTTACTTCAAAAGGCACCCTGCACAGTAAAGAATACAAGATAAGGCACTTTCATGAAAAACAATGAAATAGTAGAAACTCTGTCTAACAAGGCAAGTTTGATGGGATTTGATATTTATTTTTATTTTATTTTAGCCATCTGGTTTTTGCTACCTTGTACAGAACGTATATTCTGCTGCATACACTCCACCATGTGCTCGGCAGCCCTGGCACTTCTTCTGCCCTGGAAATATACTTTGAATTATAATGTTGTTTTAAAGCCAACTTTCACCATGTCTCCTGTAGGGATTAATATGAGAATATCACAGTAAGATCATCAACAACCTTTGCTCCCATGCTGGAAGAAAACACCTATATCAACTGCTACTAAGTGGACAAATACATTGCAAGAGCTACATGACTTCAGGGTTGATAAAAGTTTATAGAGCCAGGAGTTGCAAGCAAATGTTTTACTACCATTATATGGTAGTAAATCAGATGGAAACATTTACTGTTTGTTAGCTCCTGCAGAATTAGTCTAGAGCCTTGACTGCACTTATATAAAGCCATCTCATGCTCCTACCCTGGATATTCTATTGTCTCTTTCAGCAATAAAAACAGCTGGGCATCTACCCAGGGCTGAGGCAGCCCTGCCAAAGGACACAGCCACAGCTGGGCGGTGAGGTAGGAGAGCTGTCAGTGCACCACAGTCACAGCAGAAGTGCACACATGTGGACTGACACAGGGAGATGTGCCAGCTCAGCAGGCAGCGCATGGCAGCACAGGGCTCAGGAGCTCACTGGGAGGACAACAGCAGGTTCAGTCAAATGCAAAGGGTGCAGCAAACCCCCTGAGCTCAGCGTGGTTTCAAATCTGGTCAGGTAGAAGCTGCCTCTTCGTGGCTGCTGCAGCTGCCTCTGCCCTCCACAGCCCCTGGCAGATTGGCAGCTGCCTGAAGGCAAAGACAGCTCCTGCTTGGGCAGCCTCAGCAATTCCACCAGCAGTCAGCAGGAGCAGCACCCCAAAACCACTGCACTCTTCAGCAGCTCACAGCTTAATATCACTCAAAGTGGAGTGCCTTTTTCCTCTGCTTGCCACTATTAGCACTGAAAAGTGCACACCATTCCCTATTCAGCTCGTACACCCTGCACCAGCTTTCTCTGTTGATTGCCACTGGCAAGAGTGTGAAGATTAGGCAGCCTTTTAATCTTTTGCTAGCCGTGATTGCCATCAGTGGAGTAAAAGAGCAATTGCCTGGCAGTGCAAGGGGCACAGTCCAATAAAAGATTCCCAGAGCAGACAGTGATCGTACACAAAGTTCAACTTCCAGCCTCTTCAAGTCCACAGTGCCTTCCCTAAAAAACTGCAGAACTTAATGATAGTTTCCTGGAGGATTTTTCATGACCCTTTATGACAAAGGCTCATATTTCTCATTAATAGCATTCCTTAAAAAAAAGACAAACTGCAAGATTTTTACACCTGAAATATTTTAGTATTTTTACTTCTCTGGAAGACTTATTTGTATTTGAGTAGATTATGAGACAATCTAAACAAAGAACAACTAATTTCCAGAAAACTCGAACATCTCGCTAGTATTCAGCAGCTACCTGAAACACTTTCAGCACTGGGAAAGCTCCCGTGGAGACAATTGTACAGCTCTATCAGTATATGAGCTGAGATTATTTGGATTTAAGAATAAAAAAGTAATTAATTTCTCTTAGCATGGGGAATACTAATAGCACTGATGTTACGGTTCTGTTCAGACTGAAATTAGGCGTATAATTCCAGCTCATGGAATTTTGGTTAGTACCAATTCCTACACCAGTTGCAATGGTAAGCTTTCTGTGTAGGTAAGTGTCAGGGTGTTTCTCTGGCTAGCTTTGCTACCGACCTTGCATTTAAAGATAGAATCCTGTATCCTTCCCAGTCCTGGTGGCTCTGAGCCTCAGGCAAAAACGTGGCAATGGCGAGTGAAAGAAGGGAGGACTCCTGGGGTTCAGATCTGGTTTATTCTTCCAGAGGAGAGCCCGCAGAAAACAGGTTTCCCCTCAGATTCTTCTCTTAAGTACAGTATTCAGATATGGGAGGATACAAACATGGGACCACTCAAGGGGGATGACCTGGGGCAGAGTGAACATCAGTGAACAATACAATGCATAAAAAAGGGAGGTAGCACCTGGGAACCTGTTCCATCATTTGATAGCTTTCCTGTAACCTCTCAGGTATCAGGAAGGAGCTGTCAAGAGATGGACAAGACTCAGAAGTTCCTTAACTGTGGAAGGGGTGGAATTTGGAAGAAACCGAAAATGCACTGCTACAGGTGAGTCCTTGGAGGTGCCCCCCACAGCTCTGTACAGTCTTCATCACAAAATTAGCTGTCATGTGCATTTTCAGTGCTCTTGATATACACAATTACTGAACTAAAACATCCTGACTGTGCTTCCACATGTTCCCTCCAATCTCTCTGACACAGCATGAGCATCTCTGTCAGGATTGAAGATGAAAACTATTTTGAACAGATGTTTATAGGTATCAAAATCTGATCTATAAAGCTAGCTTAACTCATTAGCAAAAGATAACCACTAAGTAACAATGACATAACTGTTAATGGTAATATTCAAGTAGGTGAAGTCTTGATTAAAGTTTTAGTTATCTCATTGACGTGCTCTGAGTCACCTCATTCTCAGCCTCGTGGGAGACTGAGAGTCAATTATGTGAGTTAAAGTCAAAATGCCTTGTGGAGAAAACAGACCTGAAATGATGTGGTTTTGCAGTTTCTTTTTTTTTTTAATATATTGATTTTGTTTAAGTATCCATTGGAAGCACGTTGTTCATTTAGATGGGCACTTGTCATATTAGAAAATGAAACAAACACCACAATCTCTAGAATAGAAGGAAAAATGGAGCTAATAATCTCAAAAGTAAATGTTACTACAGTATTTTCACTGCAGCAGTCAAGAAACATGGGTAGTAAATAAATATTTGAGCCGTAGACTTTGTCAGATGTGAATGAACAACCTGACCTTAGATGTGGAAATGTGACAGATCATAGTGGTAGAAAAATCTTAAAATTAAATTCACTTCTAAATTCTATCCTATTTTTTTTTTTGGAATGATCCTTCACACAGGATCATTCACACAGGATCATCTAAGAGGGGGAGATCACATATCGTTGGTGACATAATTTCTCTGACGTTTGAAATTAAGGAATCTGAAAGAAAAAGGAAATACAAAACCAGCTAAATCATACACAATACAGAAAAGGAATAGGAATGATGAGGCAAGATTACTTACAAGAGCATGTAGTGACAGGACAAAGGGGAATGGATTCAAATTGAAAGAGAGTAGGTTTGGATCAGATCTTCAGACAAATTGCTGACAAATCAAAATATTCTTATCAAATAAAAGCACAATAGAAGTACAAGATACTTATTTCTATTTGAAATCTGCTTTTGACTCTGGATTATTTAATCTCACACCTTTCCAAAGTTGTAAAAAAGTTCTGGGAGGCATAAATGTATGAGTAAGTGTACAATGCACTTTTCCATATGGAGATATTGCATACTGACTTGATACTTCTTTCCAGCTCTTACAAACAGCTACCAAGCTGAACCATCGCTGGAAATGACTGACTATTCTTATCTTTCACAACAAGAAAGAAAAATAATCCATGCTGCTCCTGCTTATGTGAGCACCAGTTCCTTTCTCTTTCACCTACAAATTGCTTTTGAAGAGCATCTTGGAGTGTTCATCAAAGAAAGAGATTAGCTATTTTTTTTACACTGAGCTCATCTGGATAAACTTTATGATTGCTGTATTTGAAAACTACAGCTTCATTTGCATAATATAAGCTGCACCATAAAAATGGAAGCTGCAGAACTCTTTGAATTCTCCAGTGTTTTGAAAGATCAAGCACAGTGACAGCACATTCTTTGTATAAGCACTAGTCAGGTTTTCCTCCTTTTGTACACAGGGCTGAAGGACAACAGCAACCATACAATATTAAAAAAAAGCATTAACTAAAAAAGTTACCTCTTTGACTTTCAGGATATATAATGATACACACAAAAAGCAGTGTAACCACACACAAACACTCTTTGAATGATAGAAATACATGGATGTGCTGCCACATGATCTCATCACCTTGGAACTAGGTGAAACACAGAAGCTTTTGCTGTTACTGAAATATTTCCTTCGTCTATGCTGCTTCCCATCTCCAAAGTTGTTATAATAGTATACACTTATGAAGGACATCTACTCCATCTAATGGCATTGTCAGTCAGACTGGATAAGTTAGGCAGCTGAGGACAGACTGCCACATGCCATCCTCGGTCAATTTTACAGTCCAACAGACAGGTTACATCTTTTTCAGAGTTTTCTCACGGTGTGATTTTCAGTGTATCCCTCTGGCTTCTAATTTCCATCTGCTCAGATCAGCTGCTGCTATAAAAGCAGGTCCACAGGGGAAGTCTCCAATGCAAATGCCTATATAATTGCCATTCCTGGCAGTTACGTAAAGCCTATCTATCCATCTGATAAACCCACAGCCTTAAAGATAACAGTCAAAATAAAGCAAAAATGAGTCCAATTGGGAAAAAAAATTTAAGATATAACAAAAAAATCACCAAATTTATAGTAATTCCTGCTTTATTAATTTCTATTTTTTTATGGCATTCATGCCATGAAACTCACTTAACAGGACCACAGTCTGTCTCTTTTCAGGGTGAAATTTTATAGACCTAAAGATATCCAGTTTAGACCCATAGTAACAAATCAAATCTGAGGCAAAAACTTCTGTTTTCAGCTATGGTGGTGTAAGAAAGTACCGTGTCAATAATGTCAAGATGAAAGGATGGATAGTTGAGTGACAACCAAACAGCACTTCAAGTAAACCTTCTCCTATGTCCAGATAGCTATGAAAAACATATTTTAGTAAGCCTAACTAGAAGCAAATCTTTATGCTGTATATCTGACTATTTTTCCTGTACCACTAAATTGTTTGTGCAGATATATATTAACATAAGTATGAGATACTGCAAGCGTGAAATAAAAAATGCAAAGCACCACTGAACAAATCATTTGCAAGTAGAAGATGAGAGGGAAGAGAGATAAAACCAGCAATTAGATATTGTGGAGATTTTCCTAAAATAGATATTCAGGTCAAACACTTTAAATAATGTGGTCATTTGTGCATCTCGGCTGCAGGATTTGGAGCATTCAAATCAACCTGACTGCACGAGGTGTTTAGACAAGGAAGAGCTGTAGGTCAAAAAAGAAATTAATATCCTTGAGATCTCTGGACAATAATCAAAAAGACTCCTTTGTCCAGGACACTTATTCATGCCTATCCAGGAACAGTCAATGTGATCTATAGCTAAAAGGGTGAATTCAATGTTATTTTGTGTCTAACCATTATCTGAAGGCTCTGTAGGTTTCCTGATACGGATATTTCAGGAGAAATACTGACTGTGTTCTGCCTCTATCAGCAGGGTATGTACATTTAATTTTATTTTGCAGCAATATCTGGAAGATACAACAGCCATAGAGTGTCCCTACACTTACCTGCAAGGCTGTTTTACCAGGGCTCACTCCAATACCTTTTGAAATTACTCAGAAAGGTCCTTGTGCAACCCATAGAATGGTGAATCAGATCCTTGAATTGAGGCTAATTCAACATTGCCATTAGGCTTTCACCATGAAAAAAAATAAAATTTCCAGGCATTTCTGCTTCTGAAGTCTTTAGCAGTGTATTCAATATTAACAGCTTGGAATCTTCACCATCCATCAGGTGGAGAGATAGTCCTTGAAGTGACTTTTCTGCTACCTGTTTTAAATGTATATTTGAGAAAAATACACAGTGAGGTAATGTTCTTCTGTCCTGGAACCTCATTTCAAAATTCAAGGAAACTCAACATAGCATCTAATAAAACAGTTGCTTGTATCTATACTAGTATGTGCGATGAATATAAAAATGTGGGCAAAATAATCTTCAATAAAGTCTCTCCATTTATTACATCAAAAATTTATCCCAGGAATAATTGAATTTTACCAATCTCCATGTCCTTGTTGTGAATAGAAACTTTGGGCCTTGCAGGTAAGATGTACGTTTGGTAACAAGAGTAATCAATGGCAGGTGTAGAGTTCCTTTGAGAATAATATCGTGCCTTTCATTGGGAGTTCTGGAAATAAGAGAAGAAAATTTGCAGCATGAACCATATTTAGGGGGCTCTGTGCAAGGATCCCTCTGTGAAATCTAAGGCCCATGTTACAGAGCAAGTTGGCTCTTTCTGACCTTAAAATGTACAAAGTGTACAGAAAGTCACACTGAAGACCCTCCTTACAGTCACTGAGTTTTAACCTGATTAGAACTCGAGTTCTCCAGGAAAGAGATTTCATGACTCTGTGTTGAAAATCTCACCTATGTGATGACTGATATTTTAATATTCTGACTGATGGCATCAGTTGTCAGGCCATTTTCTGGTATGTCTGCATTGAAAAAGGAAGATAAGTCCAGAAGAAGTTTTAGTACAGCAGGACTGTGATCCATGCACTTAATATCTCTATTGTATGCATGTACATTAGCAGTTTATTTTGAATCAAAAGTGTGCTTTTAAAGTGACACTCCCAAACATTCCCATTTTACTCACTTGGCTCACATGTCAGAGCATTCTTTGCCTACATGCAGTAGAGAACTTCTAGGTCAAATTAAGGTAAAGTACACGTCAGAAGTGCCACAAATAAGCAAGGACTTGACTAGACTTAATGTAAAACCCAATTAATGACTGCGTATGTCAACTGGACTCCACAGACCCAGCCCAACGAGCTGGAATTTTTATTGTATAGATAGGGTAATTCTGGGTACAAATTCTGTGACGTGCACTCCATAGGCCAGGAGCTTAGGAAGACTGCCTCTGTGACACGAGGTGACTCCTCCCTTGAAGCTCTCCACTGCTGCCAATATGCAGGATCAACCTGTTCTATCTACTCCCTGCCTAGACAGCACTAATGAATTCCTGTATCAAATATATTCTTGCTTTCATCTTCCATTACTTCCAAAGCTCAGATCATGGCCTTCCAAAGCTCAGATCTCTTGTGCAGACTGTGTAGATGGTATTGTTATCTGGTTTAGTGCATAGTGCAGAGTTCTACCTTGACATATTTTGCTACAATCCTCAGACCATGCACTGAACAGCAGCTTTCTAGAGCCTGCTCATCTAAGCAAGTTGTACTTTAAAAGGTCAAGGGAAATGGAGAAAAGGCAGATGTATACACTATCCAGTAAGGAGCAGAGCAGAGGCTGGCTGAAGAAAACCACGATTTTTTTTAATGAATGTTTGTTTTCATCTGCAATTAAACATTTATCATAAGTTTACTTCTTTGTGTGGATTAGACTCACACATCCTGTAACATCTCTAAGTGGGTAGTAATAGCCAGGCAGTATCACTTAGAAGTTTAGTCCTTCTACAACAGGACTCCTTTAAGGTTCATTTGTAACTGTACAGAGATATCCTAAATTTTTTTGCAATTTTTATGTTATTACTGGACAGGAAACATTCAATTTTTTTTTTTTTTAAATTTTTTTTCCCTGTCTGTCTTTCCAAGTAGGTAAGGGACAAATAAATGTCTTAAAATGAATGAAACACAAGTGTGGCCCTACTCCCCATGCTCAGTCATGTGAAATAGCTACTGATCTAATACTAATCTCTCCACCAGATATTTAATCACAAAACTACAGAGCGTTTCCAATGCATTTCTGGAAGATGAAGTTATTCTTTGCTTTGTCTATGATTTCATATCCTTTATGCACATGGTTAAGGCCTAAGAAAATAACAATTTTCTCCTTGAATATCTAAAAGTACACTCAGCTTATGAGATAAATGAATCCTTTCCCTGTTTACCCCTCACCTCCCAAATTACTGTGCATACATACAACTCCATGACTAGGAAGTGGTAACCTTGGACTTACCAATACCTCACAGCAAAAGAAGAAAGGAGAGGAGAACGCACCAAACATCAAATACTGTGGTCTGATAGAAGTCTAATATTTTCTCAACTCCAGTCCCAAGGCCCCACAATTAATGTATATCATGTAACATTATTTGTCTCTTATTATAAATATGACCTGCTGATACCTTTGTTCCCTGGTGATATCAGACACGTACTGGCTCTGACCTTCCTCCTCCTCACAAACATTTCCAAATATCTTTTCTACTGCTGAGGTCTTTATAAAAATTTTTTTGTTTGTTTGTTTGTTTTATATCAGGACACAATCTTGGGGAAGGTCATTCCTTCTCTCAACATGCCAGCGCTTCCTAAATGTCTTTATACTCTTCAAATGGACACAATATTTTTTTAATTTTCATATTACCTTTTCGGAGAAGCCTCTGCACATTTCCTTTTTCACACTAGGTGAAAAATGTCCCTAGGCATCTGAAGGTGAGGTAAAAAATTAATTCCTACCCACTCTGATTAACTTGTTTTGAAAAGCAGTTTTAGCAGATATCCCCTCTGGAAAAAAATTCTTAATTGCTTCCTGAAGGCAGAATGCCCATGACTAGTTCTTGACATTATTAGGGAAATATTTTACTGTGATTTTTGGTGTTGTGTACACATTCTATTACTTACAGAGAAACAAATCTCCATGCTCTTACTCATAATTTCCTGAAGTTTAATAATTAATACGGAATGAAGCAGTCAGTTGCCAATTAGCTGCATTTTCATTAGGTTCTTAAGTAATAAAAACTGCATTCTGGCTCATGTGCCTGAAAATCCCCCGACTATGCAGGCCTTCTACGTCCAGAAGGTGAGGGATATTATAATACTCATGAAGAATGTCACATACTGTGTAATGCAAATTTAAGGTAAAAAATCCCCACCAACTGATAGGAATTGTACAATGTCAAGAGATTCGAAGCACTGAGAGCAAAGAGGGAAGCGTCAAAAACAAGATTTCACTTTCTAAGGTCCATTACTGTTCCTAACAAATGGCAAAGTCAGATCAAGAAAATGAACATCACCAGGTTTCTGTGTCCTACTGAGCGTGTCGATCTGCAAGTAGGAGTTAAACAGCAAAACCCAACACTTCACACCTTCAGATGTAACAATGAATTGCACTGGACTTCACAGTAATTTTCTTCTCTTTCTGATTTAGAAACAGTCTGTATATTTTTCCACCCAAACAAGAACAAAACAGGGTAAATTGCTGCAACAACAACAACAAAACCATCTTGTGACTATTAAGGCCAACAATAGCTCCAGTTCTCTTTTTAGACAGTGCCTAGGTAGAAGGACTTGCTGTGCTCTAGTGGTTCATTAAACTGTGATGAACTAAACCCACTGGATATAATCAGTGGGATGTAGTTATACATATGTAGTGTATATATATGTAGTGTATATATATATATATAGAGAGAGAGTTATATATATATACTTATATACGTAGTATATGTGTGTAGTTATATATATGTAGTTATATACTCTGCAGTTATATATGTCACATGCAGGAAAAGACTGCACTAATAATGGAACTGTAGAATCATAAGAATGGATGGGTTGGAAGGGACCTTAAAGATCATCTAGTTCCATTCTCCCCTGCGATGGACAGGGATACCTTTCACTAGACCAGGTTTTTGAGAGAACTGCTATGTTGTATTGGACCCATATTGTTTTCAGCAAACATTTAAAGCAATAAATATGTGCCAAAGGTGTGCACTGTGCTCAAGGGCCAAGAAGGCAAATGACATCCTGGGCTGTGTCATCAATAGAATTTTTAGGTCAGCAAAACTTGCTGTGTGGTAAGTAAGAATAAGGAAGGGACTTTTCCTCTTGTGTTCAGCATTTGTGAGGCCATACCCCAAGTTCTGTGTCCAATTCTGGGACCTTCAATTCAGTAATGACATTGAGGTGCTGGAGCATGACCAGAGAAGAGCAATGGAGCTGGTGGAGGGTCTGAAGCACAAGTATTATGAGGAGCAGTTAGGAAGCTGAGGTTGTCTAGCCTGACAAAAAGGGAGCTCAGGGGGACCTTATTGCTCTCTATAAGTGCCTGAAAGTATGTTGTAGCTAGGAAGAGGTCAGCCTCTTCTCCTAGGTAACCAGGGACAGGACAATAGGACAGTCTCCAGCTGCACCAGGGAAGGTTTAGGTTGGAAATCAGGAGGAATTTCTTCACAGAAAGCAGATTAGACATTGAAATGGGCTGCCCAGGGAGGTGATGTAGTCACCTGAAGGTGACTGAAGGTATTTAAGGGAAGACTGCATGTGGCCCTTAGTGCGATGGTCTAGTTGACATGAGTTGGACTTGATGGCTTCAAAGGTCTGTTCCAACTTAAATGATGCTGTGATTCTCTATTCTGTCCTCCCTCACATTTATAATGACAGATTACCTATCAGATTACATGATATTGTTTCTCTTAAGGAAAAAAAAACCCATAGACCTTTCTGTGAAGATATGTTGTTAAATCTGGTTTGAAAAGGTATCAGGTTATATCAGGGGATGATAGATCATCATTTTTGATTTATTAAAATACAGAGGATACATATACTCACTAACCTTCTTCTGCTCTGGTCCTTTCCACTTGATAAAGCATTTTGATCCTTACCTTGTCTACTTTTCCACCACCTGTTGACAGAAGGAAACCACAGCTGACAAGAAGTGAATGAGCTGTGTTAGACACAAAGCAGAAAGAGTTACCACAAGAGGAAAAATCATATGTCTTTATAGGAACTGCTGATAATGACAAAGATAGATTGGAAAGAAAGATGATTCAGTTGGTCTTAAGTGCCTTGTTTACTGAGAAAAAGGGCTTTCAACTCCCAGGATTTAAGTTGCTGCAGAAAATGTGTAGAAAGATTTTACAGACTTCCTTTTTGTTGAGCAACTAGACTGTATCCATAGTCAAAAATGCTAATCTAAAGCCAGGGTGCAGGATAAGCATCCCACTTTTTCTCTGTTTCAGCCTTTTAGGCATTCTGCAGAAACAGGAGTTGAATCTGGATTCTATGCCTTATAAGGTGTACCTGTGAAGAAGGGGAAAAAGAAGAGGAGGTGCTTTTAGTTCTGTTTTTGTTTCTCACTATCCTACTCTTAATAATCCCAAGGCAAGTCTCTTTTCTGTGATGGTCATTGGCGAGCAATCTTTCTGTCCTTGTGTTTACCCACGAGCCTTTCATCTTGTTTTCTGTACCTGTCCTGTTGAGGAGGGGCAGTGAGAGAGCAGCTGGGCAGGGATCTGGCAGTCAATCAAGGTCAAAACACTGCACGTTTTTTTGTGGCTTCTGAGGGACTGCAACACTGAGTAATATTATTGGAGAGAGTGAACTCACTGCTTATGTCTGCTGCAGATAGGGCTCAGTATGATAATAACCCTTCTTTTATTAGCCAGGCTAATATGACTAATGCACTGTAACTGCAAAGTAGTGATTGTGTATGTATTTGTGTCCTGGGGGCAAAGTAAGAGGTACCTCCTTTCAAACACTTTGCCAATAAATAAAAGAGGGAGGTGGTATCAATTGCCACAAATCAATGAAACATAATATTCTTCTGTAAATCACCACTTGTCAGTGCTGCCTCTGCTTGCTTTCCATTTTATTCCAGAGAGATTTCTGTAGCAAGTAGATCATGTCCCCAGTTAATTTTCAAAAGCTGTAACTTCACAGTGGATTCTTTTTGTAAGTGAAAAACCAACAAAGGGCGCTTTTTTATTTGCATCCCCTCGGACATAAGGATAATGGAGCTCTACAAAAGGATCTCTTGGAGCAAGGCATGTGAAAGTTCACCATTTTTCTCTGATAGTGATCAACTAGTTATGGGCAGGAACATGAAGATCTAGCAGCAACTTTTCTACAACTTTTCCAACATATAAACCAGTATATCCTAGATACTTTCTGGAGGTGAATAGCAGACCTGACACTCGTCCTCCATATCCTTTTCAGTTTGGCAGTGTTGTCTTGTCACTGGTTATTTTTTTTCAAAAAGAGGGCTGATATGCTTGGAGAGAGAATGTCATCGCTTGAGCAAAGCAAGAATTATTCATTTTTCAGCAATATGCTTGATCCAAAGCATCTACAGATGTGGAGGGTAAACAAGGTGAAAGAAGCCAAGCATTTTTCACTTCTAAGTACCAGTACAAGAGACAGCTGGTTTTATGGGATTTCTGGTCATAAAAGTTAATGTCTGAATACAAAATTGTCATGCTTTAACCCCAGCTAGCAACTAAGTTTCATACAGCCACTTGCTCACACAGTCCTCCCAGCCCCAGCCAGTGACATGGGGAATGGAATTGGAAAATGCAAAACCTGTAGGCTGAGATAAGAAAAATTTAAAAAAAAAAAAAAGGGGGTAGTGGTAGCAGTAGCAGTAGTAGTAGTAGTAGTAGTAGCAGCAGCAGCAGCAGCAGTAATAGTATAGCCATGAAAAGGAAAAAGGAGAGAGGAATAAAACCTAAGAGAAACAAGTGATGCACGTTGAAGTTGCTCACCACTTACCGATGCCCAGCCCATCCCTGAGCAGCAATAGGCCCCTACTGACCTAAATCCCCCATTTTACACACTGAGCATGATGCTCTATGCTATGGAATATCCTTTTGCTCAGTTCGGGTCAGATGTCCTGTGTTCCCTCCCAGCTTTTTGTGCACCTGCTCACTGGCAGAGCTTGGGAAGCTGAAAAGTCTTTGTCATAAGGCAAATGCCACTTAGCAACAACTAAAATGTTGGTGTGTTATCAGCATTATTCTCACCCTAAATCAAAACGAACGCATTGTACCAGCTTTTAGGAAGAAAATTAGCTCTACCTCAGTTGAAGCCAAAAGGTTTTTAAACATGAGTTTTACAAAGCAAAGGAAACAATGAGCAAAATTATTCAAATGAGCACACTCCCTCCTATGCAGCCCTGTGCAAAGTAATAACATGAAAAAAATTAGAAAATTGTCACCTAATTCTCTTAAGCAGTCCAGCTTATATCGTATAGGTGCCCTGATATCCTAAAGCACGTCCTTCTGGAACTAGCAAGGCAGGAGACAAACCAAGAATTCTTATTTTGTCCAGATTTCACTCTCACATTCCTCATCCTATGAAGAATTCTATGTTCTGTTTGCCTGCTTTTTCACCAGTTACCATCTACCTGAAAACACAACTTATATTTTTTAGATAAAGAACGTAAAAAAGTCAAAAATAGGCCTCAGCTCCTCAACTAGATTCCAAGGAATGAGTATCATGAAAATAATAAAACAGCCTAAAATATTCCTAATTAAAGGGATGATTAAACTGGGTGGAGTTTTTGCCTTGTTTACAAAGAACTTTTGTTCTTCTTAGTAGAGCAATATGCAGTAACCAAACTCATGGTTAAATCTCCCATTTCTGAAAATATTAAAATCAAATGTGAGTGTTTGTACCCCAATTTTAACAAAAAAAGTTTCAAACATATCATAGAATATTAGTAAGTGTTTAAAACACTGTGTGTGCAATCACATTTCTGTGGGAGGCTAAACTAATGAAATATGACATCATTCCAGTGCCTAATTAAAGTGAAATATTAAATTCATCTTTCACTTAAGAAAATGAGAACGTGAACTGAGTTTAATGAAGAAGAAACATTCTAAGAAATTATGACATTACAAAATTGGTATATCCTCTATTAAGATCATTAAGTGAAAGAAGCCACTTCCAGTATATGCTCTCATTTAAATGGTGCTATTACCTAATACCTCACTGCATGATGGCCTTTGGGAAATACAGGTTCCAGTTTTCTGTACATCTTATTCAACATCAACTAAGAAAGCCTCTGTAAAAGCAGAAAATTTTGTTTAACTCCATAAGCACTAACCATGAGTGGTCCATAATATCTTTTAGTTATCCAATCACATCTCAGTCCAAATCATGACCTCCATTGGTTTAAAGAAGTATTTTTTAGTCATTCTGTTTGAAATTGGTTCTTACATGACTGGCAAACTAAATGACATATTTGACTTCCAAATCAAGCTTTTCTCACTTTTTCACAGGATCTCACCGACTCTTTAATGAAGTATAACAAAAAAAAGATAATCAAAACTCTGACATAATCTCACTCCACCCCTTTCCCTTTCCTTTCATTCCCCCACTTTTAGTTCATTATCCTTTACCACCCGTGCAGATTTAAAAAACTCCTGCCTTTCAACTCTTCTAATCTGGCTGAATTCTCTCCTCATTTTATACCTCTCACACTCCCTTTTCCTTTCCACTTCTGTTTACCCTTTCTTTTACAGCATAAACATAAACCTATTCCATTCATCAGTAAAAAAAATTTGTTCCTTATAGTCCTTACTAGATTCAGTTGTCACTGTGATGAACACGCCACAATCAAGTCAATGTCTTTAGCTCCTCATCACTCTTGCACTGATTACATGTATTCCTTTCCCCATGACTTGTCTTGAAAAGTGCCACAGAGGGAGAACCTGGCCTGCTAAAATAATATATTCATCCCACAGTCTTCTTCCTTGATATCCCACCCTGTGACTGATGTGTGCCTCTCCAGTAAAACTAACTGTGTCAGATAGGAGGTCAGGCACAGTCAAGACACTTCTTCCCAGCTGGATTCCAAGCATAAACCTTATATTGGGTCATGTGAGAGAGATATATTTGGACTGACTGCAGGAAAAATATGCATATATATATAATTTCTCATGAAGGGGCCAGTAAAGTACACAGAGAATGAAAATACTGACACCAGGAGAAGTGGATTGAAACTAGAAGAAATGACAAATTAGAGTAAAAGATGTGTGACAGATGTACCATTCCTTTAAATGTGGATGGAGACTTCAGGGGAATATTTTGACAGCATAAAGCAAGGAAGATGCCAGAGGTGGTATCTTTCTTGAACCACTAAAGCTTGAACCTCTTTATCATTGTCACTTAAAAGGTAATGGAGTTGGATAGAGAAGATGAAAAAGGCCTGAGAGAGAGAAGATGTGGAAAAAGGATCTAAAGTAATAGAAATTATGTAAAGGAGGATGGAAAGATGAGGAAAAAAGGGCTTAATTTAAAAAAGTACAAAAGTTCTATTAAAATTTCATTTTAAATTATATGTTTTTCTTGCTCATCATGTAACAATAAGCCGATGGTAATGGACAAACATCAGGGATTTCAATTCATTTTTTTTCTTGTCTGTTCTTACCTGTCCTTGACAAAGAGGTATTATTGTTGTGACAGGTAGAAGCTCAAAAGTAAAGCAACATGCATAAAGACATCACTGCTTAAGGACATTTCTCTATAGTGTAGTTCTTCTATGTTTATTGACCTTGCTCAGTAAGTCTTTGTCAATGTAAAGCAAAAAATGTGCCCATGCCACAAAAAATGCCCATCTGAGCTGTACAGTTGGAAACAGAGGACAACCCTGAATCTGACTATTTTTTTCCTGAGAAAATACAGAAGGAGTCAAGACTTATCTGGCATGTACAACGGAGAGGAGCATCTGGGAGTGACTCAGATGTAAAGTGTTTTGAACAAAAAAGTTACCATCATTTCTTTTGTTGGGAGGTTGAGAACATGTAACTGGCCACAATGTAAAAAGTGCTGCTCAGCCATTTGAAAGGAGATTTGTTTGACTGTTCCTCATTCAAAATACTTGACTGTCTTTCTATTCCCTTTTTGGAAACAACACTGATAATTTTTATCTCTGTATGCTTTTATAATTAATTTGGCTTTTTTCATCACAGTGTACACAAACACTTTTCTTTAACGGTGTGATTGACAGAGAGATTTCCCCTTTTTCCAACCTTCCAGTAAGTATTTAACACATGTTAAATGTCTAAAAATTTGTTAAATATACATGTTTTTTCGAATGTCTGTGTTTTCAACCAGAAATACCAAAATCTATAACTTGTCTTGTAAATTGTTGAAAATGCCTGAAGAGGCAATTGATAAGCAAAAGGTTTAGAATTTAAAGGTGTCAAACAACATTTTTTACCATCTGTTATTAAGAAATGATGATCAATTTAACAGATCAAGTGTGGGATTATATGTAGAGGTGACTCCATGTGCCTCTTTTCATTTGTGTTGCACAGCAGTTAATATTTTTAAAATACTTTTATTAGAAAATTTCAAACAATTGTATAATATAACTAAGTTTGTAGTTCTTCTGTTCCT
Source organism: Brachypodius melanocephalos (assembly GCA_013398615.1). NCBI lineage: Eukaryota > Metazoa > Chordata > Aves > Passeriformes > Pycnonotidae > Brachypodius > Brachypodius melanocephalos. The sequence continues at coordinate 22,994,362 of VZSR01003807.1, forward strand.
TAAGAAATAAGTGATTGCTAACAGTTTTTTTTTAATGTGGTGTACTGTATTGTTAATGTGGAAAGTCACATAATATTTAGGTTCAGTAACCTAGCAATGAACAAAATGTTGATTTTAACACTCAAGACTCTTTGCTGTATGTGGATATTAAAGATTGATGGCTGTGAATCAACTGTGGGACACAGGGGAATGTAAAGTAACTTGAAGACCCTTCTTACTCCCACCCAAGCCAGTCTGGATACTGGAAACATTACTCTAAATGGAAGAAGCAGCCACGGAGTAAGTTAAACGTTATTGTGGCATTTGCCAGGGCACCGTTCCTGTTTCTTTGCACAGGTTTCTTCCAGAAGCTGCTGAACCTTAACATGTCTGATCTACTACCCCTTTTTTAGTTTAGCAAAATAAACATGATTCCTGCTTTAGTCAATAAGAACATAGTTCTGCCACACAACAATCCTTCAGTATTAGTGAGAAAAAAAGAGCAAGATTTACCCCTCAAAAATAATTCTGTTCTGTACCAGATGAATTTTGCAATTGCTTTCCATGGATAACAATTCCTTCATGAATCCTGTATTGACCAGAGTTAGGGCAGTTACCTTGGACACCAAGGTTTACAGGAGACAAGCTCGCTCTACCACTCCATTCTCTGGGATTTTCTCAGCATATAATGTACATATGGCCACATAACTTAGAGCATGCCAGATCAGCCTGATATCTGTAATAACAATCTTTTGGGGGTTAGATAAAATTTGGACAGAGTGTATAAATTGGATTTTATTAAGCTATTTAGCCATGGGCATGTTTGAGAAATTGTTTAAGTGTAGTGGGATATACACAATAGTTGTAAAGCAGGTAGTAAACTGAGGGATAGGAGGAAGATTTTCTTAGTCATTAAAGCCTTAGAAATGAGAGAGGTAACTCACAGAGTTCCTTGAGTATAGCTGATGGAACTGATTTAATTTTCTATTTTCATGCATTGAGACAAAAAGTAGGAAGGTGTTGCTGGTGACTGAAAGTTAATAGGTCCAATTGATGAAAAAAAGATTTGCTTGTTGGATGGGAAGAAAAGATGAGTGCAGGCTGTAGCATTGCAAATAACAAAATGCAGCAGCCAAAATACAAGTCTCTCTTTCAGGACTTGAGGCAAGATCTTCTGCTAGAAAAAAGTTTATCAGCTGAAAATGACCATGGAAACAAAAGACTGCTGCGCTGGCTAATTGTAGAATAAATACCAGGAAAACTATATGTCACTTTTGATACGATATCATTTTTCACGGAACAGATGTTCTGTGTTCTGGAAGCTCTATGATCCTTGATAGGATTTGAGTATATTTCCTTTTTTTTTTCTTTTGCAAACCTTCCTGACTTACAATTTCCCAGTAAGGCTATCATTTCAGCAGAATAAATGACAAGGTACAAGACAATTGGAAAAAACCTCTCTAGTGCTAGATGTAAAGTCCCTGAAGTAAATGGAAAGATTCACATTAACTTCAGTGTGCTTTAGTTACAAAATATAAAATACGAAGGTTATTTTAATACATATTTTCTGCATATAACTAGGTTGTTTTGATGGAAATTTAAGAGAGAAAACTGGGAGGAATAAAGAGAGTGTTTAGGTAGCTGTAATGTAGGCATTCAGTTAATCTAGCCATTCCACAAGTTACTGAGCCAGGTACACCAGCCAGTGCTAGTCCAATAGATTACTCAGTCTCTGGGTAAAATTCATTAACCTTTAAGTACTACTGAGCTAAATCCTTCTTTACAAGGGTCTACTTCACTGTGACAGCTTTAAGCTTTTCACAGTCCTCAGAGGGGGGAGGAAAGAGAGAGCTGAAAGCCAAATATTCATCTCTCCTCTGACAAAATGTATGCAGTTTGTTTGTTAACTTGCAAATTCTGACAATTAAAAAAAAACAAGACAGTGGAGGTCATTACAAGGTTTTGTTGTGCTTTTGCTATAATTTATTGCCCTACAACAGTGCTTTTGCAAACAAAAGATGGGTTGCCACAGCTATCCGTATGTCACCACTTTACAAAGAAAATGCTTATTTTATTTCTTACAGTTGATTATTTTGTTTGAAAAATTATATTTGAGGAATTTGAAAATTGCTTAGACAAAAAGGCTTGTGTTGGGAGTAGGAAGTATGTTTTTGGAGAGGAAAACCTAGATTAGGGCAAATGGTCCTTTGACTCTGAATGGAATGAATAATGAAGATTCAGAAAGGAAATTGGCTAAAGCTGAACTGCAAAACAGAGATGACACAAAGATTATGGCAACGTACACCATATTCCTAGGATGTCCTTCTGGACAGGCCTGCAGTAACCCCAGCCTGGAACGGCAAAATACACTGAAGAACTGGAGCCCTAAATCTTACCCAGAAGATTTCCCAGGAAATGAGGGAAATCAGGAAAGACATTTTTCATTATAATTTACTAAAGGATTGCTACACAATTGAAACATTGAACTAGAAGGATGCTTCTGTGTCATTGAGACAACCTTTGAAAAGTGTGGTACTATTTTAGGAAGTAGAGACAAGAATCATGCAAATGGTTTGTAGGAGACTGCTAGCACCTTTTTAATTTGCCAAATAAATATCAAACAGGTCACAATAAATAAGGATTTTTTTAAAAAATATGATCAAATAGAAAAATTGCATAAATCAAGCCACTAAATAAGTTCTAGAAGCAGTTTTGTTTTGGGGGATTTTTTTTGTTTGTGTTTGTTTGATTTTTTTGTGTGTGTGTGTGGGGGTTTTCTGGTTTGTTTTTTTTTGGTGTTTGTTTTTTTTGGGGGGGGGTTTTTTTGTTTGTTTGTTTGTTTTTTTAATAGCAGAATAGCAGAAAGCAAGATCATAAGTTAGAGACATGATGAATATGTCCAAGCCATCAAACGATGGATATTCAAAGCAGGTAATAAAACTAATCAAATTGCACTATAGATGAGAAAATTACTCTGTCATCTTAAATCAGGAAAATTTACAGAGTAGTCAGATTTTTCCTGAGATACTTAGCTAATGTTTAAAAAATATAGTGCTTCTTCTTGCTACTGAAGGACAAAATGACCTGTAGGATATAACTGTCTGTGGGAGAGAATATACTTTGATCTCAGATTCTTGCAAGAACAAATTGACTAAACATACAATCATTGTAGCTTGGCGCTCCTTCAGAAATTATAGCAATAGTAATAAAAAAAACCTGATTTGTCTTGTTCTTCTCCAGTTGCTTGTTACTACAACTTATTTTGTCTCATCCCTTCTTATAGTAATGCCCCAACTTTTTGAAGACTGTATAAAAGTGGAATAGTTAAAATTTACACACCATCTTCTGAACAACACTAAGTTTAAACAATTTACAGACTAACAAGACGGCAACTGGAATTTACTTTTTGGAGATTATCTCAAATTAGCAGTTCCCATGCCAACATTCAAAGCTTATACACATAATCAAAATTAGAAGTAAAATTTATGCTGCTTTACTTTTGTGGGAATGGGTGACAGTTCAGATATTTTGAGAACAAGTAAAGTGGGAAAAAATCTATCAAAACTCTCATTAGTCTGGTGTAACCCAAAATTCTTGCTTATTTAGTCTTTGGCAATTAACACAGTAAATACAAAAGAATTTTGAAATAATTTTTTTTACTGGCTCCTCTAGGGTAAACACACTGCAGCTGGAAAACACAACAGAAGAGCTCAGAAACCCTGGGACAGAGAAAACAGGGGAGCAAGCAGGGATGAGTTCCACAGCCTCAGCTGATCTCTTCAATGTGCTATGGTAATTTAAAGAACAGGTTAAGTAGACCAGTCTTGGAGATTTTCCTAGCAGCTATGCAATTGGTCTTCTTATCCCACAGAGACACAAGGCTTTTTAGGAACAGCAGACCCACTGAAGTGACATCTTTATGCCTTACCAGGGAGAAAGCAAGCAGCATGGAGTGGTCGTGTCATGGAAGAACAATTAGCTGTTCAACCAGCTCATGGACCTTGCCCTGATTCCAGTAGAAAAGTTTTTAAAAGGACATTTTTTAGCAGCACTGAATTTTGTGTGCATCACAGAAACTGTATTCTCACTCAGAGGGATTTTTACGCATTTCTTCATACATTACTTTGTGTGCTGATTTGTGTGCAATTGCCATCTGATTTGCCATGTTGGATCTTAAACTATGTTTTGGCAGGATGTAGCAAGACAAAGTCTGTGACAATTAAACAAGATGGCTTTTGGCTTCTGCACAGAGGTAGAAGACAAGCCAAATGCACACCAGCCCCAAGACATAAACTTCTGTCTAAGCTAGTGCCTCAAGGTCATTAAGCACACAAAGTATGCCTGTGGTATCAGGATGTACAATTTTTAAGAAATCCTTCCTTGCAAAACAAGAATCTTAATCCCTACCCAGTGGCTTCTATCCAATTCTCATTGGGAGTCCAAGAAAACCTGCAATGCTGGGTTCCCAGATTTGCTTTAGGGATCCCTTACTGTCACCTTTGTATGCCTAGAATTTCCACAGACTCTATATCCCCTGAGAATTGAGAGGCACAACATCAGCTCTCTCAAAGACTCCCTTGTGTATAAGATATTTGCAATGTAAGAGAGAGATTGTTCGTGTGCAGGCAGAACTCACACCTGCCCTATGGCCAGACAGACCTGGATGCCCCAGGAGTACATCTCCCATGAACAAATGCCAGCATGGTAGGTGTGTCATCACCAGCAGCTGCTCTGACAGGAACAGGAGAAAAAACAGAAAATATTTGGCCACACTCCCTTCCACCAGCAGCTTCTCAAGCAGATGGAATGCCAACAAACCCCAGCTCAGTGTTAACAGGAAGGAGGAAAGGAATAACAAAGGAATGAGTTGGCCTAATTACAGTAAGTCTATGATGGCCTTCTAGAGGAGATGGAAATCGCTTGGTGTTGCTGGAAAGAAAATTGCCAGGACAACACGGTCGGAGAGGTAAAAATCATACACAAAGTAGATTTCTTATTTTTCCACAGCAACAGAGTATATAATATTGAGAGTTAGTTTGCAGTTACCTATGCCTAACCCATACAAAAAACAAAAAACAAAAAGCAAAAAACAAACAAAAAACAAAAAAACAAAAAACAAAAAACAAAAAACAAAAACAAAAACAAAACAAACAAAAAAACCCAAACCAAACCAAACCAAAACAAAAAACAAAAAAACCCAAACCAAACCAAAACAAAATAAAAAACAAAACAAAACAAAACAAAACAAAAAAAACAGGAAAAAAACCCAAAACAAACAAAAAAATTAGATTACTTTTGATGTAAGCACCTTACAATATAAAGGGATTGTAGAGGTAGGTCTCAGGGTCCTGCTTTTCAGTGACAAGAGAGAGCATGTCACCCAGGACCGTGATCCACAGCAGGCAGTATTCTGTAAAGTCCTACGCCCTTTCCAAATGTGTCAGAATTTGCTTTATCTAAATTACTGTGGCTTTTAGTGAGCCAAAGCTCAGCCAGGTGAGAGACTAATAGATGCATATGCTTCACCTAAATGACTATAACTCTTAGCAAGCAAAGACTCTGCCAGGTGAAAGGAGCAGATAGAGGCAGTACCAATAAAACTTTCTGGAAAGTCTTTTATTTTCACTCTATAAAATAGCTTTTCTAAAATGTGCAAAATAAACGAAAATCCTGGGTTGTTTGCTGCAGTATATGAGTTTATTTTATATGTTTAGGACAAGCAGAATAATTCATTCATGGCTTTGCTTTTTGTGGATCAGCCAGCTGTTCTCTGCTTGAGCCAATAAAAATGTTGCTCACGTGTCCAAGAAAAACAGCAAATGCAATATCAAAAACCATTCAAAACAATTACCTACTAAAAGTAGGTTTCTTAGTCTCCTGAAAATTGCATTAAACAGTGATTTGAATGTCAGGTTAATAAAGATATACAAATTCAAATCTGCATTTTAACTGAAAACCTCAACATTTTTCAACACTTAAAGAACAATGGATTTTGCTTGTATGCATTCTGGTAAAGGTAGATGAATCCATGAGGAAAATTTCTGCAATAGAGATTACAAAAAGAAACCCTTACTGATGAGTTTATGACTCAAATATACACATTTCACATTTTGTAATCATAAAGTCTTCCTCAGAATTTGGAAATCTGCTGACAACATAAAACTTAATGACAAAATAAATTTATTCCCTCTAACTCCAGCTCCACCAACTCCAAATAACCATCAAGGGAAGATCTCCATTAGCTCCTAAGTCAACGTTGCTTTACAAAACAATGCTCTAAACCTTCTGGGATTTCTTTTCAACCACCTCACTTCAGAAGAGCTTGATGGAAGATATATCACACTAGCTCATCACTTGCCCTGGTTCCAACTCATACAGTTATAGAAACAGCACATCAAAAAATTTCTGGAGGGGAGTTCAGTATCCTGAGGAGCCACCTGTTAAGGGTACACTCCAGGTCTCCCCTCCATTTTACCAATATTAACAACAATTTAGGCTTTCCCACTAACATCTGCTATTTTTGCTTTAAGACACTGCATGCGACTACTTCAGCTACCGTGTTGAAGGCCAACTCTTTCCCCTCTGCCAGATGTTTTAGATTGCACTTGGCCCTTTGCGTTTCTAGTCTCAGGGGAGCACCTCAATAATCTCCTTCAATTTCCTGTCTTTTTTTTTTTTTTTAAATCCCCTTGCCCTTCTTCACCAAAGATAGCTATCAGTAGTAAAATGACAGATTGTTGGGACCCAGCCTTGGATCTTTCTTCTTCGATTGTAGTGGATCTCCAATTGTAACTTCTTTCCTTTACAAGCACAACGTGAGCTATATGGACCAGAATTCCTCACAGCACTTTCAGAGGCTCGACTACATCTCCAAATCCCCTCTATAAATCCTCAGACCATGAGACATGGAGATGCTACCTCCATTTCTAACAGTGAAAGGGACTGGGCTTATTTCAGAATTAACCTGGAGATTTCCTCTGGTGGAAATCATGAGTTGCATACCTCTTTGAGACCTTAACAAATAAATCCACTCTCAAACTAAAAGTTTAATGCTGGCACTTCGTATCAGTAGAGTGAAAGGTATCAGCCACACAAAGAAGATCCAAAGTATATCTAAAGCCAGATACAGTTAAATCCAAACATCAAAAATTCCTCTCAGGATCTTCAAAAGTCCTTTAAAATACAAAATTCTATTTCATCTTTCTTTGAAAGACTATATTTTTATAACTGAAAGTTTCAGAGGTTTTGAAATACAGCTTCAGCTGTTGGCCAGAACATCAACTCTCTCCCTGTTTTCTGGAATAAAATATCTGAAACATATGCATAATATTACAGGAACAGTGAGCATCTTAGCTTTCTTTTGTGAGAATGTGGACAGTTCTTTACCAAACAATGCAAAAAAAACCACAAAAAACCCCACAAAACAACAACAACAATTTTTGTGACTCACCTTAACAGTTCTTGCACTTGTTTCATAATTGTTTCATTTATGCCTACCAAAGAACAAAACATACAGTTAATACTCAGTTTTAGTTAACCATACTACTTAGAAAAGTCACCAGACTCTTCTAAGACACTTCTAATCTGTTATTTTTTCCATTCTATTTCCTTTTCTATCTTGATTTTTCCTATTTTATTTCAATCTTGGAAAAAAATAATGCAGTCCTGGTTTGATTTCTGGAGGAAGAAAGCCCATACATCTTGTGTCTAAATGACTCTTACTGAAGGATATCAGGCAAAAGAGCTGTTGCAGAAAATGAAATACTGGATATTGATGATGACATTCATGAAAAATGTTGACATATCATATGCAAAAAAAGAAGTATAAATTAGCTTCTGCCTGTCATGAAGATGATAGATACCTGTATAAAATACCTGCATGGTCTTTTCTTTCAGGCTCATCAACTTGCTCAAATGCCATTCAATTAAAAAGGAAAAAAAGCCAACAGACAAATGACAGGCTTTTCTATCTACCCAATCATATGCTATAAAATTTGTCAGCATTGAGTGTTCAGCCACAAAGATAAGTGGAGACAGATTATTAAAAGAGCCACATGGCTTGCTTACACAAAGTGCTAAACTATATACCAGATTTGTGGTTGAGAAGAGTTTTTCTCCCAAAGACTGATGGAGACAGTAAAAGTCTTCACTTGCCTCTGGAGAAAAGACTCGGGCACAGTCAGTCTGAAGAGCCCAAGCTCAGCCCATCCTCAGCACCATGGACTTTGAGGTGACGAAGTGGTCATTGGGGGTGGATGCTGTGACAGCCGTTAGTGAGCTGCTGCTGTTGTGACTGAGTCATCACCACTAAGCTGTGGATACCTCCTCAACTTAGGCAAAGTAGGTACAGGCAAAGAAGAGCATAGGGGAAAAGAAGAGCAGAGACAGAGAGAGAAACCATTTGGTGAAAAATTTAAGAAAACCCTATCAGCTGTTTCTGCTGTTACCTGAGAAAGCAGGTAGAAAAAATACCAATAGTCTCCTTATCCTGTTGCAATTCCTCATGGAAACAGCTCACCTCCTTCCAGCTCTCCCCAGTTGGACAAATTTAATGTTGCAGCTTGTGGAGAAGCAAATAGGATTGTCAAATTGAACCTCCAGCAATCACAGGGAAACAGAAAGGTCAGGAGAATATTTTCATCTCACAGCTCAAACAAATTGAGGGTCACACGTACTTTCCATCAGCCTAGGAGAAATTTACAAGCAGAATCCTCAATTTTTTTGTGCCAGAAGGCATGAGTATAAATATTGAGTTCAATGGCACTAAGTCCCAACAGTGGTGGATTGGCTGAGTGAAATTCCCACACAATTGTAGGAAGTGGTTCACATGCTGCATGCCAGAGGAAAGCACCTCCAAGGTTCTTTAGTTAAAACTGAGGGCTTAAAATAATTTTTGTTAGATTACAAACAAAATTTATAACATAAATTACAGATTTACATTACTGTAAATATAATGTACTGAAGTACACTCACAAAATTGGGAAGGTGTGGATTCTTTTCTCTGATAAGTATTGAGTGAATAATGCCTAGCATAGTTTTCCATTTTAATTCTCATTAGATGTATACAGGGTTGTTCAGTTCCCAGTGTGCATCGTCTCAAGAGGATCCACTGAAAGCTTGAGTCAGCCAGACTTGGTACTCTGTGAGTGTCCAGGCTTCATACTCTTGACACTGCTGTTCTCAAAGCTCTCCCTAGAACACTTCTAATGGGAAAAACCATAAAACTGTACAGAGCTCAAACTGACAGATGCAGAGGGGCTAGTTGTTGTTTCTGGACATATGTTTGATTATTACTTTGTCCATGAAACTTATAAACCTCAATTAAGACTCAGGAGAGATGTCTCTTCTAATCAAATCATCTCTTAAACATCCTGGACCCATTCCAATCGCAGTCACTCTTTTTTTTCCTTTGGTGGGATGACTAAGTTGTTCTTCCTAGTCTTCCAGCTAACCTTTAAACTGCGAACAAGAAAATCTAGCCAAAAGGAAGCTTCCACATTTCACTAAGTTCCAAAATATATTCTCAGAGTTAGTCAGAATACAAATGTTAAACATGAAGACTTAGGGGCCAACTCTGGATTTGGATTGAATGACTGTGCTTAAACTCTACCTTAATTATTAAAAATAAGAAAATAAGACACAAGAGAGCTTACTGTAAGGTTTTTCTTGAAAAAGCTTCTTTGTTTACATATACAACCACATTCTTTAGACTGCAAATAAGTGCATAAAAATATCTCAAGGGGCTTGCTTTCAATCTCAAACATTTAGAAAGTTACTTCCTTCAAGAGAAACAGGTTTGTGAAATTAGATGGACATCATTGTCACAAAAGATTTTAGCCAGGTCTCTTTGTAGGAAAAAGCCTTGGGTAGTTCAGTTAGGACACTGCAGAGTGGGACACATGCATAAGAAATCTACATCTGAGCTTTTTACTCCAGGCTCCCTTTACTGCCAATTGAGAAAAATAGGTAGATCAGGGCCATAATTCATCTGTCACTGAAGGTGGTGGCTAAAATAGACTGGATGAATGACAGCTTAAAAGTGTCTATAGCCCTTCTAAAGGGAGCCTGGGGTCACCAATGCTCAGGTAAATGTCTACACTGCAGATAACAAAATCAGATGAGCTGGAGTGCACCCTACATGCAGGAGAGAAGTTAAATTGAAAACTGCTCCCTTCCCTTCTTTTCAAAGCCAGGCTCTGCAGCCAAACATCATTTTTGCAATGAAATAAAGATGTCATATCTGGGGCATGAATATGGCTGTATTGTTTGTAGCAGAAGGCAGAGTTTGACAGCTCTGACATTCCCTTCAAAACGTGACCATGCGCTGTGCACTCATAAATGAGCTTCCCAGGCAGCAGCCAGCAGAGCCATGTCCTGTGCTGTGCACATCCTCACCATCACTGCTCAGTTGCCACTGGGAGTAAGTAAATCATGCTTGTCCACTTGGAACACTCCTGAATTTCTTTCCTCATGAGAACAGTATCTGGCATCAGATTGTTCAGGATCAAATGTTTGATGAGAACTTCTGGGTATATTTTCATCTAAGGCTAGTCATTTCAGTGGGCTGCCAGGAGGTTTAAAGTTTAATCCTCATTTAATGACATGCTGGTAAATGGAAGATGTGCACATAGCCTCATTTTCTTCAAGAAATCTCAGGCTGAGAAGTGGAATGAAGAAAGAGAGACAGCGTAAAAATCAGGAAATTATAAAATTCCCTGTAAATTTGCTTTACTTTCCTCTTAATTAACATTGCCTTGCAGAAGAAACTGCAGGTTTAAATCTTAATTTAATAACACATTTACAAAGGTGTTAATTTTTTATTCTAAAGCAATTAGTAAGAGGAAGGAGTATATTTGTAATTACTGTTCTTAAAAGAATTTTCTTTGAAATATTATTACACTAGGCGGAATGTTTTTCTGGAGTTGCCTCATTAGTTTAGTTTCAAAGTTTAGTGAGATGTCACACACTGACTACATTTTGAATAAGACTTTTAGTTTACAATGCGGCAGCAGTAATTAGAGCTGATGCACAACAGCAAAAAAGCAGAAAATAATTTTCTTCATACTCAATAAAATCACTCCAGCCTTATCCAGAAATGAGATTTTTCCTGAAGCAACCAAAAGGTTCCAAAGACACTTCTCACTACATTTTTCATCTATTTGAAAACGGAAGAGACTTTCAGTCTTTAACTATCCTGCTTACAAATAGGCTGGTTCTGCTTTATGCTAAAATCATGTTACATTTCTAGGATCCTCTTTTCAGTCCTGTTTACATTGTGAGGGAACTAAAACCCTAGAGTAAACAATCAGGGATAGTTTTTATGAATATGTTGATCCACAGATATTTTTCTTTGAATATTAATGTTCTATATAGAGTCAGCAAATTTTTTAGTTATCAATTGAGACATGATATTTGCAATTTTATGTTGTGTTAGTGGAATGTGGCTGATCACCAGCTTTGTGTTTCCCTTCTCTTAAACAAAAAGGAGCATGGAATAGGATAGGAACAACCATTTGAATTTTGAATTTCTGGAGTAGAGATAAAGGAGAAGATGTGTAGCATATAAGAAATGGACACTTCTTTCCCCATTTGAACTCTCTAGGACAATATGGTTTTAGACACTCAACAAAATTTCTTGAGTGGATGTGGCACCCAAATGTAGTCTTCTCTTGTTGTAGCCAGGAAAAATGCATTCACAGTGTAGCACATCTTCTAAAGAACACAGGCTGGTTTTTAGCTCAGTCTTTCTGCATTTGGATATGTTCAAAACTGCAAGGAGCATTAACCTCCAATGAGTTATTTTTTTCCCCCTCACTGAAAATAGAAAATGGGCAGAGCAATCTTCCTTCATTCATATGAAAGTTTCTCCCAACCTCAATTACTCAGTGACTGAAGAGTCACTGTAATCTGAATTACAGAAATGTTGTTAAAAAAAAAAAAAGAATAATTAAAAATTAAAAAAGAAAGCCAATGCAAGTGCATTTTACTGTTCATTTACATTAAAGTATATACTTTTAAAATTTGTATGTGGCATGTTTTCAGTTTTAGAGTGGGGGAAAAAAAAGAGTAACTGCTGATGTCGAAATTAGGGCTAAATTCAGTATTGTATCTGATAGGAAAAGCAAAACCAGGTGTTATGAGAGCACATGTTACTCATTGGCCACATTAACTTTTCTCCAGTGTCATTTTCAAAACAAAAAATCTGCTCTGACAAATTCGGTAGTTTAGCTGTTCATACAAGACTGCTTACACTCCTGATGAAAACCCAAAATCTTCAGGTTTCAGGACAAAACTTTGCTGGATAGCCAAGGATGTCCCATTAGACACATACCGTTTGTCAAGCTGGGCACCAGGTTCACTCCCAGTGGTATTTAAAAATTAGAAAACAACATCACAATTGGATTTTTACAGTAACGGGCAGATTTTATCCTTGCTCAGGAGACACCTAATGTTTTGAAAAGACAGAATTTTAAAAGAATGGGTTTTAAAGTATGATGGTGTTTTTACCTGCTTTTTAGCAGCAACTCACTGTTTACAAAACTGGCTTTTCACCAGCCTTCAGTTGCCTCTTGTAAGTTAAAAATTTAAAAAACAAATAAGGTTTTAAAAAGATCTGCATTTTTGGCAATTCAGTAAGCTAGAAAATGTATTAATGTAGTTCAAAGGAGTAAAGCAGACTTATGGAGAAGGTGGATTTCAGAGGATCTCAACATATTTAACAACAGTGATGAAATTACATTTGAAACAGTATTGATAAAATTGCATTCAGTGTGGGTAAAGGCAAAGGAACCTGAATGAGGAATAAGCAGACCTAACTACCTGAATATGATGGTAGGCTTGAAATCACCTGTCATTACTAAGGAAGAGCTTTTGGAGCCACTGAAGATAGTTCTCTAAAAAGTAGAGAACTATTCCTTTTGTGTCTGTGATGGCAAAGAATAAATGGAACTATTGAAATTACTAGACAGAAAAAAGAGGTGGGAAAGTAACTATTAAATGTTAGTGTGATTATTAAGGACATCTTTGTGTCTTGATTCCTATACATGTTCTGGTCTCCTGTTTCAAGAGATGCAACATAAGTAGAGAAAAAAAATGTGAAAAAATCTGATCAAAGGTGTGGCATGATGAGAGATTAAATTAATTAGGATTTTTAAGGTGGTAAAAGAAAGAATCACAGGTGCGAATATAGTAGACGTATTATAAAATAATGAGTAGATGGAGAAGAAATATTATCAGATCCTCATACTGTCAGAACAAAGAGATATCAAATTAAATTATCAAGCTGTCCATGGCAGGGGGGTGGAACAAGGTGATCTTTACGGTCCCTTTCAACTCAAACCATTCTGTGATTCTATAACTACAGGTGTAAAACTGAGCTTACTTAAGTTATAGAAGCATGTGTTGAGGGAGGCTGTGGAGAGCGGAATTCTAAATAGAGTCAAAATGTAATTAGATATAGAGAAGAGAAGTTAAGGACTATTAAATAGAAATTACTACCCTTGGATTGGGAACTCCCTACACCAGGTGCTGCAGCACGTGAGTGAGCAGAATCAGAGATCTTTTGCGGTGAGCCTGCTGTCCAGCCCAGGCACTCACTGCTATTTGGGATTTTAGAAATCTCCCCGAAGCTAGACGACATTGCAGCTGTTTTACAAAATAAGTTTAGCTGTGGAGACTTTCTCGACATAGGGTTTTTTCCCATGGAAAGTACAGAAATCCCAGTTTCCTCCTGATTCTGTGAATGCATTAAACCTGGGCTATATAGGAGACTCTAAGGGTAAGAAGTTGTTTTATTTACTTATCCTTCCATTTTTGTAAAGCTACATAGGAGGCTAAAGTGACAAAGGTGCTCGTCCCCTTAATATTTCAATGCAGATATCACTGAATTCAGCATGTTGGAGTGCCTAATACTGGGATTTACTTGCTTCATAAGAGCCTACATCCTATTTCATTCCCAAATAAAACTCATGAGTTCCGCCCCCAGAACAACCACCTACTTTTTAGCACTGCTGGACCTTACAACACCCAGAAGTGCTTGGCAAATACAGAACAGAGATTCTTCATTGTGACTCCCAAACACTCAATTTCTGTGGGTTACAAATGGTACAGGCAGGGTGAGGGGAGTGTGACAGATCAGAGGACGCAAGGTCAAACCCCAGGCTGAGCAGCTCTTTTTAAAGTATTTGTCCCATGATCTACTTGAGCAACTCTGATCCTATCTTGTCAAAGCATCTGGAGCTAGAGAGGGGGAAAATATAGGAGAACTGAGAGCAAAACAGAATAATCAGGATAGCACAAAAGGGTCTGAAGAAACATGAAATCAAGTGCAGTTACCAATGAACAAAAAAGGAAGAGCTCTGTTTTCAGCACACCTTGCTGTGAAATGAGCCCTGAAAAAGGCCATATTTAGAAAAACAAGAACTGGGTTAAAAATTCTGTTCCAAGTCTGAGAGGTTACCTGCTGCGAGAAGGACCTGGCTGTCTCTGACATTTTCACAAGCTTTTGAAAAAGATAAATGTAAGATGGAAAAGGAAGTCAAAACAGGACACTGTGAGTGATGCCTCCTTCTACCATCTTTGCCTCATTTAAAGTTAAGTATATATCCAAGTACATGAATACTCTTAGAGAAGCTGGATAACCCGATCTGTGTGGAAGTTCAAATGTCAGAATATTACCAAGAACAGCTCTGAATGCAGAAAAACAAATTTTGCATGTAGCTACACAGAGAAACAGCTGCTTCAACACCTCTGTAGAGCAGAAGCAGAAATTATTTCACACTCTTTTCTGTTTCAGATTCCTGGAGACTAGAAGAAGTCTGACTTTTTTAATCTGGTACACTCTTTAGATGCCTGCTTGTCCTGAGCACCCAATGCTGTCACCAAGGGAATGGTTAAGCAAATGGAGAAGGCTGACGAATTAAGCATTGGAACTGGTATTCACCATTTGCCATATTAATACATTTTTAAAATCATACGTTCCCTATACCCCCTTGGGGATACATGAACAAGGCAAGGATATTTGGACACAAGATCAGTAGATTTATATCAGTGTGTTCTTTGGTCCCCTTGCACTGTACTCCAAGCAATGACAATGGAAGCAGTGAGCCACAATGCTCTCTCACAGCCATTCTTATTCTTAGAGGAAAACTTAGATTTCTGTTCCAGGAGCACCAGAGCAATCAGTTTATCTG
Source organism: Brachypodius melanocephalos (assembly GCA_013398615.1). Taxonomy (NCBI): domain Eukaryota; kingdom Metazoa; phylum Chordata; class Aves; order Passeriformes; family Pycnonotidae; genus Brachypodius; species Brachypodius melanocephalos. The sequence continues at coordinate 23,009,532 of VZSR01003807.1, forward strand.
TATGCTCAGCATATTAACCCAAATTTTTGTGATTTCTGCCCATATACTAGAAAATACTACCAAGCTGATGTTGTTGATCCAGCCCTCTCAAACTGTTGCTTGCTAACAGAGCAGAAGCAGAAGAATGGAAATTCTACTTCTATTTGTAAGGGTGCCAGGGCAATAAAATTGACTGAATAGAACCATTGATTGCCAGAGCTGTATGCAAACATTTCCTACTTCAGTCCACTCAGTTTCTAATTCTGCTGCTCCAGAGGCAGAGCTACACATTTGCCTGCACAGCAGGGCGTGGAGAGGCTGTGCTGGGAGCGCACTCCTGCAGGCAGCAGTGCTGGCAGCTCTGGCAGCAGGGCAGCTACAAACCACCTGGTCTGGCAGCCAGGCTCCATCAAATGGCATTGGCATGAAACAGGAACCCACAGAGCCAGAAAAAATCACTGCTGAAGGAGTTTGGGCCAATTTATGGACGTATCGGGACCATGTGGGAAGAGAGGAAAGAAAGAAAAAAAAATAAATGCACAAATAAAACTGGTACAAAAATAAAGAAAAATACTTCATTTAGGCTAAGTTTGACTGCCATGTGGGATCCACCTTTCATGTTCCCTCTAGCCAGGAAGCAGAGAAAAGATGGGGAGATATATTTGCAGAAAACTAGAAGGCAAGTCCAGAACAAAAACATACAACACTAATGGCCTCTGGGAAAAAGAAGCAGAAAACAACCTTTCTTTTTTTTCCATCCAGAAAGAAAATCTGACAAGCAGTTACATGCCACAATTTTTTTAAAAAAAGAAAATGTCAAAATATCCTTGATGCTTTAAGCTTGACTAGAAAATTCAAGAAACCCCACATGATAAAACTCTTGTGGACTATGAGATTAGAGCTCAAGCATTTCTCCCTCTGAATCCAAAGCAAAGGCTCAGGCCTTGCTCCCCTCACTCCAGGTAGATCCTGTCTCTGGGGCCAATCTCTAAACTACATGCAGGAAAGATAACACCACTCTGACTGTGCAGGTCTCTTCACAACCACCCCCAATTACGGTGGCCACTCTGTACAGGGTGGAATGCCTCACAGCAGCACGCCATGCGTGTAGGACATTTCATCCCGTTGCCAAGAAACAGAATGTCAGTCCCACAGAATGTTTTGATCTTCCTGGCTGGAGTATTCAAGTCTTTTGTACACACGGCAAATGCCAGCCTGTAAAAAAAAGGAAAGCTAAGAGTGTTTTTCAAAAAGAAGCATGCACCCACCTTGCAAATGTGGCCTGTAATTTCCTGTATGGTTGTAGAGGTTTCATTTGCTAAAAGGCTGAAAGAACCCACCTCTTGTTGCAAATGTGCCATTAGCATGTATTACAAAGCAAAATTTACTATGCTATCCATTGAAGTGACATCCATGAGTGAAAATAAATCATCTTTGGTATTCATTGTGAGATTTTCTGAAGTGTTTCTCAGCTTGTGTAAAGATTGTGCTGAAGCACTAAACAACGTGAGCCTGAAAGGAGGTATTTACTAGGAAATATCCATCAACATCAATAATCTCAAATGTAAAAGGAGAATAGTGAAATATCCAGAGCCCAGTCCAAGGGTGAGTAAGGGACAAAAAGTTCTTAAGCAGAGGGTGGTCAGATGCTGCACGGATATGACATGAGCATACAAAAGAGATGGATCTTATTTACAACTTTCAGTGTGAGAGTGGAAGGCATCATCCAATCTAGTGTGATCTCTGTGTTGTTCTGGTCAACAAAAGAAACAGAACATGGAACCTGCACAGCTGTTGGATCTCAGGGTGTCATTTGGTGTCCATAGTCTGTCACATTGCCAGGATGAGCTTCTTGCTGACAGTAAATGTCTGTCTTCCTTTGCTAGTTGAGGCTATGGTCTTTATCTGCATCCAGATCCACTGATACATCTCTGCACAACTGGTTTATCTGCAGGAGGGACACCGAGCACCCAAGGATGTTAAGGAATTTTTCAGCATTTATTATGTCAAGTTCTGCTGTGCTTTCCACTGTACCATGCACTCCTGTAGCTTTCATACCCACTTCCTTTGGGAGGAGGGAGTTGGAAAGGTGGCCTTAGTGGCTGCCCTTCCCAAGACCAAAGAGCTTTGTCCTAACCCTTAAGAGGGCAAAGTGTCTGTAGTGAAGAGAAAGGCAGGAGAGGAACAATAAAAATTTTAATTCTGCCTCATTTCCCACATCCTCAAAGGCCTATGAGAGATTTTACTCATAAACTATGCCTTCAAGCAGACAGCTTACATCTCACAAGAGATGAATGAACAGGTCCTGTTATCAGTAAACAAGGACGAGTTGGCAGGTCTAAACACACGTGATTTTTGGTGGTCACTACTACCATGAAACCATTACAGTCACAAATGACAAAGAGCTGTAGGTCCAGTGGAGCTGGCTAGAAGGGGCAATAAAAGAAAGACAAAGCACTGTGAGAAAAGGGGATCTTAGCTTGATGAGCCTTGAACACCAGTACACCTCAGTACAGATTTGCCCATCACCTATCCAAAACAAAGCACAGCATGACAAATACGCCTAACTTGAAAGCTGCATGACATTTAGGAGAAAAGTGGATGGCAATGCTCCTCCACTGTTTTTCCCCATAGTTGCACATGTAATATCCTGGACACCCACTCTTCTACCTGAGGATTCAAAGAACATACAGCTTATTTCTCCTTTATTCTTAATTTGCTGATTTTTCCCTTTATCCTTGATTGCCTTTGCCATTTGAGGTTCTGTGACTCTGTCTCGAGAATTTCTCTTGGTCTGTTGTAAACTGAATCCAAGCCTAAGTGAATTTTTTTACAATCCTTGGTTTACTTCTTTCAAAGTACCTTTTTAGTGTATTAAGACATCTTTTGGATCCATCAGGGATTTGATAGAATGTGGCTTTTATCTGCATATTATTTCGGTGGTTTTGAACACCTGTAGAATATTAAAAAAGAAGATAAATAGCTTTTAATGTCAAGTAAGGCTTGGAGGTGGAATTTTTGTATATCTGAAAGCAGCTGTTGCAGGTGCAAGTGAAGAATTTCTTGGGCAAAAACTGAATTATGACTTTAGGCACAGAATATTCTGTATCTCTGTTAAAAGGAACATTTCAATTAAAAATGAGTACTTGTTTTAGCATCAGATTTTAAATTATTTATCTAAAACAAAGGAGGTAACACTACAAACAAAGGGGAGCCATTAAATGATTAAAATTCCTGCCCTCATCCCTGTTAACCTCAGAGATCTCTTCAACCGTACACATATATTCAATTCCTATTCATTTATAAACACTGCTGTGGGTTACATGAAACACTTTTGTTCCATCTAGGGAAAGAAGCACTTGCAATTTAATATATTTGTCCTTTAAATTAACTATTCTACAGCTCTGGCAGCGCTGATGGCTGCTCTAAGCAGATGTGTGTGACACCTTGATACCCATTTTGTGCTTCCAGATAAGTAGGATCCAGAACAGTGCCATTTCTAGATATAAATGTGTGTCCCACCTTCATGAGTGAAAGTAATTTACAGGCTTTTGGATGTTGTGAGCATTAGTGCAGTCATGAAGAAAGGATCTTCTTTGTAATAAGAAGTAAAATGCACTTGATATAGGCTGGCTAGGTTCTCTTAGAAATTGCTTCTCTGATAGTTATTCACAACTTATCCTCACTGCACAAAGATAAGCAGTTTAAACTGTATTCACTGGAGAAGCATACAAGATATGGTATGAGGAAACATAAACACGGCTATGGATATTCTATTCCTCATTGTCCCATTTCTGTTTCCATATTATGTGACTCTCAGTTTAGATACAGAGCTTCAAATGGGAAAAAAAAATGAGATGTATTTTTGAGCCAGAGCTGTTTTCTTATTTTTAGTAAATGGAGCAAACAATCTTCTCTACTTGAATTGACCTGGTTGCAGTTCTTATCGCTGGTCTAGGAATCTGACACAATCAACAACATAGAAAGGATTTTTGAAATATCATTTAAGCCTTGTTCGTATCTGCAGAGTTCAAAACATTTAACTAAACCAGGTTTAGTCCCATTTCCCTCACTCCCTAGTCACAACTAAATGTACTGCTCCTCCTTTACAAGTATCTGAGTCACTTAAAAGCTGTCCATTAGTCCATGTTCAATAACAGCAGTTTAGAATCCACCAGAATCTCTGTGTCTAGCATTTCCAACTATCTGGGTCTTCATGGCTTTCTGCTGCAAGCACCAACCAAGCCAGGAGTCCTGAATCACACTTCAGAGTCTGTCAGATGCTCCCAAGCACTCTTGGTTAGAACAGGGGCAGAGGGGAAAGAAGGACTTTCTGCTGTTCCAGCCCTGCTTCTCACAAGTTTTCTCTGCAGTAAAATTCCATCAGCTGCAAGTTCTCTGTCTTGAGCAGTCAGTCAAATACAGCTCCAGCCAGCCTCAGGGACTTAGCAAGAAAAGACTTTTCCTGATTTCTTTGTCATAAACCTAGCATTTATTTCATTTGGATTTCAAACTTATAGGATGCTACATTTGTCAAAGGCTTGGACCATGCACCAAAGTCCAGACTGCAGTACCACAGGCTTTTCAGACAGAATGGGTCATTGTTTACAGGATCTATATACCAAGTATCCCTCATTCAGAATAATAAAATAAAACATGAGGGAGCTTTTCTTATGCAGAATCATCACCCTTGTCCAATTTCTACATCTCTTCTCTAATGACACCCTTTTTGATATTCTTAGAAAATTCTGATACAAACTATTTCCCTTTCATTAACATAGGATTGCAAGAAGAAATCTTCAATGAGTTGAGGCTGAATTGCAGCTTCCCAATCTCTGACTTGTACACGAGACAGGTATGTCTTGAAATCCATCTTCCTATTAGCACTGATGCTGCAGTTAGAGAGAAGCAAAGGGGCCTCACCACAGTAAGCTCTCAAGCACTCTGCTGTCAGTATTGTTTTGTTGCTGAAACCACTTCTGTGCTGGTTTTGGCTGATGGAGAGTTAATTTCCAGTGTCTGGTATGGGGCTGTGTTCAGATTTGTGCTGATCACAGAGTTGATAATGTAGAGGTGTTTTTATTGTTGAGCAGGGCTTGCACAGATCCAAGGTCTTTTCTGCTTTTTGTACTGCCACACTAGTGAGAGAAGTTGGAGGTACATGAGAGGCTGGGAGCAAACACAGCCAAGACAGATGACCCAAACTGACCACAGAGATATTCCAGACCATATTACATCATGCTCAGTATAGAAAGCAGGGGAGAGAAGTAGGAAGCTGGCAATGTTTGGCATGATGGTATTCTCTAAAGTAACCATTAGATTTGATCCCCTGCTCTCCTGGGGATGGCTGTAACACCTGCTTGCCCATAGGAAGCAGTGAATTAATTCCTTGTTTTTCTTCACTTGTGTGCATGGCTTTTGCTTTCCCTAATAAACTGTCTTTATCTCAACCCATGGGTTCTCCAGTGGCTAAGCAGCTGCATCAGATTTGGTTTGCTGGCTGGGGTGAAACCACAACACACTCTCAAATTAGAACTGAGATATAATACAGAAATATCCAGTTTTGTGACATATTGGTTAACCAGGTTTGTATTTCAAATCTTGGGTGCATTTATCATTTCATCTGCCAATTTCATCATTGTCTCCACCTGGGTTCTAACAAATGCTCTATTGTACCCAAGAATAGCCTTTCAGTAATACATAGGCCAGCTTTTAAAACTTAGATGTCTGATGTTTGTCCCAGATCTGTACCTAGGGTCTCATAAAGCTCCTACTAGGTTCACTCTTAAACAGTAAAATTAGCTGAAGTCACCTTTTAGTTCCTCTTTTGTTCTTTTATCAGATGAATTAAATTTATCTTTATCAAAACTATCAAAATTAATTCATGGTAAAAGTAAACCAGTAATTTTTAGTGATTGGTTCAACCTCTCTCCTGGTCCAGCTGTCTTGGTTTGCACACTGTGAGCCTTCTGCCCTCTTTACTTGCTCCTTGCCTGTGCTTGTTACTGTAGCTGCAGAGTGGCTGTGCTGTATTTGCTGCTGCAGGTGAGCAGTGTAAGAGTGCCTTATACTGCTGCAGACCTTCACTAAATCTTGTGAAAATCTTCTTACAAATTGATTAAAAGTATTGTGCAAATAAATCCTCCCAGATTGTAGTGTTGGTTGCAGCCTAGAAATTGAAAGTCATACTGAGTCTTATGTCTGCTTTTTAAATGTCAGTGTGTTGGAAGGAGTTTGTCATCTCTAGCACTACTCTATGATATTATGAGTAGCTTTGATGCTGCGAGTTGTTTTCTTAGAGGAAACTTTACCGTTGTGTATTTAATCTAGCTTTTATCAAACCATTCTCTCTATAGGTGATCAAAACCTTAGAGGTAACTAATTCACCTCAAATATTTGCAAAGAGGAGTTAAATCTGTGATGACTCACTAAGGCATGATGGAAAAAATTCCGATTTTTCTGGGGAAAACTGTTTTGTCTTGAATAGGCCACAATATTTTATTCTTTAGCCTAAAGGTGTATTTACTTTTCTGTTTGAAAAATGAAGACAGCTTAGTTTAGAGGAAGAACATACCAGGGACTACCTTCCACTCCAGAGGAAAATGGTCTCTAGCCAGCAGAGATAGGCCAATTCTTTCCACTTACAAAAATGCCATCTACTTATTATTTCTCCATAAAATTCAGCTCCAAAAGAATGAAAAAGATTTGCAAATACCATGTATAAGTCAAAACCACTGAAGCATCAAATTATACCAGACTCGTAAAATAGAAGCCTTTTGTAAGATCAAAAGCTATGCAAATTCAGCTTTACAGCTCAGGTATATCACGCCAGAAAGATCACAAGAATACAGTCTTCAAATTATAAGAAAAGAATTTAAGTCTATGTACCATTTTCTGTTCTTATTACAATTGTGCGTATTCATTAAAAGATTCTCTTTTTTTTCCAGCTGTCTGCAGCAACAGTACAAGAAATCAAAATTATTTTGCCTATCAGCATTTATTAAGGATAGTTAGGAAGACACAGGACTAATTTAACCTTTTCAATATCCATCCTATAATTTTTGCTAGCTGGCATCCTGCCCCTGCCTCATAGCCCAGAAGCTGAAACCATCAGTGTTAAGAAGTCAATTGAGGTGTGGAAGAGCTTTGAAAAGGCCACTCACAGTACATTCAGCTCCTGCTTTTCACAGCTTGCATGTGGGCTTGAAACCACCTTCCCACGCCAAAGACAGTAAGTGCAAATTCAAGAGAATGGGTATACCTACGCTCTGGTTGGGAATCAGACAAAAACTTACTCTGCCCGTGCTCTGAGCTGGTAGGATGGGAGCCAGCTCCCATCTGGAAATTTCATGGAGAGATTTGCATAGCAGGATGGCCCTGTGTTTGATCTAGCATGCCCCTCTGAGGCACACAGGCAACACACAGAAGTGAAGCATTTCGCTGCACTCTCCATCTAGCTCAAATATTATTCTCAGGCAGTGCAACCTTATGAAATGTCATCCCCAGGAAATGCCTTTAAAAAGAGAGGGTGGAAGCATAATCAGAATCTCTCGTGTCATCCCCCTCCCCTTCACAGAGAGGTTTTCATCTACTTCATTAATAATACAGACTCTTCAGTAAGGCATCAGATAACTCCAGCCATAACTGGACCAGTTCATAGAATATCATCATCAGCATCTCAGCAACAGAAGAATATTTCAAAGCAGAGAGTACACACTTGAACTCTGACTCCATGCAATAGGCAAGTATGGGGAACAAAGAGAGAACCCGTGAGGAAAATTTTGCTGTTTCCCGAAAAGAGCGGTTACAGGCAGGATATTTGCAAAGATAATGTTGCCTTTTCCCAAACATTAATTTGAGAAAGCACATTCAAGTGTTCTTTCTGTTTACACTATGCAGTATTCCAGTGCTTTTTCATAGGTTTTATCAAAGTAGAGAATGATCACTCACTTCTGAGTTTTATATTTACACCAAAGTAGAGATGAACTCACTACTCTTATAGATAGGCTGACTCGAAGACAGAACATACAAGGCAGAGAATCAAAACCCCATAGGTGGAATTTTAAACAGAACACTATCCCTTACTATGTTTTGTCTTTAACATCAACCCTTCTACATATCAAAGAATTTGGCATTTCTCAAGCCAACTGCAGCATTAAAGCAGCCTCACACCAAGCAACAACTTTTGAGATCGGCTTTTTCATCCTCCTCTGTCAGATGCCGTTTGCCTCTGACTCTTCCCATCTTCCTGCAGGGAGAAATGTAGTGCACATGAAGGTGCATGTGAAGTGCACATCTGGAGCAGAGGCTGTAAGATCTTTTCTCCATCTCAGATAGCAGAATCAGTGGTTATTTCAAAGGTTTTATTTTCACCTGTGGGAGCTGTTTCCTTTGAACTTCTCACTCGTTCTGGACAAGTTTAAACTAAAAAAGCAAACTCCACTTTAAGTGTGAAGACTTCAAATTGTTATCTGTGCTTTTTATGAACAAATGATGGTATTCTTGTAGAACAAGTAGAAATATTCACTAAATACTTTATCCTGAAAGGAAAAACTTATTCCAAGTCCAACTTACTCCAAATTCTAGTGATAATGTGTGATTTTAAAATGTCATCAAAAATCCTTGTAAATGAAGCTCAAACATCATTTGGGGACAGAGAGGTTAAAAAGCATGCATAGGCTTCTTACTGCATGGACTGATTTCATTCACACACAATCAATTCACCCTCTTTCCTGCCTTAGACCTTAGCCAAAGGCAGCAGATAGGGATAGTGAACTCTCTTGTTTATTACCGTCACTGGAAGCAGGATTGATATTGGTTTCTGACAGATATGCTGGGCAAATAGGGAGAGGAGAAAATATCCCAAGCAGCACAGCCTGCATCTCCACTTAGTGTCCCTTGGGTTAACTGACCTCAAATAATCTTAGTAAACTTGCTGTGGTTTATTGAGACAAGGGCTGTGTTGTCATAAGCGTTGTTACAACGGCAGCAGCTTGTGCAGGTACAGGAGTCCAGCAAATCCCATGCCAGTGCATTTGGCAGTGTTACAAAATCCTGAATGAAACCCTCCAATTTGTGTTGAATTAGCAAGCTTCCTAAAAGCACAGGAGAGAAATTATATTGTATCACACACCACTCTAGTGACGGTGATTGATTTCAGTCCTGTAACACATTCACATTTAAACTAAATTAGTAAAGAGAGACAAGTGGGCTGGTCTCAAATACATCAGCATCTCCAGCTCTGAGACATGGACTGGTTTTCAGCCTCCACTGGCCAAACCATGACTTTAGAAGCTGAGGAAGAAAAGAAATATTTTAAACCCTTCAGCAAAGATAACAATGGTACATAATAGAAAATTGCCCAAACCAGACAGGCAGCAAAATATCTTCTACTCAGTCAATGTGTTTTCTGGTTGGAATCCTGGGGAAGTTCATGTGCAGAGCCCCTGACTAAAATGTTCTCTGATGCTGATAATGATCAATAGCATCTTGACATTAACCTAACATGCTTTGCCTTATAACACAAAGTTAAATAATATTCTAAAACTAACAGATATGGAGTACTCTGGTATATTCACCACAAGACCTTAACCGTGGCAGAACTGAGTTGATTTTTTGTGTGTTTTCAGGTTCCTCATGCACATTATTACCTTAATTTCAAAGATCTTGTGTGCCCTATTTGTTCTTCTATTTCTGCAGCCCTCCTGAATGGCAACAGATGCTTTGAACTTCCAGATTCTATACACTCTAAGACGTAATTTAAGAGTAAAGTAACAAATATCTCTGCTACTTCTGCCACCTTCTTTGCTTTTCATCCTCTGCCATTTTCAATAGTGTGACACAGATTAAGGTACCGAGGGATACAGCTCTCCCTATGGCTTAAAAATATTTGCAGAATATGAGCATTACATGAAACTTGTCCCATGTTCTGTACTGCACATTATCTGCAAACTTAAACAAGGAAGTCAGTCAAGATTCTTTTTAGGATAGAGGAAGTCCTGTGTTTAAAAAGACACCATAATTTCAATCCTGCTCTCCGCTTTCACTGTTCAAATTCACGTAACTTATCTAATCATTACTTTTTGGAATGGGAAATGAGACAACCTCTTTTTACATATGTGATGTGGAGGATAGGTTTTTTTTTCTCTTCTTTTCTTAAAGCTTTCCACTGAGCCAAGAACTCATGTACATTCATAATTAAATATTATTTTACTTTTAAATCAGATATTAATGATATATATGATTCATTCTCAGCAAATTGAATATTCCAGAGGGAGGGACTTCTGTTAAAAGGCACAATCAAGTAAGTATTGGGAGAGAAGAAGATCTGTCTATTACATGGAAAAAGAAATAGATAGACAGCCTGAGGAGCTTTTCAGGTAGAGATGAAAGCCACAAGTATGTGTGTGAATTTAAAAGAACAGATCCATTCATCTCTGTCTCTTTACACCTGGGCTGAATGCTAAGAGCCATCTGTCAAAACTGCATGTAAAGCAATAAAAGCATTTTGTTTATCTTTGAATAAATTAACAGCCTCAGACAGGATTTCAGCAGCAGCATAGTAAGTTAAGTCAATTCACTGACAATTCACCCTGGCAGTTGTCCTTTCTGAGAAACCCCAAGAGAGCGTTTGATGGGTATTCTCAGAGGTGGAAGAAGAAAATATAGAAGGTATTTGAAAATTGGCTCTTCCCTTTCAGTATTGTCTTTCTTACTGTCACAGTTCTCCTTTCAGAGCAGACAGCTGTTGTTTTTCTAAAGCAAAACCAGGCTAACTGGATGGGGGGTTGACCCTGGCTGAGTGCCAGGCTCTCACTAAAGCTGCTCTATCACCTCTCTCCACAAGTGGACAGGGAAAAGAAAATATAATTAAAGATTCATGAGTTGAGATAAGGACTGGGAAAGATCACTCACCAAGTGCTGTCACAGGCAAATAGATGTGAATTAGAGATATTAATTGATTTATTATGAAGAAAAACAGAGCAGGATAATGAGAA
>VZSR01003807.1:23029408-23113199 GCA_013398615.1 Brachypodius melanocephalos
GGCTTGTATGGAACAAATATTTTATGATGTGCGTGGACATAAAAAATAATATGAAAAAGGTTAAATTTGATTAGAGTTTGGGCCACAAACCCCGAGATACCTTTGGTTTAATTAGGATAATTAATTTTCTTCTTTCATTATTGATGATAACAACATTGATGGTAGTAGCACTATTCATAGAACATAATTTGGGTATGGTGAAAGGTGGTTCAGTGGATCCAAAATCTACTCTATTCTTAGCTTCATTGAAATAATGATTAGGCAAATACAGTACCTGACCTTCCTGCTTGTCAATGTAAACTAAATCTTGAGCCACAGTTGAAAACAGGGAACAAGAATGAACCTCAGCACTTTCAGTGTTTTGAACCAATGTCACATTAGTGGACACAATTAGAATTCCAATCTGAGACCAGAAGTAAAGATACAACATACTATTTCATGGACCCCACAAGAATTTAAGGAAATAATAAGAAAGAAACTAACAGCGTTGTTTTAATAAGTTCTGCTTGGCTTTACAGTGAAAGAAAATTCAGTTGGTAGGATTGCAAGGTCACATCTAGGAAGTTACTGTCTCCAAGCCAGGGCAGGTTGAATCTTCAGGAAAGAAAATCAGAGTGACAGCCCTTCCACTGAATACAGTGACAGTTTAAGAAAATGTTCTCATGGACAGTAAAGCTCATGTTCACTGAGCAATGAGTAAACAGAGACCAGACCCGACCTGAGACCTGTGAAACCACCTGTGAGAATGAGGGACAGCATAGGTGACTGAGCATCAAAGAGGTGCCGCCAAATCATCCAGGGCCAGCATGAGTAATGCACTATGCCAGAAGGGAGTGACCTAAACACTTTTTTTAATCCTCTATTAAGTCATGAAAAATCAGAAAATCGTTGAATTATAAGACTTTTAATAAAATAATCGTTGCTGATTTTCAGACACTGTCTTTGGAGTCATAGATATTACCATTCTCAGCATTGCAAAGTTCCTTGATTGTAGTAGAAATTAATATTAACACCCTGTCAACCTACCTAATAAAATATGAGAGAAAAGGGGGTCTTCTGTGAAGTGACTTTATGTGGGGTAGATAAAAGGAATGGTACACAAATCATCACTGGTAATAGCAGAAGATGCCAGGATTCATCTTTCATAACTTGAGATGTCAAGAAATTAGGTTTCTGAATCTAAACTAAGCACCTTCAGCTGATGTTATAATCAATAGGGGAAAAACACAAGCACTGTCCAAGTGCAATTTATCTAAACTGTCTCACATATCTGCCTCAAGTATTGTCACCAACAAATGCTTCAGGTCACTCAAAAAATGAGATCCTTACATCCTGCAGCTTCACGAAGAAAAATTCTGGACTTTTCATTATAATAAATATGTCAATGTCTAAGCAAAAAAATCTCAATTTCATGATAATCTGATGCAATTTCATTATCTTATAGTAAATGTTTGCTTGGTAGTTATGGGCTTAAAATTCATGGTGAAGGAAGATTCAGGGAAATCTTGTCTCCAGGATCTGTCAGAGTGTCTCCCCCTCTCCTACAATAACTATTGTGAAAGTAATGTAATAGCAATAACAGTAGTTCCAAAAACTTAAAATAAAACCACAGTGGCCACTAGAAAACTCACAAAAAGCACAAATTTTTTGGAAGAGAGAAGCTGAAAATATGTTTAATTGTTCTATACATTATTAATTAATATTAAATTAGACTGACAAACGAGGAAAGAAATGAAATGTTTCCTCAAAATTAGCTTCTCTTTCTTCCTGCCTTGGTTTCACTAGACATACATTTTTTTATTAAATACTGATAAAACTAAGAATGTGCTTTATATGACAGATAAAAGATGCTGTAAATTATAAAGCAAATTGTTTTCCCACCAAGAGTGAAAGAAAAATATATTTTTGGTGGCAAGTGGTTTATGAATAGTTCAGACCTTGGGTTAGGCAGGAATATATCATAAACTCCTGCCTTTTTATATCCCAGGAGACACAAATACTATTTACTTTCCCTGTAATTCTAAAAATTACTTAAATGTTTGAAAGCTCCTACTGTTTTTTCAGTCTGTAAACTGTATACTATTATCAGTGCATCATTTCAGTAATACCCAATTATAAACCTACTTATATGCAATATCTCCATTTTTTTTGTTTTAAGAAGCTTGAAAGTTTACTGGAATCCTCTACTATGATGTGCATTAGATGAGAAATACTAATCACTAAAACTTTTATATTATGGTCTGGTTTTCAGAAATTCAAAACGTATATAATCCCTTTGGTATTTTCTTGATGACTATTCATGGCTGCATATTATGCATTCCGAAATTAAAATGCTTCACCCCACTCCTCAGTGATTTTTTTTTTTCATTTCTGCTACTGTTATTACCTGAGGCAGAGACTTACACAGGTGAAAGGCTTGTCACCAGTAGTTGCCACACTTCATTTATTTTCCATACAAATACGTACACACACATACCTTTGAGGGTTTAATTGCTGACATCTAATGCACAGGCACATATCAACACACATCCTGAAAAATCAGCCTTGCTGAATTTCATTTGCACAGAGGACAGGACTTGAGGCAACACACAGATTGACTATAATTCTTTTACATAAGAGATATATTTGCATGTTTGGGAGTTGATCTTACTCAACATGGTTGAATACTGTTCAGTCCTTCCCAGTTTTCCTGCTTCATCAAAATCAGGAGTCAATGCCCTAAAAAACAATGTGGTATACTAAAAATTATTTTTATTTTTATTCATGCCTTTGCTAGTTTTTATCATTCCAAAATGTAAACTAAGACTTTTTAAAACATTATCTTATAGCAAATCAGTCATATGACTTAGGCATGTATAAAATTAGTGATCACAGTCTACAACTTAATTTATTCCCAAAACCCACCTTCTGAAAAACAGATACTAATGAGGTGAAAAGAGAGAAATAAAATTGAAGGAGATGAAGTGGTCGAACAAAAGCTGTACACACTGGACTTTGTAAAACCTATACACTGCTTTACTTATTTGTACCATAATCTTACATTTAAGTATATTGAACGCTATCTTACTGTTGATATTTTCCCTTTATAAAACTTGAGCATATTGGATATGCATACCCCTCCCCACATTCTTTATGTTCAGATACCAAAACTTCTGATTGTTGCATTTTCATCTTTGCAAAGATATTTTCAATGAAGCAAAAGGAGAATCTCAAGTTAGTGGTATGCTCACAGTTCATTCTACTTGTCTGCAGAGCAGGTATTTGTGTGGAAGGAAGTTTTAATTGCTTCACATTGCAACATGCCCTTTTTATTCATGGATGAAGACTTACCAGAGTAAACAAAAATATCTCTGTTTCCTTGTACATAGCACCTAGGAGATCTGGAACAATCAACAACCTGCAGGCTTCTGCAAAGCTGACTGCTTCACCCCGAGTTTATTTTAGCCAGGAGAGTAATTGTGGGAGGCTGGTCCCAAACCATTTTTCCCTTTCATCTTCTGCTGCATGTATGTGCCAGCTAATGGCACATCAATTTTGCACTTCAGATCCAGTGTACTCACACATATGCAGCCACGTCTGGTGTTTCCCACCTCACACACACCCCTGGGGTGTGCATAAAGGAGAGTTTAAATGTACACATTTCACAGACAGGTTTTACTTACTGTATACCCATACAGGGATTTCCAAAATTGTTGGTGCTTTTATAGGAATCAGCCAAGAACTTCTGAGTTTTCGTCACTTTTAAGCAAGACAGAACATGTAGGGAATTACAGTCATTATAATAAAAAAGGATTTTTTACATCCTCTCTTCCTAAAGGATGAAATTTCTAGGGACTGTGGGGACAGCAATCAATCTTTACCTTGTGCTGGTTTCTGGTTTCTGCTAGATGTGCTCACTGGAAATCAAATGATATCGAGTTATGTTTCAGGGTTATTTGAAAGTTGAATACTTTCCTGAGGAATTGTTTCTGCAGTGATTGCCAATTTTCTGCTTGAGAGGTTTATGATCAAATAGTTTCTGGCATGAGCTTTTTGTTGGGTTCTTTCAACTCTGCTTTTCCGAGGACACTAGCTAGTGAACACTCTGAATTCTTCTGCTGTTTCTATTAACATTTAGAGAACAAATTTCAGCACCTGGTAGAAGATGTGAAGCACTGATAACACATAGATGGAGAGGATATGGGATCAGCTGTGGCAGGAAATAATAAAAGAGTACTTTAACTGCACAGCAGAAGATAAAGGTGCAAGTCCAGAGACAGATGCTAAATAATTTAACATTTAAAAAAAGGCTTGATATTTATATTAAACTAACTTCAAAAGGGACCCAACTGGCTAGTAGGACGCATCTGCCCCAAATATCCTTTCAGGGTGAGTTCCTTTCCAAAGCAATTTTCAAACTGTACATGCTGAAGTCACTTTTATATATCTGAGCATAGCTGTTATAAAACTGAATATAAATTATAATATTTATGTTGAGATGCATTTGTGAAAGCAGGGGCAAATGAAAATTCTCAGTTAAATTGATGAAACTGGCACATAGCAGGCATAAAAAACTTGTGTAAGCTAAGGGAGTCAGTGTGACGTGAGACACACTGAATAACCTGGCACTTGCACGGGCCAAAATTACGATCATAATAACTATTTGATTCCTCTGCTGCATGCAGCAGAAGGTTGAGTAAATGAGTCACACTTAAGTTAATACTGGACATAAAAACAAGTCATTAAGAGACCATTCTTATATAATTTGGTTTTACAAGGAAAGCTATTTTTGAATACACACATATTTAGAAAATTGAGACTCACTGTGGAGACTTGAGATAAACTGAAAAAGGTATAGTTACTGTTATTCTCTCAAGATAATCCCAGCAGCTGAGAAAGTGGGATGGCCATTACAGGAAAGTAAGGAACTTTTTTCATTGTAGATTCCTCCTTTTGTCATTTGTTTTAAATTGCTTTTGGTGTTCCTCCTAATTGAATGTAATGCTTGTGAGACTTGGGCTGACAAGTTTGGAAAATTAAGTCCAATATGCTCATTCCTGAAACCAGCAGAGCAAAGGCAGAAACTGTGCAGCCTTGTCCAGCTAAATGTGCCCTCTGTGTTGTGAGCTGCAAGAAACTAGTAATTTAAATCCTAAAATGCTCATAATTCCTCTGGTGCAAATAGCTTATTCCAGCAACTGCATTAAAACCATGTGTTTACTGGGTAAATACAGGTCTCACTCACTTTCAGAATCAATTATGTCTAACCTAGAGATCCATCAGTAAATCATTGACTATTACTATAATTATCAGCCTTATCTCTATTATTATCATCATCACTTCCTTCAGAGATACCAGACTGCTTTATGATAGGCTGTGTTCTGTGTGCATTTAGGGAGAAAGCATATGGGCTCCAATGAAGGACAGAGCCCACTCTCAGATGGACTAAGGCCACAGTTCAGGAATTCTGTATGCAAAAACCCATTATGAACCAGGGAAAGTCCTTTCTCCAACAGTTGTGATTTCTTTTTAAGAGCAAGATAGAGCAACAGATGAAGCAGGATTATTTTACAGAAGACTCAAAGCATAAAAAAAAAATAAGTGACTCGTCAACGTCTGTCCAAAGGTCTGAATTAAGTTCAGCATTTTTGGAGTTTCTCAAAGAGATTTTTGTTGTAGTTACTTTGTGTGGGTCATTATCTCTTCTCCTTTCTGTCCACATGCACATACACTTTATTTTGTGTACTCTGCTCCTTCTAACATGGCAGCACCTGTCCCATAAGGAGCATCAGGTAGAGTTGAATGACACAGCCTACCTCCCTCTTCTGTCTTACTCTCCCCAGTGACAAAGTTCCCTCCGCCTCTACAAGCAGTCTCCTTGGACAGAAAAACCTCATTGCCTTAATTGTTTTATCATTGTTCTCCTATGTATTATTTCCTTATTCCTTTTTCAATGCACATTTGCATTCTTTCCATACCAATATTGCCATAGAAAGCAGAAAAAAAAATCACCACCATTTATTTCTTCTTATTTCCACCTTGTAGTTGTTTAAACAGTTTCTCTACCCATACTACTGAGAGATCTATTTTAATTTTTGTGTAGCCATCACTTAATTAAAGTATTTAGTTTCAGTTTTGTGACTTCTTACAGGAATCTGTAGCTCATGCTCATAACAGAGTTTGCATATCTTTGAGCAACTTTGCTTTGTTCACAAATAATACTGATAAATTGCTTCAATCATCCTAAAGTGAGAGATCATTCACCTTACTGCACCTTACACTTTTCCATTTGGTGTTTACTGTTTCTAGCTTCCATTACAGAGTTTTGACTGAGCAAAACCAGATAAGGACAATTACAGAATCACGGAATCACACAGAATCACAGAATCACACAGAATCACACAATCAGTTAGGCTGGAAAAGACCTCTGGGATCATCAAATCCAACCTATGACCGAACACCACCATGTCAACTTATTAATTAATTAACTAATTGTTAGATAATTAATGAGTTGACGTAATAGGACATTTGCATTATATTTTTTCAAGCACTGTAATTTTCAAATCTAAACCAGAGGGAGGATAGTTTATAGATGCAAAGAGATGATTAGTGACTGGGCAAATATAGCAGGAGGAACACTGAGCATTTCCAGTAGGACAGCAAACTTTACCTTCCAAATACAGACTGAGGCAGTATTTCAGTTAATTCTCCTCCATAGCAAAAAACCTTAATTCTAAATAAGCCAAACAAGAAAGCACAAGATCCCAGATGAATATACTTATTACTTTCTGCAACCTTCTCAACAAAGCTATCAAGGCTAATGGTAGCATTATTAGGAAAATGCAAATGAAAACCAGTCCCTGGAGCAATTTCTATCCAGTCAGCAAGAGGGAATGCAAGCTGGCCTCTGAATATTAACAAATTGTCAGACGGGACTAATGGTGAGGGAAACTCAGCATCGCAGCTTTGTGGTTAAGACAGTAAACCAGGATACCCTGCATTTCCTTCACTGGTTCCCTTTTATAGTCCTACATCTTTAATAAATGAGCAAGTCAAAGATCAGCCCCTGATAATTAGAATGTAGACACTTACAGGTCTGACTGCTGCAGAGAGTCAGTAATTCCAAATTACTGCTTTCGAACTTGATGTTGGGAGTCATGGTTACAGCACCATGTATGAATCAGAGAGGTTCAGAGGAGAGCACCTGTGGAGCCTGTTGTAATTCTTGTACCAGTGGGGAAAAGAGGATACACTGCACTGCATATTTGCTCATAATTAAACTGGTATTATATCACCAGTCATGTGAACAAGAAAAATAAGCTTCTTGATGGCAATGATCTTCTAATAAAACAAATCAGATATGCATTCAGTTCTTCTGGAAGCGTGGAGATGGGTGTCTTAGTTACACTGTTAACCCTCTGATGTGCTGTGAATGAGTATTTTAGTTTTGTGCACAATAGAAGTATTCACAGCTTTAATCTTAAGATGTGGGACAGGGTGTATAGCAAATGGCAGGACTCAGCCCATAATCTCAAACATAAAAATAAATGTCTCTGTGTCAGGAAATTAGATTTTAGAATATTCCAAAATTTCTTTTTTTGTTTCTGTATTTCTTTTTGTATTCTGCAAGCTTTTCTTCTTTTTAAGTTACTGAACCAGCAACTTTCTCAATAATCTTGATTTTTAGTGCTGCCTCTCCCACTGAAAATGCATATTTTCAAAATGGCCCTGCAGTTATTAACCTAGGAAGAATGACAAAAAATTATTTCATATCCTCCATATATATTGTATACATTTGCCTATGTCTGTCTGTTCTACCACACTGTGCAAGGAACACAATTTTACCTTCAGCAAAGATGAAACACCACCCCTGTTACCTGCCATGAGAAGATAGGTAATTAATTTATTTAAATAGGACTTATTTTATTTTTTATATGACTTACTGTACCTTTTTCTTGGTATTTCCAAAGGACCTTACAGGACTGCAGCATGTGCTGCATGGTTATTTGTAGCCATTGATGCCAGAATCATAGAATCAGTCACACATTAATACAAGAGTTTGCTGTACGCCCATCTACCCTATACCTTCCATCTTCCTGCCTACAACACAAAACTTAAATTCAAGCATACACTCATAGAGTTTTTACTCAGATGCCTATAAATTAGCTGTATCACCTTTTTGTACCTTTTCCCCCAGGGAAAAACAAGATTTTGAGATTTACGATGTCTGCTGGCTATAACCATTGGCAAATGCATGCCTTGTAAAAGCATGCCTAGGCAACACCACAGCTCCATGAACACAGGAAACAGGATTAATGTCCAGCCCAGACGGAGGACATTTCAGCAGGAGATGATGTCACCAATCTCCCAGTTTCTTCTGGACATTTTTCCCACTGGTTCTCAACACTTCAGCTGTACCTGAGGAGGGCTATTGAAGGGATAATCATCCCTTGCTACAGGTCGTTCTGGCACTGTGCAAAGGGAGCTTGTGACAGCTGCTGGGAGCTCATTGACTAATACCAAAAATCCTTAGTTATCAGGATTTACTCAGGTTTTTAAGGTTGTATCTCAGGCCTATTCTATGTGGATACCACAAACTGTATGTGCTCTTTCACAAGTTTAACCAGGAATTATCCATGTGCACTTTAACCTTTAACCAAATTATGTTCTATTTAGCAATTTTTTTTCCAAAATCACCTACTGATCCCCAACAGGTAAAAACTGAAATGCTTCTACAATTGCTAGATTATTACTATTACTAAAATTTTAATTCAATATTTATTGCCAACTCTTCCTCTTTAATAACAGATATGGGAGTCATTTTGTAGAGATGAAAACAGTCTCACTGACCTGACATTTAGTACTGCACAGAGGTAATAACAAGAGCCCAAAGAGCGTTAAATTTTTAAAGAAGAAAAATCATATGTAGTCATTATTTATTTACCAATACAAAATACAGGCACTTTTTAAAAGGTTTTAAAATTGCAGAAGTAGGATTACAAGTGCACAGGAGTGGCAGTGATCCACAGAGACCTCCTGAGGGACTCAGGGAGAAAAGAAGCCGGCAGAATTCTTATCAGGTTATTTTTTGTACATAATGTGAGTCCTCCAGAAATTTTGTCTGTAGAACTTTGTAAATTTCTGAAAACTGGCTATTGCCTCTGTGGAGCAATAGGACTCATTGTAAGAGTAATTGAGAAACCTGTAGTGGTTAATATGAAATTGCAATCCTTCAATAGCAGTGAGTTTAACAGGAAAGTTTCCAGTCCAGGACTTATGAGCTCCCCTGAGTATAGCTGTGAATGATACATATTTCTCAAGTACTGCTATTTGGGGCAAGGACCTTACAAGTCTTACTTCTTGCCAAACCCTTCAAGCCAATACTTTCAGGTCTTAAATACTACATCAGAGACACTGCTTTATGGCCATAGAATTTAAATTTTCCTTTTTTTTTTTTTTTGGAGGGCAGGGGAGAGAAAAAAGATTATTTTTTCATACTGCATATTCCAGGAAGGCTCTGGCTTATTCAGAACTGTTACTGATCCCTGTTGCATATCTGCAGAACAGGCATTTTAATTCAAGAAATCAGAACCCAGACATAGCAAACTTTTTATGCTAGACAAGATATTCCTGTAATTTTATTTAGTGGCAAGAAAGAATAAGAACCCTAATTTTAAAATATTTTCTGCAACTTCATAATCTACTTAAAATGCCTTATCCTATCTCACAATATCATTTTCACTTCATACAGTCAGAACATATTTAAAATAGAGCTTGAAAAAATATCAGTACACTGTCATGCTGTGTCTAACAAAAATACCTTTATGTGTCTTCTCTGCATCTTGAAATTTCCTAACCGGATTTTTGGAATCCATATATGAAGTAGGAAGGATTTGTAGAAATAGAAGAAATTTTCAGGACTACAGGAAAGAATAATAGCAATTCATCCACTGAAGCTAGGAGGAATTCGGGAGCCCTGAGATTAGCAACACAGTTTTTCCAACTAATACGAGGAAAACTCTTGAGGGAGAAGAGTATTTATTATTGTGATCATCATCTTCATTAGTAAACATGCTAATGATTTAATAAAAAATTTTAGGAGTGTGGAGAGGCCTCCAGCAATCAGATACTATTGTGTTAGGCTTGATGTAGAATTAAGTGAATGTTCATGTCAGACATGAGGAATATGTCTACACTGCTAAACAAAAGGGCCCATGGAACAAGGCTGAACATCATATCCCTCGTTGTGTGTGGATGCATATACCTAAACTTTTTGAAGCACACAGGTTACAAGTAGGCTTCTAAAGAATGAGGAAAACACATTAATATTCAGATAGTGTTGTAGACTCCAAAACCACCTGGCCAGATAAGCTGGCAGTGGAGGAACCTTGTAAGAAAGAGTGATTTATTCATATTGAATCTCATTCACTCACAAGACAACCTAGACAGAGGCAATTTCAAAGAGCACAGCACGTAGGATGGCAAGGGAAGAGCTGATTGTCTCTGGTGGATATTATGAAGCTCCTTGCTGGACAAAGAAAATGAATTCTGGAAAGCACTTATGAATTTATAAATAAGACTAGTAGGGCAGGAAAATCAAAAGAAGGAAGCAATAAAGAAAGTCCTTGTCGTGGGAAAGAAAAGAACCAGGGACACAAGGAACAATATCAAAATATAGATTGGATACAACTTTGGAAGAGCCCAGGTCCAACTGCTACACTTTGGATACCTTTGCTATCCAGAGGTACAGGCAGAAACAACAAACGGATTCTCCCTGTCCTTTATATATTTTTAAAACAGTTTTCTCCAACAGCTGAAGCTCTAACCATTGCTAAGCAAACTGAAAGCTACCTGAGTTCCTTTGGATGGGATTACCCCTAGACCAACCTATCTGATGTTGCAATTCAGCTTAGACTGAATTTAGTTTCTAAAGCATCAGAAAGACAATGGAGAGAAAATGCAAAAATAATGACGTGCCCATAGTGTCGTGTTGAACCATGAAAATGGACACACATGCAGAGCAGTTGCTGTCCAAGCAGCCGTAGGACATCCCCATCTTACCACACTGCCTGGCCAACAGACCTATGGAGCAGAGTGGACAGTAAAAACAGGGTATAAAACCTTTGTCTCACTGTGTATGGACAATGTGTTCATTGAATTAATTAGTTTTTACGACTTTCTTGTCAGGCAGAGGATGCATTAGAAAACAAGTACAAGCTAGGAAGAAAAATACCTAAAAGAAAACCATACACTGCTGTCAAATAAGAACATGGAAAGCCTTGAGGTTAATTTTGTATACAGCTTAATTTTTCATCAATCATCTGATGCACTACAAATCCCTGTGTTTGCATTTAATTTTTCTTTTTTTTACTTTGTTGCACTTAAATCAGCTCTAATTTGTGCAAACACTTATTACCTACAGTAAGTTGTGAAGCAAGGAGTGCGTGCAAGGCAGCAGTAAATGGAGTGCTCCTTCTTTCTTGGGACAGCATTACTCCTGCAAACACGGATTCAGCCTCTCATAGTATGTGGAAATTATGCCAAATAAATATAGTCAAACTCTAGATTTATCCTCTGATAACTTTCTCTTGCATATTATAGGGGCCACCAAGATAAAAAGGAGAGGTGCAAAAATATTTCAGCCACTTACAGACACTGTGATGACACCTAGAAGGAGCATTGTTTCATTATTCTGCAAAACAAGACAGCTAGAAGTATTCCACTTTTTTTTTCCCCTACTTCTGCTGTATTAGACATGTGGTGGGTAGCAGCTGTGCAATACCACTGTAGTCTCATATTTGTCTGCATTCAGTATCACCTTTTATTGTAGATGGGGTTGTGCACTGCACTCATAAGAGAGAAACAACAATCAACGTTATTGATATTACAAAGTTCAACAGTAAATGCACTGGTGGTTAGCAAGTTTTAATGGCCAGGTAAAGTTGATTATTTACTGCATAGTGGAAAGGTCAGACAGAATTGTCAGCGAGACCCTCCTGTTCAGTCATGAGTATAAGTATGTGCCCCCTCATGTTCTAAACTCTTTCTTAGAGGAAGTATACGTGCAGCTGGATCCAGATTTTGTCCCAGACTTGGTCAATAGTTTATGTCTAAAGGATTCACACCTTTAATGTCTAAAGGATTCACTCATTTGCATCATTTAGCTAGGATTTCAAAGTTTACCATGACAATCACTGGAAAAACTAAAAGTCAGAGCTCCCAGCACACTTATAATTCTTCATTCATTCATTTTTACATCACATACCTCCTCACCCCTGTTGTCTAATTGTACAGTTGGGACTGTCTTTTTTGTATATGCATTTTTTCTGTAAAGTCTACTTGCACAGAGGATTTGAATTTAAAAACCAAGAATCTGTTGTAGCAAGGGATTTTTCAGCCTCAAGGAATAAGCTTAAGAGATCTCTCTACTCAAGGACAGATACTGTCAAGGATGCTGCTGCATGCAGTAAAGCTCAATGTGTCCTGGGCTCTCCAAGCAATAAGATAATTGACTCATACTCACCTTTGCATGTCAGCTACAGATGCTAGTTTCTTCCATCTTGGCTTGAGTCAGACCTTGACCACCACTGTGGTTAGGTGGGTGCATTGCCCAAATTAGCCTTTGGCTGTGGTGTTCCTATATGTCTCCTCTGAATCCACTTTGAGATGGATGCAGTAATCACAAACAGACGGATCCATTATGATCTACACTGGTGGTTATGACTTGAGCATTGTGATGGTATGGTCCTCTTCCCTCTCTCCTCCAAACTGACCTTTATTTTCCAGAACCATGCTTTCTTTTCTCATACTATAACTTCCTGTAATTTTTCAGCATTTGCTATAAGTTTTCCAGGCTTCTCTTCCTCTACATTTAATAGCCAAAGGCAAACCAGTCATTTGCAAAGAGGAAGAGAATGACACAGAGTAAATGTTATGAAAACCTCTGTGAAAATACTTATTAAAAAAGCCATTATTTATAGTTTCTAAAATAATACTGGAAAAACTAAAAGTCAGAGCTTCCAGTACACTCATGTTTTGATTCTTCTTTCATTCATTTTTATATCACATACCTCCTCACCCCTGTTGTCTAATTGTACAGTTGTCTTTCCTGTATGTGCAATTTTTTCTATACTTGCATAAAGGATGTGAATTTTTTGTAGTCTTTTAGTACTGAAATAAGCAAACAAGCAAACAAATCATTTAAGCACACTCAAGCTGGGAAATATCAGCAGATAGAATAGACCAAATTATTTTAGTTATGGACATTTGCTCTTTAATTACACTATAGCTTATTACATCTTAAGTAGAGTGCCACTGCCAGCTATGATAAAGCAGCTGGGTAGGTTTAGATGACTGCAAAAAGCCTTCCTGAAATTACTAAGGAAAGGCTAAAGCCAGAAAAAACCTCACATCTTTGTAGCAGAGGACATGATTTGCCATTGCAAATAGGAGTTCTACAGCACCAGTCATATTTGTGACTCAGGCTCGGGGTCACAGATAAAATGTTTGGGGTTTGGGTGTTATTGGAAGGAATACTGAAAAATGGTAGTTGATCTGTTGCAGGTATTTTCATCAAAGTTTATCTTTGAAGATTTTTGGAAGATATGACACTTGAAAAGGTTTTAACTTGTATCTAGAAACTGTAAAGACAAAAACCATCAAGGTTCTACTAACTTTATTTTTCATATTACCATCTGTGGTCAATTAAGGGCAAAAGGAGATTTTTCTTGAGGAAAATCTAAAATAAAACACCTCTATGAAAATGTTCATTTAATCAAAAAGGAAATATTTTTTATTCTAAATCCTTCAAATGCATTCTTGCCAGTTCTACCTGTGTAGACCCAAGCTGAGCTCAGTGTTAGCAGAGGTCCCAAAACACTACTCTGTTTTGTATAAGCCAAATATATAGAAGTTGTTAAATATTAAAACCACATAGTTGGCTACCCTATGGACCACCAAGGTGTGTGGCTATCTCTGTCAACTACGCCAAAGCACTTGTGTTAGTCAGCCATCCCTGGCATACATCAACCTCTTAGAGTAAATCCCAAAGCAAAAGTTACTTCCAGGAGTTATACTTAAGAAGGTTGCTATCAGGAGTTGGAATAAGAAAAATAAAGTGGTTATAAATACCATGAAATAATTTACACGGATGAAAAAAAAAATTCCTTTTGAAATTTGTTTAAATAAACTATTGCCCATAAATGGAAAGAGGTAAAATACCTACCATTACTCAATAATTCTGAGGACTACAAAAAATAAACAGAAATGAAGAGTCCTCTGAGAGAGAAGGGAGAAATTAAATCAGAATATCCACATAGGGCAATTTCAGGGCTACGAAGGAGTGGAAATATCTTTGGCTTAGTACTACACAGATTCAGACTGTAGTGAAAAAACCCCAACAAATAAAAAAAAAGGAAAAATTAAAATCAAAATGAAATAAAAATACATCTCCCCTAAAATTATATATCAAGATGAATAAAAAGTAAATCTATATTTTTTATTAGGAGACACAACTTCAGTTTCTAATTAGCACAGTTGAGCTGAGCTCCTTACATTTTATGCTTGTGTTATAAAACTTTGATTGTTTTTTTAATTAGAAAGTTTACTTAGATAATAAAAAACCTACTGTTTTTGCATTCAAATTAGGCTCAAGGGAGAAACAAGATTGATCAAGTTGCTGTTATAATGAGGCAGATTTTTAGTCTCACTTTAACAATTTTTCTCTATTAGCATTTCTCTTGCTGGCGAATATATATTCAAAAGATGAGATCTGCAGCTAGTACGAACTGGAATTTCTTCCTTACACTCACACTGATTTACACCATCTCAGCATCTGGTTTATTGTCTCAACTACCATTTTCTATTACGTGATGTGCTTTCAATTTCCTTCAAAGTACGAGAGATCTGTTCTAATGGACAGTTACTTACGCTATTGGTAGACAGTAAAATAAAAATAAATGCTTCTAATGGCTTCCACTGCACTTTATGGGTGCACAGCAAAACAGAAAAGGGTGTTACTCTAGTGAGATTGCAGTCTAGGTTCAATGTAGGCTAACACTATCCCCTGTTCAAATTTCCCAGTGCTTCATATTCTTCAGCCCTTTGCTGTTTCTACGGATTTTTAGGCTGAAATGTTGTGAGAGAATGGTGACCCAAAGCTGAGATGGACCAAGGCAAACAGAACTTTACCAAGCAAGCAAAAAAGCTGAAAGAGATGGGGACTGGGATCTATAAAAAACCACAGAGACTTATTTGGCTGGCTTAGACAAATGATTAAAAATCTTGGAGATGCTTGTTGCTAGAGCTTAAGCAATTTGGGACAGATGAATACGAACTGGAGAAACAACAGGGAGAAGAACTGTGTGAGGCAAGCAGGGATGCAAAAGGATGGGACCAGAGAGGAAGTGAGATAGCTGAAAGAGCCCAGGAGGGAGAGAGGTCTGAGACTGATGAAAAAAGTTGGAGATAGACTAGGACTAGTATCCAAGAGCAAGCAAAGTGGACATCAAAAGACTTGAGAAAGGACCACTGGACATGGATGGGCAAGTGGGATTGGTATGACATGTGTGAAGAGTGCAGGCTGAGACACTACAGGCAAAGGAAATGAGTCAGAAGAAGAACTTAGAAGAGAAAAAAACATGTGATTGAACAGGGCCAGGTGACTGGCTGGGGAAATAGGCAATGGGCTGAAGAAACCACTACAGAACTCCAGGGTCAAGCCACAGATCCCAGCTCCATGATCTGCCAGTGTTTGTGAACCATTCTGTCCAGTAGCACAGGAAAAACTGACAAATAAATTCTCCCTAGAATTTCCCCATTTCTCCAAAACAGTCACTGTACACTGACTGTACAGTCACCTCTAGCACCCAGAAACTTCAGCTTCATGACCAAAATGGAGAATTACATAATCTGGTCATTTCTGAATGTGCTTCTGAAGACAGGAAAGTTACAGAAATATTCCCTTCTTTCTGCCTTCACTGAGGCTGGTTATTGTTTCATTAAAGTCAACCTGAAATTTGTCACAGCCTAAACCCATACACAGCAAAATATTATGCTAGATAAGAAAGGGAATTCTATCTTACTAGAGAAATTGTATAACACAGCTGGCTAAACTCTGCTAATACTGTTCAGAAGAGATGCAGCTAGAAAAGGCAAAAGTAAGACATTAATTGTTTTATTGCTTTTTGTTTTCAACACAGCGCTTCCATCATCTAAAACTCCTCCAGCCAATAGAGCCAATCCCCATCAAAATCCCACTCTAAATCACAGTGCAAAGGGAGTTCTCAGTTGATTCTGAGATTCATGACTTGCCCCTAACGCACAAACTCTCTTCAGAAGCTGAGCACATAGATTATGGACCTGAGCCTTTCCCCATGGCCCAGCTGGCAGAATCCCTCTATTTCACCAGGCATTCATGCCTGCAGGAGCCTGATGTGGCCTGGCTCCAGCATGATGCTCAGGTGACCAGGAGCCAGGATGCACTGCAGAATGCACCAGCTCAGTCCAGATGCAGTCTGTGAGAATCTCTTTCACTAGTTTCATATCTGTTAATATTCAATATAGTAGTGATGTAACTGTCTCCCTTCCTGATGTTGACATTGCTGTTACTGTCTAACAACAACAACTCCTTCTATCTCTTGCTAAAATAGAACAAGTTTCCTATAAGTTTGCTCCATTTAAAGATGAAACATTTCCAATTGTGGTCAAAATATCGCATGTGAAAGGGCCTAGAAAACCCACACTCTTTTATTGAGAATGGATCTTGCTTATTACAGCCTTGTAGCTGTCAGCGTTTGGTGAGCAGTTTGGGAATTACCAATCGCAGTGGTTCTGGTAACCACCACAATTGAATAAACAGCAAGTAAAATGGAGAGAATCAGCAAAATTATTGAGAATTCATGGGGGAAAAGTGTTTTGACAGCTTACCAGAAAAGTCCATTAAAAAATAGAGCCCTTCAGATCAGCTACTCCTACACCTGACTCCTGCAGTCCATAATTTCTTTAATTGCCCTTGAAAACTTTCCAGCCATCCATTAGAACTGATGCTTTTGCCTTGTTGCTATGATTTCTTAAATTCTTAGAAAAGATTACCTTTTAAATAAATTAAATCCTTTCTTCTTGTCATAGTTTTTTTTTTTTTTTTTTTTTTTTTGTATGTTTGTTGGGTGGTAAAAGAAAAGAAACTGGAAAAGTTTTTGTATGTTTTGCATACAATAGTGCTGAAATTTTCTCCCTCAGCCAAAGACTCTGATTGAAATGCTGTTGAAGATTGCTGTTTGTACTGAAGGAGAAGTGGAGGTTGGTTTGTTACAGAAGTACTTCGACAGACCCACTTGAAATAGAAATGCTGTGCTGCTTTTGCAGCACCACAGCTCGAGTGACTGACAAACCTGTCACAGCACTTCCACTAACAGCAGGGAAAGGCACACATTTCCAAGTGGATGGTTTTCACAGAAATCTTATACTGCAGCCCAATTATTTCCTTCTTAAAGAATAAAACTTGTTCTCCAGATATGACTCCTCTGAATGCTTTGGACTTTTATCTGAAGTTTAACCGCTTCCTTGTTTATATTTGTAAAATTCCATTACATTAATGACAAATCACATATTTTTGAGGCACTTGACATTTGTGTATTATATCCATCTTTATCTGGTTTACTTTGGAGGGGTTAATTCTTTGGCACCATGTGTTACACATAAATCCTTATGCTTTCCTTTCATGAATTTTATATAATATATAGATGGGTGTGTGTGGTGGGGGTTGTTAATGAGTCTGAATAAAAGGCTTTTATTTGTAAAAGGACTCACTTAAAAGGAGCAAAAGACTAGGAAAAACTGCCGTGTCCTTGAAGTGAAGATTTGGATTTGTGGATGACAGAAGAGACAAAACAGACCTTATTTCCTCTGCCTTTAGGTTTGTTCCCTATTCTCCCCTATTTCAACCAAAGCTCACAGCCTTCTCTGACAATTTAGCAATCCCTTGCCAAGAGACTAAAATAGTTTTGAGCTGCTGTACTTCGGGAGTCTGTTGACTCTATTTGGTCTCTTGACTGCTGTTGATGCCAAAAGGAAATTGCACTTTTAAGCAGCTTTTGTTTCATAATTCAAAGGCAGTAGAAACAGAAACAATAAATTAAAAACCTCAGAGACAAACAATAGATCAGAGAGATTACCATATGGATAAAAAGTAAAAGAAAATGTACTAAAATACTCTGAATGAAAGCTCTGTCAGAGCAGCTGAATCCCTTTAGAAATGTCAAAATAAATAAAAAAAAAGGGAAGAAAACTCAAAGGACATTTTCCTCCGCATGTAATAAGGAGCGCTAAATGTAAAACATCAGATATTTTTCCTTGTTTCCTGGTTCCACAGATTCTAATTTACCTAATGGCTTGAAAAAAACTTTGGTAGTAATAGTCTTCATTGTATAAATATATTTCACATGCATCTGATTTTTATCAGATGAGGGTAAGGCAGAGTGGAAAAACAGAGGACTCTTTTACTTATCTGGAGCTGAAAAGTCCACCTTACAACTTCTAAAAGCCCAGTTACTAATTGACTTTACAATAAAATAGCTAAGAATAAGACTACATAAAGGACAAGATTTCGTCATCTGCCTTTGGCTGTATAATGCAAGTTAAAAGTTTCTGGGTAGGCTCTGACCTTCCAACCAGAGGTGAATCTCTAAAAGTAAATAAAAAACCCAAGAACCCATGGCAGAAGGATCACAAAACTGGACTGTTCAAGATGAAAAAAATAGTACATATGCAATGTGGTATTCCTCTGACAGAGCACCGGCTTAGGCAATCCTAGAAAATGGGGAACATGGAGTAGAATGAAAGGAATAACATTATTTCTTAGTTTCTGGGTGCTGCTAGCACACAGGCAAGAATTATGCCATGTAGGATCTCCTCACAGATCTGCATCCACAGAAGCTGAGTTGACAGCCCACATGGATGCAAGTGAAGCAGCATTTCTCCCAGTCAGGGTGTTGGCACATAAATCATTGTGTTGCCACAGGATTTTTAGCTATTCTGAAATTTGTGTTTTAGAGAGTACAAGATAATATCTAATAATTTCTCCTATATTTGATAAAATTTATAGCTGTATCTTCATAAAAGTTATTTTTCCCACGTTGAAGTTATTCCAGTGCCTTGATCATTCTGTGTAGTATAAATGATGATTTAAGGCAGCTTTGGAGAAGGCAAGAGTGTGGAAAACTACATAAGGTCACTTTAAACTGTCCCAGGTCTTGAGGAACTGGGACAGAAAAATGATAATCCTGTAGACAACAGGTGTCCTTCAAGCAGTGCATTGTACATTCTTCTTTTAGCATAAAAATAAAAATAATAATAATAATTTTAAAAAACATAAACCTGCTGACATGCAAAAGAAGGAAGCAAATAAAGCTGAGCAGGCTGATATGAAAACTGCCCTGTCTGTTCCTTTGAGTGAATGTGGCTGCCCAAAAGACAACAAAACCAAGGCTTGCCAGCACTAACACAGGACAGTGGCAAAATGTCCTAAGAACAGAATCTTATGAACATCTTATTGAACATCTTATTGAATATCTACAGCTTAAAAGTCAAAAATAAGCTCAGGAGAACATTAATAGCTGCAAGCACATTCTCCGTGATAAGAATGCAATTATGTCTGATAAAAAGAGAAATTGTTGGATAAACTGTAGATGGAGCCACATTTTAAAAGAGAGGAAACAATTAGTCTGCTAACACAGGAAGGTTGGAAGCTCAAACTCAGAGGCACTACTACCAAGCCAAGGGGAAGCTCTCAGATTTAAAAGGAATTCTGATTAAAGACAACAGAGAGAAGCATGTTTCACAGAGTATATAATCGTGGCTTAAGAATGCAAAAGCAAGGAAAAAAATCCAATAATCAAACCATAACAAAATAATATTTTACTCTGGCCTCTATTGAATTGCCTAGAGGCTATCAAGACACATTATATATGCTGAAACAGAGGCCCAGGACAAGCAGGAAAATGTGTATTGGTAATGAAAAAAACCCGACCCAGAGTAAGCCTACACAGAGTGACTATGTAGAAAACCATTTTCTTGCATCATTATTATTCAGTTTTCTGTCTAATAATTTATTCTAGAAGACAGAGTGACTGTGCATGTCAAAGATAATTTAATGTTAGGTGCAGTAGCAGTATCTGATGTAACAGTAATGTTACAGTGAACAATAAATTTTTTTGAGTATTAATTTAAATAGACT
The DNA here is from genome assembly GCA_013398615.1 of Brachypodius melanocephalos. Taxonomy (NCBI): domain Eukaryota; kingdom Metazoa; phylum Chordata; class Aves; order Passeriformes; family Pycnonotidae; genus Brachypodius; species Brachypodius melanocephalos. The sequence continues at coordinate 23,049,621 of VZSR01003807.1, forward strand.
TCAATAGCATTTATTTAGTTATTTCACTGAAAATAAACTTTCTTAGTTTTCATTAGTCTCAAAAACCCTGTTGTGACGGATAGGTAAATTAAGGAGTAAAAAGGTCACAGGGTAAAATCTCAATTATATATAATTTTTCAGGGATAGGGTGCACAGCAGCTACAGTGAAATTCTCATTGCTGTCTTCTGACACTCATCTAACATCACAGGGAACAAGGAGGTCTTTGACATCAGGAATTCAGGAAAGAAGTGTGTGAAAAAATATAAGAAAAATTAAATCAGGGAAACAAGATCTAGAATAATATGGGGTACTGGAAGCAGGTATGGCTTGAAGCAAATGATGAAATATGAATTTCTGTCAAGCAGTGTGGCTGCAGGCAGTAACAGCTACCCAACAGCTTGCTCACAGCCTTGCAAGGTTGTTGTCCCCCCTGGACATATTCTGAGCAGGAAGGAACAACTGCACTTTAACCAGCAAGTGAAAGATAAAAGAAAAGTGGGTTCAAATTTATCTGCTGGTGTTGCAAACAGATAGAAGATGCAGATAGACAGGTAGATCCCAAGACATTATAATGTCAGAAGAAATGAACTTAGTACCAGAGTCTCAACGCAATTCCAAGCATTACAGTGCTTAGGGTCTAATTTTATAACACAAAATGTGTTTTGAGACAGAAGGAAAATGAGCAAGAATAGCACAAACACAAATATCACAGGAAAGCTGAGGATGGGAAAGCAGGGATTAAATTTTATGAGCAGGAGATACAAGACCCTAAATCATATTAAACATATTGCCTTCATGTGCCAAGTTTTAGCTCAGAGATAAGTGAGGCATAAAACACTGAGAGAGAGAGAAATATATACTTAATTTTCAGTCATTTAATGAAAAGTCAAATAAATGCTGAAATATGTTACTGCTCTACTGTATGCTCCTAAAAGAAACCCTGTTGTTTGGACATATGTGACACAGAGGTTAACACATATAAATGAGCAAAGGACTCCTTTTAAAGTCTGTTCTACAGTGCAGAATGCATGTGGAAATATTGCTTTCTCACCTAATTCATGGAGTGTTTGGAGGATTAATTAGTTAATGTTTATACAGTGCTTTAGAGAACAAAAGCATAGGATAAGCAGCAAGTACCATTGTAAGAAATCACAAGAAGCAGGAAATGAGAAACCTCCATCTCATAAAAGGAAAGAGTTTGGTTCTTGTTATTTATCAAGCATTCCACTCACTTGTCAGCTCTTTCATTCAGGAAGACCATTTTTATGTTCTCCTTTATGTTGCTAAGGGTTACATTTCAACAGCTGTTAACTAGAACTAGTATCAACAGCTTTCCATATCATTAGGCAGCTGGAAAGAATATCATAATATTACTGGTACCCAGCTGTATCTTTTTCTTCTTTAAAGCTGGGAAAAAGTTGGCAGAAAGGTTCATTAACAACATGTCTTGGTTGTTATTATCCCACCATTGATGTAACCACTCAAAAGTCTAAAATTATAGAATCACAGAAAGCTTTGTGTTGGAAGGGACATTAAAGATCATCTGGGTAGATAATAAATAGTGGTAAAGCATAAATACCATATGTCAGAAGGTCTCTTTAGTAGAACATTCACAGTAAGTCACAACTGCTTATCCTTTGAAAGACTGTGAACATTTTTTTGGCTTCTGAGCAAGCTGCTATTCACCCTTATGGGCATACAGGGTTCAAGCCCCAGAGCTGTATGTGTGCAGCAGCTACATCTAAGTTTTCTGATCTGTGATGAAAACCAGATGGTCAGAAATGCCGTTTCAAACCAGACAACATTTCCAGTTGGAAAGGGAGAACTTGTTCAAGAAATCTCAGAAATCAAAGTAAATTCCAACTTGGTTTATGCAAAAGGTCGGATTGGATAAATATTGTGGTCCAAGCTGGCCACAGCCAAGGTCATGTGCCAGGCCTCATGATGTAAAAAGAGCAGGAACCTCTTCAGTGATAATTACGTCTCCTGTGTAAACAGAGGTGAAGGATCTGCAGCTCACATAATTTTCTGGTCTTTTAAAATAAAGTCTTTAAAAAGATGTCCCTGCATTCTAATCTGCTCACAGTGAAGCATCACTTTTCAATTTCAGTGTTTCAGTCTCCTGACTCAACTAAATATATTAGTTTAATTTTATATGGTGGGAAAAAAGGGCAAAAGAATCATTAAGAGTGATCGGTATTTTATACTCTTCCTCACACTACATACTTTCCCAGTTGCATTTACTACTGGTTAAATTGCAGAATAGAATTCTTACATCTGTTATGCTCAACAGTGCAGCACACAAACCTGAAGGAAAGACAAAGAACACGAGTTTCAAATGCCCTCAAGGCAGTGTTTAGTACCTCTGTTGAGCTATCCCATTGCTTCACTTGCCTCATCAGAATACCTCAAGTTGAACTGCTTCCTTTGCACGGAATATAAAAATCAACAGCTTTATCTGAAGAAAGTGAAGATCCCTGGGAAAGCAGTAAGATCATATGGATTTCAGTGAGCTTCCTAGGCTTCTGGGATGGGCTGGCTTTCAGCCTGCCTTGGACACACTGTATATTTGGTTTAATGTAGAAAGTGTAGAGCTCCCACCCCTCCAAAAAGAAATTAATTTCCTGAGAAGAGACATTTCTATCCAGAAATAGAACAGGATTCTGTCAGAAGCCTGCTATACTGAAGCTACATCATAAATTTTTATGAACTGGATCATTGAAAAAAAAAGATAAGACTTCAGCAGCAGTTATTTTGGTGTTAAATGACTAGATTGTAAATTAATGTTTTGGATTAGAGAAAACCCTAAACTAAGTTGCCTCTTAGATGTATCATAACTTAGTTAATTAATGCAGGGGCATGGCAGCAAAAAAACTGATTCACTTCATATCCCACTGCTCAAGTTCAAGACTCACTGGGGACTATCAGAAAGACCTGCTTCCATTTAAACCGGCTCCAAATAGACATCAACAGACAGGAGGCTTAAATGATGGTTTCATTAATCCTTTGAGCATAACTGGAAACAGGCAGAACTCCACTTAACCCAAATTAATCTGTTAGGATGGCTGGCTTACAGCAGCCTGCAGGTAGCTTTAAGCAACAGTAAATGGGGAATTTGCTTAAATCTCTCTTTACCCATTGACTACTCAGTAATTACTGATCTTATGGCAACTATGAGTTACTAGAGCAGCCTGAGTGTTTCCCAGGCTAAGTTTATAAAGGTTCCAAATCTTATTCAGTGCAGAGGCACACCCTGGAAATAATGAATCTTTTCCACTGCCAGAAGTAATAGTATTAAGGTGCTTTTCTTTTTCTCTTAATAAAACTGTGCCAGATTCACCAGTTTCTAAAACTTAAAAAAACCATGTTGAAACAGCAACCTTGTCCAGCTCCCTCTGCCCTAGGAAGAGAAATCTCCTAAAAGGATTAATGGTTCCAAATGTTCGTAGGGAAAGCTGTAATCTGCATTTAAATAGAAAAAATCCCAAGTGCCCAGGTATTCATTTTTCTTTTCATAGCAGGAGGCAGAGCATTTTTCATGTGTACAGTTTAAAGTTAAAAGGACACCGTGGTGCAGGTCTGTGGTTTATCTCACTAGTGCACAGCCAGCTGGATGTAACTTCACCTGCCAGAGTAATTCTGAATGTTTGTCCTGAGCAACATCCTAAGAAACAAATATGGCTAGAAGGCAGATTTGTGTGAGGCCTTTATTGTGCAGCTAATGCAGAAAACACACACAATTATACAACACAGTGAAATTCCCTGGTTCATAGAAGCTCATGTGCAGTGGCAGTGCCAAGGGAAGTGTAAATTGGAGTGAAGGCCTGGGCAGAGCTCATCTGACTCATCAGATCCTATCCCTTGCTATCATAAATACTTTGTGCCTTCATCACATATGAGATGACAACTGAAAAAAAAAAAAAAAAGAGAAAGCCCAAAATTCTAAACATCCATAAGAAAATGAAACTCACTGAGGTCTTATATTAATATGCACCAGAGAAATAAAGCAGAACAAAACCTGCACAATCCCTGGTCAAAAGCCTGTGGAGGCCACATGAAATTGATAGGTACAAAACTCAAGGGATTCAAAGGAATAGGAGCAGGTTTCCCTGACTATGCAACATCCCTCGTTGCGCTGCTGATGAGTTAATGTTGAGATAACTATATCAGGTGAAATTGCTTAATTAGAGTTCTAATTATTTTCCAGCCATCCAGAAAAAAAGAAAAAAAAACAACCCAAAAAACCCAGTGAGCATTAAGAAGGCTCTCTTGTTTTAATTAAGAATTCATTTTGGATAAGCAGGTGATTCTATCAGTCACTGACAGCTACACAGAAGATGGCACATTTGTGTGTTTATATTTTTGCATCATTGTATATTTACACCCACGTTCAGATTGGAAGTGTGACATATTTAAGGCTCACGACAGATGCTTAATCTCATGAGTAATCCCAGGGGTTTACATGAGTAAATATTTGTTGTGTAGAGCTCCATTTAGATTTCATTGATAGCATGTGAATTTCCACTGTGGCTGTGATCCCCCCCTCAAATGGCTCAGACTCCATGTGTTATGTTTCATGTTTAAGCAAATCATCAGGGTCCTGTATAGAGGACGAGGTCACAGTTCCTCTTTTTGATGCAATGAATCCCAGGCAGCTAATGGAAAATGAAACAGCTTTTACAGGTATTCTCTGCATGCAAAATACCTGTAACCTTCCTACTCACTGCTTTCTTCTGAAAGGTGAGAGATGTGGAGAGAAGCAGCATATAAGTGGCCTGTCTATCTCTCTTTTTACCAGCCTGTAGGAAAATACCCAGTATTGTTGTATTGGGTACAGATCCTGGTGCAGTACTCACTCTTGGTGCATAATTTTCAGTTTGGACACTTTGGAGGGAAAGATAAAAATGTGTACAGGAATACAAAAGGGTGAAACTTCTCTAATGTACGTTTATATACACGGTGGCAGCCTTCCAGTAAACCAACCAACCAACAACTCAAAACTGAGACAACTTTGCTATTTAAATTGGACATTATTGCTATTTCATTGGGCATGCAAGGGGTTTCTGGCTCACAAGTGCCTAAATGTTCTTTCAGGTAACTGCACAGCTTTGGATCCAGCCTTGTTCTTCTGTTTCTTCTGGACAATGTCCAGAAGGCTTTTAGAAAATTTATTGTAGCTGTGCTGCAGTAGGCTTTCACCTAGGGCTTTTCTCCTTTGAAAAGTCATCTGGTTTCACTAGCTGCAAAAGTATTCACAAAACCTTTGGCCAAAACGGCTTTGCAGGAATTAGCCAAAGTTACTGTATTGTGAAACATAGCATACTTCTATATCTTAATTTACATGAAACTCTAGCTTTATATTTTTTATGTTTCCCCTTTTGTTCTTTAAAAGTACAGCATTGATGAAATTATGATTAAAGAGTTAATCCACTCTTTCTTCTTTCTCATTCTTGCACTGAACTTCCTCTTGGTGATTGCTAAATCGTCAAAAATACTCAGCAATTAGTTAACCAACACCTGTTATTTCAAAACTTCTAAGATACAGAAAAATTGCTGTCCAGTGGCATGACTTTTAGGTAGATTTTCATTACAAAAGCCCAGCCTACATCTGTGTTTTGGGCACAATTTGGTCATAATCCCTCTGTAACTGAGCTTTCTGCTTATAAGTGTGATGAGACAATGGCAGCAATTGGACCAAATATTTTTGAGGAGTTATGTAGACTTCAGTGCTGTTTGCAGAAATCTTGTGCTCAGAACTGAAGCTTCTGAACACACTCTCAGGCCTAAAAGAAGAAATTCTACTCCAAATGCATGATATCTGTTGATAAATATTTAAGTATCAAAAATTCTAAAAAATCTGATGGATTAATATCCATAATAATGAGGGATGTTGGTTTTTGTACAGAGAATAATGTGCAATAACTGTTCAATTTTAATTGCAATTAAGTGACATATGAAATTAAAATCATTATTAAGCAAACACTCCCTACCTGGCCTGCCTCCAGCCTCTCCTGTAAAGTACAGAGGCTCCATCTGACCATTCAAATACAAAATAACCTCACAGTTAGATCACTTATTACTGCTAAAAGCCCATTCTGTCTGAGCCACACGAGGGCAAACATTCTTACCTTCTTTCCTCTGCTGCTTACAAATCTCATCTTGTTTTCTTCCAATAAAGAAAAAATGCTTAAAAGGGAAGCAATGACTGTCACTATAGGACATGAAATGAAGAAGCATTCATGTTCAGAGACAAGAAGAAGAAAGGTTTCTTTTTCTGACTCCATTTATATAGATTTCTGGCAAGGACCATGGATTGGAGGATGAGGTTGCCACCTCTCCAACCACGCTGGCCAAACCAGAAGTCCATCATTTTCTCCTCCTTAGAGAAAGGAATGATAACAAAAAGGAACGGTTGCAAAAACATCACTCTGCTTACATGAAATCTGTGAGAAACTCCACTAAAGAATGCAAAAATATCAGAAGGCTGAAAAGATCAGGGCAACAAATGGCACAAGAGTGGAAAAACTATCTGTGGACTGCAAGGATGACATCAGCCCAAGGTCTGGGACAGATTTTATTTTGCAGTAGGTGAACAGCCAGCAGTGTTTATTTTAAAATCAGTTTGACTTCAAAGCACTCCAGGTATGTGATATCACATATAAAAATGCAATGCGTGCACCTCTGCCTTGGGTGAGCTGGTCAGTAATATCTGTCTCACTGTCCTTACTGCAGCCTGCTCATATTTACCGTGATATAATTCCATCTGCTTGTCAGATCACTGGTTTTCTCTATCATGTTCAGAGTACACGTGGAAAGCTTTGATTTTGAAGGTGATTTTTGTTTTTTCCTATAAGTTTAAAACGTATCCTGGGCAAAATTTATTTAAGTACTGACTTGATTCAGAGCCTATCAAGGCAATATTGCAGTGATAAAGGTGGCAAATTGAAATCATATTTTGTATTGGGTGATCTCTGAGGCTTGCAGTCACTGGTCCTGTGATTTTTTTGTTTGGTTGGTTTTTTGGGTTTTTTTTTGTTTAATTGAGAACAGTTTGCATCACCTCAAAGCCCTGGAACAAGCCTGTTGTCTGTGACCATGCCCTGGGCGCTCTCTCAGCCATGTGGGGAAATGGAATCCAAGAATCCATGGAGAAGGCAGCCAGTTTAGAAGGGGCCATCTGGCAGTGGATAAATCTAATGTAATTGCTGCAGAGCAGCGTGAACAATAGTAAGCTCTTTGTTTGCAGTACCCAGGACATGTAAAGCTTTATAAATGACACAAAAAAATCCTAGCAAATTGAATATTTCACACCGGTGAAGGGATATTCTGATATTCCACTGTGACATATCAATAGCTGGATTCTTCCTCAAATGTGGATGGCAGCCTGTTCCTTGAGCAACAGGAATATTAAATGCTGAATTGTGTGTGTTGTACACTCCTGAGTTTAATAAGCCCCAGTTAAGCTTAGCAGTCTGCTAGAAGCCCTTTTTACCACAGCTTGTATTATGGATTTTTTTAAAACCTTTGATTGCTATCAGACTGCCAGTCTCCAAGTGGATATAAGGAATTCCCTTGTATTTTAAACTTTGATATCTGAATCCATAACTCAGTATGTTCTCTTGGAAAAAGAAGTTTTATCTAAATTAAAAACATATGCATGTTTTATAACTATGATAACTTCTTATGAAAAAAATTATATACTTTTATTATATAAGGGATGCTTCTAGGTCAAAAGGGATTCATAATGCTGAGTGATTCAATGCCTGTTATGTACTTAAAATGTTTTGTAGATCACTTCGGTGTGTTTGCCTAAGAAGTAAGAATAGCTATAAAAATGTAAGTTGCAGTAATGGTGTTATTGCAAGACATTTTTGCCAGCCACAACGAATGATTTCTAAATGCCACAGAGTGATTAAACTGTAAGGCACAACGGGTTATATTAGAGTATGAAGCCCTAGGTGTACTGAAATTACCATTCAACAGCTCACCTGGGAGCATCTCTGGGAGATTATAACACGACACCTTTACTGTTTTTTAAAAATGAAAAAATGAAGTCATTAAAAAGCATTTTTTCCCAGATAAGTGAAGTGTCTTCCATCACCCAGTGTGCAGTCATTAGGTCTAATGTGCTTTTCTGCAGAAATATTTCAGAATGATCCAGGGTTCCCTTCTTCTCTATTGTGGCAAAGGGAAGATTTGTCACAGGAATCTCGTGTCTCTCTGAATGAAGTATGTACTCAACACACTCGGTTTCCACTTTCTGCAAAACTGCCTTACCAACAAACCCACTATGTTTTCTAAGACATCTTTTGCTCCAAATGCTTTTCTTTTTCTGTCCATAAGTTTTTCCTCCCTATTTCTTCCTTTAAAGAACAAATAATACCAGAGACCTCACTACATGTAGTCCCATGGTATTGTTGATTTCCCAGGAGTTGTTTTAAGTCGAGAGACCTTTGAAAACTATATCAAAAGGCCCACGAACTCTTGATCATCATATCTTTTCCAGTTGTGTGGCACACTAGTCTCCCCTTGTTCTGGGGAATACATGCTCTAGAAGCAAGAAAACACAAACTACACTTGTGTGTTGATTGCTCACAAAGATGCCATGCTGCAGAGATTCCAGCCCAGCAAACTGTAAGACCTTTGCAGGAGGTGGGTAATAGCTCAGAATGACCAGAAAATGTAACCAAAATCAGAGTGAGGTCTCTCCATGCAGCCCAGTGTGGTGGTGCAGCCTCCCCTGTCTCCAGGCTGCACTACAATCTGAGAATTGCTTCTCAGGCCTCAGAGCTAGCCAAAAACACCTGGGCTCTTGAGCTTATTAAAAACACTGTCTGCTCACAGGAACTTATGCTGTCTAATGAGCTTCTGCTTTTATTTTTTAAATTAACAGCCTTGGAAATGTTGGGTTTTGTTGTTTGTTTTTTTTTAATCCAAATGGCATAGCAATTTTGTTCTCACAGTTTCAGAGAAAGTTTTCTGATACAATTCTGTGTGAGGCCAGGGTGTTATGATCCCCACAAAGATGTACCAAGCTCTGAGGGTTGACCAGAAACCTCCCAGAAATGCCTTAAGAATAATTAGCAAGATGACTGATTGGGTGTGTTTTGAAAAGCAAAAGGTTTTAATAGAAGAGAAAATAACAAACAATACAAAATAAAAGAATAAAAGCGATGCACAGTGCAGAGAAGTCCCTTGCACCTGCTAAGATACCCCAAAAAGTGCCAAGAGACTCTGTGCTCTTTCTTAAGTATTTGACGATAAAGGAGGATTTTTGGCAAGCTGCCCAATAGGAACAGCTACAGGTTTTGAGGTAAATTTCAAAGATCTAACAGGTCCCTTTGTGCTAGCACTGGGCTGATTACGATGAGAGAAGCACAGAAGCTTCAGGTTCTTCTTCTTTAAAAGTTCCAGGGGTGTAACTTAAACTCTTTTCCTCATATGTAAACACCTGCTGGGATGCACTGCAAGTTTCCAACACAAAGTGCATCCAAGAAAAAGCATCGCTATGACTAAAGCCTACTGACTTGCAGCCCTATAAACAGGGGTCCAAAATGACACCCTTTGAGCCATCCTGGACCACAGTGGGCTGTGACCAGCACCCTCCCTCTGAGTGAGGCCTCTCAGAGCCAGCAAACTCTTGGGTTTCCTGTACTCAGAGGATGTTGAACAACGCTGGATGCTGGGCTGGTACCCTCATTCCTCAAAGCTCGACCCTTGGTACACTAAGGAAATGTTTTCAAGCCAAAAGTCTTCCAGAGTGAATATTTCACTACCTTCAAGGGTAATTTTCCATGGTACCTTGTACCGACTCTTAATTTCTAGAAGCATGCAAGTGTGCATATGATACAGCAATTGTTGGAGAAACGCTGTACTTGAGATTTGTGATTTAGGCATGTAAGCAAGACACTGTAATGGTATAGTAAATTTTATACGAATCCTTTGCTAAATTTTTTAACTAAAGTCATAAGTTGTTAAGTTAAAGGCTTTTAAGTTTAAGGTGTTGTTAAATTTAATTGCTGTTAAGTTTAAATGACCTCAAATTAAGGGCTGTTGGACTTTTGGGCTGTATTCCTTCCTATCCTTACCCTTTCTATCCTTTTTTCTCACACACACATTCAACCACTTATCCACCACCACCACCAGCCCTCCCTTCACCACCCCACACACTCCCCCTGGTCCCCTCACATACACACAGATATTTTTTAACTTATTTCAGTTTCAACTGATTGACTCCAGCCTTTTATTTGTTGTTTTTCCTCGGTTTAACCACCTAGTAAGTGGTAGGGTCAACCTTGCCAATGAACTCTGTGACACTGCTGCTTTTATGTTAAATCCGTTTGCCTCTCCCAGTGATTCCTTAAGCTCTCTTAAAACACTCCTTTGTGATATCCAGCCACTGGGCTCTTTTCTGAGCAAGACATACTGCTCTAAGTCCAGCTTTCCAGCACAGCACCAACATCAATATTTGTTTAAGACCTCACCAGTGAACCTCAAGAACAGAAAAGCTTTTCGCGTCTTCCCTCTGCTTTGACATTGGAGCTCTGCTGGCTTTGAGCTGAGACCTCAGATTTTGTGAACTAGTGTACAGCCTGGGCAATGGTCAAGCTTCAGACATCATTTTTTCAGCCTCTGTGGAGGAATAGTTGACCATCGTCAGCCCCATGAAAAGATGGCTATCCTCTCTGCAGCTCTGCCATGAAACTTCACCTTCTCTGCAGCATCCTGTGCCCTGGAGAGATGCCAAAAGATTTGTCTCATGAGAAAAATGTAAAAATAAGCTATTTAAGGCAAAGGGAATGATAGAGGTAAAGGCAAGTTTAAGGGCAGCATGTAAAGATGTGAAGAGCTACAGCGCAGAGGAAGCAGGTTTGAAGTCTTTCATTAAACCTACCTAACAAGTTAAAGTACATCCGACTTATCCAGTTCTGCATAGGCAAGATAAGCCATAGTGTTGTAGTTTCCCCATCACTTCTTTTTGATCATGTCCACTTTTTCATTATACCTGAACATGAACTTTTAAGTAGGCTGCAAAAGCTCTTAAAGGAGAGATTAGTCCAATGTCTGTGTCTGTAGTTTGTCCAACACCAATGAGGTCTTTGGGAACTGGTATCCTGGACAATGAATACTCATTGCAGAGGCAGGAGTCCTAGGAAAAAAAGAGCTGAATTCAATGAACAGAAATTTCTTCAACCTGTATGCAGGGTTGGAGATTCTTAGGGTTAATCCTCTATAGTGGTTACAACTTCTTCAACTGTATATATCTGCATTAGGAAAAAATAAAACAATCAATGTTTGCAATGATTCTGTCTTCAGGCAAAGCCAAAGATTGTTCTAATTTACCTTTCATGATTTGTGCTACAGGTGAACCCATAGTTAAAAACCTACCGTGATCTTTTCATGGCAAGAGGTTTTTACTTAGTTGGTGTCAGAATGGATCATACTTACGGTTGAGTGTTTTGACAATGCTTCATTGGCAACAACACAAACACTATACCCACAGTTGTACTTCTTTCTACAGTAATTAAAGGTGATTAGCTATTTGCAAAATCCCTAAACCATTGCCTATAATTTAAATTTCCATTTTGTTTGGAGAATAATCCAATTTGAATAAAGTGAAAATACGGCTCCAGTACAAAGGAATAGAAAATTTAACACAGCGTGAAAATTAATTTGAGGAATTTTGTTTTATCTTGTTGTAGCTTACATGCTGTTGCTAGAAAATGTAGCTGGGATTAGTTTCCACTGCACAGGGTATTCTAAGCCAAATTTCGGAAAAATACAGTTTACAGACATTGAAGTATATCACCTTGTACTGTTGGCTTTGACCATTTTGAGGAACTGTACATTTTCACATTTTATTTTGATCTATTACTTGGATCTAATTGAATTATTTGTTTTGATGGAAAATACTGTAAGAAGAAATTCCTCTACTGCGTAGTAAGGAACTGCCATAAATTTCATGACATATATGCAGCTCACAAGTGGAAGTATTTAATACAGTACATTGCTCCCTCTCCCAAGTGTTACAAAATGAGCTAGTTTGGTTAGATATATTGGACAAGTGAAATGCAAGAGTGCTGTAGGTGTCCCAGACTCACAGTACTGAAAATTGGGAAGAACAGGGTTTGGGTTTTTAGTTGTCCTCTGCCAACACAGACCTCTTCAATTTACTACATTTTCAAGTGGTTTAGCAGACTAATTTTTAAATAATTCACTGCTGGAATTTCTAGTGCTTCCCTCTAGAGACTGTATCACTCTGATAGATGTCACCATTAGAAAGTACATCAGCAGTCAGGCTTAAATAGATTTTGTCCAGTTTCATCTCAATATTACTTCATGGGTTACATTACAGAAATCCTGCCCCTCCTGGGCTGCCACATTACTCTTAGTTGCATTATTATAGTCTCTTGAAACTCACATCAGGACTGAATTCTCCTTGAACCATGATTTTAGTACCAATGCCTTATAAACTATTGTTTCTACCTTGCCAGTTTGCGGTCCCCTCAGACAAGTAACTTGGCAAATATGAAGTCCTAAGCAGACAGAGGGACAGACATAATATAAAAACAATCTTATGCAACTGTCTTGGTACTTAAGTGCACTGACATTTAACCTACATCTCCCTCCTTATTTATGCTATTTTCTCGTAAGTCATCACAGGCTTGTCGGTTGTAAATTAATCAAAAAAAGTTTTCAAACATGATTAGGACCTTACACAACAGCATTTCTACAGCCTCAGATGATGTATTCTGCAAATATTTTTTTCTTGTACAGAATTACACAAATATATTCGGTATGTGAAACAATACTAAATGGAAACAACAGATGAACCTAAATCACCTCCTTGAATCCACAAAGAAGCACCCTTAGAGGCTTCTCAGCAAAAATCTTGGCTCAATATACACATCACAAAAGCTAAAGTAGTGGAATGTACACAGAAATAGCAAAACCCCATGATGAAATTATAGGATGCTGCTCAAAACAAGTAGTGTCTCCTTATGTAGAATACAGAATCCAGGTCACAGGATCTGGATGATGACAACTGAAGAATTAAGAAAAGAGGAGAAATTATGTGCTCCAGATAATAAAAGACTGGGAAATGGCAAATAATAGGATAGTTAAACTTGCAAGAAATTGAATAAAACAAGCCACAAGAAAGGAATGAAAAATTGTATCAGATATAATTGCTTTCAGCCAGAGGATATGAAGGATAAGAGATCATTAAAAAGAATCAAAATGGTCCTACAACACTCAAAAATGCATTCCAATTTAAAATTAATATCTTTTCTTCACTTTTAGCCACACATCCTTGACCTTGAAGTATTTTCTGTCAAGATATCAAAACAAGTGCTGAAATATAAAACATATGGCTTTTTCACTCTCATAATGGATGTGTGTTTTACTCTTTTGGTAAAAACTAATGGGTCAAGTGAAAAATGTTCTGAGTATACTTTTATTAATCCACAAGGGGGGCTTAGGCTCATCTGTCAATCTTTTTCCATGCTTCAGTACTTTTTTTTTCTTTTGTAAATGTAAGAGTTTAATAAAAACTAGAAAAAAAATAGCTGAAATGGTTGACTGTAATTCACCATATGTACAATGCTTTCTGCTGATTCTCTCAGGATAACAAGGGAAGAAATTTGTCAGCCTGTTTTATTTAATTAGCCAGCAGATCATGCACAGCAACCAGGACAAGGGTCAGTTTAGCTGCCACCTGCCTGGGAAAAGCTCTCTGACTGCTGGCACTCTAGGGCAAAATGATCATGGCTTCTCAAACTCTCTTACTGTGTCTCTTCAACCGCACATAAAATTATTAAAAATTCATTGCATGCAGATATTCCACATTTCAAGCAAATACTCTACCTGCCAGGATGAAGCACCATTCCCAGGGACTCTCTGAGCTAATGAATATCTAAAATATTTTATTCAAAATCAAATAGCTCCAGTAAGTGAGATCAAGGAAGACCTGTTCATATGACCCTAGGAATACACAGCTGTGGACCTTTCCTAGGGTTTTGGGATCTTTTTACATTATCTGCTCACAATCAGCCATGAGCAAATCTGAGACAGTGTCTCTTTCACAGGTGTCCTAGCTACCAGTTTGTAGGGTAATCGATATTAATTTCAGCCACTTTTGCGTAAGAATGCAAGTGCTTCATCCACAGTGGACTAAGATCCATGGGACAGTGAGGGCACTTCAATTAGACCATTACTCCTCTGAGGAACTGAAAGTAAAACTGATGGCATATAGAAGAGTCTGGGCTGATACAACCAGAAACACTCTGGGTTTGCTCTGAAGCTAAAACAAAAAGATCTTGTATTTCTCAAATTCCCAGATAATTTCTGCCTTATTTTTGTCCTCACACCCTTTCCTAGAGGTAAGAGTTCAGGCTTTCAGTTGTTGGCACTATTGCCCAAGTGCCTGCCCTGCCACCTGTATCAGCTCATGGGTCTGCACCCCTGTGTGATTGCACCTGAACTGAGAACCAGGCAACACCCACTGCAAGCCACATCTAGCCCAGCCAGCTGCTATAGCCCTAGAGAAATTAGAACTTGATCCAAAGCCTGCTGAATTCAATGCAAAGACAGCTGTCATTTGGATCCAAATAAGAAAATGTTTAGGGGGAAAAAAAATTCATTTTGAGGTTTCCTTTTCCAAAGCCAAATAAGTAAAATACAAATACTTCAGAGTGAAAAATAGTGATTTTGACATTATACTGAACCAAATCAAGCAGAAACCATTTCCAAATGACAGATTTTTTTCTTAACTCAAATGCTCAGTGTTCTTTCCCTGTTAAAGTTGCAGGAAAAATTCAGTCACCATCATCCTTACCAGCAAACTATATGTGGTCTCTTAGATATTTTTCTAAAAGGCAGTGATTTTGTTACTTGCATTACAGCTATTTCAACTGTTGCTGAAAGTTGTTACAGGAAGTAATAACCAAATTGTTACAGGAAAATGTGTTTCAAAATTAGTTATCACAATAGTAATTTTAAATGCAATTGGTGTTGTGTTCTGCTTAAGCATTTTTACACAAGTTCATGTGAGTTTATGAAAGGAACAGACAGTCTGCCTAGTTTTTAAAACATGATTTAACCCTGAAAGACAATACTGGCTTTCATTTGAATCTGGCATGAAGAAAACACAGAAAAGTGGAAATAAAAACATCTCTACTCCTGCAGTTTTACATTCAGACCAGAACCATGGATAATTTTGCCCTCATGTGTCTAAAGCTCTAGAGGTGCTGTAAATGCCCAACTATTTTTCTGTCATAATGGAGGGATTCCTGCAGTTATTTCACTGGCAGCTTCCAGGTAAGACAAAGACATTCTCTCCTCAAAACCTTGCCCATTCAGATACAACTTTTATCATTAAATAACCCTCTCATCTGTTTCACAAAAAATCTAGGAGCATAACACTATGTTACAAACCAATGGTTACTTGATTGCCTTATTTTAATTGGCAATCTTTTCTGAATTTATTTTATCCTTAAAAAGCAGCAACAACTACTGAGGGTGTGCCTCAGCAGAAATTGCTGTTCTTACCCAGAAATTAGAATACTTAGATATCCACTGCCTAAGACTCTGAGGAATAGCCCCAGACTGAGCTGTGAGGACAAAAGGATTTAATACATCCCATTATCTCACAGCATCTGCCAAGAATCATCTGTATAAATAATTTCTTTTTGATTGGTACATTATTTTGGAGATGTAGAGCGAAAACATGTAGCCTGAGATAGGTGAGTTCATTTCACAGTATTGTACTGTTTGGAATATACAGGCCACTGATTTGTTTCGATGCGCACAGACTGAAATGAAGTGTATTGTAATAACAAAAGTGTAGCCTGGACAATATTAAAATAAACTGTTATATCACAGATTCAGACAAATTTCAGTACATAGCACTAATTAAAATATGCATCTCTGTGTTACTTAAACTTTAGTGATACTGTCACATGCGTGACTGTGACATTAAAATTTCTTGCTAATGTCAGTTATAAACAGTGATGTTGTATTCAAAGCTGCTCTAAGTGATAAATCATTCTCCTTCAGTTTCTATACAAGCTTTTTTCAAGCATGTCTCACAGCAAATCACAAGCTGGATTTCACTGCTAGAGATTTTGCTCCCAAACTCATATTTATTAGCCCACATATAAATTCATGCATGAAAAGGAGCTGACAGCACAGTGAGGCATGAATTTCAAGTATATTCCAGCACCAAAGGTCAGAAGCAGATTTCCTATTTGGGTAGCAATTATAAATAGCCATCAAAGGTGAAATAGAATTTACATACTGGGTTACATTGCGTTTCCTGTTGATTTTGAAAGGTTAAGATTCCAAATGAAAGAAGAAAAACCCCTATTTTGTCTCACAAAAAAATTAAATGCTTTCCAAAAACAAGATACCAGAGAACCCCTTTTTTTTTTTTTTTTTTTTTTTTTTCAAGAGAATTATTCACAGACTCAGAGATTTAGGGCTAGAAGGATAGTCCAAGGACACCTTTCTATTCAAGTACTATTGCTTTTCACCTTCCTTGTCAGATTCCTTAATACATGATTCACATCCCAAAGAGATTCTCCGTATAGACTGAGAGGCAGATGGTCACTGGTGTGCACCCTGGGGACCTCATCATCCACACCAAGTTGAGGCTGTGCAAAATTTCTGTGTCCTGAAAGCCTCTTCTCAGAGTAGCTAAATCCAAGGTGTTGAGGGGGAAGGACTTCCAGAACCACAGATTTCCAACAGTAGGTATTGATTTTCCAGGACATGACTACAGGTAATTACACAAATTTAATTGTTTATTTATTTGGGATTTTTTATCCATTCACATGTTCCACTTGATTTGGTACCTCTTATCAGTATTTTTCCTTGGGTACCATTCTTTTTTTTTCTGCTCTCTGATTTCAATGTATAATGCACAATATTTTTGGGTTCACTTCTGTCCTTCTTTCCCATCTAGCCACCCCACCTCCCCACCCCCAGTCAGAAACATACCAAATTCCATCACAATAATACTTGAACACAATAATTATTGCTGGAGAAAAACTAATGATAAAAACTACTTTCCTATTCCCAGTACATTTTTGATAGCTTTTTACTTTTCAGCAAGAATGCTTAGGAATATGTACAGCACTGAAGGGATAAAAAGACTCAGCACTGGGGCTCCTATCTAGAGTGAAAATCCTCATGGTTGTGAAATGTTCCATTAAACAGCTGCTGTAACAGCTCCATACTTGAGCATTTAGGGGAAATAACACAGATAGAAGCCTTTTGCTTAAGCTGATTTTGCACAGACCAACTATGAAGCACTTTGTTATAAATTGAATGACTTTGACGAGTAACAGCCCTCACAGCTACTTTGTCCTAATGCTCTCAGTGAAGGTCTCTGGATTTGGGGTTTATCTAGGTGACATCACTGAGAAGTCAAAGAAGGAAATTAAACATATCCTAAGTAATTTCCTCTGAATAGGCTTTACGTGAAAGATGAAAGAGCTCTGTATTTTGAACAGGAGGTTGTAGCAGGGGCAGTGCTGACAGGCTTCAGGCTTTGTGCCAAGGTATTTATTTACTTGCTGTGTCATGGTAAATATTAAGCTATAATCTGAAGCCTCAACGAGCAGCGAAACCTCAGAGGGCCTGGCACAGAGGAGCTTGCTGTGTCTCTGTGTCCCCTCTCTGTGGGGGAATGAGAAGTCCATGTGTTTCATCAATGTCCTGACCACCTGAGTTTATTCACCTTAGGGATGAAAACTACTGCACTTTTGCCAATGAATAACTCAAGAGTTTTTCCCAGGGCTGTCAAATTTGCACGATGCTTCACACTAATGAATAAGTCCAAAACAAAGCAGTTTTGATTTAACAACAGCAGAACATGTTTTAAATGTTGAATGGCTGTGTTTGCGGGGAGTATTGGCTTGGATCTTTGTGTACCAGAAAACAGCTTCTGTCAGGCATGCTAAATAGAAAACAAAACAAAATTTTAGACGTTATTGATAGAACTATCCAAAGTATTATTTAATTAAATGGTTAAAAACTAGTGACTGCAGACCTTTTTACTGAGAAAAGCTTGCAGGTTATAAGAGTGATAGTAAAGAATGAGAACTATGAAATAGATACTTAATTTAAAAATGGTTATATCCATTTAGGAAAATGGATACCATTTTGGTTTGTGTAGTCACTGAAAACAGATTTATTTGGACGATAAAAGTATATTTTGATATGTAAGTTATCATCCAGTTCAAATAATACATTGCTCCCTTTGAAGTCAGGATTTTAACTGTACTCACAGGAATATTAGGAAGATGCCAGCACTAGGCAAGTGAGCTTCTGTACAAATCACATTTGATTAAATTGCCTCTCTTAGTCACTTCAGTAATAGCTTGGTGATACACTGTGCTGCTCTATTCACAAAAGAGCCAGGTCACTCTATTCTCTCCCTGGTCCTTTCATTCTCAAGCCTGGGAGAACAAAAAGCACCATGAAATGACATTTCCTGAGGTTGATTCCCCACTGCTTCCCCAGTGCCATAACAGGAAGAAGGAATCAGAGCTATTGTCTTCAAAGCAGAGATTTATTCCCGGTCCCCAATAGTAAAAGCCATTTTGCAGCTTTTGAAGGAGGTGCCTCTGTGCCCTTAATGAACACACAACAAGACACATAAACTAATGCTTGAAAACAAAGTGAGATTTGGACAATGAAATTTGTTTGACAGTGCATGAGATTGAAGGGGGCCCAGAACAAGAAATCAAAAAGCTTCACTCTTAGGTCTCCAGTATCTGTGATGCAATTTTGCCAGGCTAAACATAAAGGCTTTGCACCATGCAATACAATATGAAAAGGCATCCACTTGCATCCATAAATCTACCTGAAGAATAGCATTTGGTCCCTGAGCTAGCGTGGGTGTTGTTCTGCAAGCATCATGAACTCACATCTGGAGTGAGTACAGAAAAGCAGGAGGGTGAAGGGGATTTCTGCTTTCACCGAGGGTGGATGGGATAGTCTTGCTTCCCTCCTCACTGCTTCTGCCTGGTAATGCTGAAAGGAAAATGAAGGCTGTGAAACAGCGGGGAAGTGGAAAAAACAGCACCCAGATACAGAGCCTTTGTTGTCAAATGTCTGCTGATAATTGCTTTTGTATTCAGAGGAAAGCTGATGGGAGAAGAAAACTTTAACTTTCCACTAACAATAATATGCCATTGAAGAATATCCTATCTCCAGCTGTCTTCACAGCGTACCACTGTTTTGCTGCCTGAAATGCAGTATGTACTGTCATACTGGTCTTCTCCAGAACTCATCAGGTTTGATACCAGAAACACTTGTACAGTTAATAACCCTCAATTATCTGTGATAAAAATATGGCTTGTATTATTCATACTCTCATCAAATTAATGTAATTGCATTGTCTCATATCTTCATCTGACAGTTTTTTCTGACTTTATACATAGAAAAAATGTTTTAAAATAATCAGAAAAACATGCTACTGAAGCAAGGCTAGGTCTAAAGTAGTGAGTCTAGAAAGATTCCTCTGCCAATGGCTACCAGGATCAGCTCAAGATTTCTCAAGATTTGTGATAGCCTGTTTCGTAGTGACTCCATTATTAAAATCAATTTGTGAGGATTTAGGAGGAAGGTTTCTCCAACTATCTGTAGTGAAAATGTAACAGTTTAGAAATAGAAAAATGTCATTTAGAAGAGATAAGGGATGAGTTAAAAGAGATGAATGAATTTAGACAGTATTGCTGGACAAAAAAAAGGGCTGAACATACACTGCAAAGCTCTCTGTCATCTATTTTGTGTGTGTGACTTTGTGTTTACATTGTAAAGTTGAGGTCTTAACCCTTCTGCTCTTTACCCATTCCATTGCAACAAGCAAAGTGAGGTGGGACTTACAGGTGATGCATGACAAGCCAATCCTATTTCAGGGCTGTTGGACATGGATCTGACTGTCCTCTCAAATTGTGGGCTGCAGTTTCCATCTCATGCCAGTCCATGTAAGGAGAATGTGTGCCAGGCACCACAGATGGGTCAACAGCTGGCATATGTGAGCTCTGTGCATCACTGAGTATTTCCCAGCCAGTCAGATAGTTTTGGAAATTGTTCAGGGAAGACATTAGAAAGCTGTCCAGTGCCATTGATAATGAAAAGAATAATGCTCCATGGAAGACTTGCTGTCAGAGCAAAATGTTGGCATGTGATAAATATCACAAAATCTGCAACTTGTTGAGTTTCTTAGGCTGAGCTAGCTCACCAGCCAAATGTCTCCCACTTCCAGGGAGGCTCTCACAGCTGTTTTATAAAAACAGAAAAAGATGGTCACTGACATTAATAAACTTCCTCCACAACTGGCTCATACTTGATCCAAATCCAATACTAACACTCAGCCCCTAAACCTGACTCCATGTCTTAAGTTGCTGTCAGGTTTGATAACATTCTCCAGCTGAGAATAGGAGAGCATTTGCTGTGAAGTTTAAACAGATACCAGTAGTAATGTTCTCCATGAGTTCATGGCGTCTTTTGAAACCATAATAGTTCTCGACTTTTTCTGTCACCAACTCAGTATGCAAAGGCAGAGGACAGGGGCAGTGTAGTTCTAGGGCTATCCAACACTGTCAATAACTTTTCTTCAGACATGTTAGGTAGCGTGGAAAAGAAAAACTTGAAAACTCAAAGCTTGCATTCTTCAGCAGATCTGTAAATCCTATGTTGACTGTTTATGTAAGGGAGTACCATTTGCAGGCCCATTTTTAACTCACAGACTATTAGTCACCAATTAAAAGATAATGAAAATCCTATCAAAATATTTAGCAAGTGAAGCTAGTGAGGGATGCTAGTGTATGCATCCAACACACTACACACTCAGTGTAATTCCTCACAAAACCTATCTCGGGTCCAAAGGCTTCTTCCAAATAAATCCTAGGATGTCTTCTCTGATGTAGGGCTTTACAAAACCCAACTACAGTTCAACAGTTGAGTCAATGCCATCACTTTTTTTCTTATTGACCACATGTTGTTTGTTCTTGCACTGCACTTCACTGCATTACTCGCTGCTTACATTTACAAAATGTTCCTCAAAGCAAGAGCCAGCCCCTTGTGTCTATTTGTGCAGTGCCTTGCACAGTGAATCTCTGGCCTCTAGGTGCTACCATAATATAAAGAATAAACAAAATCTCTGTTTTGGGATACCCATACGTTTTCCAAGCACAAAGGTTTTGTGTTAGTAATATTTAACTAATAACCATCATTCTTCATAACAAGCAATAGCAGGGTGCTAAACCAATATTAGCCATAGAAAAGAAGAATATATTTTGCTTGTACCCATAAACACTTATTTCATGCTTCCTGGAATCTCTCTTTATCAGAGATATTGTTTTTCAGGTGAATAGCATGGCAGTGGAAATTGCCTGAGGTATTAACAGAGCCCTGATATAATTGTGAGGAGACGAGACAGAGTGTTCTGCCAAGAGGTTCTGAACTCCAGAACTTGCTTTTCCCATCCTTCTACAGAGATAGAATTAGTTGACCTCTAGGTCATGATAAAGGCACCTTTTTATACAAGGCTCTTCTGGGAAACCAGGATGAGTGTGTTGTGTTGGGCGGTGAGCAAAACCTTATTTTCAGTACTTTTATAAGGCCTTTATATTATGCCACTGATTTTGACTGTGTTTTACTTCACATATATTCTTTGACTTTTGGATAGGCTTGTTTTTCACTAAATCAAAACAATAAACGATGCAGTAGATCACTGCTGAAATTGCAACACTTACTCTTACAACAGTTTTAATTTCTGAACCTTTTGTTCCCAATAGGTAGAAAGAGGAAGGCACAGTCTGTCACTGCCTGCTGCAGTGGAAAACAATTTTTCTTGGATTTCCTGCCAGGGCTGAGACTGTAGCTACCTTGTGTTCTTGCAGTGGATATTACACCAGTAGGGCTATCCAGAGCTGGAGCAGAATCTGCATCACTTCTCTTGACTAGAGCTCACATTATGTACCAAGGAAAGTCGTGAGAGAAATCTCAAGAGGCCAACTCCATAAATAGATTTAAACTGTGACTTTTGCCATGGTTCAATATAAAAAGAGCTCTGAATCCAGGGAAGCTACAGCTTGTCCTCAGCTCCTAATAATATGAGTGGGTCTATTTTTTCAGGTTTCATCTGGGTCCTGAGACTGGTTCCATTTTCTCTAAGCTGGCTGAAATAAATAAATAAATACAGTGGTATCTTGTGCTGGATGAAAACAGAAATTTCAGGTGCAATGGATACCCTGCCAATATTTATTTGTAAACAGACTTGAGTTTAGAACAGATTATTTTGTTAGGAAACCCACAGTCAATATGTTTAACAGGTCTTAGAGTATGTTGTGAAGTGTAGGCACACTAAACAGCTGATGAGAAGAAGCAGCATCCAATGTCTTAATTCTGTGTGATCTAACTCCAAAACAGCATCTATAAAACACGAGCTCTGAAATTATTTTATTTTTCTAGATTTTTTTGCCTTGGAGCTTGCCAATATGAGTGGCTTGTGCAGTCCTATCCAAAGATAGAAAAGGTCTTGCCCTGTGAATAAATTAAACCCTATCTAAACTGGTTTCAATCACTTCGTATGAGAGACCTTCAGAAGTCACTTTTTTGTCTAGGCTTTTCTCTGCTCCAGGACAAAGCTGCCTTTCACTTTGTAAACATTACCTCAGCTAACATTCACCTTAGTGGGAATGACATAATTCAAAAATACCTTGAGTCCCTGTTTTTATTCATTATTCAAGGTAATAGACAGAGCCACAGAGTGCCTGGTGTGAGTTGTGAATTGCATGGGCAGATGAAAACGTCTGTCCCTGACCTCAAGAGAAAGAAATTCCTCTGAAATTACTTTCTCCCTCTAACACAGTTTTTAGATTATCTGAATGTAACCAGGGAAGGTTTCTAGGTTTTTGTTTGACTTGTAGTATTCCTTTAGTTATTTCAAAAGTCTAATTTTCTTCACTCAGTGTTTGGGAAGAACAGGCAAACATCACTACTTCTCTTTTTATCATGTGAGGGTCCTCTGCTTTGCTAAGAAATCTGTGCAGAACCCTCCAACCCCCAAAATAACAGATTTTTGAGGAGACCTGTTAAAACAAAAATACCTATACATCATCATACCACTAGGCACCTTAGGAAGAAGATCCGAATTTTTATTCTGAATGTTTGAACTTACAGATTTTAATGGTACTCACCACAGTAAATAACATTAGGACCAAGGAAGATCTCTCTGCAGAGCCAGGGAGATGCTGGCAAACCTTGGTCCAGTTACATCAATGTAATTCTTGAAATTACAGCCAGTCCTTTCCACCTGTTAGCACCTGACTCTGTGGTCTACCCTCATCTCCATCAGAATGGAACATTGGCGTCTGTGCTGCTGCTGGAGCTCTCCTGCTCCTGTATGGGAAGTGTAGTCTTTGCCTCCCACCTCTGAACCAGATCTTATTGAAATTTCAGCCTTCTGCTGACTAGTTGCTCAAAGTTCAACAGCAGTTCCTCAACTTGTTCAGAGTAAGAAAATAGTGAAAAAATGTTGTATTTATTAGACTCATCCCCAATGGTATTTTGGACAAAAAAGCCACCAAAAGCTTATATTCAGTGCAGTACTTAAAAATTCTTAAAATGACAAATCTGAATGCAACTGGTTACCACTTAAATAAAGAGCTGAAAGACAGGGTCCCTCATACCATATATCCAGCTCCTTGGGAAATGGAAATGTTCCAGCTATGTAAGATCTACATAAATGAAAGGCATGATTCAAAATCTGTACTTTTAAATCAAGCCATCTGCAAGTAAACCATGCACCTTCTAGCATGACAAAATAAGAGTCCACCACAGCAGATTTCATTGGTTTATATTTTGTCATTTAATGAAATCCTAATTAAATGGCACGATTTGCTTATACAGTATGACATCTTTGTTGTGGCAAATGTCTTACCATTGAGTTGTAAGAGGATCATGACTTTTCTCTCAACTCTTTTCAATGTCACTAAAGGGTGCAGCAGCTCCAGGAAGCAGGAATGAAGAACTCTTTACCAGACTTCTAGATGCCCAACCAGACACCACCTTCCTCTGCAAATATGAGCTGTCTTTGTATCACTTCACAGTAAAGCTGAACATTTTCTAGGAACAAAAAATACTCCTGCTCAAGATATTTTCTTAGACAGACATGCCAGCATAAGTCAGGCCTTGGGGCATGGTGTGAGCGGGTTTCTCGAGAGGACAGAATTCATGAAAGGAGGGAAAAACAGAGAGAAATATAAGAGCATAGCACTTCCACATCATCAAACACCAGCCTTTGCTTCAAACAGGGATTAGCAAATCCCTGTGTGAGCAATGAGAAGAATGATAAAATCAACTGTAATAGTAACAATTCCTACTGCTCAGAAAATGTTAGGCTGGATGTCTTTGATTGTGGATCCAACCAAGACATTAGTCTCTAGTGCCTTTACCTGCTGAAGCCTGGCAAAAAATTATGAAGTTGTCTGAAATAAAAACAAAAATTTAATCCTTTCTTTGACTTATTGTACCAGGGCAGTGGAGCGCAACTCCTTCCTGCTTCTCTCTTTGCCACCTTCTGGCCCTTTCCTTTGCACAGTGAAGTGTTTTGGGGAATTGGAAGCCCAGTTAGTATTGTTTTCTTCTCTATGAAAAATGATCCCTGTGATTTAAAATATTATCTTTGGGGCTTGCCAATTTTGAATGCATTCCTGAGCACAAATAAATTTTTAGGCGGCTGAAACTCAGTATAAAAATCCAAACTAAAAATCAAACCAAACAAACCAACCAAAAAAAATAATTCAGTGTGAACAATAATGAGCCTAAAAATAGGAACTTCAAGCAATTTGGTTGCTTAAAGACAAAATATTATTTTGTTATTTCCAAATTAAAAATGACATACATCCAAACCTTCTCATTAAAGATTTTTTTTTCTAAAAAAATAAAACATTTTTTAAAGTTTCCTTTTAAATATAGCATTTTCATCTCAACACTAATAAAACAGGAGTTAAAAATCTATAATATTAATATCACATTTCTGCCTCAGGTTGACCAAAACTGTAAATTTCAAGGGTTATTTTGTATTTTATGGATGCATTTAGACACCTTTATTTTTTGTTACTTACCTATGAGCTGCTGTATTTAGCAAATATCTCACACTTTTGCTACTTTCTCTATTTTTTTTTCCCATTAAAAATGAACACAATATATATAATTGGTTTAGTCAATCTAGCAGTAAATCTCCCAGAGATCTACAGTGGTAGGAGTCACTTCCACCCATGAGGCTGATGATTTCCTGGAATGCCCTGGGAGGTCAGGTCAGGGGCTCCTTTCTCTGTCTGTGTTATTGGGATTCCTCTACGTGTCATTGCCCCTCTATGCTTCATTCTGTGTGTGGGAATAAGGTTTTTGTCATGCATCCTAACAATACTTAGTATAAAAGGATAGTTGGGTGGGGTATGGGTCCAAAAACTGCTGCTCTGGGTGCAGCTGTTCTTCAGCCATGTTCATGCCCTCTTCCGGCTACATCTCTAAGCATTTGAGCAATGTTTTATTTTATATTGTTGCTTGGAGAATGACTGTTGCAAAAACTGACTTATCATTAAAAACAAAACAGTATTTTCTGTGTCTTTTTCTTCCCAGTTGAAAATGTTCGTCAATCAATTCAGAAAAGAAGGAATACGCGAAAAAGCCATGTCTATTGTCAGAGATTTTTTCAGTAGCTGAAGTATCAAAACAGATGTCACCTGACATGACAAAATTATGACTGCCTTTGGTTGGTGTGCTATGGGTCTATCATCTTCTGCCACAAAAGATGCATGGGATATGTACCAGACTGCTCCACATCAGTGATGAACAGCTGATTCTTTGTAAAAGGTAGCTACAGAGCATTATGGGGCGACAGTTGCCAGTTATATTTTCATATTTCAAGCAGATGATTCTTTTACTGAAGATTTCAATTTTTGCGGCTTTTAATTTCCCCATTGTAACATCCATGCTCTGATCCTCCATGTTTACCAGTCTCTCTGGAGACTGGAAATGGCTACAAGCACAGATGCTGCAGTGTTGGTGTAATTCTTCTGTCAGATCTAAAAAGAAGTCTTGTTTCTTCTGCTTTGGCAGAGCTACAGCAAATATTGCAGAGGCTGACCATTGAGCCAGGAAAATGAGAAGCAGTCTGCTGCAATATAAAATGAGAATTGCCAGGTGATGAAGGCAATCATTGACCAGCTACAGAGAGTGGAGTGGTGCCCCTGGGCTTCAGACACAGCTGAGGGTTTATAGCTATTCAAACCGAGTTATCAGCAAAACTGTGACAATTTTCCAGCATAGAAAATGAAACCTCTGGTGGCCTTATGTGGTAGGGCATCAGTTCTGCTCAGGAGAAGCAACACCAGAAGAAAACCTCAAATTTTTAACCAGGCCTTTGCATTAAGGTCAGACTGTAACTTTCCTTTTGTTTAACAGTCTTGCCCATTCATCTTTTTCTTGGCTTGTTCAGCACTTGAATAAGGATCACTAATTGCTGTATTTATTCAGGAGCTATGGTTGTGGACTGTGGACTGAGGTGTGGTAACACATTTTTAGACCAACACACAGCCTGTAACTTTTTTAAAAGGTATTTTAAAAATTAGGGGGGATTTTCTGTAATTCACTGCTCTCATCTTGGTTGGCAACCGATAAGCCAAGAAACAAAAACAATTAAGCAAAATCCACTAATGTTTGCTTATGTCTTGAGCCCATAAGCCACTTCAATGCCAGCATCCTCCTTTGGAAGGAAATGATCCACCTTGTACATCTAGCCATATTTCAGTATTTTTCCTGCATAGCTGCTGGTATCAGCAATGCCACTCCCACACAAGACATTGTGCTCTGCCATAAGGAACTTATGCCAATATGTATCTGTATTTGAGTGACAGGAGCTAAAATTTACTTACTGAACTCAAAATTGAAAACTGATGCTCAGGGTGTGTATAAGCAGAGTTAAATACACAAAATTTCCTATAATTTTTTATTCTACATTCAACAATTATCAGCCAAATAAGCTTTCCACACAATTTCCCTTTACACCCTCGAATATCAAATAATGAAAACATCAATTTTTTCTGGTCAAATATGACATCATTACACTTATAAATTAACACACGTATGATTGAGTGCATCTTTTCTGATATGGAAATAGAATCTGGGACTAGAATCTGTTTTGTCTTCCTTTAAATGGTAGAAAATGCTTGGGGTTTGTTCACTTAAGTGTTTCTTTCCATCGAGACCTAAGGCATTTCTAATTTTGTCTATTTCCTTTACCACACAAACACAAAACTTTCTACATTATTTCAGCATTGAATTTGTGTCGTAAAATCTCAATTGCTTCTTTAACACCCATTTGATCTTGGGTTGCAATATTTCCCCATGAAACTCAAAAAAAGGATTTGCTCACCGGTGAAGGGTGAAGGATCTGCTTAATCATATACAACCTTTGGAGATTTCAAAGGTTCTGATAGGAAAACACAAATCAAATAGCCCCATAAGACCTCCTGAGTCAGTGTCCTGTCTCACAATCTTAGTTAAAGATGATGTTCAGAGACTGGTTGTAATGTTCATGTCTTTATTCTTTTAACTATTTTTTCACCCTTTTCATTACATGGAGTATGCACATTGCAGGGCTTGAGCCATGAGCTAGGCTACTTTCATTCATGGGAATTAATATCATCCACTGTTTATTGATGGTAAAGGCACTACTTTAATTCATGGAATCTATGTTGACTTGTCTATCATACTATGTTTTAACAAATGTTTTTACACACAGCTATGAATAATAATTTTAAATCATTTTCTGATACAGCCTTGGGAATTATTGGCTTGAGTGCCTGTAATATATATATTTTTTTAATGACAGATTTTGTAGATTTTCTTTAGTGCCATAGGGTAGTTAGGGCTACAAAAAGACTGCAAAGTCTGAAGCTAACCTATGCTATCACAGAAAATGGCTGATGGATATGGTAAGACACCAATTCCAGCAGAACCCCTTCAGTAGCTGGAGAGGAAGGAGGAAGAAGGGAAGAAGTTGTTCACAATTGAAACAAGGACTCATTGCCAAAATCAATGTAGAAGAATAGCATATGATGGAGGGATAGGCACAAAAGCTTACAGCACAAAATTATATACAGCTGGAAGAAAACATAAAAGGCAATCAGGAAATGCTCTGAAATGCATTAGATGTAATAACATGATGAAAGAAAGAAGGTCCTGTTAGTTAAAGGGAGAAGGGGAGCTATTGCAGGGGACAGAGAAAGCCAGCATGTTCTTGCTTCAGTTTGGTTGCTTTATTCTATGAAAACAGTTTAGTTCACATTTAGTTCACTATGCATGGTTAATATTGATAACAAGGAGAAAGAAAAGAGGCAATATTACAGTTAAAAAATGGACCAATTATATGAAGATAACAGATTTTTCAAGTTATTCCCTGATGAGAATTACTTGAGAAAACTGATTTAGGCAGTTTTCTTGGATTATTTGTAAAGACTCAGCAGACTGAAAAAGGCAAACAATGAGTATCCATTAGGGGAAAAGGGAGGGAGCAGGGAAGAAAGCTTAAAGGAGGTATAAGCTCAACAGAATATGTAATATTGATGTCTGTAAAAATAATAGGAACCATGATATTAATCAGTTTGTAAGAACTTCAAGAATAATCAAGTAATAATGAACTGCCAAAGTTTGTTAGCCATTGCCAGGTTTTACTCAAAACAATCTTGTTGCCCATTAATAGGACAAATTTCCTAGAAAATATAGGAAAAAGTAGATGCAATCTCTTTTGACTTTAGTAATGCTTACATTTGTTATCAAACTAATACTAGTTTGATAGTAGTTTGAGTAGTAATAACCATAGAAAAAGAAAAAGAAAAAGAAAAAGAAAAAGAAAAAGAAAAAGAAAAAGAAAAAGAAAAAGAAAAAGAAAAAGAAAAAGAAAAAGAAAAGAAACAAAAACAACTTGAAAAACTGGATTTAGTTATTGAGTTTAGTCTCAAAGTAAAGAGAGCATTTTAGCTCACACAGTGGTCTCATCTATTTGATATTTATTATCCAATTACTATTTATGACAATTATATAAACAATGGAAGAGAAAAGTACACATCTTAAAACTGGGCATGACACCAAACCAGAAAACAAAGACTTTGGAAGAGGGATAGGAATTCAAATTATACTTATAAATTTAAGAAATTATAAATACAATGTTCCATAATTACAAGAGTAAAGAACTAATCTGAGTAGGAAAAATCTTATGTAAAAGTTTATGTTGGACAACAGCTATCTCAAAAACTGCAGTGCAGAAAAAGTTCTGACAGTGGAATACACACATCACAAAAATGTGTTACTGAAAATAAGGCAAATGACATTTTAAGAGACATTCTTTAGAATGAGTTTTCTGTACACCGCAAAAGGCAAGGAATTACACCTTTTCACTGAACACTGCTAGAGCTTCTAATAAAAGGTCATATCTAGAATAATTGAATTAAAAAGTAAAATGCAAGAGTAAGAAACTTGGAAGACAAGATCTGTGTGGGAAAGTTAAAAGAAAATAAAAGAAGACTAGGAAAGGGATTATATACAATAAGTTATTTCAAATGGGGAAGAGAATTGTCTAAAGTTATGGGATTAGAAATTTGAGGGTCTAATCTAGAACTCAGATTAGACATAAAGAGAGGCTTTCCAAGCAAAATTAATGTTTAAACAACAGAATAATTACAGAACATATGTTTTCAGATAAGCTTCATACCAGAGATTCACAGTTTCATCAACATCTGCCAAAATCTGTTATCCAACAGTAAGCATCAGATGGGATGCTCAAACACAGTAACATGATCCGTTTCTTCATCCCCCAAATCCCCCAAAAATTTGCTACTGCATGATTCCTCCATTTTCTGATGGAAAAATATTAAGGAAATTTCTGCACTGATTCAGCAAAACACGTTTCCTTTGTCCCATCCCTTAGCAAGTCCACAGGCAGTAAAGTACTTCCCTCTTCTATGAGGCCTCCGTTTACTGGGAAAAAGAAAAAAAGAAAAGAAAGGGTGACACTGAATTGAAAGAATGTATTGGGAAGACAGATAAGATCATTTCATTAATTCATCCATTACTTCACACAGTCACTTCAAAAAAGTCAACAGTAAGAACTGTGGGGTAATAATGTTTTTAATCTATAATTAATCTCAAATATGCCACTGTTTCAGAGAAAGAGGATCCAAACTGACAATCGGACAGTTATTTTATATGTATGAGAGTAACTGGCCAAAAAATATGCTTTTTGTAAAGAACACATATTTTTATGATGCCATTGCCCTCCACTAATGAATGTTTATCTTTAAAATAATAACTGATGAGAGGATAGGACCAAAGTGTCAAAAATAAAGTGGAAAAAATCTCATTTTATATATATATATATATATGTATATATATGTATATATGCACAATTAATTTACAGCTCTAGAGAAAATTAGAACTACTTCTATTTCCCTAACCTCCCCCAGCTCACTGACAGGAATATCTTGATGTTCCGGTTTTATGCACTATTTGTTGATTCATAATTTTTCTTATTTTATATTTTAACTGTTTTTTATACTTCCTCCCTTTGTGCTTTGACAAACAGCTATCACCATAATAGTGTTTGGAAATGAGTGAATGCCAGGGAACGGATGCTTGAAACGAAGTTTAGGCAACTAGAAACACAGAACAGCACGTTAGCTTCAATTTTAGCCATTTAACTCTTTCTTCCCATCAGAGCCATGGTTTAATTTTCATGCAGAAGTGTATATTGTAGGAACTGGTACTATGAGGTGAAATGGTGTGACCCTAATATTGGAGACAGGACACAGCTCAAGGTGTATGCCAGTGGACTGAAACACATCAGTCTAAGATAGGTGATACAACAGAGTTCTGTTACTTGCTCAATTTAGTTGATTTTCATTCCTGTGCTGAACGCCTATGACTCAGTGATATTGCATCAAAGTTTTTCACTGGAGATTCCACCAGAATTAATTCACAACCGTTGTATTTTTCCATTGTCTCTTATTTAGTTATTATAGTTAGTAACCATTATAGTTAGTACACTGGCATTGTCTGCCATTGTCTCTTATTTAGTTTCACATCTGCTACAATCCAGTACTCTCTCCTTTGTCTTCCTCCCTTTTCACTCCTTAAGAAAACAGATAAGAGAATAAAAGTGTCTGCTTACTATAAAATACATCTCCAGCTAGAAACATTCCTTCTTTAATCTGTCAGCCGCTTTTAGTCAGAATAGAGAGACTTTGTAATGTGTCTTGAATAACTTTTTTCACTCAGGTATTATGAAGGCAACTTTTCCAGCTACAGATTTTGTTACATAGTTCCTCTTTTTGTGTGAGTTTTTATGGAGAGGACACAAATGAAAAAAAAAGACAAGTTTTGCACTTCTACACAAACTGTTATTTTAAATTGTCCAGGAGAATATCAACCAAGTTTATTTCAGCATTTGTGCCCTATCAGATGCTGTAAAGAGCTGATATATAACTATTTCTAGTCTGGAGCTAGGCTTGTGTCATTGCTTTCTTCAATCTCACCTTGATGCAACTCATTAGAAGCCCAGTCAAGACATTTTTGCAATACCATTTTTGCAGTCTTGGTGAGATATAACAGCTGCAAAGAAAGCATATAAATAATTACAGAAGGAAACTTCAGAGGCGAAACATTTATTGTTTTTTCTTTTATAAGATATTGATGAGACAACTTTGAAAAATGAAGACTACTTCAGTTTTATCCTTCTTGAGGATTTGAAAAGAGAATTTCGTGACTCTCAGGTGGAAAAAGGCAGACAGACCATTTCCACAAAATTATTCAGAGGGTTGCTGGTTTGTTGTTGTGGGTTTGATTTTTTGTACACAAGTCCACGACCTCCTATCTTTCTGCTAAGTGGATCTATTGGTTCACCTGTAGAATTCTCCTCTCTCAAAAAAACCCTGTCCTTGTGAGAAACAGATACCACAGATCAAAGATGTCCTGATTTGGAAGGGACTCACAAGGATCATCAATTTCGACTCTCAAGTGAAAGGCCCATACAAGGATCAAAACCACAACCTTGGCATTATTAGCACAGTGCTCTGACCAGCTGAGCTGATCTGAGTGCTCATTAGCTCGTAATAAATTTTTCATATGTCTCAATATATCACCACTAACCATTCCTGGATTCCCATCCCCACAGGACAAATCACACAGCAGCCTACTGCTTCTCTTGGCCAGGACAGAAGCAAGGCCATGACGAGTATCCAGAGGACTAGAGACAGGTATTATACGTACTATGCATCACAGCATTCTAGTGCTCTTTATCTACCCATTTACCTCTCTAGGAAGTCACCCGTTTAAAAGGGCTCTGCCTTCCTATTCCCTTCTTTTCAGGGCAAAAACTCACAATAGACTGCCATATGAAGAAGGTAGGAGAGGTGAAATCCTCAGCTGAAGAGCAGTTCATACTGTATGAGCAGAGACCATGTGTTACAAAACGTGAGGCACCTTATTACACTTTTCCAGTTAAAAGACAGGTGCAAACTTTAGCAAAAAAGGTGTCTGGCAAAATATGTCCCTCAAAAACTTATTGTCCCCATTTTGTCCAGATGCTAGAAGATGAACTGAAGTCCATAAAATTCCTAGTAGAATGGTGATAAAAGCATCATCCTGTAAAAAAAGGACCCAGGGGGAAAAATTAAAAAAGAAAATAAAAGAAAATAAAAGAAAAAATAATATTTTTTTTTTTCATCTGTGTTTAAGTGAACACAAAGAGGTGGCCATTCTTCAAATTCACTGATAAAACAGCAGTCTCCAGAATCAGAATTCAGTTTCTGAGTACCATAGCTGTGCCTGCACAGGCAGCACTTCTTCCTGATTTGGTGGAGGAATAGGACCAAAGAGGCTGATTACTTGTGCAGAGGTGTAGAATTCTCCTAGCCTAAATTGTTCCACTAGTTATTTGAAGATCAGCTTATGGGAAGGTGATCCTTTTTGTTTAATCTCCACTGAAATGTGCCTGATGACATACCTGAAATTAATCGGTGTAAAGTGGATATATTTCCTATCCTAGATCTATCACATCTACATGTGTAAAGTTAAAACATTCTTTAAAAATGAAAGACGCAATCTCAAAGATTAGTAGAAGTCTGAAAATTTGGGATTATGGCAATTAGTTACTATCCATATACAACTAATTTTTGAAAAAGTAATGAGTTCTGCTGCTAAGAGAAACACATTCAAGATCACAGGGATAGTTAAATATTCCAGTATATTTATCATAAATTTCACTTAGATCAATTAATAAGCTCAGACTTTTTGATGGATGTATGAAGGAATCAAGCGTTAAATTCAGACTTAAATTTCTTAGATGTGCCTTCATTAAGAAAATAGTTGAGACTGGTCACCGAATTTATGCTTTAAGAACAAAATAAATGCAGATGATAACCCGACCACACTGGCAGATTTGGATACTATGGGCAAGAATGCTCTAATTTATTATATTTTACTATGAATATGTTATTTGATGGGACTATTTATATCTTAGATCAGTTAAAAAGTGAGCGAACAATTTAATGAACAAGGCAGACACACGTATCAGCTGGTATTAGATGGTGCTTCTGGTCTTGTGATTTAGAGTAAGTTACAGCACCAAAAATCAGCTTCAACAACAATAGCAGCAGTAATGAGAGGCTGCTAAATTGGCTAAAATTTGTACAGTTTCCAAGTAAAATATGGATTTCTTTGAGTTTTATTGGTGTCATTTAACATAAGTTACTTGAATAAGACTAATTCAGTTTATATCCATCCATTTTGCAAATAAACCCCCACCACAAGTTAAGAAATTATTTTAAAAGAAAACTAAATAAAACCTTCAAACGAATAAAAATATAATTTGCATCCTGATAAACAGTGGGAAGAAAAATAAAAGATTGGTTTCTGGCTTCTGTATGGCATATTCTGTATCTAAGAATGCAGATGGATTTCTAGAATCCCATTTAGGACCCCTGGGGCCATGGGTTCCTGCCCCAGCAATGCCACAGCACTGACTGTCCTCTCTATATCCTGAATGGAGTACTTCTCTGTGAATAGGGTGAGGGAAGAAACCTTACTCAACAGATGTTCAATAGCTCAATTTCATACACTGCAAGAAAAGACATATGAAAGTTGAAGCTGGGATGAAGAGGAAAGAGAGTTTTGATGCTGCTACATTGACAATTCCAAGAGAGATGCTAAATAAAGAAATAAATTCAACATTCTACATCCCACACCTAAAAGAAGATTTCCATTGTCAAGGCTGAGACAACTTGGCCAGGAGGTTTTTTTTGAACACCAATTGTTCATGTTACTGCAAGCTAAAGAAAATAAGAAAGGAAGAAGAAAAGGAAAAAATTTGGAGTGTTAGTAACTGTTTGATTGGGGGGTTTCAAGCACTGAAATCATGTCAGGAAAGAATTAGAATATTAGTTTATTACTTTGGGATACTTTTGAATGTGAAAAAACAAAAGTGTCATATCTTTAAGAGAAAAGTAAAGTGTTTTTAATCTATGACTGAAGGTACTGAAAGATATAATTATTTGCCTCTCTTGGCAATTTTGTTCTACAAAAGAAAGAGTTTCACAGTTTCTACTTAAGCTCCCAATTCTTTTATTATGTTCTTCCCTTCCTGTTTCATCTCTCCCCCATATTACTCCACAGTACTATTTATCTCTCCCCCAGATCAAAGAAAGTGACAAATTTTGGTATTTTTTTAATTCTGTGCTGTAATTTTTTTCCTTTTTGTTACCTTATTTTCCCTTTATTTCCTTAACCCCTTTCCTTTAGACTTCTGCATAATTTCCAGCTCCCTTCCTTGATTTTTTATTTCTTCCTTTTCTCTCAATTCTTTATTGTCTTCCTAGAACCCAAGTTCTGATCACTTCTCTGCATATTTTTTCACTTGCTTCTTGGTTTCTTATTTTTCTGCTCATGCCCTTCATCTTCCCCAGCACAAGAAATTGGGCAAGGAAGGTAAGAGTTCAGCATGAGTATGGACCTGCTAGTCAAATTAAAGGAAAAGAAGAAAATGCACAGGCAATGGAAGCAAGGTACACTGGGAAGGGTTTAGGAACACAGTCTGGTTGTGTAGGGGTGGGGTGAGGAAGGCCAAGGTGTATCTGACTTTGAATTTGGCAAAGGAAGCAAAAACATAACAAGAAGGGCAGGTATGCCAGACAGAAGAGGAAGGTCAAAGTACAGACCTGTTGCCCTTTCCCCCACCCCTTCCCAATAAAAAAGGCTGGCAAGCTGCAGACAATGGATGAGGAACTGGTTGAGTTAGTGAACAATATTTTTGCCTCAGTTTTCAATGGGAACATCTGTTTCCACACCTCTCAAGTGAGTGGAATGTAAGAAGGATACTGGGGGAGCAAAGTGCTTCCCACTGTGAGTGAGGAACTGGTTTGTG
This sequence comes from Brachypodius melanocephalos, assembly GCA_013398615.1. NCBI lineage: Eukaryota > Metazoa > Chordata > Aves > Passeriformes > Pycnonotidae > Brachypodius > Brachypodius melanocephalos. Next base: position 23,085,116 of record VZSR01003807.1, read on the forward strand.
ACCACTTGAGGAATCACACTGTACCTAGGTCCATGGGACCTGGTGGGATGCATGCAAGAGTCCTGAGGGAATTGACAGGTGTCGGTGCCAAGCTATTCTCCATCATATTTGATGTCATGGCAATCAGTAGAAGTCCCAGATTACTGGAAAAAGATAACATAATGCCCATCTTTAGAAAGGATAGAAAGGAGGACCCTGGGAACTACTGATCAATCAAGCTCCCCTCTATGCCCAAAAAAATCATGGAATAGATCCTCGTAGAAGCTATGCTAAGGCACATGGAGGACAGGGAGGTGAATTGGGACAGACATCATGGCTTCATCAAGGATAAGCCTTGCCTGATAAACACGGTGGCCTTCTATGATGGAGTGACTATGTCAATGGACGAGGGAAGGGCTTCAGCTGTCTCCTATCTGGATTTATGGAAGACTTTTAACACAGTCCTGTAGAACATCCTTTTCTCTAAATTGGGAAGAGAAGGATTTGATGGGCGGAACATTTGGATGAGGAGTTGGTTGGATAGTCACATCCCAAGGGAAGTGGTCAGTTGCTCAGAGTCCTGACAGGACCCTCAAGGTCTGTTTTGGGATTAGTGCTATTCAATGTTTGCGTCAATGACAGAGACAAAAGGGTTAAGCACACCCTCAGCAAATTTGTGGATGATACCAAACTGAGTGGTGCAGTTGACACACCTGAGGGACAGGATACCATCCAGAAGGGCCTGGACAAGCTTGAGAAGAGGGCCTATGGAAACCTCATGAGATTTAACAAGGCCAAGTGCAAGGTGCTACACCTGAGCACCTGAGGTACTGCATCCAGCTTTAGAGTCCCCAGCACAGGAGGGACACGGACATGTGGGAGCAAGTCCAGAGGAGGGATATGAAGATATTAGGGGGGGACAAACCAGCTCTCTTATGGGGAAAGGCTGAGAGGCTGGATGACATTTTAAACAACCTGGTCTAGTAGAAGGTGTCCTGACCAGTGTGTGTGTGTGTAGCGGGGTGTTGGAACTAGGTGGTCATTAAAGTCCCTTCCAATCCAAACCATTCTATGATTCTCTATCTGTTAAATCACTAGGCATGACAAAAAAATGTAAAATATAGAAAAGACAGGATTTATAACCTTTACAAGACATTCTCTCTCTCTCTGCCTCTGGCACCAGATAGCAGTAGTTATCAAGAGATTGGGGTTTTTTTCAGAGCAGCCTTTCTCATCCATCTCCTGCCCATGGGCCAAAGAGAAGGACTCCTTCCTTTTACTAGAAATATAGATTTGCTTTTGTTGCCCCAAGAAGCAAAGCGAAAATATATGCTTGAAAACCATCTCGAATGTTGATATTTCTCTTGTTTGCAATGGTATCCATAGTCCCAGAAATTCCTTCAGGAGTATGGGTGATATTTTCAAAAGGACCTGCTGTTGAATCTTGCTTCTACTTCTTCTGAGAAAGTAAGCTACGTTATGTATATGCAAGATTTTTTTTTTAGTTGAGTGAAATTTTCTAACCCCTTTGGAAAAAAAAAATAATGAGGAAAAAGGGCCCAAACACACCTTTCTGAAACACTTTTGTTTTGGGTTTAAGTACAAAATTAAAGAAGATAAATGTTTCCTGCTGGAGCAATTCTACTACTTAATATCAGTAATCAATCACTCACAAGACCGTTGTGTGGGCACTCTCAGCCCCAATATCCAAATCCATCCCTGAAAGGAGTGCCTGCTCTGAGCACAGGAGACTTTTTCCAAGCTGTCCTACATTGATCAGCTTCATTTTTATGACTTCTTAAATGCCCATTCTGTCAGAGACCCCTCCCCTCTTCAGACCAGAGGAGGGCAGACACCTGTGTTTTAATTGCTGATCTGACCTGGAGATTAATTTAAACCATTTTCCCATTTTCACCGTACCATGAGAATACCAAAATATTCTCATATACCTTCCTCTTCGTCACTGATATCAATGACAGAATTTTTGCCGACTTGGGGCTTGAATAAACTGCAATGTAATTATATGACTGTACTTCATAGTGTTATACTTTTATATTCTATACTATAATTATACAGCACAGAATTAATTGCATGCAAATGTGTTAGCACATCATTAATAAGATTTATCACACATTCTTCCAAGTAAATTACAAGAAATGATTGTAACATGGTAATGATGTGGTGTCATAAGTTTTCGGAAAGTGTGAATGGGAGGGTTAGGGCTTTTGTACAATCATTATTATGCTGCCTAATGCAATACCCCAAGGGGTTCTGGAGGAGAGCACACGCACTGCCACTGTTGCTTATTCTAGACCCACGCAGACATTGCTGAGACAAATGTGTTCTCAAGTCCTGGCTTAAAGCAGAATTTTCTCTGTACCAGGCCTTAAACACTCCATGTCTGTGAATATCACTCTACAAGCCTGTATAATATATTGTACAACCTAGGCTTAATCTTGTGCGCTCTGCAGTCTTAGAAACATCTGAAAAAGCTTACACTGGTCTCTCATATTAAGAAATTAAATTTAAGGTATTTCATCTTCTTATAGTGCTTTAATTTGTACCACATAATTTCCCATGTGCTTCACTGTTCTTCCTCTAACACTGCTGTCAGAAACACAGTTTTTTCAAGGCAAATATCAATTTTCCATGTGCATCTGGAAGCCATTAAGTAGCATGGAAACCATGCTACTTAACGTGGTTAAAGTAGCATGGAATCTGCTACTTAAGCTAGAGTAATATTGTCGCAATAGGACATGAAAGGACAAGGCAGGGAACAGGGGCCAGTTCCGAGGTCAGCAGGAATGTTCTCTTTTTTAATTTGTGACTCCAACTTATATACAACTGTACAGAAGGCAAGAGACTGGCCAAAGGTGTTGCCACCTCTCCAACCATCAGAAAGTAAACATCAGAAGGGTTAAGAAAAACATGAAAAACCAAGGGCGACATAATACTAAGGAAAATTTACTGTAAACAAAACAAGAAGCACGCCAAAATGGGATGCCCAACTCTGTGGGGATCTTCTTCACACACCAGTACCTTGCACATCCTGTGAAACATCCATACCATGAAGTAGTAATTTAATTTCTCAAACAACATAAAGCAATGTTTACTGAAGTAATGACTAGCAAAATTCTTAAGGAAGTCCTTAATGTCAGTTCAGAGGAGGTTAACATTTGTGAAAACTCATTAGGAATATTAACTGCAAAGTCTATGACAGCAAAATCAGATAATTTGTGGATTAAGGTAAGGACAGAACACACAGGTTTAACTGTGCAGACTTGCATGTTTAAATAGGTTCCATTTATAATTAAATTTCACACTGGTTCTGACAGGAGGAAAAAAACCAAATAGCCTCTACTGCCATTAATACATTTGTCACACAATTTTGGCAGCTTTGATCAGCTTTGTCATTTCAGGCAGGCAGTAGTTTTTATATTGATTCGGGCACTAATCAGAACACATTTTTTATTTCAGAATTAGCATACCAGAAGTGTTTTGTGAGTTATCATGCTAATATGTTCTATGAAAGACTAAATTAACATTTTACTGCTGCTAACCAGAGGCAATGCTTCATATACAATTCAGATGATGTTGCCAAACTTTTCACATTACCAGAGGTTTAAATCTGAGGGTGCTTAATAGCACTGAACCTAAAGGAAGATCTTTTGAAAAAAACCTAACAAAGCCCCCCACAGTCCAGTACCAATATTCCCAGAGCTAATGAAGCCCCATACTGCTCCTGGTCTCTATTGTGCTTCCTTTAATGAGGTAAAGCACAATGTTCCAAACACCATTATGCAGCAGCTCTTTCCATCTTCACCCTTCCTTTCATTTTTTTCAAACATTTTTCAGTCTCAATGGTATTCTGAAAAAGGATAGGAGAGCAGAAGAGAGGAGGGAACTGCTAACCTGCTACATCTGAACTGCTTTCATTTCTTGAGAGTAAAAGATAATGACATAGTGGTAAGACGGTATTTTGCTGTTTTCCACCATATTCACATGAAAACTGCTACCCTTCTTCTAAAGCAACCACCCAATGTCAACCGTTACCATTCTGCATTAGTGTTTTGCTGGCAAAATTCCTGTCTGTCATCACAGAGATTTCCTATGGTAAACATCCTGGTTTCATCCTACCTGTAAATGCACAGATCGTGCAGCAGCTACTGCTTGCCAGGGAGTACTCATTGATTGCCATTCAAGAGATTTTTTTTCACTTTTGTGAGATCTGTATAACAGAAGTCAGCATGGTGTCTGTGAAGTTGTGGCAGCAGAAGTTTGTGTCTTCTACAGAGACGTAGAATTTTTGACCAGGGATCTGATAGCAACAGCTGAGGGTAGACAGAAATATTCACTTTTTGTCTGAGAATGGTTCCTATCTACAATGAGGAACACAGCTTATGCACTCTGCTTAGACTTAGAATAAACATTATCTAAGTTTAAATTCAGATTTGAAGTGTCATTTAAAAGAACAAACCTTCATATGTATTCAGAACAACAGCTACACCCAATTATAGAATTTAACATATACTTCTAGAATTACCCCTACATAACTAATCACAATTTTAAAATAATTAAATTTAGATAGCTCCAAAATGGATTATCCAGGAAGTTGACATGCTCCGAAGAACTACCCATCTCTTTTGTCACCTTTTGATACTCAAGAGTATTGGAGAGACTTTTTCATCAAGGTAAGGACATCACCAAATTTTGGCAATGTCAGATCAGAGGTACCAAATTCCTGAGTACTGATACTGTCTCAGTCAATGATGTAAAGAAATACCAACTACAGCAATAATGGCAAAGAACAAGAGCTGGGCTCTTCCTTAACAACTATTTCCGCTCACTTTGGGATTTCCAGGAAGCCTGTACAGACCTGAGAAGGACTATGTTCCCATCAAGTTAGTCTCCTTATAATCAAACTGCCAGAATCCCCTTTAGCATCCCTCTATAAATGTCAAATGTTTAGCAATAATTTAATGTTTAAGAGGTTAGGACTTGGATGACACTGCCAATGTCTGTATCCACAAAGAAGGCCACAGCTCCTTAGCCAGACACCAATAATTCAAGGTTGTGTGGGTTTCTGCTCTGACATAGTTGTCAAATAGCACCTGGGAGTTTACAATCACATTTTAGCTGTGGATACCCTTAATTAATGGTGGATACATTTTTCCTACAGAGGAGCTAAGATTACTTTTTCTCCTCTGGCTACTTTCCCTACTTATCATCACAATCTCAGTTAATCTGAGTTGATCTTCAGACAGCCAATTTATATCTCTGCTCTGCTCTTCTATGTGAACCGAGGTGTTGCGTCATCCATTATAAGTGGAAGATAGGGATTTATACACATTTTCTTTATCCATAGATTAAAAAAATTTAAAATCACATACTTCCTAGGAGTGGGATTCATCTAATTTAACTTCTAGGCACCTGAAGCCCAATTTGGTTTCCCATACCTCCACAAAAAAGAAAAAAAAACTAATAAGCAAGTCCAGAAGACAAGATATTAGACCTAATTTAAACTTATCCTGCTTTCAAAACCTGCTTTTTTCTGTCTCTCTTCACCACGGGGATAGTCAAAATGTATAGCTCAGATTTAGCCAGATTTTTTGACCCCAAAGTTAGATCCCACACTAATTCCCAAATGGCTCCTTTTCTGTTTGAAGAGAAGTGAAAATCTAACCAATGACCAGCCCTATCCTTACTAGAATTATGTTTTGGGGAAAAAAATTATCCATACTCCTGAAATCTGCCTAAAAGGAAAAAAGAAGACATAGAAGAATATTGTTTCATCTTACTCTGATAAGATACAAGTAAGTCACTTAACAATCCTTCACAAGCAACTGTGGTGAAAGCAGCTGTATCTTTAAAGCAAGTAAGAAAACATCTACTCCAAATCATCAACTACACTTTACACAAATGCTGTCAACCGTCTCAATATCTCTGGCAGAGCCATCCTCAATTTTTGCATCCCAGTGCTCCTAGCCCTCAGTTTTAGAAGCTGTGTAAGAATCACTTCATATTGAGGCAGGCTGCAATACCATGAAGATGACACAGATTCTTCGGCTACCAGTTACTTTTTTTCCAATGACATTCTAAAATCACGGGTTTACAGAAAGAGGAAAAAAGATCAAACAAAGTCCAAATATTTGCTTAATTGTTCAAAGGGATATGGAACCCAAAATACTTTTCTTACAATGAAAAAACAATGTATTTAAAAACATAGCTTTTATTTATGAATGTTTGATATTCAAAGCTGACTACTGTCAATGAATATTCTCTTTTGGAAGACAGCATTTTTCACCTGTGTTGCTTTAATAATTCAAGAAGAGACATTGCTACTTTAACTATATATTTAGCTTTTTAGAATATGTGATCTGCAACAAAGATTTTGCAGACTTAGGTGCTGTATGCTCATGTAGAAATGTTCTTCCCTTTCTTATTTTCAGATGCCCTGGCTAAATAAATGTATTTCCCTTTTCTGTCAACATCAAGGAATTTTATACCAATGGCAAGTAAGGAAAAAAAAACCAAGAGAAAACTTTATTCTTAGAACTTTGATTGGGACATTATTTTCTAGCATTACAGTAAGGTTTCCCAGAAAGCTGGTGCCCAAAATGAAAAAAAATGAAAAAAAAAAACCACAAAACAAAACTCAAACAAAAACAAACAAACAAAACCAAACTAATTACTAACATACCAACAACCCAACTAATTACCTAACATACTTAGCTGTTTCTTCTTTAGTTTTAAGGAATATATTTAACTTGCAGAGAGAGTTTTGAAGATCTTAGTACTCACTCTTTGCACATTTGGGAGCCCAACTACCATTGAACCTTCTGGCTCATGTGTTTTCCCACACAGAGTACAGTATCACTCTGGGTCTAGCACAGTGTAATTGCCACTCATTTATGAAATAAGCACACAATACTACCACAGCCTTTCACATGTAAGATGCAAGAGAGCACGCAGAGGATCAGTAACAGAGCATGCAGCCTTTGGCTAATGAGCCATGAGCCAAGGCTGCTTACTCCATCATTAGGGTGAGAAAGTGTCAGAGTAGTTCTATAATTTCTGCATCAGCTCATCACCCAAAGAGCATGGCAACTTGCTGAAGCAATGAAGCCCAGAGACCTGTTTCTTTCCAGCCTACTGAGCCATTTGTTATCAGTGTTGTGCTTTCAAAGACAAAACAATTTCTCTGCCTGGAAAAGAGGTAAATTTGCATTCTTAGAAGAAAACTGTTTGGTTGGGTTTTTTTTTTTGTTGGTTTTTTTTTCATTAAAACTCAAAAAGAATAAACCAAAACATTATTCAAGGAGTCACAGTAGTGAATCCAGTGCAAGGTAGGGCTGTTTAAAAAGACTTTCTTTAATCCAGGAATGCAAATATTCTGAGCAGTCCCTTAAGAAGGAAAACATGATTTCATAAGTGTATTTGAGAGCAGGCTCTGAAACACAGGTGCTCTGACTTGCCCACCGAAGGAGCCTCTTGACTGTAAGTCAGATTTTCTCAAGATCCCTGCAAGCCTGACCTTTTCTGGGTTTCATTGCCTTTGTAAAACTCCTTGTCCCCAAGGAGAGGAAAAGCTACCACCTTTGACTGATGCTAGCAACTCCTCTCCTAGGGAGTAAGGAAGAGAGAATCAGATAATTATCAGGAAGAACTTAGTTCATTTTTCACCCATCATATGGGAGCTAAGTCATTGCTGCAATTAGAGGTTGTTAGCTGTTCCCTAGCCAGTATAAACGAGTAACCAGCAGCTGCAGCTGCTTTGTACTACATTACACAGGAGAAACTGAGCTGCTGCTAGTAATAAATCAGCATAATTTAATTTTGATTTAATGTTTATTCTTTTTTTCCCTTAGTAGCTACTAGTATTTTGACCCCTTTTAAACATTGTCTCTCACTGTAACGCTCATTTTGATAAGCTGCTGCAGACATATCAAACTTTAGTTTCGAAAACATCCTTTTTTCCACAAACCTTCCATCTATAGAGCACCACTGTATCTCCTCTAATGTTAAACCCATTCAATTACCAATATGTTACTTGCAGTCTTTGTTTCACTTGTGAAGCTTCCTGTGACAGCTCAGCTCTGGAGACAGAGGGGGGTGTTATGTTTACAGTAAGAACAAGCTGTAATTACAAGCTGCACATATAAATAGGCACCTCCAAACCATAGAGAAAGTCAGTTGCTTTAGCCATTAAAGTTATCCAGCAGTGTAAACATTTCAATACTTGTAATGACAGCTTGTTCTCATTTCCTTGCTTGCCGAAACTGGGCTGCTTCTGGCTGCTATCAATTAGCACATCCTAATGCTTTGCGGGAATGTGGCTGTCAGCGACCCCGCATCCACGTGTCAGGATAGAAGCCATTTGTGTCTGAATATCTGTCCTTGGCTTTCCTAAGCTTGATGACAGCTTGGGTTGCTAAAACACTCAGTCTGGCACTTCGCTGAGCAACAGCTTGCAAGGGCAATAATAATAATAATAACAACATATCTTTATAATATGGTAATACGCTTATAATGAATAGATCTATTTCTAGCTGAAGAATAACAGGCTACACTGGAACAAGATGGGTTTCAGCTTGATCTCTTTATCCAGTACTCAGCACCTACTCTAAGGCATCAAAAATAAGTCTCATATTTTATTTATAAAAAGCCTAACTTTTTAAGAGTTGTTGGAAATGGAAGAAGAAATGTATCAGTGAATATTTTAGCAGTGTAAATAAATAAAGCATAAGTGATGAAATGTCAGACTAGGTAATTTTTGAGTCTTCTTTAAGCAATAGCTTAGGTGCCTGAGAGCTTAGAATGGAACAATCGATCTTAACATCATTCATGTAAAGTATTTTCTCCAATGTCTTTGCTCTGAACTATTTCAGTAGTTAAGCTTATGCTTCCTATGATACTGTTTCCTAAAAAAAAAAATCATTTGAAGTGTTTTGGTGGAGATAGGCTGCCTCCTCCAAGCATTTCTGTCACCCTCCTTGTTTCGAGTGAGATAGTCACATCTGGAAAAGTTATATTTAGTCTAAGTCGCTGCCACTACAGCTGGTCTTCCTCAGTAGCTCAGATAATCTAGTGCATTGCTCTGGGTCATTAGACGTGGCATGACCCTACATACTGAAAATTTAGAAAGAACCAGCAGCAAACATGAAACCAAATTTTCTGTTTTTCAGGCATCACTCTCGGCTGCTTTAGCTCATCCCCGTTGCAGCTCATACATGAGTTTCCACAGTAGCTAATTCTGACAATCAGGATCTTGAATTCAATTCCCAGATCCTCCAGTTTGACACAGTGTGACACTATCATATTTAATGGTATTTGAGAAGGTTTTGAGCGATTTAAATTCAGAAAAATCAGTTGCATTCAAATGAGCTCTTTATTAATTAGAATTAGATTTATTCTTTCCCATCTGCAGCATAGACTTCTTTGATTTCTGTATTAGGGGAAAGTAACCACATATTTATGACAAACTTAAGTCCTGTCTCTTCCTCCTCCTCCCTTGTTCAAAAGAAGCAAAAGTAAGTTGTCTTTCTTTTTTGCCACACTGATAAACATTCAATTGCTTGAAACAAATGGGTTCTCTGAGCGTGCCAAAGCATTTCAATCAGTTGGCAAGGTCACTGCAACAGTTCGGGCTGCATTTCAGATTATTTGCCAGTTTCAGTTTCAGATTGTTTGCCAGACTTAACACTCAAAATGCTACATTTTTCAAAACACTTTTAGAATCATAGAAGGATTTTTATTAGAAGGAACTTTTAAGACCATCCATGGGCAGGGACAGCTCCTACTAGACCAGGTCACTCAGGGCTCCATCCAACCTGGTCCTGAACAATTCCAGGGATAGAACATCCATAACTTCTCTGGGGGATTCTCTGGTGCCTCATCAACGTCACAGCCAGAATTTCCTCCTAATATCTAATCTGGATTTATTCTTTCTTAGCTTGAATCCATTCCCGTTTTTCCTGTCACTACATGCTCTTGTAAAAAGTCCCTCTCCCTGTTTCCTGTAGGCTCCCTTCAGGTACCAGAAGGCTGCAGTTAGGTCAGCTCTAAGAGGGCTCCTTTCCAGGCTGAACAAATTCAACTCTCTCAGCCTGTCCTCAGATGAGAGCTGTTCCATTCCTCTAATTATCTTGGTGTCCCTCTTCTGGATTCTTTCCAACAGGCCCATGTTTTTCTTGTGCTGAGAACTCCAGAGCTGGATTCAGTTCTCCAGGTGGAGTCTCATCAGAGCGGAAAGCAAGCGGCTTAATGTTTGTCCATCTTATATTTAACAGCTATAATACAATAAAATTTCCTCCATTTTTGTTTCATTAATTTTTGTCAATAAATATTGAACTTGTTGAGAAGAAAATTTCAATTATTTTCAAATTATTTGAAAATTAATATTGCATCAAAAGTTTTGGAGGAAGGAATAGGGTCATAGAGAGGGTCTGAGCATTGGCCTCCTCCTTGACTCCATCAGAATACAGGATAACTTGAAGGAGGTTGTTCTCACTCCTCCTTGTTGAAGTTATGATGCTTAAGTAATGTGTCCCTATCCCCCAAAAAAGAATGCTCCAGGTCAGTAGGAAAAATGCTTTGGGGCACTTTGTGAGCCACTACCCATGGAGTCTACTTTCTAATCCTGCAGATATTGGCATTGTACAGTTTTTCATGAGGGAACAACTTGGGAACAATCATGACCTTATCTGTACCTTAGGGTTTTGGGGGGGAAAAGCAAGCAAAGTAACTAAATACACCTTAGTGTATAAGGAGAATAAATCTCCTTATCTCATACTCTAGCCAAACATTTCACCTTTTTTGTATAAATATAGGTGAACTTATATCACAGACAAAGTTAAAAAACATTATATCACCAAATCAGGAAGCTGACAGAGAACTCTTGCCTGTGAAAGCTAACAGTGTGTAGAGGAACAGAGAATGAAATGTTCTTTGCTTTAGATTTGTAATAAAACTTTCAGGGCTTCACAGTGCCTCTGGTAGCTCTTCAGACCCTCTCAAAGGAGCTGTGACTCATCAGCTGAAGAATGTGAGTCTGGGGCTCACTTTTTTTCCCTGAGGCCATGCCACTTTCACTTTAGTGCCTACATCCATAACAGAAGTTGAAAATGTTATGATTCTGCATTGTTTGGCACATTCCACACTCCTAGGAATAAAATGATTATGCTGGAAAGAAGGACAGATGTGATTATGTAAAACATTCCTACATTTGCAACAAGTTATTGCTCTGGTCTGTACAAGTAACTCACGGTTAAAATTTCATGTTAATAGCATTGGGGACTAGCAGGAGACAAAGCCGATATAATGAAAGAAGCTAATAAAGCAAGGCATCTCTGGACCTTCTGCCTCCCTCTGTCATCTGTGCTTTAATTCAGCTGCACATCCTAAATTTTATGGTAATATGAACTTTAAAACACTAACTGGGAAAAATTTGGCTAATGTATATGTGAATCAAGAAGGCTTTTGATAAAATTGAAGAAGAAAGAAAGGCAAATGCTGTCGGATCTGAGCCCTCCAGAGCATTTTTGTGTGGGTTTCTGGGTTGTATGTATTTTTCACAGATCCATGTTCCAAAACAACTGATGTGGAACACACAGGGAAGAAAAATGTGGCCAGAAACATTCCTATGAGTTCTAATTTTCTTTGAATGAAAAATGACTTCAAAAAGACCTGGAAAGTTTAAAAGATGATATTGCAATGCCAGAATGACAACATTTGTGACACTCTTATTGTGAATCAATATTAGAATGATATAATGTCAGCACAAGTTATCCTACTATGGAGATTAACACATCAGGAAATTTAAGACCTAATGATGCTGTGTGTGGAAAACTTGTAGCAAGAGATACAAAGAAAAGCAGAGTTAGTGCTCTATCAGTAAATCTGAGACCTAAATCAAGTAGAAAAACAAACAAAAAATCTGCAAAAAAATACATTGCTTAGTGTGTCTTTCCTCCTCTGAATAGCATCCATAATCATGAATAACACTGACTCCCTGTCCAGACAGAATACTGCTCACCACAGGAAAGGAAAAGATGGGAAGAATGTCGGTCTGTAAGTCCCTTCTGCCCAGCCAAATTCTAAGATTTCCAGAGTCCCTCTGACACAGACATAAATCAGAGCCTCATGCCATGAGCACTTTCAGCTGGGGAAATAGGCTGACTTAATAGTACATTTATACAGTAAAAAAAGGGCACAGAAGAATGAAGAATAAGGCCTGTCGTGTGCAAATAATGTACGACGAGGTGAGAATTAGGATCTTGACAAGTAATAATAAGAGCTTTTAGGCAGTAGGCAGCCAATTCTGCTGAGGAGAGAACCTTCAGCCTGAGAGAACTACTGGGACATTTCCTTACTAAGACAAATGCCCTGAAATGATGTCAGGACTAAGAAGTATTTTTGCACAGCTCACTCCCAAACCCAACTCACACGCTCTGATTAGTCCCACTCTTTGCTCAGAGCCAGGTGTACAGCATGGTTGAAAACAATGAGGACACAGATGGACTTGGATGGGAATACTGCTACCAAGAATAGTGAGAACATGACCCAGAAGATCAGAAACAAGCATTAGGTGTAAATTTTAAAATTGTGAAAATTCCAAAATTCTTTACAGAAATGCTTGAACTGCATCGATGTAAGTGGATTAGGATCCATTTGAATACAAAAAAAGAATCAGGAAGCCTGCCAGAACAAAACCTATGACACAGTATCAATATACCAAATTTATATATACCAGTTATAAACCAAAGAATCATTAAAGTAAAATAAGAAACTATTGGAAGAGCTAAAGGGAAGACTACAAGGCATACACTTTGCCTTTTTTAGTAATTTACAGAAGGTTAATTGTGGAGCTTTCTAACTTCATAACTGAAAGAGAACTTTATATAAGACCAGGTAATTGTTGCAAGACCATTTGGTTGAATAACCAAACAATCAAAAATTATTTTCATATCTTCTGCAAAGCACTACAGATGTATAAAAGATCTATATGACTGTTTATTGCTTATACAAACTTAATTAAGCTGAACTCAAGAATCTGTACTAATGCAAATAGTTTAGGCCTTGGGCTCAAAATGTGCAGCCAAGTACTTATTATACTTATTATCTCCTTAGTGCACTTTTTATTTCCCTTCCCTTCTGCTCCCTGCTATATATCATCAGCAATTTTTAGCTTGATTTTTTCACTTGCTAAAATTAGTTTGGGAATTTTACAAATAAATAAACCAAACCCACACACACTTCTACAAGAATATTCCTTAGTGAAGAAGCAGACACACACACACACACACACACACACACACATACACACTTGCCCCAATTTTCTCTTATTGACCTCTTGCTCTTCTGTAAACATTTTCCTGTTCAGGTAGGCATTTTCAGCAGGAGTTATCAAATAAAAAAAGGGATCATTTAGGAAGCTGTAGGGAAACTTCACCGTATGGTATGCCCAAAGGATACACCAGCAACCCATCGTGTCATACTGCTGTATTAAATATCCCTCATTGCCTCCACTTGTAGCACAGGTCTGAACCAGAAAATGTGAGAAAATGCATACATGACAGTTCTCATTCTCCAAGTAGTTCACAGCAAACATTGTATCTAAGGAATGGAATAAGAATATGCAGGGAGAATAAAAACTGCGTTGAGCAGACCAGGTATTACTTTTTCTGCTCCTGAATGGTTTCCATGTTCAGTAGCATGCAGACCATCCAGTGCAGAAAGGTAAGCATACTGCTCCAGTGCCTAACTTGCTGTATTATTATATCAAAACTATTACATTATATTAATTATATTAATTATTATATATTACATTATTTGTATTAGAATAGTATATATTATTATATCACAGATATAATAAAAGCCCTCAGCTTTCTGATTCAACAGATGACCAACTATTGCCCTGCAATGTAAGAAGAATACAATGCAAGTACTCGTGAGGCCTTTTGGTGTACATGCACACAGAAGGTGCAAGGCACCTGAGAGTCTGACCTAGAAATTCATCTATTCTGAGGCCTCTTTAAATCCTTTGCATTCTCTCTTTGGAGCCTTGAATGAAAATAAAAGCTTTTAGCTCTGCTCCTTTTTTATAGAAGTCTCCACCACCAACCACTGTTAAAGTTTCACACAGCGAAGTGCCTGAAGAACCTCTGCTGAAGCTCTGTGACTTAGGAAAAAAGCAAAAGAGAAAGAAACAAGGAAAGAAGGAAGGAGGAAGAGAAAGACAGCTTACTTCTACTGTCTTTGAAAAAGTGGAGTAAGGTGGGATTAAAGCATCAGATGAGACAGTTCAGACACAAAGCATAACTGATCAAAAAATGAGGTTCGACAGAGGTTAGAACTTCTGTCTGCTGGCTGTTTTTTGGCAGCTGCTTCTGCAAAAGAGACCACTTGCTCTTCAGACCACTGGCTGAGGACAAAACTCAGCATCCATCACTGGCACAAAAAGCTCTCTGTTGCTCATGAGCAACACTGCTTGTGCTGTAGCCCTGAAGGGTGGAGGGTGGGCTCTCTAGATTGTTTACTCTTGGCTAAACTGGACTGTATTCAGGTATCAACCCGATAACACCTGACAGGAAAAAAATCACAAAGGTTTTGGCAGTAATCAGGCCTGCAGATCATCATCCACTGTCTTTTCTTTTTGTAGAAACATTGAAGGATAGAATGATTTGGGTTGAAAAGGACCCCTCTGCCATGGGCAGGGATGCCACACACTAGGATCAAGGTGTTGAAATCCTCATTCAACTTGGCCTTGAACACTTCCAGGGATGGGACATCCACAACTCTTGGCAACTTGCTTCAATCTCTCCCCACTCCCACAGTATGGGATTTTCTTCCTAAATCTAATCTAAACTAATTCCCTAATCTAATCTATTTCACTTTAAAGCTAGTCCCCCTTCCCCTATCACTGCATACCCTTGTCAAAGGTCCCTTTCCTGATGTCTTTCAGGCCTCCTTTAGTTACTGAAAGGTTGCTATAAAATCTCCCCATAGCCTTCTGTTCTCCAGGCTGAGCATTCCCAACTCTTTCAGCCTGTCTCTATAAGAGAGTTGATCCAGCCCTCTGATTATCGTGGTGTCTCTTCTCTGAACTCACTCTCACAAGCCCGTACCCTTCCTGTGCTGGGGAACGCCAGGCTGGATGCAGTACACATGGTGGTGTTCCAGAGGCACAATCCCCTCCCTTGCCCTGCTGGCCACGTTGCTTTTGATCCAGCGCAGGACACGTTTGGCTTTCTGGGCTGTGGCTGCACCAAGTCTCTCAGAGCTTTTCATCCACCAATACTCCCCAGCCCTCCTCCTTAGGGCTGTTCTCAATCCTTGTCCATCCTGCCTCTATTTGTGCTTGGGATTGTCCAGGTCCAAGTGCAGGACCTTCCTCTTGGCTTGTTGAACTTTATGAGGTTCATATGGAGCCACCTGAGCCTGTCAAAGTCCTGAGGATGACATCCTTTCCCTCCAGTGTGTTAACTGTG
Source organism: Brachypodius melanocephalos (assembly GCA_013398615.1). Lineage (NCBI taxonomy): Eukaryota > Metazoa > Chordata > Aves > Passeriformes > Pycnonotidae > Brachypodius > Brachypodius melanocephalos. The sequence continues at coordinate 23,100,583 of VZSR01003807.1, forward strand.
CCACACAGCTTGGTGGCTCAGCAAACTTGCTGAGGGTGCATAAAATCCCAACTGTTTAATTTGAATTTATGTTTATTTTATTTTATTTGCACTTCACTTTTAATTATGAGTTGTCATTATTTAATTTAAAAATTACCTTTCTAACACAAAATCCATACCACAAGTTGAAATGGGATGTAATTATAATTTTTTGGTATCATTATGAAATTAAATTATAAGAACATCTTACACAATTGCAACTAAACATTCTAAATTGCACTTTATTAGTGAAGTTGGAAGTGAAGCTGGAAATTAAGTGAAGCTTAATTCAAACAGGAAACAGGACTGGGTGTTGATAGGAATCAGTTACAAATGAAAAATTGATCACTAATTGACCAAAACTTCACAGATAATCAACCAAATAACAGCTAATCAAACAAGAGTTACAAGTTAAACAAATAAATCCAACACTCACAGTCCCTCCTTTTGATACCCTGCTCCCTACGAGACTTCATTCACTGACCATTTAAGAGACTAGAGGTTTTTAGAGGTCATCTTTGCTCAAATTGTAAATAGACTTGAGACCGATTTCATAAAACAAAGCCTTCAGCACCAGCGACTCCTGTCACAGCACATTATCTCCTCAGTAGTGTTGGCACAGCTGCCTGAGAGGCTTTGCTGTGAACCAGACCAAGGAGTTGATAAAACTGTAAATAATCCCATGGATTTTTTTTTTCTTCAAGTCAGATCACTTTCTCTGTCTAGATCTCCACAGGAGTGGGAACATGCAGGGAGGTGACCATTATCTACTGCCTGCTACTCCAAAATTCTGGGTCACAGCCTCACAACTCATTTTTTTAGTTGTTCCTTTTAAACAGTTGCATGTTTAAACATGCAACAGTTGTTCCTTTTAAACAGATAATACATGGAAAAGCAGTAATAAATACTTGGCATTTAAAACATTACCCAGAACCTCAAACTTTGGAATGAGGTATGTGGTGAAGCCTTAAAGCTGTGCACAACTGCACTTCTGCACAAGACTGAAATATAGAATATTCATGATGTTGAAATTTCTTTTTTTCCTTCACTTAAATACTTTCCTGCCAGTATCCAAAAATCTTCCTCTTGCTTGCACCAAGTTTGCAGCAGCCAGGCTCAGGTTGCTGGACACTCTGGATTCTGTCTCCACCTGACAGAGGACATGGGGATGTGTTCAGACTACTCTGCTGGCTGGAGCCTTGAACCAAAGCATCTGTGCCTGACTTGGGAAAGCTGAGCTGTAACAGACTGCCCCTCATCACTTCAGTCTATCCAGGACACTGCAGTGGAAACCTACCCCTACAATTATGGGTCTCTTGTGCAGGAAACACCAAGCCTTGCCTCAGATGAGCAATAATAAGTGGAAGCTGGGGGATTTATAATGTGCAGTTGTGAGGAAATCTGTCTCGAGAACATGTACTTAACTGATGGTATAGACATGCTGAGAGCTATTCCGCTGAGAGCAGTTTATTCCTGCAACATTCAGTTACTTCTTCAGGGGACTTTAAATATCATTTCTTGTGGCACAGATGATCACAGGTATTCAGGCACATACAAGAAATGTAAGCTTTCCAGAGCACTATTTCACTGAGGCACAGATGGAGCTGTATGATTTATTTGAAGTCATCCAGGGATACAGCAGCAATCAACCTCACCAGGACTATTCCCCAAAGCGCAGCCAGACTTCATAATAGATGCTGACTAAGTACACAGTCAGCACGAGGAGTAGAAATGGATTCCTCTGCTGAATTCTGTTTATTGCTATAAACAATTTACATGGATAGCAGCTTGTTATGGGGTTGGTGATTCATTGAGAAGTCTTACTGGATCATACTTTCTGTACAGCTTGAACTGCAGGTGCAACTGGTGTCTGTGAGGCTGGGCGGTTGGCTACGTTTTGGCCAACTTGTCAGCAATTCAAATGGGATTTCTAAACCATAACATCACATTCAGTGGCAGGTGGCAGAAAATCCTGCAGAGAGGAAGGAGGTATGGAAAAAGGCATCAAGTTTTGAGTTACACTCATAATCTAAAGATAACATATCACTGAAGACACGGGGGCAGTTCTCATACCATCTCCACAGTCTGCCTTTATCTTCATTGATTTTTAAGTGTCACTGATGGTGATCTCAGCCCAACTTCTGTTTTACACAAAGATATTTTATACAACTTGACTATTACAAAGGTCTTGCACCATTCATTGGCACCTACTGTAAGATTGCTTTTAACCAGCAGCACAGATTGGAAGGATCTTAAGAGGAATGGGATTCAGACCCCCACTCTGCTCTGTTTACCATCCTCTCGAACATATGTTGAGAAGCCTACGATGGTTTGCTGTAACAACCAACTCACTGTGACGAATGGGTTATAATATTTTACTGCACTTGGCATAGTATATGAAGTGGCATCTGCAGAGAGCATATTTCAGGATTTATTCAAGTGCAAGCATTGAAACCTTCACGTTCTTTGCAAGAGGCAAAAGGAAATAAAGACTTCAGTTTGGGGTTTTTTATAAAAATGTAACATCCTTTGAAAGGGTTTGCTCTGGTTTTGCCATTTTGAGGTACTAAATACAAAGCAATTTGGCAGAGTTATGCTTAAATTATATTCTTACATTTGCCACTGTGTATAACTTGAGAGGAAGAAGGCTGTTTGTGAGATTCTTGGATATAAATAGCTCTGTTAGATGCTCCAGGGAAACTGCCTGAGTCAGGCAAACAGGAGGAGACAATGACCAGCACAAGCTGCCAAAATCTGGACAATCCAACAGGCCTCTTCTGTGGGGTTTATCCGCACACATTTGACACGGGTCTGTGGTGTATCAGTGAGATATCATTGCTGACATTAACACCTGCTGACATTGTCACCTCAGGTTGCTCTTTGCCATTTAGTTTCCTTTCTGTTATAGAAAGTGGGCTTTTCTAAGTGGAGGAACAGCACCATACCTGTCCTATATAATAGAGGACAGCTGTAATATTATGGTATTAATAATTGTAAAAACAAGCTGTGGACTGATGCAGTAACCACAATTTGTCCTCCCATCAATTTTAAACCAGAGATTTTTCCTGAATATCAACATATTCATTCCCAATACCCAGCTGCTGAAAGAATTAAGCACTCTTTTAAGCTCTCTTTTAGCTTGACATCATTACATTTCCATTAAAAGCTGCCATGTGGCTGGTTTTCAAGCACAGTGGAAAATTATCATCATGCTCTATCACTCTGTCCTTCTTTCCAAACCAAATGTCCACTTTCTCCTGTTAAAGGCAGCACTAGAATGTTGACACTGAATGTCTTCTATTTGAATTTGTCAGATTGCTGCCTGGTCGTTACTCAGTTGGTCCCAGAAAACAGCAAAACTCAATCTGTGTGAAAGTCAAATGAGGAAAATCCAGCTGTGGGAGAGAAAACAAAGTAAAGCAAAATAAAATAAACCAAAACAAACTCACTACTATGAGACAAACAAAAATCCAGTTTTTTGTGTTTATCCTGTAGTAATACAACTACCTTGTAAGGGCTTCAACACAGTTCCACACAACATCCTTATCTCCAGTTGGAGAGATATGGATTTGAAGGATTTCAATGAATAAGAAATTGTCAGGATGGCCAGAGAGCTGGGGTCAGTGCCCAGCTGCAGGCTGGTGAAAAATCTCTGTCTTGGGACAAGTGCTCTTCAATATTTTCATCTATGACATAGACAGTGAGATCGAGTGCACACTCAGCAAGTTGGCAGATGACACGGAGCTGAACAGTGCAGCTGACACACCTGAAGGATGGGATGGCACCCAGGGGCACCTGGGCAAACTGGAGAAGTAAGCCCAGAACCTCAGGAAGCTGAAAAAGTACAAGGCCAAGGAGCTGCACCAGGACAATCCCAGACACAAATATTGACTGGGAGAAGAACATATATCAAGCAGCTTTGAGGAGAAGGACTTGGAGGTTGTCATGGATAAAAAGTTGGACATGACCCGGGAGTGTGTTCTTGCACTCCGGGCAGCTAACTGGATCCTGGACTGCATAGAAAGGAGAGTAGGCAGCAAGTCAGGGCGGGGGGGAATCTGCCCCTTGGCTCTGCCCTCATGAGGCTCCACCTGGAGTAACTGCATCCAGCTCTGAACTCCTCAACACAAGAAAGATGTGGAGCCATTGAAGCAGGTCCAGAGGAGGGTCACCAACATGATCAGAGGGCTGGAGCACCTCTACTACAAAGAGAAGATAACAGAACTGGAGATGTTCAGCCTGGAGAAAAGAATGCTACAGGGACACCTCATTGCAGCCTCCCAGTGCCTAAAGAAGTCTTATAAAAAAGAGGACAAGAGATATTTTACATGAGCAGATAGTGATAAGTCAAAGGTGAACACTCAAACTAAAAGAGAAATTTAGATTAGGCATTAAGAAGAAATTTTTTTCCTGTAGTGAGGGACTGGAACAGGTTGCTCAGAAAAGTTGTGGATGCCCCATCCCTGGCAATGTTCAAGGCCAGGTTGGGTGGGGTTTTGAGCAACCTAGTCTAGTGGGTGGCATCCCTGTTCATGGCACACTGGTTGGAATTTGTTGATTTTTTTAAGGTCCCTTCCAAGTCAGGCCATTGTATGATTCTGTGGGAGGGTGTACATTTCCCCAGATATCAGATATATGTATTGATTTTATTTTAATCAGAGTGAATCCTCATCTACACGAATCTGCCACCTTAGCTTTACAGGGACTACACAGTCATTTTCCTCACACATTTAGAATGCTGGGAGTCAGGTTTTATGCTTCAAAAGTCAGGATAAGCCATCAACAAAGAGCAGAAAAGTAAAAGTGATGGAAACAAAACTGCACTGTCAGACACATTTTCCTCTTGATTCTTAATCTGAAAATGACCACATAACTACATAATTCACACATTTTCGTGGAAGACAATTATATGCATTGTCTTGCACAGTAAATTATAGAACCCTGGCCAGTGTATACCTTTCCTGGCAATCAATCACACTGATATAATTTAAAGATGCTTTCTCCAATTTGTTTTTTCACCACCAACAACAAGATGAAAGCCTGAAAAGCATACTTAGCTGAGTCCTTTCCTATTGATTTATTTTATCCTATTAAAGCTTTTTTTCTTAATACAAAGTAGGAAAATACTTAAAACCTGTATGACAGAAATCCAGAGTCACAATAAACTTTTTTTAAAGTGATAGCTTCACATACACTCCACACTGCCATTAACTCTATGAAAATAAACTGAATTTGCATAGGTGTTAAATAATTAAACCATTGGCCCACAGATATTCATAAGACACCACTGGCAAAAACATGTTTTTCCTCTGTTAACCCTGATAACAGCAATTTCCTGTATCTCCAAGCAAGGTTAGAGGATGTCCAGGACAAAATATTGTCTACAAGGATTGGGTTAAAACCCACAATATGAGACATTCCATTTCAGGTATACAAGATTTAAAAGTGTACCCTTTTTGGAGCATAGAGCAAGGCATGTGCTACAGGCATGACCCTCCCAAACTCAGTGAACCATGACAAGAAACCAGAAGATACTGCAGGAAGTGGTTCACTGAGCAGGAGATCTCAGAGAGATTTGCTGTCTCTGTCCAACCCTCCAGGCTCTGCAGCCTCTCCTTCTGCGCCTGCGCTGGGGCACTGTCTGCCTGTTTCCAGGGACAGCTCCGATGTGGCACGGAGGTGCAACCTCAGATCACACTGATGTGTAAACCTTCAAGCTGCTGGAAAGAAATGGAAAAGGCTTTGTCTGCACCTGGTCCCAGGAGTTGCCTGTGTCTCAGGCCTGTATTACAGCTGTGTGGTGGCTGTTCTGGAATTCAAATATCAATCACTTTAGGATATTTGACCTTCCTTATTCAACTTTGTCTTGTCCCTCATGAACACTACTGATGAGTCAAGCCTCCACGACTGTTCCAAATTCCTAGAGACTTGTCAAGGCAGCCTTACTGGAAAACATCTAAATCAGTTCCAGCTTGTTTTAATAGAGCATCATAGTATAGACATTCAAACAGTAGCAATGGGCTACTGTATAACTGTATGACTACAGGGTTGCAGTAACTGGTTGTAGAATAATAATTTGTCTCAAACAATTTAAGATAAAAATTACTTCTGACACTGTTGAGTGTTTTGGGCTTAGTACATATATTGAAATGATAATATAAATATGAGGCTTTCCTTTTTCCAGACAGGATAGGGTTAATTTTTGCAGTAAACAGGAGGGGGCATGTCAGGACTCAGAGGTTATTCTATACAATCTCACATCGTTTTTTGGGGACAGAGGGAAGGGCTCCCTTTCAGGTCAGGATGGGATGGTGGAAGGAGCCATCCCATACTGTCAGGGGTTTTCCACAGGGTGAACAATAATGTTTCTTTTCTTGTATCCCCTGCCATTAGCAGTATCCTTGTTACTGTTCATTTTCTTATCAGGTTGCTGTTTCCATTGAATTGCTCTTATCTCACCCCATAATCTTAACCTTTTGTGCCTCCATTTCTCCTCTCCAACCCACTGCAGGGGAGGTAGAGGAGGAGTGGGGAAGTGGCACATGGTCTGGAGCAGTTTCAAGCAGGAGCACTAAATTGGAGAATGCCATTCCTAAACCACAGCAGGGGCATTGTTTTTACATATAAAAAGTGTGGTTGTTATGGAGATATCATAACATCAAGATTTTAACAGCGATGAAAATTCCAGTTTCACAGTATTTGTAGTGTTGTTAAGGTTAGGAACCAGGAATAACAAAAACCACAGGATGAAGTTACGAATTTAGGTAAATTAATACTTATTACATAGTAGATATATGAAAATATTCCCCAGAAAGTTGTCAAAGAACAATTTTATGTCCCCTGCTGTACTCAGTTCTACAGGATCCGTATATGGGTAATTAATGAATCTTCTCTAACTAGCCAACGACACGCCCATTACCAAGCTCGTGAGTCAGCATTACTAACTCACAACAGCTTCAGCTGGTGGCTAGGGACTGTCCCTCACAGTGTGTGCCACGTTTAACTCATGTGCATGACACTAATTACAGTGCACATGCTGAATAATTCAAGATTCCTTGGGCTCCAACACAGATGTCAGTAAGGCTTATTCATGCCTACTAAGCGCTGTCTCACACTGGAAGCTGTGCACAGTGCATTCTGTCCCCATTTTCAACATAGAAAAGGGCAAGTCCTGATACAGCTGAGGCTGCCAGACATGTCGGTTTTTCTGAGCTTGTCTTTTTTCCTGACGAGAAATATTTTCCAGGTGGAATTTGAAAACTCTGCACTGTAATTTGAGGTGCCGATGCATGATCATGGATGAAGCACCCAGTGTGCAATATGTGTGCCACATCTCCTCATTGCTATGCTTGTAGGATGGACACAGCAGACAGAAGTCAGACGTAAAGAGGGCAAAGTAGGTTTTAGATTTCCTGGATGTGTTGGGCAGCCTGAAAACATGCTGCACCAACAGCCTGAAATGTTTTAGATTTCCTGAATGTCTTGGACATCCTGCAAATGGCTGCACATTTGCAGTAAATTTGATGTACAGAATAGGTGGAAACTCATGTGCATTTGTGAGTCACCTGGAGAGTACATACACGCAGGCTGGGAGCTGCAATTACCCCTGTTAGGGTGACATACGACACAGCCTGACAGAGGCGTGTGAAAATGAAACAGTGCTGCCATTTGGGAAATGGCACTGACAGAGTCAAGTCATTTTCACAAGTCTGTTGAGCTACTTACTGCTGCAAAGAGGAAATGGAAGAGGAAACTGAGCTCCAGCTCTGGTATCTGAATGCAGAAGTAGTGTAGATATGGTGAGTGGTAAGGGTCTTTTTCAAAAGGTTGGGTTATTCTGTGGTTTACAAACAATGAGAGAAGCCAGTACAGTTAGTGAGGAAATTGGACCTATTTTCATTCATCCTTATAGCTCATGAATGCAACAAATTAATAGTGCTTCTAACTACCAACATCTGCACTTTTCAAAAAAATGGATAAAACATGGGTCCAACAGAGAATGACTGAGTCCAAAGGTCATTTAATATTGTATATTTAAAGTGTTTGATGCAATGACAGCTTTGTTTAAAAAAAAAAAATCAGTCTTGCAAGGTTTGAGATAATGTTCTGGAAATTGCACTAAAAAACTCCATGTTAGTGAAGAAATAAATTATTTATTGATGTTTTTCTCTTGGCTATACTGATTGTCATCTATGTGTTCAGAACAAAGCATAGATTTTTACCTCTATGAAAATTTTAGGTAAGTCTCAAGACTATCAAGACAGCAGAGAGGAAACAGCCCAAAAATATATCAAAGACATCTGCGTCAGCCTTAAAATATGCAATAATTTAATTAAGAATAGGAAGGCTAAATTTCATCCACCATCCCACACATTAGAACTATATTAAAGCAAGAACTCAAGCTCTCCTTTAAATTTTTATTATAATAGAATATTTGGTCCCTGCTCTTCTACCTATGACATATCTTTACTGAAAAATTCAATCTTTGCTGAAATTAATTCTTTTTGAAATAAGGTGAAATTTCATTCCCATGTTCCAAACAACTGATCTTGCACAGGCCTCAAAGAGGGGTTTTTTATTCAGGAAAGAGATAGTGAAGGAATAAAATAAAACTACCCAGACAGATTTTGCTCACCTGTAGGAGTTTGTACCTGAATCTCAAAATGGCAATCACCACTGTCTATCCTGGAGCAGGGAGGAAAACAATGCTTCTTCAATTAAGGAACTGCACACACAACTTAATGTCATTCTCAGTCAGGTATTTATATTCCATTTCCCTTACCTAATTTATTATTTTTTTTCTTTAATTTCATGATGGATGATTTTAGACTTTGGGAGAGTCTATACAACAATGTTGTGGCCAGATGTGTGCCTCACAAGAGATAATTGTCCTGTGCTCTTCCTCATTTACACCTCTAGATTTGCCATCTGCCTCCTGGCATTGGAAGAGATTCAATGAAATATTTCTATTCTTCAAACACTGAACAAGAAACTTGATTAGTAAAAGGAACATTATATAAACCTCAAAGCTACTGTTCTTTTTTCCATTTCACTGCAGAGTTTGTGCATAAAATTCCTCTGTGCCTGGCTTCTTACTGCAAGCCAAGATAAACAGTTTACAACATTGTCACAGCAACCAGTGCACTCTTACATTTACATTGCCTTTAGGCTGATAAGAAGTGTGATCATTTTCTTTTTTGTTATTAGTCACATTACCTTCAGCTGACATTTGGAAGTTGTTTCTTCTAGCTGAGTAATTGTTAATCAGTCAAAAGGTTCTTTCATTAATTCACTTAATACTTCCTCCCAGCATATTCTTATTACTTTTCTCCTTCAAATATTGCTTTATACGTAAGTTTATATTCAAACCCTCTGATCTAAACATAAAGCCCTGGGAGGCTTTATTATTATTGCTGTTATTCCTTTCTCTGTGTTTTGACCTATCCAATGTTTTTACTGAATCTAGTAATTTGATCTAGCAAATGAAATCTAGATTGTAACAAATATTTTAGAAACCAGGCTATTGGAGCTTTTGGCACAGCATAGGATATGCTGTATGGAGTTTCAGGGGCTTTTTTACCCTGTTACATATCTTTGAAGTACATTTCCAAATCCTATTAAGAACTTCTAAGAGAAGGGTTTATTTTCCAGCTATGTTGTTGTTTTACCTTTGGCTTAAACTGGAGTGGGATGGAGTCTTTAATCCTGAATTTATTCTGAGAAAATAAAGATCACAAATTATGAGTTGTAATCTTAGACAACATCCTCAGGTACTTTCAAGCAGTAAACAACAAACTGTACTTATACAACAGAAGGACTTTTTCACATGTACTCTTTCTGACCATTGGAAATTGTAAAATCAGTGGTATCTACTTTGCCTCTTGCATCATCTCTTCAGAATCAGTACATGGCCTCTGCAAGAATTTACTGATCCAGTTTTAAATGCATTTCCTTGCTTTAGCAATCCATGAGAAATCTATCTAACATTTTTACAACATCAAACACAAAAGTACACACACACACAAACACACGAGCACACACAAATGTGGGTTTTTCTATGGTTTCAGGAACATCTCTATCATTGTTAGGTTAGAGTGAGTGTAATGCTATTTTTTATTATGATACACAATTCCAACATGGTTCAGGAAAATGCAGATGTTTTCTTTCAGAGCAGGCTGATGAAATATCTTCCTCTACCTGGGATATTTCCAGACAGAAAATAGTTAACCTATTAGAATCACCATTATCTGCAACACGCAGCAAATCCTAATTTTCCTAGAAGATGAACAGCCCACTTGTTTTACACTGAAGAGTTCAACTAGTTCTATTATTCTGTTTAGAACAGGCACAGAGAAATAGCAAAAGCCCAACATCATGCAGAACACAAAACAGAGCAATGCAGTGACTGCAGCTCTCCCTCATCAACCCAATGGGCAACTCAATTAACTTACTGCCCTCATTCGTATACTCCAGATTCAAAGTACAACTCTTCTGTTTTCCAGTAATACTCAACTAATTAGGACACTTTTCCTGCTTTCAGTTCACATTGAACATGCTTTAAGATATATCTCTTTCTCTTCTTCCTCTCCTAAACTAAAAATATATCTTCCTTACTGATATACTGGTTTTGTCTTAAAAACAAACAAACAAACAAAAAACCTAAAACATTGTCATCATTTTTAGCAACCAGCACTTCTCAGCCAACTTTTTTTTGTTTTGTGTGTTACCCAGTTTGCTGAACCTGATCCTCCAAGACTATGTCAAATATCTATCAGAGAAGGATCTCTCTGAATTTGTGTTTCCCAAAGGTGTGAAATTTGGTTGTTAACTTGAATCAAAAAATAAATACTATCCATAGAAAATATCAAAGATGAATACAGTCCTGTTACAGTATCCAGATAATACTGAGTTTTTCATAGAAATCATGCTGTACCTGAACACAAAATAATGCTTAAGTAACCTTTCCTGGATATATAAATAAAGATTTCCAGAAGCAAAACAAAAACAAAAATAAAAAGCAAAAACAAAACAAAAACCAAAACAAACAAAACCCAAAATAAACAAAACAAAAAAGGAATAATTACAAAATTCTGAGATTACTCCAAGAAAGTAATTGCTGATGCACATACATATGTGCTACCTTTGATGCTTTTCAGCTGTTGAGAAATAGTGCTTCATCCTGCTTTATCTCAGAAAAAATACCCCAAAAATTATTCCATTGAACAGTTAATTCTTACTATTCACTTTGTGAATGAAGTTGCAGGACACTCAGGGAGTTGTGGCTCTCATATTCTGCCTTATGGGGCATCTTTCACGCTCAGTCCATGCTTTGGCAGCTTTAGAAGGAGCCAAGTAAATCTCTATAAAAGATTATTACCAAAAAGAAACATATCCTGTGGCGTTGAGCTCACTGTCATCAGGAATATCCATGTATGTAGAATAGGATGGAAAAGATTCAGAAAGGTCTTACTAAAACCTTTACAGGTAGGTTACTGTTCAGAATGGGCCTCTATACTCCCAAGGCAAGAGCCACCCACCTAAAATATTTTTTTATTGAAAGATCATAAAAGGCTCTTCCTTATGGCCAATGCAATTGAGCACTGTGCCCTGAAATAATCCATCTTTCTGAGATGCATGGAGTCTGATTTCATTTGCATCAGATGTGTACAGTTTCTCCAGCTCAGTTACAACCTGGAGCTAATACTTTTTTTTTTTTACTAAAAATCCTTAAGGCTATTCTTTTAACATTTTTTGCATTGTTTTCTATAGCATCCTAACTATTTGGCAATTGTAAACATAAAAAGTTATCATTATGGAGAAACAAAGGAAGGAGACACACATAAATGGGTGTCATATTTTTACTCGCTTTTGATTTGCCTGAGCTTTTCTTGAAATTGTGAAAGAAATTCAATGCTGTGTGAAAGATTCAAAGTTCAGGAGAATTTTAATGAATAACTGATGATATCAAAAAATTTACCTAGAATAAATGTGTACAGCTATTACATATTTACTGTGAATTCATTTAAGTCTTTCAGGGTGATCACTCCAAATAATTTTGAAGAAATAATTGGAATTTAACATCTCCATTAATAAATCGTATAAGAAAAATCTTGCTTGATTGAACAGTGTAATTATTGTCAAAATGAAACCTTTTCAGACTATTTTTTCCCTAAGTATTCTATCAAATTAAAAATTGTAAAAATGCATGATACACTGGAGAACATTATGTGATTCAAAACAGTGCAGTGGAGAAAAACAATGGTAATATACAGGCTGCGTCACTTACCAAACAAAAGGTAATTACTGTTAGTCAAAAAGTTAGCAAATAAACTCCACACTTATTATTGGACCATATGCACTTCCAACAAGCAGTTTATTCCAAAGTAAAACATGTCAGAAATAGTCTAGTTGAGTTGTTATTATTTTTTAAAAAATCTATTACCTCTTATGCACTACAGAGAAAAGTAAGATTATTAGTTTAAATACTTAAATCACAGACAACTACGGTAGGTGGGATGACTGTCACCTAGAATTTCTAGGTCCTAAAGTCCAAGGACTTATCTTTGGAGCTGCATACATTTACTTTTAAAATTCCACAA
>VZSR01003807.1:23113299-23142820 GCA_013398615.1 Brachypodius melanocephalos
ACTATATATTTATCAAAGACAGTCTAACTATTCTTTAAATAAATTCCCTAAAGATTTTTCACAACCTGTATTCATGCCCCTGAAGCCATGTGCTCTCACTTCAGAGAGTCTAGAGATGAATATACAAGCTTTGATAGAATTTCACTTTAATATCATTTAACACAGGAAAAGGTGCACTATACAAGTGCAAAGTAGAAAATTACTGGCACAGAACTGCATCCTAAAACCCTGGAAGTCATGATGTTTCTCATGCAGTACTGTGGCTAATTTTTAAGGTACTTTTCACTTTTAGAACTTGAGACCTCTACGCTCAAATACAACATATTTACCCTTTGCCACCAGACAAGCTAATTCCCAACAGAGTGTGCATTCCTGTGGCATGAAAAACAGTTTTTATTTTACTTCAAGAAAGTAGTTTCTGATTTGCATTAATGAAAATTAAATTGGGAAAATCTAATACTGGGATTTAAAATATAAATTTCAGACCTATTATGCAGCTAAAGGTAAGTCCAATGACAAATAACACATGGAGAATGCAATTTATGTGACAAAATATGATGTCACATGGAAACATAGGATAAAAACTAGGAGCTCCTATATTCATTATTGAACATACATAAATGAAAGATGCAAGATAGACATTTTTATTTTGTTGTGCAAAATTCAAACAACAAGCACCAAAATACAAAAAAAGTGCTTTTCCAGCTTACATATATTAGCTGAAAAAAAGAATAATCTATTTTCTGTCTAAGCTGAAAATCTTCTTGTTTGCTATTCTATCGTTGACAGATTTCAATTCTGAGAATCATCCATTCTCAGACAAAGTTTCACTAGTTATTAAAATATCTTCAGAGATTTCTTCTGATTAACAATTTACTTCTGGTTCAGCTTTGCCTCATTTCATTGCATGGTTGTTCAAGGGAAGGTTAACTTGACACCCTCCCCTAAAGAATGATTAAGCCCAGATTCCCTTCATTATTTTTCACTAGATAATCAGGCATTTGCAAAAGCTGAAAACTAAATAATTAATCAGTCAAAGAGGTGAGAACATGAAAAACTAATGAGTCAGGGTTTGTGTAAGAGTCACAACTCCTGTATGATGGAATACGTGTAAGACCAATTTATATTTTTATTTAGACTTCACCTTTACAGGTACTCAAAATTAATGTCTATAGACATTTTAAAGGTCAACAGGATTGAGTTTACTGATGATTTTGTACACCAATCTGAATTATTTTTAAGGCTGCACCTGGTGTGAGTGACTTTTGAATCATTCCTTGGTCTTTACTGAAATAGATCAGTTAGCAACAGAAATTGCATTTCTCTGAAAATCCCATCTAATATATGGAGATTTCAATCTCTCCTGGAAAGGTTACAAGACACCTGGTCATGTTAATCCTTATGTAGAATAACTTATTTTTCTAATTCCAAGCAACATAGGCAATATTTGCCTACTAACTTTAAGTAAACATGGATTGCCGACATACCCTGTCTTTAGAGATTTAACCAACTTCTATTGCAAAACCAGAAGTCATGTATTTCATTCAAAAGTACTGCAAGGAAATGGAAATGAAAAGGACCATATATCTAACAGAAAAAGACCAGAAGGAAAACGTGACACTGACAGATGAAAATGACAGTGAGGTCAGGGGAACTGCCCTGCATATGCCAACATATAAACAACAGTGCAAGAGGGTACTGTAAGGTATCAACACAGCATGAAGAGGTTGACTGTCCCTCTTTGCTCTGTGCCATGTGTTTGTCTATTCTGATTGCTCAAAGCAGATTTGTTCCCTGGTAAACACAGTCCAATCCTTCAATAAATGTCCCAAACTTTGTGATGTGAAGGTGGAAAGCTCTTGGGATATTTCCCATCTAACAGACTGGTAGGAATGCTTTTGGATGATTTTCAAGCATTGTCAAAAATATATAAACAGACAACTGGAGAGCTTTAAAAGCCAGCAGCAAAGGAGAGGATCTTCCCCTGCTTCTCGTCCCCTCTCCACTTATAGTGATGCATTGGCTACCTCTATAGTAGCACAATAAAGGGCACACAGACTCCTGCCTGAGGATGGCCTAAAAATTAAACTGTTACTAGGAGCCATGCTTCAACTATAAACCTCTCAGACAGACCCTGGACATGCAACAAGGGTTTGTATGGGCCACTTCCAACAGGCTGTGTGAATAATGCCATCCTCCTTAGGTGGGGGAAGAGCATTATTGGTGTGGACATAAGCCATATCATGCCAGCTGGACACAAAGAACTATCTTGGATTGGGTTTTTTTGCAGTTCTTAAACTTGGTAAATGTAACCATTGGATTGAGCCAGTCTGATAGCTTGTCTATGGCAATGACAAATAGAATATATTTAGAGAAAGCATTTAAAAAGCGGGAAAGGTACAGAGTGATATATCCCTTGCTGCATCCTGTTGCCTTCCAGCAAAGACCTAGGTGATTTAATGAGTCACAGACTGCAACCAAATAATTGATTTCAATAGCTTTGTCTTCTTGCTTCCAGCCAATTCCAGCTTTGCATTTCCCATTTTCTTTAGGTTTAGTTTTAAATTGAGACCTTTAGCCAAGAGGGGAGCACAACCTTCCTGTCTTCCAGTTTCTGAGACCAGCTATGCAAAAGCTGCATTGCATCACACCAGCTCCAGTAGATGCAATGGGCTGGATCCAGAAAATTCAGTTCTGGAAAGATCCAAGTACCTGCCTAATCTGTTTGACTTCTCAATCAGTGGCCTGCTTTGGGCTCCCGTGCTGAAGAGAAACAGTCTCTCCCTATGACGTGGTGACAGAAGTTCCATCATGCAATAGCCCTTAAATGCTTGAATAATTGCTTACTTGAAATTCACATGAAAAATTCCTGATTTTATTTCAAAATTGGATTTTTTTTCCAAATTTAATCAGTACTATTTCTTCATATGTTTTCTAGGTTTTGTGGATTTTTCATGAATTCTTCCAAAGCTTCCTTGGCTGATAAACTTGTATAGATTATTAAAGGCTTTCATATAAATAATTTATTTTGAAGATTACCTGTTCTCTAGTTTAATTAACATCTCTGTATGGAGTTGAAATTGGGACATCTGCCTGTACAAGATATGGTTTTTTTAGGTTCAGGAATTGGTGCCATTGCAGAGAGAGGGCAGGGACTTTAGAAGAGGAAAGCAGGAAAGACACCTTTTGAATATCTGAGAGGAGAAAGTAATCTAGGAGAAGAGCAGAGGCTAATGGTCTGAAAGGAGAAGTAAAGTTACAGTCTGCCATCAACTACTTAGAGAAAATAAATGTAATGTGAAAAATACATTTGATTATAGTTCCACTACAGTTTATATTAAAGTGATTTCCAACACTCTTTAAAACCTAGATTGGACGTTATCATCAGATGCAGGAATCCATGGCAAAGAGGGATCTAGCAGAGATAAAATACTACAGGCCCTTGAACATGAACAGTGTAAGCAGCAGGTAACACTGGTGGTGGAGGCAGCCCCATCTGCGTGTCTGATCACTTTAGGGGGATTAACATACCACCTGTGGCACATATGCTACTGTTTAGCAATTTATGATCCAGTACAAAACAGATTTTTTAAACCAAGAAATAATTTAAAAAAGTATCTTAACAGGAACATCAGCTCTGCATAGTTCTTCTTTTACCTGTGTTAAAACCCAGTTTTGTTGATAAGAGTTTTTAAATGGTTTTCCCAAATGTTGTGTCTTTGCTCATCTAGTTGTAAGACTTTGTGTCATAGTTCCTAGTACAAAAAAAATCAACTTGTAAGTAAATCACTCAGGGCAATTATGTTGCTTATAGACTTCTTCATGACAAATAGCAAACATTCTAGTCACATTTTAATCCATCTTAAAAGAATATAGTAAGATAAGCTAAGATGAATATTACACCTACCTAACCAGGAAGGTTGATTGGTGTTATAGGTTAGGCTATGAAACCTTTAGTTTATCAGCAATGTCATTATTTTTTTTTGTTTTGTTTTGTTTTGTTTTGTTGGGGTTTTTTTTAATACAGAAAAAAGCCTATATTTTTATTTGATTTTGTTTCTCAATTAATTTTACATCTCAACTATTAGGGAAATGAGATGTGAAAATATTTCTGTACTGTGCGTTAGCACATTCTTAGTCTAGCTGACACTGTCGTCAGGCTACATTTATCTGGCTTTTTTCTACCAGATGAATTAAAAAAACCCTGTGCAATATTAATCCTCTCTTTTTTTCTTTTCCCATTAATAGAAAATATTTAAACACATTAAAAAGACAAATTTCAGTGTGGAATGTCAACAGTGAGTGTCAGGGTGTCATAAACTGTCAGTAACCCAAGAGGCTAAGCAGTACATCACTGAGATTCAGAAATGTCTCAGAATTTGCAAAATACTCTGTCACATTACAAATGTGTTCCCTCTGCACAGTTTAGAGGACTGGCTCACTGATCTGTGTGTCACACCTGAGACAATAGGATTCTAATTTTAACCTTGCATCAATTTCACCTTACTGTAGTTGCAAAGACTCCAGTAGAGTTATTTCCTAAGTACACATGTGCAGCTGAACCAATGCACACAGCTCTCTACTATCACTGCAGGAGCTCATCCTCATTATCACCCACATTTCTTCTCCACTGTCTCATTGTACCCAAGAGTCTCCTCTGTTTCTTTTGTATTTCAACCTCTCTGGAACAGACTGCTTATTTATACTTTTCCAGTCATTGTTTCTGGACATTTCTGTAAAGTGAATCTGAAATAATAATAAGTATTCAGAAAGTGTCTAGACAAGGTAGAAGCAATTACTGAACCAAGGCCCTTCTATAATCATGTACTGCCTACCAATTGCATAAAAATCATCCATTCACTGGAACCTCTTCTTTTTATTTTTCAATCATGCGAGAGGTTTGTTGTCAGAGGTAATGACAGCAGCTGATCGCCATCTAATCCATAGGATCATTTTGCAATTTATTCTCATGCCTGTAACATACCCAGGCAGTCCATCTCAATCAGAGCATAACAAAATGCAGTATCCCTTCAGTGTCCTCAGTCTTTGTGCAGCTTTCTTTGACTGACCCTCAACCCACACTTAGCTCTCTTCACTTCTGAGTGTACTCACTGACAGCAGAGAAGGAAATTCTGGCATGCCTTCCAGGTCATCCAAACTGTTGGATGCTTACTTTCAATATTTTGCTGCAATATCTAGTGCTTCCATTTTTCAGAATTTGTTTTAGAAAAATGGATCATCTTTCAGAGATCTCTGAATAGACTAAAGAAAAAAAATCAAAATTCTATTTTGGGATTCAAGGTTTTTTGCATTTGTTCTCATTTTGTATCAAAAAAGCTTGAGATACTTAATGATGTTTTCAGATTTCCCATCATCCAGGTAGAGCCTAGAGATGAAAATCCCCACCAGAGAAAGGCAATATCAATATTCAAGGTTCTTTAAGGTACAACTAGAAAACAACCTTTCCACATATTCATTTGTATGTGAAAAATCAGCTTGAATTTTGAATGCTAATTGGCACCACCTATCTAGGTATAGGTCTGCTGGGGTGTCTGAAACTAAATTTTTGAAACTCTTCAAGTATGAAGCAGAAGACTGCTACTTGGTATATGCAACTCATGTGGCTAGTTGCAAATTTGGATGATACTCAGACTGAACAAAGTGGCATATTCTGAATCCTCCCTCTAATAGGAAAACATGAGGCAGAATCACAAATTAGAAGGATAATCATGTGTTGTTCTTACACAAATAAGGTATTTAGACTTGAAAAATGGGAGACTTGGGGACCAGCAAAGAAGAGCTGGGGCCAAAAATAGGTGGTCTCGTGGAAGAGAAGGGAACTGGAAAGCAGCATAGTAAAATCTCTCTTCAGTCCGCAAACAAACTCCAGCATCTGGGTCCCCCACAGATTGTGGTTCAGTCTGCCTCACCTGTGACAACTCTCTACCGGGCTGTCCTTATTTGCTTTCATCTACTTTTGTCTTTCTTCCTACCCCTCAGCTAAGTTACATATTAAAACCCTCCATTTCAAGACTCTCCATCTCCTGCAAAGCATTTGTCAAAAAAAAATCCTGACTAATTAGAGGAGGCAGTGAGTCGTAGAAATTCTTTAATTTCCAAAATGAATTCAGAAATTTGTGCTTACTAGCTTCTGTCTTCTCTCTATTTGGATCTGTTGCTTGCTAATTGTTTCCTAGGAGCCCTGAATGACTGTAACAAAGGCAGCACTTATTTCTCCTGAGTTTTAGGCCCACACACTTCATTGTTTCACTATAATAGGCTTACTATGTTCTTCTTCAAAAAAGTGATCATACAATACTACCTGTAAGCAATCACCTTTCAGGTGCTGTAGTTGCTATTATTTTCCTCTTTAGGAATTGAACTGTGTGAATAATGTCAAGAGGAAAGAGTCTATTCAAATTGTTAAATAAAATTAGCTAACTTGACAGTTCATAAATGTAGAGAAACCTGGGGAAAAATGAAAAACCACAAGCAAGCAAAACAGTAGCTTGTTAATCTGGAAAGAATTTTGTCCAGTACAAGCAAGACATGTACTTACAGACATTTTATCAAAAAAAAAACCCCAAAACATAAATCTAAATTAATCCAAATCATGTAAACCTGATTTAACTGTACCATTTCTTTCCAAGAGAGCATTTTTTTTTACCTACCCAGCTGTCTGTCAATCCTAGCCTTTCGAAACTTTGACTGGCAAAAAAGCTACCAGACTTTGAAACATGGAAAAATCTTAAAAACCATGCTTGCCACAATTAAAAAAAAAAAAAAATCATAATTTGAAATGTTTTGTATCCTGATTTTTAACAATATGCAATGTTATGAGATTTAATTTTTAGTAAATTGCATAGATAACTCTTCCGCAAATTGTTGCTTAATTAACCTCTTCCAGATATCTTTAAAGCTGGACAAAGAATTTTAAAGAATGGAAATTCCAGTAGAAATTTGGATTCTGTTATCTCAAACTGCTGGCAAATTTTAATTTCATTTCATCTATTCCTTTCAAGTGAGAGGCCTATTGTCAAAATTGGTTTGTTAATAGTAGCAATTGGTGATATTTCCTGCTATTCTTCAATAGTTCAGTAGTTCAAACGTTCTCAGAGGAAGATATTCCTGTTTTGAGTCCATGGTTTGTAGAGTCCTGGGAAGGATTTGAGCAAAGCTTTTGCTCCACCTTCCTCTCAGTCAGATGTGTGGCCCACTCAGATGCTTCAGAATCAGATCTGTGCTCAGACTCACAAGTTGAAATCTTTTCACTTTTCATATTGAAAATGTAAATAGTCAGAAGTTGATAAAACCAGTAGCTGGATCGATTGCCCTTTCCCACCACCCATGCAAAACAGGACTATCTGCCAAGGACTAATTGCTGAGGACTCCTAAAGTATCCAGGAAGGCTGGATGTTCTTCAAGAAGGAAATCCTGAAGGAGCAGGAGCATCTGTGCTCGTGTGGCAAAAGATGAGCCATCAGGGGAGAAAACTGGCTGTGCTGAACAGAAAGATTTGACTGGATCTCAGAGGAAAAAAGGACAGTGATGATCTTTGGAAGGAGGGGCGGGCAATTTAGGATGTTGAGGAGTTATGCAGCAGAAAAAGAGAAAGACCAAAGACTGACTTGAATTTAATCTGGTTACTGCTGCAAAAGACAATTAGACCATTTTTAAAAATGCATTAGCAATTAAGGAAGGCTAAAGAGGTTCTTGGTGCTCTGCTGGATTCATGGAGACACAGAGTGACAAAGGATCATGAAAAGGCAGAGATATTTAATGCCTTCATTGCCACAGTCTTTAATAGCAAGACCAGTAGTTCTTTGGGAGCTCAGTCCCCTTGGTTGGAAGATGGGATGTGGATCAGAATGAAACCCCAATAATCCAAAGGGAAATATCAGCAACCTGCTACACCACTTAGACACACACAAATCTGTGGAGTGGGATGGCATTCACCCTAAGGTTCTGAGGGAGCTGGCAGAAGTGTTCACTGAGACACTTCGAATCATTTACCAGCAGTGCTAGTTGAACTCTTGTAATAGATATCCTTACTTTAATCATTCTCTAGAAAACTTTTGCTGAGTTAAGGTTTCCTCCAAAACTGTTTTTAAACAAGTTAATACATATTACCTAACCTTGATTTTTCTGACCCAGTTAGATTACGCTTATCATCAGTTCCTATACTAATTTTACATTTGGCCATTAAAGTCACTGTTAGAAACTCATCTTCAAGGACAAATTAGGAAATTATTCAAGAAAGAGATGCACACATATTTCCTTGTCTTCTAGCTTCTTTCACCTTCATTAGACAAAATAGACCAGCAGAAACTTCTTTCTTCCTTCTCTTCCAGTGTCATTTCTTCAGGTTGTCATTTCCCTAACATGTTGAATCTACCTAAGACTTGGCCTTTTTTTCTTTTGAGTGTTTTCTTGTTCTCCAAAGCTTTTTTCCTCTGAAGAGCTGAAGTACTCTTACTACCTTCCCTAGTTCTTCTAGCTGCTTTAAGTATGTACTTTCTTTGGAGATGTCTGCACTCTTCAAAATATTAAAACTGTTTTTGGAGAGAGTCTTTGTTCAGCATTCCATAAAAACTCGAGGCCCTCTTGCAAATATTTAAATATATTAATTGTTAAATTAATTATCTGTTAAATCCAATTAAATTAATTAACTGTTAAAGTCTGTTAAATCCTCAAGTGTTCTTGCAAAAATTTGTATTTTTTACCATACAATAAAATATTCTTTTAAGAATTAAACTTTATCAGAAAATTTAAAAAAAAGAATATAACATTTAAAAAATAATAGTTTACTTCCATTTGAAAGAAAGACATGATAAAATACTCCCACCAATCTTTTTTTTTTCTCCTAACCCAGACTGATGGTCCAATCCAGAAGTATTCCATGGATTCAAAGACAGAGCTCTTCTCCTGATTAATTTGAAAGCACTGATCAAAAAAAAAGAAAGTTTCACTTCTAAACCTAAAGCCTTTCAGGCTCCCCAGAGTCTTGTTCACACGTACAATAAAACACAAACTGTGCATTGTATGCTGAGTTTATGCACAACCTGCTCCTGTGATAGTAAAATCTTGATGGATTACCAATGTAGGGAATTTGTATGAGAATCTATGAAGTGGTGTTTTGTAAAGTAAAACAGTGGCTACTAAAATTAAGAATTCAAGTACATAATAGTTGGTATTTTACCTGAGGAAATAATTTCCAAAAAATTGTATGAAGTTGCACAGCTTAGAGTGGGCTTTAAAATTTAGTTATCCCTCAAACACTCTCCATGCTTAGGTATGTCCTTTGGAATTCTGAGTGATTTTAAATATTAGAAAGGTATTATTGGCTGTGCCAAATAAAGGAAATAAGGAACCCGCTGTGGTACAACCAGAAGGCAAGTCTCACTTGATTTGAAAATAAATCAGAGCTTGAAGAAAATAGAGAAATATGTAAAGAGTCTGGCTAATAAATCACTGAATCAAAGAATATTTGGAGTTGCAAGGAATCCACAAGGATCACTGGGTCCAACTCGTAAGTGAATTTTCTTCGTAGGGATTCAATCCATTACTCTGGCATTAGTATCATGCTCTTACCCACTGAGCTAAATGAGCTAGAAAATCCAATTTTATTTATTTTTTAAGTAAAAGCATTTATAATAGTCAGAATACCTAGAACAAAATGGACCTTTCATCTTGAAATCATAGCAAGCTTTTTGCATCAGCTCCTTTGAAATGGTTCTCCCTCGTCTTTACACAGGTGGACTGATGTTAACACAGGAAGGCTTGTGGGATTTTCTTCCTTGCTTTTATCTATTTAGAAAGTTTTCAGTCCACAGCCTAAGAAAGTTTTGAGAACATATTTTTCTGTCCTTGCTTGCCTCAGTTATGATGATATCAAAGCCAGCATTCAAAATTATGGTAGAAAAGTCTGGAGTGTATTAGATTGATACTTTTTATAGCTGCCCTTCCTCTTCTTCATTGTTTTTACTTCTCTTCTTCAGCAACTTATTATGTAGCCTCAACACACAGGGCTGTCCTCTAACAGAGGTGATAGAAAATATTGCAGTGATAAAAAGCTTGCCAGAAAACACAGTCAACCACATGCACATCTTGCCAACAAGAATCTTATACCTGCTTCAGGGCTTCCTGGTATCACAACATACTGATCAAAAGGGTCCCCAGACCAATTTCATATGTGATGAATTTTGAATGTCCATTGAAATGAACCCATTGTTTTCTGTGCTACTAAGGCAAAAAACAGAGTCAATAACCATAGCTGTCTGCCAAGGACACCAAAGAAATCTTTTAAATATTTTCAGGGGAAAAAAAAAGATATTTGGGCAAATTAAAAAGAAATGTATTTTAGAAAAAAACATCAAGTCCTATGCAATGCAATTACTAGCTCTATATCAAAGAGATGAATTAAAATTCAATTAAGGAATCAAATTACTTTTTAGCAAATTACAAGGGGTTAGGATTTCTGTTAAAAGTCATTACAGACTGTTAGCAATTAATTTATGTCATTTAGTATTGACATGTAATTAAGTTCAGAAAGTAACTTTTATTTCCAGTGGAAGAGCTTTCCTGATTATGTCATGAAACTTAATCAGGTAGAGGAGCCACAAAGGCATTCCCTCCCTCTCTTAACAAGCAGCAATCTATATTGTCTGCATTTGACAGGGAATGGTTTATATCTATGTAGTTAAACCAATTACATATCTTGTCTTTAATTTATGAAAGCATGCTTTTGGTTGTATAATTTCTTCCAATAAAAATTCTATCAAACTTAATTACAGGTTAGAAATAGATGCATGAAACTGAATAGGTAGACATGAGTTCTGAAACAAATATGAAGCAATTTTTACTTACACTGAAATAACTGTCCAAGCTAAACATTAAACATTTTATTAATTTCTTAGTTCTAGTCTATTTTATATTTTGAACTGGAGAAAATGTGTTGTTAACCAGTATATTTGTAGCATCTTATATTTTCCTACTTCCAAATGATTATTTTCAAAAACTGTTGCCAAAATTGATTGTTGATTATGGCAGAAAAGACCCTGAGGTCTTGGAGGTTAACCAGGCAATCATGAGAGAGCAGTGTACCTTCCTGGCAAAGCCCCTTCTCCTCTACTCAATTCTAGTGAGGCACTGACTAAGTTCAGGGCTCCCCAGTACAAAAGACAGAGACATACTGGAGAAGGTGAGTGAGCCCAGCACTGGGCCAGAGATGATTAAGAGACCTCTCATATGGGAAGAGGTAAAGAGATGCAACTGTTTAGCCTGGAGAAGGGAAAGTTTAGGGGGAATCTTACTCATATGCACAAATGCAAGATGAGTGGGTGTATAGAAGACAGAACCAGATTTTCCTCAGCAGTGACCAGTAAAAGAAAATAACAAAATTAATAATAACATCATAGAATCATAGAATCATAGAACAGTTTGGGCTGGAAGGATCAGTGAAAAGGATCCATGAAGGGTCGCTCATCTAGTCCAACCCTCCTGCAACGAACAGGAACATCTTCAACTATATCAGGTAGCTCAGAGTCCTGTCCAACCTTGAGGGTGTACAGGAGAAGAGTAACTACAATTTCTCTGGAAAACCTATTCCATTGTTTTACCACCCTCACAGTAAGTTGTTTTGTTTTTTTCCTTATATCTAATCTAAACATCTCCAGCTCTCTCAGCATTTCAATGTAGGAAGGATGTCCCATCCCTCTGATCATTTTTGTGGTTGTTCTCTGGACCTGGGGATCCCAGAGCTAGATGAAGCCCTCCAGCTGTGACCTCAGGAAAGTGGAGTAATGAGGGAGAATCCCCTTCCTCAACCTTCTTGGCATTCCTTTGTTATAGCTCAGGATATAGTTGAATTTCTGAGGTGTGGGTGTACATTGCTAGATCATGTCCAGATTTCATCCACTAAGAGGTAACGAGCAAAAGTCAAAAGGTAGAAAATTACATCTGTGCACAAGAAAAACTTTTTGATTGTGAGCATGGTTGATCAATAGCATGGGTTCTCCAGGGATGCAGTGGATTCTCTCTCCATCCTTGGAGACATTCAAAACCCAAATGAACATGATTCTGCGCATCATGTGTTCTGAGCAGGGACAGCGGGATAGATGATCTCCACAGTTCCCTTTCAACCTCTACTACTTTGTGATTCTGCAAATAAAAGTAATTTCCAGTGTCTGAGCACAGTCAGTGGAGACTATTATGATCTTTGCTATTGATCCCAAAAGAGCGTGGTCAGACTTAATGGATGGGTTGGTGGCCTTGTAATACAATGGGCTTAATGTAGTGAATTCAAAGTTACAGAACCACACTGCTGTGCTTAATTATTTTGTTGCCTTAAAGGTCAATACAAAAATGGTCTGGAATGGTGAGAAAAACTTACTTCAGATTGCAAATGATAGCTGTGAGCTAACAGCCATGGGGCTGACCTGTCTGAACAAATGGAAAGATAATTATTTGTCAGAAGTTCCATATGTGAATTAACCTTGATACAAAATGAATGACACATACCTGAATTTACAGGAAACAGAACATTAGATTCACGATATTGAGTTCTTGCAGCTGACTTTTCTAATATCTATTTCTCAGTTAAGAAAAAGAAAGTCTCTCTTTTAAAGGAAAAAGCTTTCTTCTTTCTAAGACATTTTTCTTCTTTAAGGCAAGGGGAGCTTTCAGCATGAAAACTACCCTAAAAGGCTATGACTGCTAAGATCCATTTGTTTTGCTTGCTTCAAACTTACATTGCATGAAAATGAGATGGCTAAATGCAGAGGTTTAATGTGTTTCATATTTTTTTTGCAGCGAAGGATTCAGAGTCCAGAAGAACGTGAGCGTATTACAGAATGCAGCACTGACAAGTACAGCCTTTTTATTCGTTACCCATTGCATTATCCTGTAAAATCTCTCTTTTCTCCTATCCCCTGTCCCTCTCCCCCACCTCAAAAATCTTGATCAAGGTCAGACTGATATGAGTGGATTAAGGCTTAGCATTAAATCAGAGTCATCCATCTCTCTTGGGATTCAATGTGCCTACATTTAATTTACCATACAATCCTGAGTAACACTTTTAAACAGCAGTCCACTTCTCTTGCTTCTAAACATCTGACATTTCTGAATTTATGATATTTTTTGCTACATCATTTGGCTTTTTTTTTTTTTTCTTAAGAGAAGATTTATTTGCTGACCCAGAAATTTAGGGGCTTTTTTCCACAGAGTGGTACATATGCAAGGAGGTACATTTAAAGTGTTTACTCTTAGTATGTCTACTACTAGTAACAGCAAAACAACAAGTTTTGAAGATTTTGAAACTAACCTTCTGAGAATAATCTTGTAAGAAATTTAATAGTACACTTTTGCAAGATGTCTACCCTAGATTTTCAACAAAGTAAACCTCAGACCATTATACTGAGCATATGAGTGTAAAACAGTAACTCTCAGCAAAAAGGATTACAACTCATAGATTCACAGAATCGTTTTGTTTGGAAAAGACCTTTGAGATCATCAAGTCCAACCTATGACCTAACACCACCTTGTCAACTAGACCAGTCTTTTTTTAAACATCTCCAGGGACAGTGACTCCACCACATCCCTGGGCAGTTCCCAATCACCCTTTCTGCGAAGAACTTCCTAAACTTCTGTCACAGCTTAAGACTGTGTCATCTCATCCTCTTGCTGGAATGCCTGGGAGAATTTAAAAATTAACAAAACGGATCATTTTAGTTTTTATCATGAGTAGTTAATCTAAATTATTTGGCTTATTTATAAAGTTGAGGTCCAACCTGGTAACAGTTTGCACATATTATCAGATATTTTCTCAAATTAAAATGCTTATGCTAAAGGGGGAAACAAAAGATAACATAAGATACCATGAAAGAAGATAAATTGAGAAAAATACAGACTAAAAATAAATTATCAGTGGCTATAAGGATGTTACCATTTAGAGCATTTTACTAATATTGCACACTGGATATCATCCGATATCTTCATTAAAAGCGAAATATTTTGCTCACACAAATTAAGCTCCAGTAAGTACCATTTTCCAAGATCCATGAAAAATGTATGCAAGATGATGGTAAGATTTTCTGGCCTTCAAATGACACTCTAACTTGATTTGGTTTCGGCAATCCTATCTGATCATGCAGTGAGATCCAAAATAGTACTGTGGCATCTGTAGCATATTTCAGAAGAAATGTCAGGACTTTTTGTTACAACACCCAAAAAAAACTGCTTAGGTGATCAAGAGGCCATAATTACATAAGTTTTCACAAGATTACTTGCTTTTATGCATATCACAGGCACTTACACCTCCAGTGAGGTTGCAGGTATCTTTGCCCCCAACACTGATTCAGCAGGTGGACTCAAGGAAAGATTAACATGTGATGATTCATTAAGTACAACACATTACTGTTATTTAAATTTAAGAAAAAACACCAGAAGAAGGGTACTAGTGGCCTTTCATGCAATATCATGATAAAATCCACTTAGCTATTCAAAAAGTTCTAACATTTGTGCATGTGGACTTTAGAACAGAAAGCTTCTAATAGCTCTTATTTATGCTCCTCTCTGAGGATTTCGAGTGACAAAATTTAGAAATCAAAACAGCAGGAGTAAAATATATTTATTATCAGAATCAGAGTGCTGTTTTTCCTGCTCCTTGACTTCATCTTACTTGGCTCAAAGAGTTCTCACATCAAAACAATGATCAGTAAGAGCAGATGACACTGGCAAAGAGGGAGAGCACAAGAAATATGAGCCTTGACTGATTAGACACCTGACACCTGTCACTGAGCTCAAAATGCAGAAATGAAAACTGCACCTTCAGAATATCCAAACACTGTAGTCTCCAGCACTGTGCACTGTCTAGAGACTTGCTATGTATCAATTGCACCTAGTGGTTAAAGGTTAAAAAGTCTGAAGAGAGAGAACACATGAAAGAACAAGATGTTAGATTGTAAAAGAGGAACCCTCCGCATATAATCTTTACTCTTTCTTTCCTCTCTACCCTTTTGATTGCTCCACCTCACAAGCAAGAAGGCCTCCAGAAACAACCACTTTGTTTATACCTAGATTCAAAATTCTGTCTGTAAGACACTGTCACATCTACAAGTGATGTAGTGCCATTACCTCTTAGCTTCATAAAGGTATATATCTGTATGTCCATACATCAACATATGAAACAAACATCACATCTAGGAACCAGTAGCAGGTCTGTGATGTTTATAGAGTCAATTTACTAACATGGATTTAGCAACAGAAGGAAAGATCAAAGTAATTTCTTTTTGAAGTAATACAGTCAATTTTGTTTGTCTCTGCTGATTTTGGAGAGAAGCTATCAAAATATAGTCTTAATAAAAACTTTCTGTGCCAATTTATTGTTTTCTTTATTGATGAAAATCTGAAGTTTCAGTTTGTGTTGAATTTAACAATAGGTCCCTGAGCTACTACTTTTTATTTTGACTTGATGCCCATAAAATGTCAGAAATTATATCTTTACACACTTATTCAAATAAATATTGTCCTTGAAAAGAGATAGCAAAGATCAAATGACACATCTTATAGAGAAAAATATAGATAGTAGTAATTACAGGCATCCAAACCGCTTTATCTTGCTACAGTTAGGACTAACTACATAAAGGAAAGAGAAAAGTCAGAGGGCTCTCGCTAAATAAATACCAGTCCAGTTTCCCTCCTCTTTATTTATTTATCTTAAAGCTGCATTCATTGCTTTCTGTCCACTCTGCAAGTACAGTACAGTAGTGATTTCTTTCTGGTCTTTCCTCCAACAGTCTCAAAGAGTAATCTTCAGTCTGAATATTAAAACAAGATAAGAAAAGATGTATTTTCCCTTCTTCAGGTCAACATTATACCAGTAATGTAAGCATCAAAAACAGGCCAGCTGGACCTTACACTTGAAGAACATGTCCATTTATCACACACAGAATAACAAGAATGAATGACTACAGTGTTCTCTCCAATATTGCTTTCAGCATTTTGTCACTGTAGTTGAAATAAATCCCCTCACTAATGTAGGATGTGGGCACTCAGGTCACACAAGTGGTCAGCAAACCCCTTGACTGATACAGTGAGGTTTTATGAGGAGTCTTGGTGCCACCAACTATCTCCATAAGCCTTGAGTGTTCCATGGTGGAGGTGCCTCCAATCATGGTGAAGCAGGAGTGGCAACACTCCTCACACGTCTCAGTCCCTTTGGCTTCTCAGCCAGGAACTGAGGTAATTATGTTTTAAGTCCTCAAGAGTCCTCCCAGATACGCTTGGAGTAGTTTTCAGTCTTTTGCACAACAACAAACCTTTCCAGCACCTTCTCATGAAAATAACCCTTGCTCTCACACCTCCTTCTAAGAGTCCAGGATAGGGTTGCAAAGCCCATCACAGGATTCAAATGTTCATTTCCTTATGCCTAAGCCTAAACTATGTCCTGTGGTTAGCTTCCTGATTAACCAAACTGGGAATCTGCTTTGAGGACAAATGCATGGTTTTCCTCCCAATGAAGGTTTATGGAAACAGTGCAGTTGGTTCAGACTTTTTTGCCAGACCTGAAGCTGGGAAACATTTTGGGGTCTTATGATTTAGATATAGAATTTTGATGACTTGGATGTTCATTCTTTATCAACATTAATTTCCACAGTATTCCTCTAAAATATGTTTCTCTTCCCACAGAACAGTATACACAGACTCTCTTTGATTTTTACTGAGATTCAAAGTTTAAAATTGAAAGTCTCAAAGATTTCATAAACTGAGGATGCTCATTTAGAGAAGACTTGAGACAGACTCAATGAAGTAATTAGAATTTTAGGTGACTGTATATGTAAAAGAGAGTCCCCAATAACAGAGACAGCCGGTCAGAACTACTAAGTGTCAGAGAACAGGTGTGGCTTACTGGATAACCAAAAGATGAAGAGTTTAGCATTAGGAATCATCTTTGAAAACTTTAGCTAACTGGCCTACCATTACATAGAAATTATATAGAAGTAACAAGAACAGAGTCCTTGACAATCTAATGTTTTGTCCATTAAAAAAATCCTTTTTCTTTATTCTGTTCTCTTATGGGCTCTGGGTCATCCTTCAGAGAATAGAAAATTTGACAGAAAATACACTCTTAGAGTGAAGAGGGTAGGAAGGGATTAAGAGGATCATGGAAGAATATTAAACAGAATGCACCTACATAGAATATTAGTGCATACTGCATTACATGAAAGTAAATGAGCTTTCAAGTATAAGCACTTTAACCCTTGATTTCAAATAGCTGTCTTTTGAAATTCTTCCATATGGGGAAGAAAAACTTAAATATATTTGGTAAGATGACATGAAGTACCTTTTCTTGTTTGTTTTTCTTTTGCCTGATGATGATGATGATGATGATGATAATAATAATATCCAAAACACTTCTGCTTATCTCCTGAAACAATATGGGAAACAAATAGTATTGGCAAGTTCATATTCAAAGTTTTACTTATCCACTCATTTCTAGTGTCTGTAGAAAATTAGGTAGAACATGGAATCATCAAGCTTTTTAACTGTAATCTTTTGTTCATCTCCAAAAAAGATCTGTACTGTACTACCACTAGACAAGGATTTATGTGGATAATACAGCATATGATTAAATAATCACAGGCAGTATTGTAATGTGAATACAAAAAGACACAAATGGGATTGGTTAATCATAATCACAGAGTCTCAGCATGGTACTAGGATTTAAATTGTTACTACATCCAAGAATGGGATACATATCTTCTCAAACAGCAGTATCTTAGCACTTTGGCCATTTCAAAGAAGGACAAAGCAGTATGCATATATGAATATTTGTCATCAAGATTTTTTAAATCTATCTTTGGAAATGCATCACTTACAACAAACTAGATCCCATTTATTTGGTCAGTCTCTTGATCTGTGCATAGGCGCAAGCATATACAATAAACTGATTAGATTCATAGCTATGCAACTTGCCCAAAAGATGTTTTTTCATAAGAGTTGAAAATACATTTTTCTGGTCTTTCTACCAAAACCAACTCAAGCAGGCTGAAGACAGGTAAACCTTTGGTAAAAAAGTTGTATGTCTCTGGAATTACCACTAAAATGGCACCTTGTCCTAAGGCTACACAGTAGTGTGATGTTACACCAAAGACATGAGAGCTTTAATCAGCATACCTATACAGATAAAATGCAGCATAAAAAGAATAACCTGTTTTTAACAGGAACTGTCCTAGGATATTTTGTGACAGATAAGTACAATCTTAATTTAAATATCCATCCCACCCTAGAAACAGGAACATCAAAACCTACACAAACCCTTATGGCCCAAATCTAGCCCTGCATATGGATATCTTCAATTAAAACTGCATTAACTACACAATGGAAATCTGAAACAGTCCCAAGAGTCAGTTCATTGAATTACCAGTTGTATAATAGTTACCATTGCTAATGCCCTCCCTTCTGCTTTTCTCTGCTGCTGTAAAGAGTATTAAAAGCCACTGCCATCTGTGCTGGTTTTCAGCAGTGCAGTATCACTTTTCCTGACTGTCACAGCATTCAACAGGAAGAGCAGGGGGCTACCCCCCTTCACACATTTGTTGCCTTCTCTGGCAAGACAGCATTTCTCTCCCATCCACCCTACTCCTTCCCTACAAACCTGGAGATCCATGGAAAAAGTTGGCTTCACAAGCCCTCACTGATGCCCTATTGTCCTGCCTGGCTGGAGAAACCTTTCTATACCTTGGACCAAACCTTCCATGTATCTATGCTGCACGGAAATCAAACATGATTGATGGTCTACTTCCTCAATACCTGCATCTGATCAGATTAATGCAAGATAAATCTATTGCATGCATAAGAGTAGGATGTGACCAGCTCAAAACAGAGATGTTCCAAAATAAGTTTCCTCACAGAAGTTAGCTGGAGGACCTCAGTGCGCCCGCCCACATAGCAATGCCTATGGCAGCAACTCACTTTGTTTTACATGTTGCCTAGAGAAAGAGGAACAACACTCATAGAATAATATAAGTTTAATTTAAGAAGTCTAGTAACGAGATAAGTTTTGCAGGAAATTCTTTTGGTTCTAATTTGTCCCAGATGGGTCTGCTCAAGGAAGCTTGTGACATGGTCTGGAAAACACAAGTACTTTGAGCTTTTCTAACCATTTAAGAAATGCAGTGTATTCCAAATATCTAAGATTAACACTGCATATATCTTTTTGACCTGACATATTCATCTACTCTATAAAGTGGAGAGTGAAAAATTACTCAGATTGTGGGTACATGTAGACATATATATTGACACATGTACATCACAGGTCTTAAGAAGTCTTGTTTGAAACAGGAGAGAGCAACTTTGAAAAACACAATTACTGTTAGTAAAACTTAGTAAAAAGAAAGTTTAAGGAAAAGAAAATGAAAGTTAGCAGTTAGTTAGTTTGTGCATTTTATGTTTTCTATTATAACCCACATGATCCAAAAATTACCAGATTGTGACTACAGCCTGTAGACACATTCTGTTTCACTGAAAGCTGCTTTGTCAGGCAGATTCTAAGCCCCTTCAGAAATTTTTTTTCCTAGAAATGTCTTGCAAG
Source organism: Brachypodius melanocephalos (assembly GCA_013398615.1). Lineage (NCBI taxonomy): Eukaryota > Metazoa > Chordata > Aves > Passeriformes > Pycnonotidae > Brachypodius > Brachypodius melanocephalos. The sequence goes on from VZSR01003807.1 coordinate 23,132,891, forward strand.
GACAAAATGCATGTGGGAAGAAGAGTAAACTACCCTCTGGATACCACTAATTTAATTTGCAACGGTATAACAGAGGGTCGGGTGGAAAAACAAACATGAGTTTTAAACATATGAAAGAGCAATAGATAAAATTAAGGCTCACATACGCCAGTAAAAAATCATTTAGAATTATATAAACAGCAGCATCCTCAGTCCAGTTTGGATTATGGCATCCATAATATCGATAACTTGGCCCAGACTTCTCCTTTACTGAACAGTACTACTCAGAATCTCTGGAGATGTCTGAAGAATGTTTTATGTACATGTTGATGTGTCAGCTCCTGGCCCTCTCACACCTTGCCACACAAATAAAACATTTATCAAGCTCACAGAAAGGATTGAATACCATTTATTTGCCAAAAAAAATTTGTGTGCTTATTGAACATTTGCCTGGTGTACATTGTACATCTTGCAGGACAGAATTATCTTTCTGGACCTGCAAGCCAGTTGTGATTGCAAATATTTTGCTTTTTCATGCATGTTGCTTTCCAAGGATCAAACTCTTTCCCACTAAGACTGTTTTACAATATTCAGGTAAAGTGGTGAAACAACTTAATGGCTGGAGGAGGTAATACTGCACCCTTTATTACTGTCACTGTAATGACTGCTTTGTACAAGTAAGAAAAGCTGACTGACACTATTAATGACATCAGTGAATAGACAGAAAACTCTCCCTTCCTTCTAAAAACACATACCTTGAAATGTCTGGAAATTTTGCATTTTGGATATCCCATGCTGTTTTATGTCTAAAACCAAACTAGATTTTTAAGAACTGCATCATGGGTGAGATATTGCAATCACAATCAGAATATGTGGATTTCCTAGGATAATAGTTTGTGTCAACTATTCAGCCAGCACTGAATTCAGACGGAGCATTCAGTGTTCAGCAACACATAGATGAATGGAATCTGTCTAGACTTTGCTAAAACATCTAGTCAGAGGATATCTGCAAGAAAAGTGGAGTTGATCAGCAATTCACAGGGTAGTATCAGGGTCATAGATGCCTGGTTTATTTACTTTATGTGAATGACCATTCTATGGTGATTTGAACTTTTACTAGTCTACATCTTTCAAATGCAGTCATTTGTTGAGCACACATAAAAATGAAAGTTTGTTTGGTCTTTTTTAAGAAGAAAAAAAATAATCCCCATAAATAATAAAAGACTGAACAGCAAATTGTGATATTGTTTGTGGCAAATAAGTCTGTAACAGACACAGCTATGACTAGAAGTGGGTCAAAAAAAGCAAACTAAGAGTTAAGTTAGGATACAATTAAAAAATTGTGCTGCCCAGAAGAAATTGTGTGATCCTGAGTAGATAGAGAGTGTGAACTATGGACAAAGTATATGCACATTTCAGAGAAACCAAAATACTGGGAGAGGAGGGACATTCCTTTCATTTAGAAATAAAAGAGAGACAAGTGTTACTTTATATAACCATTCAAAGATCTGCAAAGTGCAGACAACCTAGGTAAAATGACAGCAACATATTAAGCCAAATAGATTTAAAGACCCCATAGCTGCTGTTGCAACTGAGAGGAGTGATTCCTCAGTCTTGTATTGCTCAGTGATATTCAGCTGGAAACAGAGTACACACAGCCATGTATTCACTGTTTTGCAGACATATGCACAAAGAGAGGGGGAAAAAAACCAACAGAAAATAGAAAGTTACTTGATAAACCAGAGTGTTTATGATTGTAACCTTATCCCTACAGGAGACCGTGTGAACTGAACGTGTGAAAGCAAAATAATAAATAGGAAATGACAACATTTATAATAGAACCAGTGAGAAACATTTCTATTATAGGATGAAAACTCACCCAGCCATTGCTGTCCCTCAAGAAAAGAGCAGTGACTGAAAGGCTGAGACTTAAAATAGACAAGGAAGAATCTGAGACTACATTCTTCTTAATGGTGAAGAAATAATCAGGAGACCATAAAAAGAGAGCTAAAAGATCATCACTATATTTAATATATAAATATTTTCTGTACCCTGAAATAAAGGTTAAAGGAAGAGCTCATTACTTGGATAATTGTTGTTTAAGTAGAACAGCTGGTAAAGCAGGTATCTTCACTCTTACTTGCAGCTGGAGACGAAAGTCTTTCCTTTTGCATCTACTAGGAAAAATTTAACATAAATGTGTAAAAAAATTAGTTTTCACTGCTTGTCATGTGAGAAATCAAACAGATTTCTCAAGTAAAGGTGTCTCAGCTAGATCCAGACAAGATTTGTCTTCTGCCTTTTGTTCTGTATTTCACATATCTCACTGAAAGACAGGACACATTTATGATGTCAAGGGACTGTAGCTCTCAATCTGCAATGCCAATTTCTTTGAGATTAGTGAGAGCAACTTGCAGACTGATAAACTGTTCAGTGGTTCCCTTTTCCCATGTATATGAACTCTTGGCTGGATTAATTTTACAGAATCCAGCAGGAATTCAGAAGGAAACAGAAGAAAAATATTTGGGGAGAAAAAGAGCACAAAAGGAAAGATTCAGAATAGTTCTAAAAATATTTTCTGTATAACAATAAATAAACTATATATCCCATGCAATGAAAATGTCATATGAGGTTCTCTTTGGGGACAAAAAGTAAAACTCCTTGCTTGATATTATGAGACAGGAGTACCTTTGAGCACTGCCTGTCCAACCTAGCTGTTCAAAAAACATCATAAGAAGAAGAGACAAGCAACTGAAATGGGATTATTCAATTTAGTAAAGAACATGAGAACTTGTCTAAGATTTATATAACAATGACACAATGCTTAGGTATTCTAAAGACCAAAATTGTTCACAAGTATTTCAAGGAATTAAAGTAAGGCAAATGCTATGGGTGCAAAAGAGTAATTTATCTCTGTGTCTCTCCAGTATGCAGTACATTATAGATCACAGATTTCCTGTGTTCAGCTCCTCATGCAATAACAGAGAGAGAAGGAAGGTGTCTCATACATAAAATCAGAATACAGAAGCAGCAAAAAAGTCACATAAAAGAAGCTTATTTGACATCAAAAGGGGTTTTTTTGCAAGTTGTGAGTTTTCAGGATCAGCATTTTTATGCATTGGTAAACCACCTATGACTCAGGAATAGGAGAAAATGAAGATGAGGATGCTGAAGTACTCAAGGGACAGGGACCATAATGTATATGGGGAAGCTGGCAGAGAAGAGGAAACTCTGGGAAAGGATAATTGCTCTTTCCTCTTTCCTACAATATAGAGGGACACTAAGAGAAGATGAAGACAGATTCATCTCAGAGGTGCACAGGAAAATAACACAAGTTAGTGTGAGTTAAACTCAGTCTTGCTAAGAGAAACTTTCTCCTCAAGCAACATGATTGAGCCCATGAATAGGTTTCTATTCCTACAGATTTTAAAAATTCAAATGGACAAAGCCATGAACAACCTTATTTAAACCTTGAAACTAGCCTTTGTTTGAGCAGGAAGCTGGATTAGATGATGTACAAAATCAATTGATTGTTTTCAATTTTTTTTTTCTATGTATCTATGCTTGTAAGTAGAATTTAACAGACCAGTTGAGCACTAAGAGTCAAATTTTGGAATATAAGTACAACCAAGTGAAGCCCAACCCCAGAATCATACAGATTACTGTAAAGAGTTGCAGACTAACAGTATTTCATTTTAGGATGCACCTGAGAATCTCATTTCACATTCACCTCGTAGTGAGAAGCTGGCAATAAAACCCACATATACCAACATCCGAATTATGCAACTGCAATTTCAGGAACAACTTTGGACAAATATTAACTTTGTAAATTTTGCAGTGTTCTGTAGGTCTTAATGTTACTGTTGCAATAAAAAGACGATATAAAAATGAGCCACAAATGACTACCCTTATCTATCAAAAGAGTACCTGGGTTTTCTCATACTTTTGAAGGACTATTCTTTTACTAACTGCACTATCTCATAAAGCTTCCTGTATACAATGAGAGATTGATTGTGAGTGTCCTCCTTATTCATGATTAAATACTCATAATTTATGATTGGAGGGGTGATTTCTATCACTTGCCCTTACTTTTGCATATGAATCTGTAGATGGAATTCTTAAACTTCAGAGGATTAAGATCCTGAGAGATTGTTACTTATGATTTAATATGATCATACTGTTGCCACAGAATTTTTGAAGGCCTCTCTCTACTTCTCTGTGGAACCCACGTTGATATTAATTCTTTGGTGCTGTATACTCTGCTATTAAACTTATTCCATGTTCCTCAGGGGGTGATCAAAGGCAGATTGACTATATTCTTACAGGTTTTGGCTTGGGCATAGATTTTGTTTGTGTCCACTGAGGACAGAAGGCTGAGTGATGAGACTGTGCAGACTAGAGTTTTTTACAACTGTTTCAGGACTGAACTTTCCAGGCAGAGGGAATTTCAGTGTGAATATTTTCCTGTGCAATCCTGTTTATACAGAGTCACTCTCTTTTTAACACTACCCATGAGCAAACATCTGTGAATTATAACACTCACATAGAGGCTGCATGCTTCTTTCTCCCCACAGAACACGTCTGCTGGAACCAGGTCTTTACTGGAAACAATTATCTGTAGCAGAAAGGTGCATCAGACTTACACAGTGCCTACCACAAATTACTCAAATTTGGCTCTTATGTAAAAAAAGCTTCACTTGGTTGGTGCTCACAAACATTACCTGCCCCTTCTGCTGCAGGGAAAATATGTGTATAATTCTCTTTCTCTGAGAATATAAATTTCTCCATTTATGTTGGATGGCAGACAGGAAATTGTTAGCAAAGCACAGCTGACTCATAGGGCAACATGAAGCAACAAAGGAATGGCAACCTCTGCTGGCTGGACAAGGATCTTGTCAATGACACCAGTTCCTCTCATGCATTTCCTTGTCACCACAGAAGCGTTGCATGTTGCGGAGGTATTCCAATAATTCATGCAACTATGACATTCACCAGTAGATAAATGCCATGTATGTGACAGATTGCAGAATAAAGAGCAGCTCTCACAAGCTACATAGCATAAGCACCAACTAACCCAAAACAGCAAGAGGGACATTCAGGGGGATTCATAGAATCATAGAATTATAGAAGGGTTTGGGTTGGAAGGGCCCTTTAAGGGTCACCTAATCCAATCCTCACTGCAACGAGGAGGATCATCTTCAACTAAATCAGGTTGCTCAGAATCCAGACCAATCTGCCCTCAAATGTTTTCATAGATGGGGCTCCTGCCTCTCTGGGCATCCTGTATCAGTGTTTCCCAATCCTCGTTTTAAAAAATGTCTTCCTTATATCTAGCATGAATATATAATCTTTTAATTTAAAACCATTAACTGTTGCTTTAACACTTTTGTTAGACCCTGCTAAAAGGTTCATACACCTCATTCTTGTAAGCCCTCTTTAAATCCTGAAACACCTCAATAAGGTCTCCCTGGAACCTTCTCTTCTCCAGGGTGAACAAGCCCAACTCTCTCAGCCTGTCTTTGCAGGAGAGGTGTCCCAGCTCTCTGATCATCTTTTTGGTTGTCCTCTGGATTGGTTCCAACAGGTCCATGTCTTGTGCTGGAGACCCCAGAGCTGGACACAGTACTCCAGGTGGGGTCTCACAAGGGCAGAGAGATGCCAGCTGGCCACATTTCTTTCCATGTAGGCTAGGATAGTTTTGGCTTTAAACTGAAAGACAGTAGATTTAGATCAGCTATTAGAAAGAAATTCTTTTCTGTGGGGGTTGTGAGAGTCTGTAACAGGCTGCCTAGACAAGCTGTGGATGATCCATCCCTTGAGGTGTTCAAGTCCAGGCTAAATGGGACTTGTTTAGTGGAAGGTGTCCCTATCCATGGCGGGGGAATTGGAACCATTCTGTGATTCTGTGGCATGATTCAATGATCTAGCGTTCAAACTTATGGCTCTGATACCCTCCCCTTTCACATTGTCTTATAAAACTGATGCAGCACTGGACATTTTTAGAATGGTTGACACTTTGCAATGTGTTCTTACCTTCCATTTGCATGAGAAAGCCCATAGGGACAGTTCTCCATGGTTGAAATGCCTAAGGCTGTTCGTACTGGCTCAACAGAGTACAAGCACAGCAGAGAAACAGCAAGCACTTTTTCATATTTGTGACTTTTCAAGGTCATAGACCCTTTTTTTCCACATTTACAAAAATCTCATCTCCATAATATAGGCGCTTTGGTAACTTAGGGATAAGTGAAATGTAAGTAAGGGCACGAATGAAATAAACCTCTATTCTCACAGGATCATTCATTACCATGCGGTGTCCCAAGAGCATGCTTCAAAATCACCCTAGCAGGATCAAAGAACTGTTGGACAAGGGCAAATGTTGATCAAAGCCATAAACAATCATCATAAAAATCTCACTAAAACTTACAAAAAATTTATTTAAATTCTTAATATCTGAAGTAACTTAGAGCTTATCTTGTGTGGATATTATGGAATAAAAGTGCCAGATTCATACTTGGTAACTACAAGACTTCTGAAATACAAAGTGGCAATTCAACTTTCTTTAACAGTAGCACATGGTCATACTGCTCCTAAAAGGAGAAAAGCTAAATAATGTTAGACCGGGAGAATACTAGAAAAATGCATAAGAAAGACAGCAACCCTTTAGTAACCAACTACTGATAAAATCCAAGGTTTTAGTTTTAAGGGACAAAATATTTCACTGCTGTTTTCAGCTTGAGACAGATATTTACTAACACACTGGACAACCCAAATAACAAAATTTTATTTTGCACTGAAGTAGAACATCTCCAAGGAACAGGTAAGCACACCCATAACACATCAGAACAGCCAGCAGATAAACCTTCAGCAGATGCACACTGCCTGTCACTACTGATGACATCCATAAGATGAGCTACATAGCTGTTACGTCTGCTGAAGGAAGTGTCAAGTGAAAAGAATAACTGTGACACTGCAAAGATTAAAAATACAACAAATGAAGTCCTAGTAAAAAAATTTGGTCTGAGTTTGGTGGGTATATTTTGCAATTTTTATCCTTTTGCCTCATGTCAGATGTTCCCAGATAGACTGAGATGACAATGTAATTTCTAGGTAGTAGCCAGGTATCATATAATAACACTTCATAAATTTTACAAGTTATGAATTTCTTCCTAAGAAATGCCACACTACTCCTTCAAACACTACCACAGTGTGAGTTCTGACTGGGAGCCTGTCAGAAGACCTGATGCACTTCCTCATTTTTGCATCAGTAGAAAAACCCCCCCAAGTTTGAAGAGATCTCATATGCCTTTTTTGGGTTTTTAATTATTATTAGAAAAATATTTCTATGCAGATTGACACAGGAGGCTAAATAATGTCCTTTCCTTCCTTGGGGAGTGTTTACTTTCATATCCTAATCTGTTCTTTGAAAGCTGAGCTGGGATTTGCGGAAGTTGCAAGTGGGACAGACCCAATGGCTATGACACACGGCGTTCTCTAACACCATGGAGTTCAGAAGTGCATTTCCAACAATAAGCATGTTACCACATTTGTATGTCCCCTAGAAGGATTACTAAGAATCACAAGGAAAGCAGACAACACTTGTAAGTTGGACTGAAATATCTTCAAACCCTAGCTCAAAAGTAACTAATTCTCCTGGTGCTCCTGCATGAACTGATCAAACCCACAGAGGTATCTAAAATTAACTTAGGGACATAATTTTAAGAGAACAACAAAGAGAGAAAGGAAAAAAATACAATTAATTTTTCTTGATATTTATAACATTTATTTCTCTTCTTGAATCTTGTCTCTCACACAGAAACAAATCCCAGTGTAGACTACATCACAAAGAGAACTTTGTACCCCAAACTTAATTTTCTTTTTTTCTATGTTTTCTGACTCAGTTGTTCAAGCAGGTTACCAGCTGATAACACTCATGTTTGTGGGAGACACAAGGAGACATCATGAGGATGGGAATGGGAAATGGGAGTACAAAACCACCTCTTTCAAATGCAGTATCATTTTATACCTGCTACAGTAGATTACAAGGTCACAATTTGATTGCATCTAGCCATCATAATAACAAACATGGAATTTTCTTAAATTTTCTGTATGTGCAGATCAAGTTTTGATGTTTTTCCAGCAGTTCAGTCTAGCCTGAATTAAAGCTATTTATTCTGTTTTGTACTTATAATCAAATATCTGCTGTGGTCAAACTAAAGCTTTAGTCAGTGAAAGGTTTTAAGTTCAAGGTTCCTCACTTTATGTCAAGGTTAAAAGGCTAATTTGATTAGTGACTCTGAAGAAAATCTTTTACATTCCTTACTTTTCACCAGTAGACCGAGGAAGCCAAAGACTTCTTGGATCCTGACAGATTTATTGTCTGAACGCAAAATTCAAATGTGATATTTTTTCTCATTAACCTTGACATGAAACAATTATGTGCACATGGACAGTTCTGTGGTTAAAAAAAGCAGAGATGACTGCTTCCCTTAAAGGTTATAAGGCGAGGTGCTGGCAAAGTGTTCTATGAATCTGTCCTCCCTGTTACATCAAGTTCTATTTTTTTTTTGTTGCTTTAATACCAGTAAGAACTGGTGGTCATAAACATCCTGTTGTTAAAATGAGTACAGGAATGTGTTCATTCTCCTTCTTGACTGATTTCTAATATATTTGTGGAACCAAGTATTTGCTTTCTTGTAGTACCAAGTATTGTTCCAGTCACCACAACACCGAGCTTTCCCATGACAATGAGCACTCGAGAACGACTATGTATCACAAGATTGCGAGTTTATGAAAATAGATTGAGAAAATTATTTTACTGCCATTGTTTAGTGCTTGTTCTGAGAACTGGTTGGGTATATCAATCTAGTTGAATATAGATGACAGGACAGTCATTATTTTAACAACTATTAAAAATCAATACCAACATCAACCCTAATTGCAACTAAACCACTGGCTTGCATATTTTTTAAAAAGGATCAATCTTTGGATTTTCACACAGGGATGAGTTATATTTGAGGACTGTAATTTCCATATTAAGCCTCTCAGTCAGTGTAAAACTCTTTTAACTAGACCAGTTGTTTAATTTGTAAGGTGAAAAAATATTACCAGTCACCAAATTGTCATGAGTTAGTTTCCTTTTCCCTAACAAGAAAAACAGTAATGATCAAATAAATATTTTTTATAGGAGCAAGAACATTAGGAAAAACATTTCTTCAAAGTCCTAATGAAAATTCATGGACAGATTTGTCTGCTATGAAATAGCACATTGTTTCACAAATTCCTACATGCCAAGCCATTACCTGAATACAGAATCATAGAATCATAGAATCATAGAATGGCCTGGGTTAGAAGGAACATTAAAGACCACCTAGTTCCAATGCCCTGCTGTAGACAGAGACACCTTTCAGTAGACCAAGTTGCTCAGAGCCCCATCCAACCTGTCCTGGAATTGCCGGATAAGGAGCATCCACCACTTCTCTGGGCAACCTATTCCAGTGTTTTACCATCCTTACAGTGAAGAATTTCTTCCTAATATCTAATCTAAACCTACTGTCACTTTGAAGCCATTCCCCCTTTTTCTGTCAGTATGTGCTGTTGTAAATAGTCTCTTTCATCTTTCCTGTAGGCTCCCTTCAGGTACTGGAAGGCCACAATTAAGTTACACCAAAGCCATCTCTTCTCCAGGCTAAACAAACCCAGTTCTCTCAGCCTTTCCTCGTAGGAGAGGTGCTGCATCCTGCTAATCAGCTTGGCAGGTCTCCTCTGGCCTTGTGGCAAGAGGCTGGTGTCCTATCTCTGCTGGGAAGTCAGAAGGAAGTTTGCAGAACCTCAAGCCTGTTCCCAGTTTTTAAAAGGGTATAGCCAGGGATATCTTCATGTTCTGAACAACACTGAATGCTGACACTTGTTCTTGATGCATGCAGCAGGCTAATTGTCCTGGATTGTAGTATA
>VZSR01003807.1:23142920-23196597 GCA_013398615.1 Brachypodius melanocephalos
ACTTGGAGCCTCTCACTTGTTTTGCTTTCAAACCACAACGCTAATGCAGCTGTCAAAGATGAACATATCCAAATTCCTTCTCTCAGAATGAGAACAAATCTTGCAAGCTGGAAGCTCTAATGCAAGGCAAGTCACCAACTCCTGTGTGATATAGAAAGCATGTCCTTTGAGCCTCAGTAAAAAAAGAAAGCAGCTCTAAGCTGGACAAAATAGCCGGTGGGACAGACAGACCTATCAGAAAATCTACAAAATGGAAACGAAAACCTTTCAAAAATATGTCAAATTTGACTATATTTTGGGGGAGAACTGTCAGAACAAATAATTTCTACATGCAGTAACGTGGAAAACACTGAAGTATTTCATCTAGATATAGTGGAAATGCCATAACTTCTGTAATATTAATGTCATTATGACAATATATATATTATATTTATAATTTCTACCTTATGGAGAAAGTGTTCACATTTTTTGTGTTTTAACACTTGTTAAATTCTTTCAAAATTGTATTTCGTTACAGAATTGTGAGACTTGCCTGCAAATAAACATTGTGTGGGTTCTGAAATTTCAGAAAGTATGACAGTCATCTTCTATCTAGTTTTTGCATCAGATGGATTCAGAAATAAGGTGCTTAGTTTTAATATTTGCCACTGAGACAGTGCTTGGAGATCCACAGATACAAAATGCTGTGAAACAATAAAACTGACCAAATACCCACGTACTTTAATAAATTCCTGAATTACAGTAGCATCTAGAACAGCTGCATTCCATCAGAATTTCTCTGCAGGCATTGTCTGTGATAATATCGTGGTATTTTTCACTGCTATGCCATTTCCTACATCTGGATCACTCTTGCAGATCACAGCTGTCTGAACAAGTAACTTTACTTTGCACAGCCTCCTATAGAGCTCAGCACCATTAGTTTGGAAAAAAAATTCCCCCCTTTAGCAATCAATATGCTTTGTTTTATTAAATGTGTTCTCTAATCATAAGCACATTCTGTGCAGTTTAGGAAGGAGAAAATATTTTACTACCTGCCAAATAATTAAATTATTCTTATGACTTTCTACTCTCACTTCATCGTTATTAGTATCCTCCAGCATAAAGATGGGAAGAAGGGAGGTAAAAAAACAGGTAGGGTTCTAAAAGAATCCTATTGGAAATAATGAAAGTAAATGATTAAGTGATAGTCCTCGAATATCAATTTCACTTTTATTCAATAAGACATTTATCTATACCAGTTAATAACAAAAATATTAAAAAGCCATCTGCTGAGCCTGGAAAATAAAATACTATATGCCAACACCATGGTAATTACTTTTCAATTGCTATGTGCTAGTAATCAATTATTATTTAATATAAAATAATTGTTCTAGTAAAGTCTGGGCTTTTATTTCATTGTAAATAAATAATAGTTAAATATCAATTACATGAATTAATCTTTCCCCTGGCATTACACCATTTGTGGATAGCTCTGGTTTTGAGTAATTCCTTTAGGAAGTCATGCAACAACAGGATTTTATTCATTATTCTGCTTTGAAATTCTTAAGTGCATTGGTTTGTGTTCAATGCTAGTGACTTAATTTAGGGGTGTTACTTTTGAGATGCTTTACAGTTCTTGTGTCCCTTGTATTCTTTTAAAGAATGCATAAATTTTGTCTCTTCAGTCTTCCCATGCTATCTCTTTGCTTCACTTTTTGTTATTTCTTCTATGTCCTTTCTAGTGCCAGTCCTATATTTTACAGTAATCCAGATGTGTTCAAACTAGAATTTTAAAGCTCTATTTGTACTTAATCCGCTAATAAGCAATATTAAGCTAGACTTCCCTTTTAATAAGGCAGATATGTTAGAGATGTCATGTATACGGCCTGCACATAAAGAACTGAATTTTAGATTTGGTGCATTGCAACAATACAAGCAGCACAGGTTTGTGGGAACCCAAAATAAGCAGACAAAAGACTTATTATCAACTATTTCATATCCTTCCAGAGATCTTACATGAAGGGCAATTTTTTTCTTTCCAGTTTTATGCATAAAAACACCACCATTTTAACTCTACCACTGGTATTGTTAGTATCAAACATGAGGAGAGGTATTAACTTTTGAAGTACCCCGTCTTCAAAAATCTTTTGCAAAGCAGGCTTTGAGCTTTCTGCTTTATGGACACATATAAACACTTAGCATCAATTCCTCAACCATTGCCCCACAAACACAGCTGAAGAAGTCAGCATCAGATTGGGAATTTTAGCTCACTTGATCCGCTATAGTCAAGCACAACCCTGAGAGGTACTTCAGGTTTTTTTCAGTGAGATAATACAAAACACTATAGAAGTGGTTTCAAGAAAAAATACTTATTAAAATATAGACTTATTTTTATTCTGGATGGCTGGAAACCACTGTTTTATCAAGGCAGAACTTTGAAATAGTAGGGATAAAGAAAAAAAGTAATAAGGTTTAAGGCATATGGAAGCATAATGGAACACATATACAAGAATCCAAGACAGTTCCAGCAATCCTTCTTTCTTTATTGCATGGTTCATTATTTAAGTTGGTTGTTAGGTTTTCATGCTGCTCAGTATAATTTAAAACAATATTTGGATTTGGATAAAGATTTAATTTATACATTCTGGCTGCCCAGGCAAACAGGAAGTTTCACATAACATGATTACTGAATTTGCATGAGTCTGATGGCTATAGGATACAATGCTGCATAATGTTAACCCATTTCCCAACAAAATCTGGCTGCAATAAGCTCTGCTAAACTAGCTGGATGCATTAGAACAGTAAATGACTGTACTATGACAGTTCTGCTTTAGCATAATACTGTTCTGCAATGCTTTTTATATGCCTTAAGAGAAGAAAATATACTTTGTAAATTTCTCCCTAAAAAGTTAAAATTCCAAAGGGATTCCAGAGAAGGTGAAGAGTTCCTTATTTTAAAGAAATATATTTAGAAGAAAATAGTGCCTCCTGATACAAAGCAAACAATAATGAAAGTTTAACCATCTTCCTCTCCATCTGTGCAAAACTTCAGATGTCCATTATAATTTAAGCTTTCACTGACATTCTTTTAGTGGCAGCAATGAGTTTATATTTTTCCTCCAGAAAATGCTAAGGATCTTCATGTCTTTGAGAACATTCTTTGTGTGTCTCATATGAAAATGGTCCAAAGGATTCACGGCTTATTAAACAAGACACAGAAAAACTAGACAGGCAAAAAAAAAACTTTGCCCAGCTTTAACTTCCTCAGCAGTTCAGGGTACAGAAGAACAGGCTTGAGCACTGCTGCACCCAATGGAACAGAGCAGACCATGCAGCAGCACAGCTGAGAGCCCCACAAGAGCACTAGCATGACATGGGACCTGAACTAATATAGCCTAAGCAAAGCTGGACATCATGATAGAGACCCTAATTACGTGACAATACCGTGTCTGGACTGAGCTTTTATCTTTGGGCCCCTCACAAAAGAGTAGCACAAATCCATATTCTCACCTCCTGGCCCAGCCTGGTGGAGCAACACTATATTGGTGTTGCTGTGGCTACTTAAAATAAGTCTGTGACAAAAAGAAAAGAGACAGTATTTTATAGGCAGAAAGATCTCTGTTCAGGAGAGCCATCTGTCACTGAGGAAAGAACTTCTTTTTGCCTGACAGATTTTGGCAACAGATTATCAATGCCAGGCAGTGGCAAACATGAATTGAGCTTTTGATAAATGGAATAGTTCAATGAAGCCATCACTCCTGAGTTATAACTTCTCATCTGTTTTAAAATATAAAGAAAAGCCATCAGACTGCAGCTAAAGTGATGTAAATCTAAAACTACGCAAAGGAGTTATTTCTTTACAAGTCACATACCTATCTAGTCTATTGGTACAAACAGTCCCTGAGACAAACCTGGATTGCCTAAGAAAAAAGTCTAGGTATTTGTAGCAAATATTAATTGTATTTATGAATATTGTTACCAGCAATGCTAAAGGATAATCAAACTATATGCATCAGATATAGCATAAGGTCATAAAAATGTCATGTTTAATTGCCAAAGATTTAGAGAAAAGAAACTACCACATAAGTTCACAGATATTTAATTTTACAAGCCAGTTGAAGCTTCTGAATGTCAAATAAAACTAATTCATAATTTTCAATTATCTCAGCAATCTTTGGTATTCTACTTTATAAAGCAGAATATCTTTTATCTACAAGCAAGTCCCAGCACTGCCAATGATTTGATGATTTTCATAGTGTGAATAAGCTGCTGACCACTTCTAAATTTATAGTGGTACCAAGCCACTATTATTAAATGCAGATTCTTTTCTATTGAGCTTAAGAAAACTTGCAACTGGATTTTCATTCAGTTGTCATCATGGGCTGATCACAGAGCTCAGTTCAGCATCTGAAAAGACATAGTTTAAAGACTTTCAGACTTGTGCTTAGCATCTGTATCTTTTGCACATGTAACTGAGAGTGGACCAAGCCTGCAGATATTTTCTGTATTGATATCTGCTCTGCCTCAGTTTTAATGGGCTTCTTCAGATTTTACCTGCTCATTTTCCTCACTCCAGCATTTTTCCCTCTTGCTCGTTTTACAAAAGCTCCTTCTTTTGAGTGTGTTCATTAAGTTCGTTTTATTTCCTTATTTTCTACCAAAGGGGTAAAAATAAAACTAGATGTACTATGAGTCCATCAGTTTCAATATCCTAATGATCAGAATCTTCCAAAAGATATTTGAGGTGTCTCTATTTTAAGTAGAGTTCAGGGCAGTCTTCCATGGACAAGTCTTCTTCAAACACCAGATAGATTACAAAAGAAAAAAAAATTAATCCTAAATTTCAAATTTCAAATGGGATACACTTACTGCTAAGGTTCACAACCCTTGGTTATATATCAAAGATATGGATTTAATTTTTGGTTTTACTAGCTTCTTAATTATATGTCTCATAAAGAAAATATTTCTTTTTACCAAGCTGAATCCATTACATTTATTTGCTTTTCCTGTGTTTTGGCTCAGTAGAAGCAGTCATCCCTAGCAGAATATGCCACAGCCTCATTAAAAATAAATAAATAAGTAGAAAATTGTCCTTTCTATCTTAAAATAGAGGTAGTCACACATTCAAAGATTTAAGTCACAAAAAAATTATCAGTCCTCATCCGTACAACAGGTCCAAAATCACTTTCAAATATATATAGTGCTCTTATGTTCTGGCTACTAGTTGCCCTAAAGGAAAGAAAAAAAAATAAAGCTGACAGAGCTAATTTATTAATGTTTAATCAAGCATGTCTGAGGTCATTAAGGTGCTGTGAGGAGCATGGTTTACATTCTGAGAGAAAAGTTGCTCAATACAAAAAATATTTTGAGAGATCAGGTCCTTTGTTTTACATATTTTCTAGTGCCTGTGCATGCCTAGGAATGTCTCTAGTAAACAGTTATATTTGTGACCTGTAGAATAGTTAATGCTATAGAGGAGGGGAAAATGACATGACTGACTTCTCCTCTCTCAGCTGCTTTAATTGGCCTTAGCAATTGCATCCAGCAACACTGCATCTCCTCATTACTGAACAGAGCAACTCCAACAGCTCTTTCATGGCCATTATTGCTTTGCTTCTTTGATAAATTCTAGGTCAGAAGTAGACATTTCCACACACAGAGCACAAAGCTGCTAACTTCTCTTTCATAGCCCAAATCCCCAGCTGCCCATAAGGAGCAAACAGCAGTCTCAAGGAGATTAAAGCCAACCTAAATGCATCTCCTCAGCCAGCAAGATACAAAGTGGAGGGGGGCATGACCTGATCTGTGGTTAGGTTTGCTTTGTTCTCCCACTCTTACCCCAGGTCTCATTTGGCTTATATTTTTCTTTGAATGAAACATTTTTTACAAGTGCTGAGAAAACCTTTGGAACTTTCTTGGTCCTCAGGCACCTTTGTTTTCCTTGGGCAGAAAGATTTGGGAGTTGATGAAGTGAAGGATGGTTTCTTCTAAAATCACCCTCCATCAACCTGTATACAACACTCAGCCTTTGACCTACTCAATCAGAAAAACTTCAGAACGGGACTGGGCACACAAAAGTCAGTCCTTTAAGATAAATTAACTCTCTAAACCCTACTAATGGCCTTCCCTACTAACAGTGTAAATAAGCTATGTTGACGGGTCACATCAGAGTATCCTGCTGCTTCTGGAAGCAGAAAGACCAGGGCCGGTGAAAGTTTCTTGCAGCAAGAAGCTGTGGCCCATTTCCAGATGGACCCTGAAGAGCCCCAGG
The DNA here is from genome assembly GCA_013398615.1 of Brachypodius melanocephalos. Taxonomy (NCBI): domain Eukaryota; kingdom Metazoa; phylum Chordata; class Aves; order Passeriformes; family Pycnonotidae; genus Brachypodius; species Brachypodius melanocephalos. The sequence goes on from VZSR01003807.1 coordinate 23,149,171, forward strand.
GCTGGCAGACAGGACTGTGCTTCTGCAAGGGCTGAGTAGGAAGGAAGTTGTTCCAGAGACCAGTGGAAAGCAGTTCCAGTGAATAACAGCTATCCTCATTCCTGAGAATCAAGAGGCTGTGGCTAGTTAACTAAATAGCAATCGAGAGGCGACAGGTTTAGTTCTGCTCTCCACTCTGAGCAGCTCAGCTTGCTGTGCATGCAGAAGATAGCACTGCCTGCTGTGCAGACACCTGGATGACTTGCTGCTTCTAATGCTCATTTTACCTGGGGTTACTTCAGACTTTCAAAATAGCTTTCCATTTTTGTTCACTTACAAGCGCTTTCTGATCTTATGAAAAGGTACTATAAACATAAGGTATTACCCCTTAAAGGACACAATATGATTTATCTACCTGCGTCACCTATTATTTCTAACATAGCTATTTCTTTTGTAGCAGTTAATCTGACAGCGATTTGCTTTGAGAGAGAGACAGAGAGTGTATGCCTTGCTGTTATACCACAACATTTCACACAATTCAATGTGGAAAGAGCAGCCTCCCGGGGGACTCCCTGCAGGCTTCAGCTCCCATCCACACAATCTCTGCAGGCCCACATCGGCTGAGCTGCCTGCCGAGTGCCAAGGGGACTCTCCTGTTGCAGAAGGTTTTTATGTTAAATGGGTGGTTTTGCTGTCCCCTATGTTAATAATTTAGTCCTAAATTGTACCCTCCCCCCACCTTTTCCCTGTACTGTTAGTATTGCCTAGATTTCATTCACTTATTTAGCTGTCAATCCTTCCCTAACCCTGCCTTTTCTTCCAGACTGTTCCCTATCAATCTCCCAATTTTCAATGGTTTATTCGTTGTTTAGATTGTTCCCCTCCCTCTATGTTTCTTTATTGGTCTCAGTATTGTAATCCCCATCTTTTTCCCCTCTCCCTATTGGATCCTTACCCTGAACTCAGCCACCAAAACAGTCCCACTGTCCTGCCCTGAGGGGGCAACTTTTGCTTTCACTTTTCTTTTACAGATTTTTAGGTCCTAACCTCTGCTCTGTCTTCGAGTTAGGTTGCATTTTATGTTATGCTTTTATAATGAGCGAATCTCGGAGCTGTAAGCTAGGCCCATCCCGCATCCTTTACGCCGATCCGCCGGTGACTGCCTGGGACACACAGGGCCCCGCGGGAACGTGTCGTGCCCCCATAAAGGAACAGGAATATCGAAGAGAGCCATCACACTCTCCCACTCAGGGTTCCACTGGGGCTCCACTGTTGGCCTTGCTTTGGCCTGCACACACACTTTTGCCGTGTGAACAGGCTGAGAGGTTGGATTCACCCTGGGCCAGGCCTTACAAGACGCTGAGGGTATCACAGGGCCTTGCTCCAAGGTGGATAATACCGGCAGCCCTTCCCAGGCAAAGGCAGACAGCTCCATCCACCCTGGCTGCCTACAAGGTCAGCTTTTACCCAGAGAGCTCAGGTAGGAATTTGGCAGATGACTAGGCACTAAACATTCTCCTTCTGTGTTTAGGAAACCAGAGTTGCAGGAAGCACTCAGCCCTTCTCGACACTTTGTGGCTGAATAAAACCTGTGAAGAGTTTGGCAAACTCACTATCCTAACAAACTAGTGAAACAAACTTCAGAACCAGCTTAAATATGAGTCAAAACAAGGCACCTCCCCATTACCACCACTCAATAGTTCCTACCCACAAAACAAAAGCCAGCACAAAACACTGTCTAGCAAGGCTGGCATGAACTTTGGCTGCCGAAGGAGAGCTTTGTGTGAGATTGAAAAAGAATGATTACAAGTGACCAAAATGGCCTGTTTCCATGTGTACCATCAGGTTAGGGACTGGTGAAACACCTGCTTACTGCTTGAAAATGTATAAAAATGTTCTTTAGAGAGTTAAAAGAAAATGGGTTTCAACAGATGTACTGGTATCATTTAAAAATGGCATTTCCATGCCTATGTCTGCAGCATGGGAGTCTGAGCTGCCAGAGCTGCATATCTGTTCAGCCAGGTAGCCTGGTCCAAGCAGAGCACAGCAATAACACACGGCTTGGGCTGCCAGGAACCAAATGGGTTTCCTAGAATTGCTGACTCCCCAGGTCATTTCTGTGCCTTTCTTCCTTGCAGGAAGCATTAATGTTCTATCCTCAGCCTGTCAAGGATTTTTGTAAGGTGGTCTTTTAAATTACAAGATGGCCCCAATGAAACAGGATTTCGATAAAATGTGATTTTTCGTGTAGATAGGTGAGAACTAGAATAATATAAGACACATTCAGAGCGACTACAGATTTGTACGAAGAAGCTAAAATAGCTGTGTAAAACCAGTAGTTTTGAGTCTGTCAGCTTACAGCTATAAATATTTGGTGTTGTATGTTCCTTCTTATATATTTCACCTTACCCAGGAAACAAAGATACAGGATTGGGAGCAATTGTCTGGGGCTTTTTTACTTATGTTCTATCTGTGGTAATACAGGTGTGCATGGGGACCCAGCTGCAACATCCGTATTGCAGGTAGTGCCCCAGGAACTTATCAGATTGTTCCCCAAACAGAGGTGCTGCAAGCAGAACAGATCTCAGCTACCAGAAGGGAGGCACAAAGGGTGTTGAATTTAATGTTTCAACTGAAGACACATTTTTGCATTAGTAAGTTTTAATTAAGCTAACCAAGTCCTGGGAAATTACTAAATGTGAACTGCAAGACTTTCTTTAAAAAAAAAATAATAAAACACCACCACCGCCACCAACAACAACAAAAAAAAAACAACCAACAAAAAAAAAAAACCCAAACATATAACCATAAGTCAAAATCAGACTTTGTAGAAACTTAAATGAGGAAAATCCTGAGTTACGAAATGACAAAGAAAGTCTTTACCAGGTGGTCTCTGACTGAGGCATGTACTTTGGGCTTTAAGTCCTATCTTCAAGGCCCTACTTTCCTGAACATATCTGACAGTGATTCTGAAATGCCAGGTATGCATGACCTTCTTTCCCATCAAAATGTGTACAAACTGCCATCTTAATATGATGTTTGAGGCTCCAAAACTGTGACAAAGATTTTGCAGCTAGAATGATATTTGAAAAAGTCCAAGAAATTATGCAAAAATCCTTCATGGATTTTTTTAAAAAAACAACGTGGTGGCTAAATCTGGATAACAGATTTGTTGTAAGTACTTAAAATCATATGTTGTTTTTTAACTGGTATTAAGTTTTGGCAGGGAAAGAAGCAGCAGCCCTGGAAACTGTATCTTTAAGTGCCTCAAATTCACAAGCACAGAAAACTAGGGGCAGTGGCATTGAAAAACAAATGTTTATTAAACAGAGCTTGCTGGAGGTGGATACTGAAAAAAGAAGGATGAGATTTAAGTACTTTAAAGCATCTGTGCTCCTACTGGAAATCAATGACAGAGCTGCAAAAATATTCCAGGCAACTCTCCTCTCCATTACCAGCTCTAATACTGGACTCATTCACTCCTGACCAAAAATGCTGGTTGAAAGGCTTGTGCTTCAGTGAGTCCAAAATTCGCTTCTTCCCAAACTACATCAGACTGTGGGATTGCAGTTATTTTATTGAGAGAATGTGCTCCCCACAGGTGAAAAGAGCAGCAGCTGATTCTATTAGTCACGCAGCTGGCTCAGAGAATTCACTGATAAGAGATGCAGACTGGTTTTCACTCATTTGCAGAGCACTTTTTTTTCCTTAAGCTGACCAGCAAATTGTAGGTTTTGCCTGCTAAAAGGAGTCAAATCCATTACTACTGAGGCATATATATGCAATAAAAGCTGAAATTACAGTCTTCATGTTTAAACATCTGGTCACAACCAAGAAGGGATATATCCCCACTGGCCATAAAAAAATAAATCTTAAATAAGTATAAATTAATTGCTTATAGTAATATTGAATCTTGGTAATCATTTATGTTCAAGCATATGAATGAGTATTCAAACTGTGTTTTCAGAGTATATTTAACACATACGTTACCAAAATGATTAGCTTTACATTGGAGAAAATACCCTGCACACTGACACTGTCATTTTATTCTACTCACTGTCACTGAATCAAGGAAATAGATAATCTATTCACACAACAGGAGGAGGAGATACACAGTTTGGGCTTTGGTATCTGTTTCTCCTCACCTGAGAAAACACTGCATATACCAATACTTAATGGGTTACTACCTTGCCCTTTTCTAGCACACAAAACCCATTGGGGTTTTCATACCTGACTTGTGCCTTTTTTGTGTCTTCCAGAGATTTTAGTACATCACTCAGAAGAGATAAAATAAAAAAGAGGGAACATTCCAGTATTACTCTTATTCTACTTCAGATTTCCATTTCTATCTGGATCTCCTTAGTTCCTTCACACTTCTGCCATGTTCCATTTGCAGAAAAGTGCAGGTGAGAATCCACATGAGGATGTTGTAAGTACCACCCTCAGTTGTTTATTGAACTCTGTCAGGGATGGTAACCCTACGTCTTCCTTGGCCAGTCCATTTCAGTGCTTACTAACACTTCCCATGAAGAAATTCTTCCTGCTGTCCAATCTGAGCTTTCTGGGGTACTATGTCCTCTTGTCCTGTCACTGGGTGCCTGGGAAAAGAGGCCAACCTGGCCATAACCTCCTTTCAGGCAGTTCTGGGTGTGATAAGGTCTCCCCTGATACTCTTCTCAAGGCTGAACAACCCCAGCTCCTCCAGCTGCTCCTTATATGACTTACTCTCTAGACCCTCCATCAGCTCTGTTGCCCTTCCCTGGACACATTTCAACACCTCAATGTCTTTCTTGTAGTGACAAACACAAAACTAACACAGTATTTTCTCACTAGTCTAATACTTTCATATTTTGCTTTATAAAGTTTAGAATATACTGCCACTTTAGAGACATGGATAGAAGGATGGTTCTAAGCAAAAAAAAAAAAAAAAAAAAAAAAAAAGGCTGTTAATGACAAATCAATGTTCCACAATTCAGTTCTGCCTCCCCTGAAATATATGCCAGCAGTTCAAAAAAGCCAAACAAGGTAATCCCCCAGTTCTTTGTGAAAAAACACTGCAAGCAGCCTCAACACCAATAATACTTCCCTCTGACCAGGTTAATACACCAAACTCACCTGTGATAGTCACATCATCAGAATCAATAGCTCGAAAAGTTTTAGAATTCGAGAAGAAGCTCACCAGAGCACAGTTTTATAATTACTTGAAGATGTTTTGGGAGATGCCTACTGCTTATGTATCTGTCAAATAATGCAAACTGTTACGAGAAATGCAAAAATCCAAATGGATTCTCTGGGTTTACTTTATATCAGGGAACAGTGAGGTAGCGGAAGGCATGTATGGAGATAAATAAATAAATACATAAAAGCGTAAACTTAAACATTCTGTTTGTTTGGTAAACAGTAAATCTAGGCCTATTGACTGTACTGCAATGACCAAACAGTCTCTCCATATGCCAGGGTAGAGAGCAGGGTGTTTGGTTCTTTCTGGTCTCTACCTAAAGGTAAGGGACTATCTACTCATTAAAAGGCCGAGTACAAACCTGATTTTCCATCAATTTAGATTTCATTAAAAAAAAAATCGCAAAAATCACTGATTACCTTTCCCATAGGATGGTTGATTTCAGCTTATCTTTAATTCATAGTTACTAGAACTATCCTCCTTTTTTGCTGGTTTTTTTGGGGGGGTTTTTTTGTACTACCATTGTCTATCACCTGGCTAGCAATTATGAAAAATTTTATCTAGGACATTAGCATTGGGGAAGCATTTTGCATATTCTATAATACTCTAAGATAAGTCACCAAAAGTTGACAAGGGCCTGACATTAATGTCTGCTAGTTCTTCACAGAACAGCAAGAGCCATCTCTTTAGAAACACAGTCTGAGAACTGCTTTGTCAGTGAACTCTTTCAAGGACAATAGATAATATCTCCACTTACAAAACAGAGTATATGTAAAAGAATCTAGCATGGATTTTCACCATGGAGTTTGAGCTATATAAATACTGAAATCCATAAATATGAGGTTATATATCTATCTATCTAATTACAGCCAGTAAGGACCAGTACTTCTAAGTTTAAAGAGTGATACAATTGTTTGAAAAATTGCTCTGAAAACAGATTTCCACTGTCTCACAATAATTCAATTTCAAATATGCTCTTGCAACCAAGAAAGATACTTTACCCCCTTCAATTTATCTAAGAATATGAAAAATGAATTGTTTCTAGCACATCAATCCGTGCCTGGAAAACAAATCAAACAAAGGTAATGCAACAAATTGAAAGGAATCAGGCATGTTCTCTGTGTCTGCCCTCTTTTCACAAGGATACCATGAATAACTCTGGCCACCCAAAACACTTGAACTGAGATTGATCAGGTTGTGCAGAATCCAGGCAGGTAGGAAAGGATTTGAATGCTGCACATCTTCTGATGGGGATATGGTTCATATCACACTCCCCAAAACTAAACGAATGAACCACAAAAATTACATTTAACTGTCTAAAGTTAAATACTGAAATACATGTTTTGACAGTTGCACTTTTCAGAGCTGCTGCAGTTATAAACTCAGTGTAACTAAGAATATCTATAATCCACATTCAATTTTGTGTTGAGTGCAGACACTTAAAACTCAGATCAAATATTTTCAGCTTCTAATTATGAAGTAAAATAACTAATTTAAAATGTGTAAATCTGAGACTTTTGGCTTGAGCCTACCTATGCACTTGAACCTCTAACTGCTTCTTTCACTTCAGTGACTCAGACTAAATACTTAGTCTGAATTTGTTTGAGGTCAGATTCCCAACTGAAATATTAGCAAATTGCAAGGTGGGGAGTTTGAGCAGATACAGCCTGTTCTAAATTGAGTCCAAACTGCTTTTTCCATGTCTGTCTAAAATTCTTCAGTAGTGTTACAACATAAATCCAATGGCTTTTCTATAAATCCATACAGAATATTTTTAAGTCTTTTTTAGATCTCCTACAAGTTCAGCTGAATTTTCTGAATGCTTCTGTGTACAGCATTTTATGAAACGTCCCCTTAGAGGACATTTCTGAAATCCCAGCTGTTCCCACAAAATTAATTCCATGATACCTATATGATTTAAAGGTAAGATCCTGAGACAATGTGGGACATGAAAAAATATACTTAATTACAGTATTTAGATGAAGTTTAATGCATAGACCATGGTTTGCAGTCAAAAAAAAAGCTTAAGGATTTTCATTTCAGCTGTAAAAGTACTGATATGTGCCTTCAGTATTACAAAAAGCAGCTGAATCCTGCCAGCCAAACAATGGAGTAAAACCCACTTGCAAGCAAAGTCAAAGATGCCTGGTGCGAATTGTATGACCTGCAAGAACACATATTATACAGGTATATTTTCTTCCAGAACAATAAAAAACCCATTGTTGCACTGTTCTTTGGATTGGAATAAGACCCACATCCACCAGGAAAAATTCCCACATTCCCTAAGGAGACTGTGAATTTTCCAAAAGAAAGAAAGTTGTTTTTCTATAGAGTCCTTTCCAGTGATCAGAAACTTTCCTACTGCTGGAAAGGAACAGAGGATTTAAAACTCTGCATGTTTCTTTTCTTTCTATCAATACTCTTTACACAATCTCTTATAATCCACAAGCTATTGAATACATAAATTAAATACACCAAGCTATAGAATAACTTAATGTAACAGGGGGATATTTTTTTAACTGGTGATGCACCACACAAAATGCATCTCAAAATTTACAACGATTTAGTTGTCACAAGAACCTTCCTCTTAAAATGTTCTGTGTGAAATGAAGATCCCTATTTTTCTAGTCGACTTTTTCAAGTTGAGTCTTCTTAAACTCTGCCATACGCAATAGCTGACCTATGGGAATTTTCTCTTTGTTTTCCATGAATGGGAAAACAAAGAGCAGAATCTCAGGAAGGACTCAGTGGTCGTTGGAGATGTTTACTGTCATTTTGGTGTGTCTGTATACTCACATGTGGTGCTTGTCTCTATGCACAGATCGGTCTGGAGTGGAGACAGATCTAAGATTCAAAACTCTTCCAGCAGATATCCAGAGAAAAATGCACTCTATTACTATGGTGGCAGTATTACTGTATTATAAGGCAGTAAAGTGCCCTGCAATGGCAGAGAAAGGGCTGAAACCATTAATAGTTCTTTTCCATCTCCAACATCTGCATAAGTAAAACACAAAAAAAATCTGAAATAGCTTAGGGAATAGTGTAATTCTTAGTGGTTACTTCATTTTTTTTTCTCAAGGAAAACATTAGAATTTGCTGATTGTCAGGCTGAATCGCAAAATGTGTACTTTGTGGAGAATCTCGATTAGATCCAGTTTTCTGAAATATTTAACTTATTTGAAACCAAGAAGATGAGGATAGAGTACATAATCACAGAAGAAAAGCTGCAGCCATTGACCAGGGAAGTTATAGCCACATTGTCCCTCTGTATTCCCCATCCATAACCACTTCTGACCATGATATCCCCCTGTACCCAGGAGCTGCCATAATTTATGTTGTACCTTGATGCCTTAAGTTTTAGCTTTCATATTTTCCAGATTCTGTACTGCATTGGTATATAACTCTGAACTTCACATATAATGTTAGTCAGCTCTCCTCACAGTTTAGTTAGACAAAACAATCCTTTTCCAGCCCGAGAATCAAGGACACCATTACAACTTCAGGCTCAAAAAGCATAAACAGCAAATTGAGGAGAGCAATCTGAGACAATGGGACTTGATAACCTGAAGCTGTAATTGGACAATTAACCCCAGTATGTAAATGGACCAAATCTTATAAAAGTGTGAAAACTCATGACTGGGTATCCATCTTGGGTGGAGCCACAGCCATGCTCTTGTACTGCCCAAGGTGTATCCTTTGAAGGCCTTTTTCATAAAAACCTACTCTATTCCTTTAACCCCATCTAGCCACTGTTCCAGGTAGCCTCTTAAGGCATCACCTTGCACAGTGAATTTCCAACCAAATGTAAAACATTATTTTTTAAAGACCTACAAAAAGAGAGACCAAATGACAAGTACGATTGAAGAAAAAATTAGAGGCCTTTTGCTTTTAAAATTGAAGTGTTGGATTTTTTTTTCTTTCCTTAGGAAAACAGAAAAATAATGCAAATTCTGAAAAAGCTGTCAAGAGAGCATCCAGAGGCCAAAATGTTTCACGTTCTCATGAATATGATCCTTCTTTCCAAGGACTTGAGATTGAGCCCTGAAACTACAACACTTTGCATAGTGTTGTTGGGGGTTTTTTTGTTGGTTTTTTTTTTTTTAAATTTTATTCTGTCTTTTTTATTAGTGATAGCTGCAGGCAAGATTTCTTTTTTTCCCTCACACATTTGGTTCAGTTGTGTCACATGTCATGGTTAGCTTCTTTAATGGAGTGTTTGCAGATGAGGTTGTAAAAATCATTAGCCACGGTTGGCAGATGCTAGGTACTGCTAGGATGCTGTTCCAATCACTCCTTTTCTTTAATTAAAATTCTAAATAAATCATGAGGTTTTGCAAACACAAGCCGACAGTACTTGCATAAGATGAAAGCTGTGCTGACTGCTGGCAGTCTGGATGCAGCTCTTTAGCCTCTATTTCTTCCATGATTTGTTTTGCTGTTTTTGGTGGTTTGGTTTATTTTTCCCTTGGCCATCACACAAAATCCCCATATGCACTTCTTCAGTGCTTAAAAATCATTATTGCTGGAGATCAATACCAAGAAAACATCTGTGGCTCTTCTTGGAGTACAAACAGATTTACTTGGGTTTTTTTTAAATTTTGTTTTGTTTTTACAATAAATGCAACTAAAACTTCATGTAAAGAGCAATAGAAATATTCTATATTCATTAGTCTATTGATTTTTTCTTGATATTCTTGTAAACATAGATGTGAGAGCATTAAATATTCAGAGCAGAAGAATATTTATTTGCCATGAAACCTGAATAAATTGAATCTTTTGCTCCTTGTTTCTATGGGAACACGTTCTATTGAATAAACAGTCTTTGAATAATATTTTATTATTTCTAATTATATTAATTATAATTCAATATGTCACATTAAAATAATTTGAATAGTAATAAGATATTTTAATACTGTTGCAAACTTTAAAAAATAGGCTAGTTGAGTTTAAAGTAATTTATGCTGCCTGTAATTTTTAGTTTCCATTGTCACAAGAGCTAATTACTTGTTACTAGACCTGAATGTTTGCATTTGAATTCCTAATGGGGTAATGTTTTATTGTGGTATTAAGAAAAGATATAAAATAACCATGATGAAAAGACCAAAAGCTGTAGAAAAATAGTTTCAGTGAAACAGTCGGTCACTAGGGAGCTTTTCTTGGCCACAAAATCTCTGCATTTTCCCATTTTCTATAGAACCATTCCCTTTTTTTCTTCTCTTTTCTTTTGCTAAAGTAGCCAACAAACATCCCAAATAAGAGTTTTAAGACAAGTTAAAAGAAGACAAGTTATCCTCTTATGTGTACCTAAAATCAATGGCATCCCTCACAGGACTGACAATGATCAATGTGAAGAAATGGGCTCCAAAACAACACCATGATGGAACAGTAAAATTATTTTGAAATTAATACAGCAGTGTTTAGTCAAAAATAAATTTGGGTTAAATTCAGTCTAACCAATATAAACAAGAGCAAAAACAACAAGAACAACAAAACAAAACCAATCCAAAACAAAACCAATCCAAAACAAAAAAAGGACATTTAAGTGGAGGCATGCCTAAGGAACATTATGGAGGAATTAAATATAAAAGGTTAACTGACTTTTTTTTTCTTCCTCCTATTACACCAGTGCTGATCATCGTATTGGTTTTGTCATCACAACTGCTCATACACAAAATAGGAAAAGTCAGGAAAAGTTTGTGATTTTTTTTTTAAGGTGACAATCAGTTGTAGACCCACTCAGTATTGCCAGCCTTTTCTCAATTATACTGTAGCAATGTCAGAATCTCTTCTTCTTGAATTCCTTTTCATATCAGAAAGTCACCTAAATCATGACCTCAACAAAAATTAGAGATTAAATGATGATTCAGAAAGAGAATCAAATTTCTGGCACAATACGCAACCATTTTATTAAAATAGCAAAGGGAAATCTGAAAATGGTGGGAAAAGAATAATGTGTTATCACTTTATGAAAGGCAACTATTTAAGCATTCTCATAATTGCATCACTTTAGAAAACACTGAGCAGCAAAGTTCTGTTCACAGTGCCATAGAACGTTTTGGGTTGGAAGGGACTTTTAAAGGTGACCTAATCCAGCCTCCCTGCAATGAGTAAGGACATCTTCAAAAAGATCAGGATGCTCATGACCCTCTCCAACTTGACCTTGAATATTTCCTTTCGTGGTCTCCAGAGGTAAGTCTTATGATTATAGAAATGGAAATTTACTTTCACATTTTTCATCTGCCATGACTCAAATAAAGCTGTCACAATCGATCATCTACATCAGAAATATTTCAGTAAGTTTCAAAAAGCCATTGCAGAGTTTTTCATTTAACAGCTGGAATATCTAATTAATTTGAATAATGGTTTTATAGCTGCAGTGTGCTAAGGGATCAGAAATCATTTTTATCTCTTACTAAAAGGAATTATTCACTATCCATAAATATTTAAAATATACATACTTGAAAATGCAATATGCTGCATTTGGCAACATGTTGTGTAAACATGATGAGTCCAAAGAGGAAAAGTTCTCATTACGATCTTCTTTGTTCTGCGTTATTGTTTCTTGTGATCTGCAATACAGTCCAAAATGACGGGATTTTTTTTTACTGTATAATGACAACAATTCGTTTTATATGTAGCCCTCTATTTGAGAGAGAAAAATTACTCTTCTTATTACAGAGGAGGTAGCACTGCTTTTAATACAAACTAGTCCACATTTTATCCCAACAGTAAGTGATCAAAAGATTTTTTTGATGTTATTTTGTAGAGCTGGCACCTTTAACTCAGTAAGTGTATTAGAAGTTGCATGTGCAATTTGTTCCAGGACCACGTAACTAAAACAGCTACTTATTGAGAAATAACTTCTTCAGAAAAAAACTTCATGCAGTAAATCCTAGCGTACAGAAATGATTCTATAAATCAAAGTTTTAGCTTCAGTGAAGTTTGTAACTGAGGAGGATTCTCAAAAGGAAAAAACTCACTTAAGGCATTCATTTCAAAACAATTGAATGAGGCACTTGTCACCACAGCAGGAAAGAGAAAAGCACTTAAAGCTTGTACAAGTAATTTATTTTAGCAATCATCTCAAAATTATACAGGAAACAAAATGCAAAGGAAATAACTAATGAGAGTTCATTAATCTAAACTCCAGCAGTTACTAATTTATAGGAATGAGATATGTATTAAAAGTTCCCACAATGCAAATGATTAAAAATGAAACATTTAAGAAGAGGGTTTTAAAGGCAGGTAAAAATAATTTATGCAAGCACCTTGGCTAAGGTGAAAACTTCAGGAAGTACAACGCAGGAGGTCAGAAAACACATATGCCTAAGAATTCAAAGTATGCCTTTTGTCACTGCTTTGACTGAAGCTGTCTTTCATTTGAGGGCTTTACAAAATAATGGGCAATTATTTTAGAAGTTCCAGAGGTTTTATAAAAAGCTCAGTACACTTTCCATACTCAAAATCAAAAACGCCTGTTTCTGGTAACTACCAATTAGTAAATTTATCTTCAGTCTAATAAAATGCAAGCACAACTAAGTAAGAATGCTACATGATATTTTAGAAAGCTGTAATAGGACTACATGAAAAGCAACAATAATACAATTCTCAACAGGAATTCATTTGAAAGAAACAGTAGGGGACTAAGTAGAAACAGACAAACAATAAAATAAGTGGTCAAATGAAGAGAACATAGATACTGAGGAAGCAAAGACAGTGAAAAGATAGGAAGCACTGAAATAAGGAGTAGAGGGACAAAGTGGCAATGGGTAGGAGATGATATTCGCATCTGCTTCTCAGCAGAGCTCTATTGTTACAGTTCTGAAAGCAGAATTTGGAAAACATACAGAACTCTTCAGTATGCACTTTTGACATGGACAGTGATCTTGAGAAATGGGACAAGAAATCAGAGACTAAATTCTTTATTTCCAGACAGCAGAACTGCATTGCAAACTCTTCCAATTGCATCAGGAGCAAATAGCAAGGACCACAATCACAGAGCTTACCATGTTCCTGGGCTTCACTTCAAGAGAAGCAAAGCAGAATGCATCCTTATTAGAGTGCATTCTTATTTCAGATCACATTTTCAGATGTGGTGACACTTTTAAAGCAAGCTTCTTCATCTTCCACTATGTTTAATTTCATATTGAAATTGGTCTTGCACTGCTCACACTGGTTGCCTTCTGGATGAAACCAGAATATACAGGAGGTCCAGAGCCCTCCTAACAAGTCTTACCTGCTAATAGCTCTGTGAGTGTGAAGCTCTTGACCTACACATAGGTTGGATGCCATATCTGCAATGTCAGTAGTTCGGACTTCAGTTGCCCTCCCACGGTTCTGCTCTACCACCTTACATAGATATTTCCATAGACGTGCTTACAGAAGCACAACGTGCAATCTAGTGTCAGACATGCCCCTTATGCCTTTGAAAGTTAAGAAAAAATTCCATAATTTTGTTTGGTTTTGCTTCCCTCTCTTGAATTCAGAAACCCTCCAGATTGCAACTTGTTTACAATTCATACATCATTGGTTTTTGTGGGTCACATATTTTGAAAAATAAAAATAAAAAGAAAATTATTTTTGAACCTGCTGCTTGAAGACTGATAAACTGTTTATAAAAGTAGGGTGGTGCTGGAACATTTTTAAGTAAGAGCCTTCATAACAGACTCAAGAATATCTAACTGTTAAGAGTGAGATACCATTTGTATTTATTATTATATCTCATCTCAGAGAACATATTTAAGTTGTTACATGATCACATAACCATGCATATTAAAGACGCAACAACTGTATGAAGTAAACTACAAATGTTAATGTTTTCAGTCAGATTAGTTCATTTCTTTGTCAAGAATAATCAGACAAAAATTAGAAATAGGAGCACCTTTACCAAATATTTTTAAGATTATTTTAAAAGTAATCTTTATAAGAAAAGACAAAAATCATTAAAGCTTTTTCATAATTTTTGAGGAGCAATGTCCAAAATTATAAATTTACTTTATTTCATAGATGGATTGCAAGGAGTATCAGAAATCTCATGCTCACTATATCAGAATACAGTAAAATATGACTTCCTCTGTCGTTTGTTACACCCCACTCTGTTGTATGCTGTGGGAAGAGAGAGCAACATCAAGGCCTGAGGCAAGCAGAAAAGAGAGACTTCTCTGGTGTTCAAGCCTATTCAGTGTTTGATGGGTTTATGCTTAAAAAATTAAATTCCTTCAGATTTACACACTTGTTCCAATCTGATGTTACTAAAGAAGGCCTCTGGCAGTATCATGCTGCTGGAATACAATTATTTTTTCAGGAAAGCTTTCAGATAAATTTCATTTCCATAACTGTAAAAAATGCTCTCTGACTCAAGGTCAATGCAAAGAAGAGATTACACTTAGTAGAGTGCATTAGTGTCACTACGTTCCTCTTCAGCACAGAGGAGTTTTCCATAATTACAATTTATTTCTGCACCTTCTTTTCTCCTGTATGATGGAAAACTGGAGCAGAGGTAACCCTGGTACTTTCTATTGGTCTGAACACTGGAGGCACCTATACTAAGGTACAACCCACTGGACATATCTGCCCCATTTCACAGACACACCTTATGATCTGTCAGAAAAACCAGGCTTACAATGACATTTTTGCTATCAGTTCTTTACACCAATCCAGACTCAGTCAAGTGGAATTCAACTCAGAAAGAAGATACCCACATATATATACATATATCTATATCTATATCTATATCTATATCTATATCTATATCTATATCTATATCTATATCTATATCTATATCTATATCTATATATCTATCTATATCTATATCTGTATCTATATCTATCTATATCTATATATCTAATCTATATGTAATCTATCTATATCTATCTATATATCTATATCTATATCTATATCTATATGTGGATGTGAACTTATGTAGGCCCAAGTGCCCTTTGCAGTGAGTGGAGATTTGACCAATAGTCAATGAAACCTATAAACTTTATCTCACCAGACAACTGCTGTCTACCTTGAATCATAAAATTAGAGAACGGTTTGGGTGGGAAGAGAACATTAAAGATAATCCAGTGCAAACTTCTGCCATGGGCAGCAACATTTTTCAGTAGATCAGGTTGCTCAAAGGCCTTGTGCAATGTCACTTTGACCTCTTCCAGTGGAGGAGCATCCACAACTTCTCTAGGAGACCTGTTCCAGTATTCCAACACCATAAAAAATTCTTCCCTGTGTTCAGTCTAAATATACCATTTTTCAGTTTAAAAGCATTGTCTCTTGTCACTACAGGCCCTGGTAAAAACTCTTTCTGAATCTTTCATAGAGGTTTCCTTTATATAATGAAAGGCCTGAAAACAGTCTCCTCAGTCTTGTCTTTTCCAGGCTGAAAAATCCCAACTCTCTCAGCCTGTCTGCGTAGGAGAGGTGCTCCAGTCCTTTGATCATCTTTGTGACCTCCTCTGGACTTGCTCCAGCAGGTCCCAGTCCTTCCTATGTTGGGTACCCTAGAGCTGGATGCAGTACTCCAGGTGGAGTCACATGAGAGCAGAGTAGAGGTGAAAACCACACAACTCAACCTACACATTTCTTTTTATGCAGCTTTTGCATATGGTTGTGTTGTCCATTATTCTACAGGCAAGTTCTCCACTGGCTGTAGTAGGAGTCTGGGCATCCTGCTTATGTGATGACATCTCTGCTTAGTAATTTGAACTTCTAACTGAATTGTACTTTGTAGACACTTAATGTCAGGTGTCACCTAATGCCAAGTTTCCTGGCCTGATCTGACATTTGGCTTCTCTTGCAGAAAGGCACAGAACCCGGATTATATCTGCCTGTCCTGTGCAGATGCCTCATTTGGCTCAGGGCATTTCAATATACCAACTAGACAGGGACCACAATATCAACTTAGTATGCATGAATTTGGTTATCAGCCTCCTCGCAAAAAACAGAAACATAGCTAATATCTCTGAAGATACCTTTCCCCTGAATTGCACTGTCACAAATATCAAAATGTCATAGAGTGTAAATTAATATTTTTGATGTGCTTGCAGTTTGTTGACATGATACATCCTAAAAGGTTACAAAAGAAGTAAGGACTAAATATTTTTATGCTCTATTCAAGATTCCCCTATATATTCCTGCAATAAGTGGGAGTAAGTCATCACACTTCTGTGAAATAATTAAAATTAATTCCCTTTAATGTATTGTATCAGACTTTTTATGTGGAACCAACATGACACTGCTAATGGAATGTGTTATGAAGAACAAAAATGTTATCATACGAATATGAAAGTTTTCTGTATTATATTATATTTAGGAGGATAGATAGATACATTCATACATACATAGACACAAAGATACATAGATGGATGATAGGCAAATAAACAAAAAAACTGGTTTACTTATGAGCCTGAGAGATTGGCACATTTCCTTGCACAATTCTATTCCTTTATACATGCCATAGATGCTTAAATCCACACAAAAAGGACACAGAACCTTGTCTTGTGTACATTAACTTGGACATTTTAATACTGCTCTTGGCTGCTCAAAACTAAAATATATATATATAAATATATATATACACACATTCACTTAACATTTACTGACATGACTTCTGATTAAGTCAGGCCATGAAAAGGTAATTTGAGATGTGATGATCTATAGCTTTCAGTTTAAGTGGTTATGATGATAACTGGAATGTATTAAATTAACTATCAATGTATTAAGTGTATTAATAATGTATTTATTACAAAGTTTAAAGCTTTTTGTAAAGTTCAAGATTATTTAATGGTTGAAAACACATGTACCTGTAACTCACAGTATACAACATTCAAATACATTACTATTCAAAGCAAAATCTAATTAGCTAGAACCCAAGATTCTATTTTCTTTGGGATCTTATAGAGAGTTAACTTGGTTAGAAGTCTTAAATTTAAAGGCTCTATAAGTTAAGAACAGATTAGTGTCTGTGAAAAGAAGGCTGAAATAAAGGAACACAAAAGTAAAATCAAAAGACGGATTCATTAATCATCTATTTATCTAGATTTACATTTTCTTTAAAAGCTGGAAGATTAAAAAGGATACAGAAATTAGGTACACAGTAACACAAACACATCTGTGCCGTGTAGATTTCTCCATTTCTCCCTCTCTCATGTCTTGTTTTTTAAGTCTGCAGTAATGCAATTAAACCCCTGTTTTCTCTTTCAGCCATTCAGCTCTCTGTCAGGAGTACCAGAGCACTGAAATTCTGCTGCTGTGTGCCATGAGGTCCATGCTCAGAGTTTACTTTTCTCTCAGCTGTAGGCCAATCCTGTTGAACTGGCCCTGCCCATCACTCAGCATGATGATGCCAAAACAGGTAGCAGCTACGAGCAGCAGGAACACCTTCCTGTCACCATGCTGATCTAGCCTTGATTTATGCCAGTTTCCATCAACATAAATCAACAAGCTGCCCCTCAGGCCCAGGGAGAGACAAGGAAACAACAGGAACATCACAGAAGAGCAGTAGGACTGAGAGCAATAGCACTTCTGCCATACTTTACATTTCAGGTTGAGAGCTACTTTCCCTGTGTCCACTTGCATCTTTTGTGCATTTGAGTTGCAAAACTGTGCATGTGGAAAGCAAAGAAAATCTTTAACAGACAGCTTCTACCAGGACTGTTATTTGTATAAGGTGTGTATGCTCTACAAACCAGGAAGAGACCAAAACCTGCTGGACATTGGTGTCCAAAGCTTTACACAATCCTTTAGCTACTGTCACACCACAGAGTCCCCGCAGAAATGACCTGTCTTTTCTAGTTTCCCTCTGCCTTTTACTGCTGAACCTCCATGAGCTGAACCTGCTTTTTGTAGAATGCTAATGTGAACCCAATCTATGAAAAGCGTGCTTGCCCTACATACTCAGGACAGCAGTATTGTATGGATACAAATGAGGCTGTCCAGATCAGGAGGCTCATCTACAGCTCTCAGAGCATCTTTTTTAGGATTATGAGTTTTCACATTGATTTTCATAACATTTGGTTTCGACTTGTACGTTTTGAGACCTGCTTGTTTAGTAGTTCTGATTAGAAATTTTGTTGTTGCATTTCACATGTCAACACATTCAGTAAACAAGTGTCATTCATATTCATATAAGTCTAGTGAGACCACAAATAATCCATCCTTGACATTCTTTCTTTGTTAATAATGTTTCTAAATGACCTGGTTTATTTTACAAGGACATAAACATATTTCTGTTGCCTGGTAAAAAAATACTTTATTCATGCCACAAAAGGGTTTCAAGTCATCTATCAGGCTTAGGATGAGGGACAGCTGCCATTCATCTCTTTTTTCCTTGTCTTTTATACGTAAGTTGAACAATGCAAGAATAAATATGATGAAATTAAACTAATCTGAGTCTGAGGTCAATAGCATTGTGCATTCTATCCATTTTGCAAAATGGGATCAGGAGGATTTTTTTTAAGGATACTTTTTAACTCTGAACTGGCCCAGCTAATAGCAAGCGATCTCTGCTTAATGATGCAGATGCAAACATGAACAGAATGATGAAAAATTCTTTCAAATGCATGTGCTTTACAGAAAGGCACACTTTCTGTGTATATCCTCATTTACTGGCCTCTTTAGTGCTTTGAATCTGAGACGAGAACACACCCAGACCAGTTAGTCACTCAGACACATGTCAGGAATAATTTGGACTTATATTTCCCATGATTCTGGAGAATATTCATTCATTCAACAGTGAATCAAAGTTTTCTGTTATTATTTTATATTATACTTCAGTTTTAGTTTGTAAGCTTGTTTGTGGACATCTGGTTTGAGTTCTTTTCTCCAGTGATTCTTTTGTATCAAACAGAGGTCTCTTAAAACACATTGAAAATTACCTATACCTTAATTTGCTTATATGGTTGTGGGAACAGAAGATGAAATTAAATTCGGTATTTATGTTTATCGATAATACTCTAGCTGAAAAAATTTAAGCAGAAACTTTCTGGTTTAGCAAATTTTTCTTTTATTCTCTTTCTGATTATTTTTTAGATTATTACACCTGGCTTTCAATATATTTTTCCCTGTTAACAATTTTACTATTAGTTTTGATTTGAGAGTTTTTTTTCTTTCCATTATCTTAAAAACAATATCTAGGTCTGCCTGCTTCTGTTAATGATAGAACACATTGTGCTGATGAACTATTTCTCTCTTCTACCCAAACTATTCCTACATATATTGTCAAATACATATCTGAAGATTTCTCCAAATACACATCTGAGGATTCCTCTCAGTTTTTCCTCTCTTATCAGAAATGAAATACTATAAACATGATGGAAATGCTGTCTAAGGAGAAGGCTCAAACTCCTCCCTACTTTGATGGTAGATGGTACCTCTGGAAATAAGCATTCTTTCAAAGCATTTTTTCAAACAAAATTTCACTACACTCAACACAAGTCACAGTTATTTTCTACACAGGCTGCTTCAATGTACAAATATCCAAAATAATGAAACAAATATCTTGGTTGTTTACTGAAAGTTTATGAATCTGTGTTAAACAATCATTCTCACCAAGCTGGTCATCCCTGCTCTTACATTCCAGTGGTGTTTTTTAGTTTATGATTGTCCATCCCACAACATTTAGGGAGAATGATCGGTAAGGTGGAAACTTAGGAAATTGTCTTTTTCATATCATGTATTTTAAAAGCAAAATACAGGATGTTAATCAGACTCATATATTGCATCTGGATTTTGCAATATTATAGTCTTGGTCTAGGATAGCTTTTTTCTATTCTTCTTCTAAGAATATAATAATTTCTATTCTAACAATTAGAAAACTCCAATGTAGTTTATCAGCTTCTGTCCCTTGGCTCAGCTGATTTATGTCCAGTCTTGATCATAAATATCCCAGGTAAGGCCATGCACAAGCACTCAGCTTTATTTTGTCAGCTAGGAGACTACAGGACAACTAATAAAATAGATGTGCTTGGCTTATTATATCTTAATGAGACATTCTTAAAATAACAGACTCTTTATTCTTCAGAGTCCTAGTAAAAATGTCAGTCCCAGAGACTATTTAATAAAACAGACAGGTCTCAACTTCCTACAGCAAACCTCTTCAGTCTGTGTACTGTAGCCAGCAGCTTGGGTGAGATTTTTTCAATAAAAATAGGTTTTCATTGAATAAAAATAATTTGTCAAAACTAAGAATTCTTGTTTACAGAAACACATCTTTTTCGTTGAGAATTATTCCCAAGAGCAAGATGGTCTTATATATTTGTTGTAACCTCAGAGACAAATTGTGTAGGAAAAGTTCCATATAAGTTTTGTACCCTTTCTCCACTGAGTGTCCTGTCCACTGAAATAGCTGATTATACCTTTTCTGGTAGCATCCAGCACATCAAAGTTCTAAGGAATGGAAGAACATAAAACATTTCTCATTCCCTCTTTCAACATTTCAAGTAAGCATGCTAAAAAAACTTGTACCGTGAAGAGAGTCAATAATGCAGGAGTAATATAATTTTTCATACAATGATGCCTCAGGCAAATTAACTGTAGCAAGAAAGGGAAAGAATTAAAGTTCTATGAAACTCCCTTGTTTATTTAGATTCTGCATATTCTCTATTTTCTTGAACTACTACTTCTACCAAGGAATTCAAAATTCCTAGTGTTGTTCAGTTCTTCTACCAAACACTGAGAAGAAAGGTTTAATGATGGTTATTAGATAAATTCTGACAAATAACTCAACCAAGTTTCAAACCAAACTTTTTACTTTTAACAAAACATGTAAGAAAGTTGCAGAAAATATCAGCCATTTAGCTCTTTTTGTGAGCCCTTCTCACACACTGAAGACATTTTTGTTTCCACCTTCAACAGAAAGTATGATGAGATTAATCTCTGACTGACGAATCCATGTCAAAATTCATCTGAATGGCTACCTACTACCCTTTCTGTTCCTCAGTAATCTCAGAGAAATGTCTTTAAAGCTCACATATCCATTATCAGTAATTTTGATGATGTACCAACTGCATCCAGAACTAAAAACACATTAGCCATGCTACGACTATCCCACAGATAGAAGGATAATGCTCATTCTTATATTGTTGGTATCTCTGTACATCATTCACTGTTTGCATCATGAGAGAGAAGTGTGTCATCTGAGGAGGTACTTCATATTTTGGACCTTTATTCTGTTCCTTTAACTTTCACTTTAACTTGATCAACCATATACTTCCATTTTGTGTATAGCTTCTTGGATAAGGATGTACTCTCTTAGGGTGACACCTAATTCTTCCTAAGCAAACATACATCATGACAGAAAGCAGGAAATTAAAATTTTATACAACTCACACACAAAGATTCAGAAGGGTCATTCATCTTCCACTATTTAGAAATCTGGTTAGACATTACAGACTCAAATTTGAATATGTTTGCTAATGATACACAGTTCTGTTTGCCCTTCACATCATACAGGTATATTATCTTCACTAAATTAATCTACTTTTTGATGAACATGAGCTCATGGTTGAAAAACAACAGTTTGAAAGTTATTCAAACCAAAATTAGAATTACACGGTGAGGTAGGGAAAACACCCTTTGCAAATAGGCATGTTCTCAGCTATTTGATAAAGTATAATCATGATCAGTCCATCCTTAACACAAGTTACTTGAGAATTCTTTCTCTTCACTGATAGAAATTTTTCATGATACAGTAATATCCAGGGAGAAGTAATTAATTTTGACTGGGACACTTGGTAATAATTTGCCTTAAATAACCTGACCCTATGTCTCCTGGATGTGCTTAGAAAGATTATAGCATAGTCTTGGACATGGAACTCAGAAACTACAGTGAAGTCTGAAACTCAGCTTTGCCTTCAGGTCACCCTGCAGAAATTTCCATAATGACTGGGATCTTGCATCACCTTTCAGGTTAGGCTTCCCATGGAAAAAAAAAAACCCAATCAAACAAAAACTGATTTTTCTTAAAAAATACTATGATTAACAAATAAAATACTGCTTGTTGCCAGGTGAATTAAGGTTCTTTGTTGGACAAAACATTAGTTGGACCTGGACCAATTCTTCTGAAAACATTCTCAGAAGACCTGAGAACCAACACAAGGCCTGCTAACCTTATCTTCTGTCTTCACAATCAATTTTCTTGACCTTCACTCTTCTGAAAAAACATCTAGTAGAACATGTGCAAATGTAAAAAATGTTTTCCTTTTTTCATCTTCAGACAATTATCTCCTAGGAGAAGGCAGAGAGAAAGAAGAAAATAACCTGAAAAAATTAGCATCTCTGAATTATTCATTTTTCAGAGTATTAAAAATATTTTCATATGAAATAAGGACTCTTTCCTGCATGCTTGAAATAACCCATAAGGTTATGACAGATTTAACTGCCCCCAAAGAATAGATTTTTTTTTTGTTTATCATTCAAACATACCAGATGTATCAAAGTTTGACTATGAAATTAGTGGTTTTTCTGCCCTGTAGGATGCATGGTGTCTTACAGAAGCCTAATATTTAACCTCTAAATTATGGAAGCAGCCTCTAATTTCTATCAAGAGGAATTAGGAAGCAGACTCCTACTCATATATTTTATTTTTTCTCATAAGGCTTGGTGTGATTTTGTTACTCATTGTCAGCTTACAAGACTCAAACATTTTTACAGAAAAAGGAATCAGTGATAATGATTTTCAACACAAAATTCATTAA
Organism: Brachypodius melanocephalos; assembly: GCA_013398615.1. NCBI lineage: Eukaryota > Metazoa > Chordata > Aves > Passeriformes > Pycnonotidae > Brachypodius > Brachypodius melanocephalos. Next base: position 23,172,022 of record VZSR01003807.1, read on the forward strand.
ATATGAATATTCATAGAGCAATATGCTTTTCATGAAGCCCAAAAATGAATTAATTGAGACTACTAGTAATGATCCAGCTCTAAAATAATTAAAACATGAGGCTGCTTGTGTCTATTTGTATATTTTGAACTATCAATAAAAACAAAAAAACCCACTAGTTCAGTAATTCCAAGATCAATTAAGAACATGGAGTATTTTATTTGTCTTCAGCCCTATCACATTTGCTCAGTTGCTTTTAAACTTCTGCCTCTGAAGACAGCCAGTTCTATTGCCTGCTTCAGGCAGAGAAGAGCTTTGCCATCTTTCTTGCTCAGCATCCAGCACCAAAAAGTAGAAGAGGTAAGACAACACATGTAAGACAATGTCAACTTTCTTTAGGAAGCTGAGTCTTAAGTGGCTGTACTACAGAGGTGTAGCACTGGTAACTGAGGCTTCTGACCTTCCTACGTTGAGCAGCTACCCACATACCAGATACCACATGGCTTAAAATGAGAAAATTACAAGTGCTCTGTTTCCTTGCTATTGTTGCTATTAAGAAACATATCATTCCTTTTAAAGAACAGATTCTACTGCAAGGCATAGAAATAACTCAAAATACATATACATGATTTGCCATTATCATGGAACAAACTCCTCTAAGAAGTTTAAAATCATCTCCACAAAATGATGAAATATAAACATGATATCTAGTTCAGAGGTTAGATTAATCTTTCATCTTCAAGCCGAACTATAATCTCTATATCCAAGAAAGAGCAGAATTGCCTTCTAAATGTATATCTGCTAGCTGAACTGGCCTGCTGAAGGGCCTGTAACACATTATGCATTTAATAAATTTTATTTATTTTTCTGGTCTTTAAAGACCAGAAAAGAGAAAACCCAGCTAAGTGGATTTACGATTTGCTTGGCAACACAGAGAACTATGTGGATTTCATTCTGACTGACAGGCTCTGTATTATCCAGAATACTGCTGAACATAACCACTTCAACTAAGGAACTGCCTGCTGAGATACATCGTTTAACAAAACATTAAGGAGAAAGGAAAAGAATTGTTCAGCATGAGAACTTCAGAAATAGCTAAGACAAGTTCAGGACAGAGTTTATTCATGGACTGAAAATGGAAAAACATTAAGAGCAACTAACTACTTGAATTTTTCTGTATTAAATAAAAATGGTTGCCATTTTAGCTCAAGTAAAGAAATTACTGAAGTTATATTCTCTCAGAAAATATTCTTGTTTACTGAAATGCAGGCTGGAGTTACAAAACTCAAAAATAAGCCTCAATTTCCTATCAGAGGTATTTTATTTCTCAAAAGGTCAGCTAGAAAGAAATTCAGCCACTGTGCTACAGAGCAGATTGGTTTTCCCGTTTTCAGAAATTACAGGGATACAGAAGTTAGGACCACAGAAAAAACAGACAGTGGGAATAGAGGAAAAGGATCTGAAAGGTATTGAGGGAACATTATGTGACATTGCCTTGAAAAAACAGCCCTCAAGAATTTTGCTCAGTATTTTAGAATTTTGATTACTTAATTGTTAATATTAATTTCTTTAACACAAATTAATTAAGAAACTGACCAATAACACAAAGCCATGAAGTTAATCCTTTCAAGAGATAAATTGAATAGCACCTAGGAAGAACCAGGTGACTTTGAAACACAAAGAAACAGAAATGTAATGGCAAAATAAAATACAAGATCCTGAAATGAAGGGAAAAAAAAGAATTTTTAACATCAGCTAGAACTGAAGGAGAAGGAGAGAAACACAGATATCTTAGATAATCATAACGAGGCCATTAACCAGCAAAGAGAAGCAGCAACAAATAATAAAATTAAAAGGTATTTCAGTCAAGCTGTTTCTAGTTGAATTCAGCAAATGTGAATGCCATGTCGTTGCCCAATTTAAAATTCAGCTTTTATAACACGTATTTAGGTACAAGGAAATCAGATGTAAAATAGAAGTAAAGAATAAGTACTGATATGCTCTGAGCAATGACCAGCCCACTACATGAGGTGAGTTTAGATTAAACTGACCTGTTTTCAGTCAAGTAAAATGAAGACTAGAAGGAATTTGTTATCTCTATGTCTGGGGTAAATAAATGAGGAAAAAGAATGCTTTAATTCTGAATACAGAAAACATGTAATGGGATGTAAACTGTTATTAAGAGATCAGAAAAAATTCTAATTTCTAGTCTGTCAGGTAATCAAGTCTGGAACATCTTTTTTAGAGGCTTCTCATCAATCATATGCTTGCCATCTTTCAGTTTTTATTAAATTAAATTCAATGAACTTGCACTACTCAAATTATAGAAAACTGTGGGCTTACAAATGCTGAAAAGTTAAATGCACTGGTAGAACTCAGCTTGGTAGAAGGTATTGTTTTCATGTTTGCCATTAGGTCAGGCTGGCAGAGACAGAATTGCCCAAGTCCTTAGTGTTGCATCAGAATGTACCTCTGAACCTGTAGCCAGGAAATTTCCAAAGCAAGCAGCTTGTTGCTGTTTACATGAACTAAAATTGCTTATAACAATTGTATTTTCATGTGCAACAACTCAAATATGGTCTTCCACCTGCAGTTAGCAAAAACCTGAACTTCCCAAAAAAATCAAATTGTCTATAGAGATACAATGCAAAGCAGAGTGTGATTTATGGAGGCAAAGGAGCAAGCAAAAGAGGACCACAGCCCAGCCCAAGTCTCAAGTCTAGTGTTGCTCATATAACATCTCCCAGAGGTATGGGATGTGTGTGGATAAACAGTTCTTCGTTGCACCGCTCAGAAGGATCCACGGGCACTGGGCCACATGTACACTGTGATCTGAACATCACTATGACAAACCTGCTGTGCACAGTAAATTCTCCTTGTTTCCTTAAATTAAGTGTTTTTTCTCTTATATTAAAAGTGTCTGTGCAAATTGGTTCCACTAGCAAACAGACTTTACCTGAAAGATAACTTTAAAGAAACAACTTTCTCACCCATATTTTCTCAACTTGTCATAGTCATATGACATAAATAAATAAATAAATATCATAGTCATCTCTTAGCCATATCAATTCAGAGATGCTTTTTCTTAGCTGCTTTGTCATCTTCATGTCAGCACTTTCTATATTACTTCTTGCATTATGATTACATGTCAATATTCTACTCCATTATTACCAGGAACCAACTTAAGCAAACAACCTTAACTGTTATGACTTTATATTCTTTTTTGATCAGCACACCAGATCAGTCCTCATTCAGGTGATTGAACACAGCAAATCACAGACAGTCCTGGAAGCTACTGTAAAGCATTGTTGGCCACTTCCTGTCACAGGTAGTGGAGGATCCCAAAAGGAATGGTGTGCTGGTTACCTCACAGTGACAAACAGGGAAGTCCTTGTCAGAGATGTGAAGGTTGGGGGGCTGCCTTGGCTGCAGTGACCATGAGATTGTGGAGTTCAGCATTGGGAAAGAAGGAAGCAGTGCAGCAACTAAGATTGCAACCATGGATTGCAGGACAGCTGACTTCGGCTTCTTTAGGGATCTTCTTGGAAGGATCCCATGACAACAGATCCGGTGGGAAGACAGGTCCAAGAGACCTGGTTATTCAAGGATCACTTCGTCCAGGCTCAAGAAATTCAGCAAAGGGGGAAAGAAACCTGCATGGATTGAGACACCATTAGTGGTGACAGAAACAGAAGCAAAGCAAGAGCAGTAGTTATTTGAATGAATTAATTTTACTCATTTAGAACAGAGTACCTGTGTCATGCAGAAGGAATTACATCAACTAGGCTTAAGAAGCAGCTTGTGAATATAATTCTCTACAAAAGGCATTACAAGACATAGCCTTTTGATAAGTCAGAATTTTAGCATAGAAGGTTCACATCAGTCCTTGTGCTTACCATAAGAATGCTGGAAGATCATTACTGCTTTGTTGCACTTTCAGAAATAGAACAACCCAGAGAAGTATTTAAAAAAAGAGATTTGGGACAAATGACATATTTACCTGCATTAAGTACTTCTAAGCATTTGCCAGGTAAGTAATATGTAAATGCAGATACTGGAATTCATTATGAGGAATTTGCTACATCCTCATGATCCACCTGCAGACAGTAGAAAAAAAAAAAAAAGGAAGAGTGAAATAAAGTTAAAAGCAAGAAAATCTTGAAAAACCTTGGAAAACCTGAACATTTTCTTCTCTTTTTTTAATACTGACTTAGCATCAAATTCAGTATTCAGATGAGACATTCAGAAAAACCTTGGAAGAAGTAGAACACAAGGCCACATGCAGAAAGCCAAAACTGTACTTAGAACAATAATCATTGGCTGAGGAATTGTTAAATGGCAATAGAGTATATCTAAACTTGTTGCAGTGATGTGGAGCACTGACAAACTAGCTGGGGTTCAGTGAGCAGGCAGTGAGTGCTACTCATTCATTCAGCATTTTGACTGCTGCACTCAGGCACCCATTTACAATCCTTACCTACAAAAGGGCACAAGTGAAAATTTTATCCACCCTGAAATCATGTAGTGACACTTCATTGAAAAGATTAATTAAATTTAGATAGTTTAAAGAAATAGGGAGCAGCGGCTCAGGCAATCGCTTTTGTAGATGAACATGAATGCCTTAGGATGTGCAAAAGCAGTTGCTGGAAAAATCATACAAGAAACAGTATGATTTGAAGCAAGTGAAAGTTTGATCTATTTCAATATCTTGAAAAGTCTATTCCTATGGACTTAGTGATAAGATCATCTGAACTAAAAATAACTAAAATACCATGACAAATGGGGGGGGGGAAGGAATATATCAATTTGTGATAGCTCAGCCTCAGTGCTCGCATAGATAAGATTATATCTGTATGTTAGACTGAAAGATAGAAATATTCAAACCATCAAAGAATGATGCAATGGTAACAATGTTGATTGGTAACAATGGAATATTTATACCAGTGCAACATCACTTGAACATATCAGTGTCTGCTTTCTGAGTAGAGCCCAGATAATCTAGAACTACCCCAAACAGGTCCATTCACTTGAAATGACACCTATATCTGCATTAGATTCCCAGAAGGATGTACTCTAGGGCACCTCAAGCAGCCCTGACCCTGAATGAGGAGAATGCAAAACTAGGTTGTTGTGATCATTCTTGCATCTTAATGAAATTCCTGTGTAATTTTGGCAATTGAGAAATAGGATAGGTTGGTCATGAAAGGTTGCTGATCAAAAGTCTTGTGGAAAGAAGTAAGGATTGAAGCAAAATTCGCCTTTCCCTTTTTCATCAGTTTTCTATTGGATGAAAGCAAGGTTCCACATTTATGCATCTATATGTTCTCTGGTTTGGTAATAAATATATAGAAAGTAAATAATATAACAATATAACATAAGAATAGTGTTTGCTATTTTTTTTAATTTCCTAATCATCATCACTTACATTTTCTATAGTGTTAATCTGTTGTAGTCTTCCAGGGACCGTAACAATTTGTTAATGGAGGTGGCCTAGCAGGGTAGCTATTTAGTTTATCTTTATATTTTTATAAACTATTAAATAGTTTATCATATAGACCATAGTGTTCAGACCCTTTTGGTGACAAAGATTATATGCTATTAACTCAAATTCTTCATCTGCTCGGGAAAATACCTTTCTAGAATGACCTTGTGTAATCAAATGAATACCCACTGGAGTCTATTATGCTAGTGACAGAACGTTTCCAGAAATAGAATCTTCGGTGTCTTGTTCTCTAAGGCCAGACTGATGCTTCTGCTGCTAACACTGAACATCTCCTTACGAACCCAAATAGCCCCAGTGGTGTACAGAAGACTACCCTCAGGAAAAAGGAACACTCCAAGAAAGGTCTGTTTAACACCCAGGGAAAATATAGATTAGAAGTCTGACTGAAAGGCAACACAGCTTAAAGTTTCTCAAATTGCCTGTTACTTCATTTTTCTTCAGATTCTTTTGTGTGGCCATCCTAAAAGTATCAGATAGTCTTTCACAGGATAAATGTACAGTGTTCTGCACAAACCTGCTCTGATGGGGTTGAGGACTCTCCAATGGAAATTCAGTAGCATTATAAAGACCCTAAGAGCTTCCTTTGCATCTATTTATCTTCTTTCTTTCTGAAGGGAAGAATAGTTAGTTTCCTGAGAAGGAGCTTTGTTGTTGCTCTGTTGGTTTTTTTTTACAGCAAGTGTGAGGGCTCCCTCTGTCATCCAGCTGGAAAGACAGATACATCCAAAACTGATCTGTCCCATCTGAACAAAGGTTGAGATGAGCCACCATGTGAAAGTGTCACTCTTTTCACTGAGTGAGTTTTGACCAGCAGCTAAGATTAGGTGAAATCCTCAGCATCCATAATGTCTAGACTACTCAACATCCACTGCCTGTAGAGGGGGTAACTATACCTACAAATTCATAGATACACTGTAGCTGCTGTAATTTTTGTGATGATTTGCTAATAAGAAAACACAAAAGATATTTCCTAACAGCGGTCAGAGTCCATATTTACCTCTGGAAAATTACTGGAAAACCTATTCACATAACCAAGAGCAAATTAGATTCATTTAACTCAGAAACTTTATACTTCTCCAAGAGGTAAAGACAACACAAAAACAAAAAGAGAATTGTGATTTCCCAAAGTTATTTTTAAATGATTGTGTATAAAATTTGTACTTCTTTTAGCTTTTTTTCTCTCATGCAAAACACAGCTCTCTGGCTAACATGAAAACTTGAAAAAGTTTTACATTTTCTGTTTAGATAAGCCCACTGAATTTCAAAAAAAATCTTTACAAGAACTTATTCAGTCCTTTGAAGGCTGGGTTTAGATCTCATTTACGCTGTTTTGGCTTTGAGTCATACCTACTGAATTCAGCACGATTACTTCTTACTTACGTTGAAATAAATGAGTTTCAGACCTCTGTGTCTGCAAATGGGAGCAGATGCAATACAAGAACTGCTTCTCTTTCAAGACTCCCAACACTTCTGAACACAGCTGGGGATTTCTCTAGCAGCAACACCTCTCAAGATACCTTGACACTTTCAGTGCTGGTCGGATCCCCAAAACTCAAGGGCTAAAAAAATTCAAAATGGCAAAAATGCCTTGAAATCTTTCAGAACTTCAGTAAAGTCTGTATCACATCTGGAAATGGGGCCATTCTTGCAAAAACACCTCCAAACAAGATGGAGTGAACAGAGCTGTTTAAATTCCCAGTTGATCCTCTGTCTCTAATTCTATTCTTGTACTCGAGTTTCCCTGCAGTTTATTGCTGAGTGCAAAATGATGTTTCATTTCAAGGCATATAGTGACTCAACGACCAGAGTTTAGTTCCTTGCTTTCCAAAGTGCTTTTATGCAATGGAGAAATGAAAGATACTAAAATAAAATCATGTTATATTCTTCAAATCTGTTCACTTGCATTATGTTGGGGGATTGATGTAAGGCATAAGCCTACATAATGCCTAAGAGAGAACAGCAAGGAATTATCACTGTGCATCACAGAACTCTGAAGAAGGTCAGTGCAGTTATATTTCTCAACAAAAATACACAGTCATGTTCTAGTCAAGTACTTTTGTAAAGGATAGAACATCAGCTCTTGATAATCAACCATATTTTGCACACACTTTTTTCCAACCAATTATCTCTAGTAAACAGACATTTACTACTGAGCAATATATATTTTTCTTCATTGGCATTGTCAATGTAAAAGCAACTTACTATAACTGCAGAAGCAAAAGTAAAAGTAATTGTTTTCACCAAGTTTGTGTGACACTCATGATTAACTAATTCAATTTCCATTGTCTTGCGTCCTTTCTGTCCTTTATGTCTGTTACTGAATGGTGAAATCTGGCCCAAACTTTAATGGTTCAGAATCATGTTTGCAGAAGAAACCACTATTTTATTGGTGAAAACAGCTTGAGTAAAAGCTTGTTCTCTTTTTTACATATTCAGAAACAATAGTTACAGACCTTTTTTCCACTGCCTTAAATTGCAAGTTAAATTATGTTTTGCCTGCACTTTTTATTCCCTGATGAAAATGTTCACCTCTTTCTCAAGATTTTTCACTGAAGATCATCTGACCACATGGCCAACCAGTTCAAGTTTGGCTGGAAAAAACAGCCAGATAATAACAATAAACACTAATAACAGCCACAATAATGTAGATATCTGTGTATTCCTACATGATAAACCATAAAATGCAATACAAATTTTGACCACATATTTTGTTTTAAACTTTCTGTCAGCAACAAAATTTCTTGTAGCCAACTTAACTGTGGTATTACTGAAAAAAAAAAAAAGAAAAAAAAAAGTTCTCTTCTATATGGTCTTTTTTAAAAAAAAAAAATATGGGAAGAAAAATTAATCTCCCAAATTCTATCTAGGTCTAGCGGAAAGCAAAAGAGATACACTTTCAACCTGCAGTAGGGACCGATCATCCCTCATCCTCACACCAAAATTTAGAACTTTAATCCGGTCTCCAGCTCTACAATTGCAAGCTTTCCTATAAAAGCAGGACAGTAAGAGAACTAATGTTACACAGGGAAAAGTAATGCAATATGTAATTGCATGCAGAAACAGCTTTAATAAAAATCACCACGTAACACACACTGGTGCCATTATACACTGGTTCCCCAGTGATGTCGCTTTTGTCAGCACAAGTGTCATGTCACCTACTGCACAAAAAAGCAGGTTTTGAAGCCTGCTTGCCAAAACACTGTTCCATGAGCTTCACAGCAACACAACTTTGTAAGCCTTAAAATCAGAAAGAAAAGTGAAAATATAACTAGTTAGTGAAAGACTAGAAAATGGAGTGGATTTCAACTCACAGAGCAGTCATCAGACTGACTGTGAGGCTAAAGAGTTGCATGGTTTTTTACTTACCTAGGACACAGATTCTGAGAACCTCTCACTTAGAATTAAAATAAAATAAGAAAAAATTCTACATTTCCTGTTCTAAGAAATTCTCTTTCTTAACCTCTTATCCAAGAGGTTGGACAAAATCCCTAATTATATTGAGGGCAGCAAAATAACTGCATTCAAGCACAAGAATTAAGTTGGCATAAAATTGTCATGAATATTCTGTATAAAAGCTCTTTGACTATGCTTCCTGTTATAACTGAGGAAAATATTTAAATTTGTAACTTAACAAAACAGTTACTTTTTTGGAGGTGGATGAGCAAGTGGAATTTTGCCTATACGTGTTAAAAAATCCATTTCCCTGCCCCAATCTTTTTTCTGCTTTCCAGCCAAACAAAATAACAGAAAGGGACCAACTATTTCAATTGGCAAGCTCTGAGCACTGACAAATTTTCACGAGAGGAGACACCACAAGCACTGGACTAAACTCTCATGTTCCAAGTATAATTTTAAGCCATTGACTTAAACCCAAACATCTGCAGATTGAAACGAAGCCTCTGTTTAATCTCCTGGATCTTCATGGTATGAAAATAATTTTGCTTCTGAAGCTAGATTGTGTTGGCATATTAGTCAAGCCACCCACTTCTCTGCTTCAGTTTTTCCACTAAATTTTCCATTTTCTTATTAAGAAAATATAACTGTGAAGTCATCTACCTCTACAGCTATTAATCATTTTTCCATGATCAGTTCTCAATCTTCATCCTTCAGGTCTTGCCAGAGTGTTGTAACTCCTTATCTTTCATGCCAGCTTCTCACTCCCTATGACAATCTCAAGTTCCTCTGCATCTTTTGCACAGATCCTGCCTATATTTCATCTTGATTTTCATGCCGTAACTCTCAAGTTGCACACCAGAAAATATCTTGCAATATTGCTTCTTTGCCATGTGACTCTAAATTTCTTTTAAGCTTCACAGAACTGTCAAAGCCTCTGGGTAGCAGATACAGCCTACAGCAATCTGCTGTAAGGACATCAGGAGGGTACATGGGGTCACTGAAGAACAACTCCTTCCAGGCCTGCAGGGCAGTAAGCCTTCAACAGCACTGAAAGCATTGAAAGTAATACATTAAAACAAGAAATACAAGTTCACTCCAAAGAAGAAAGGTATAATGACTGAAACAGACCTTCAGCCTCTTCCTACCCCCAACTCAGACTTAGATACTGCTTTCCCTTTGCTAGTAATTCTCTTGCTCTCTCTGACAGCCCCTCTTTTCCAAAACAGTTTGCATACCCCTACTGTTGATACAGTCCAGATCTAATGAATGTACTTTCTAGCATTTCCAGTCCTTCATTTTTCTTGCCTTTCTGGAAGTGTGATCTTGTGAAGCCTTATGTATTTGTCCCTCTATAAGGGAGAGAAGCAAAGTCTGCTGTGTGTATTAGCACAGCATGCAGATGGTGCAAAGGGGAATCAAACTTTCTGTGGGTCATTAACGCTTCTGCAGTCAGGAGACAGAAAATACAGTTAAGCCAGGGGAAGGAGGTTTTGCATGGTTTTGAGGGGAGGGGGTTGTTTAATCATCCCATCTCAAGTTTTTTTTCCCACTCTCCTTTAAAGTAAAACCAACATTGCTATACATATTAAAGTTTTGGAGAACGATGGTAGGGAAAGTTTCACATTTATCTTATTGTTTACATTGAGCAATGTTTGCTAAAGCCCCTCTGACTCTAAAACCTCAGTGAGAGGAGCTGCATGACTGCTTTGGTAGGCTAAACTGACCATGGATGGATGAAGGAAAAGTCTCATGTCAATCATGGGTTTAAACATAAACAAGAGTTAACAAGCAGGCTTGTGCACAGAAAAACCACGTTATGACACAGATTTTCATTTAAGGCATGACTGATAGGAGATGCCAGGTCACTCCCTGTCACAATGGGAAGCTTCACACTCTAACCCAGAACAGTATTTCCCAATACCCTCTGGCAGTAAAACCGCAATTTAAAGGGCAACAGATCCCAGGCTGCTTTCCTAACCATGAAAAGAGGGTGGTGGTGTCTCTGTCAAACTCTGTCAAACAGATTGCTTCAGCTTTATAAAAGTGTCTCAATATTTTATGTGTCTTACTTAAAACCTAGCTCAAGGAGCTATTATTTTTAGCTCCCACAGTCACAGAAAAGGCTCATAAAGTAAATTTTACAGACTCTTACTTATAAAAGATTTTTTTATTATTATTAAGAAAAGGTAATGGCTTCACGAATTGTCATGATTTTGACAGCTCTTGAGCACTTTCAGCTACCAATACTAATGCTACCCTCTCCCTTTTCAGCTGAAGCTATCAATATTAGCTGTAAGTGTCCAGTGTGCTTGCAGGTTTGTGACTTAGTTATGTTTAAGGGAGCAATCCCTAGGTAGCCTACTCCTTTCCTCCCACATTGCCATCACCAGCCACCTAAAGAAACAACTGCTGACAAGCACCAACACCTTTAGGTCTGAGTGAAATAGATAATTGGCTTGTACTGAAAACAACAGACTTTGCTGTAATCTTTGCCTAGGTGTTGTCTTGTCTAAATGTTGAACTAGCAGAAATGTAGGACAGAGTCACAGGACACAGCTGACCCCGTATGAACCCATCCTTTGCAATAGAGTACTGTAAAGTGGCCTGTGTAAAGGGAGAAGGAATAAGAAAGTTTTTTTCTTTTACTTGTCCACCCTTTTCCTCCCAAGCAAAAAAAAAATCAAATCCATTGATATCACACTTTCCCATCACTTTATTTTGTCAGCAAAGCTGACGAGCCTTGAGCTGAAATTTCTAACAGTATGCTATGCATTTATATAAAATTTTAAACAATGGAAGAGTGCAAGAATACTACAATAAAAATTAACAAGGAAAACTGGACTAGTCACCAGCCGGCAGTCCCAGCAAAGCAAAACATTGAGCTAATGCTAGGATGGAAAGATAATATTTCAAAATTGGCTCAGTTTTTCATGGGTTTCTACAAAAAATTCTGGCAAAATCAGTAGGAAAGAACACTGCATTGGCATGTGTTGAGTTTTACCTGAATTGTGAACCAGCACTTGTTCAAAATATCAAGACATGTATTTATATCCAGGAGAAAAATGTTTTGAGAATTTTCCAACAGAGTACATGGAAAGACTGAATTAAAAAATAAGCACTTTTTCACATAAACAAGCAAAAAACTTCATCGTTTTATTTCACTTATCAGAACCTCCTCAGATTTTGGCATATCTTAAGGTACATTTCTGATCCAGTACCAAACTAAACATTTATGCATCCTGGACTTCTATTTTACCATTGGCTGATATAGCTGTTTATTTATTTAAATCTTCACTTATCAATAAAGTAAAAAAAAAAAATTAAAGAAAATATTATCCTTGTGCATATTCTATGAAGTTTGAGAAATTAACTTGCATTTTTCAAAAAATGAAAATATCAATCGTGACCGGTTTTTCGGTAATAATAAATCCATACAAAACCCTATAAAAATAATATATGCTTCCGACAAAACCTTGGAGCAAAATTAACACTTCAGTACAATTTTAACAGCTGCAATCTCTAAGCAGTGGTGTTGATGACCAAAAGTAGCTATTTGACACATTTGATAATAACTGAAACAGGGAGGCTTATGGAGTCACGCTTGCAGTCTGAACACAAAGTATGATGGCACACAAAGATCAACTCTTCTGAAGCCAGGAAACAGAGATCTTCAAGGTCCCAGCCTGGACCCCTAGGTCCTCTTTTTCCAAGGTGATTTCCTGCTGGCTGTCCCTCCACATATACGAGTGTATGGCTTGTTCTTCCCCAGCAAAGCCTGTCCTGCAGGGAGTACTAGTATGAATCCAGTAGAAATAGCCTTTAGCCAGAAAGCTTAATTAGATACATCTATGATAGCTAGATATCCCATTGCATTCTTTGTGGGAGTCTATTAGGGGACACTGAGACATAGGACTGAGGCTCTGCTCAGTTACTGCTGAGTTAAAAATATGACAAAGAAACAGAAACTAACATTTAAAAATAAGTCAGACCCCTGTTTCTACATCTGAAAGGAAGGAAGGCAAGTAAGCACTCTAGAACTTAGTCACCAAAGAGCTTGGGACTAAATATAGAGCCAAAAGTGCCACTTCTCAACAACCACTGTTTAGCATAAGGTACTGTGTGTCCATCCTGGGGTTCAGGCAAAATCTGCTTTCATAGTAAGTTCCTGTAATTAAGAGATCTAATCAGCATACACTTTTGGCTGTATCAGAGTACTGGCAATTATGAGTATCAAGGGGTGGGTCTATCAGGTTGTCTAGGGCCTCTTCTAAGTGAAGCACAAATTTTAGCTGAGATTCCCATCTAGAGTCATACTTAAATTTCTTTTCATGGGAATTTGAGTTAGTGTATACTTTTGGAGGATACTTATCATTCCTTCTGTTCTGCCACTTCAACAAATGACCTGGTAACACAAGTATGTCTTAGAAAACCCAATAATCATCTGACTGGGTTTCCTTTTAGCATAAATCCTGCATTGCCGCTTTACTAACAGCTCTCTATTTCTGTAGCTCAGATACAACTCTGTAAATACAGCATCAAGACAGGTGGCCAGGAGAATCACCAGGTGAATTTTACCACCTCACAGACTCACAAAATTTTACCCTCTGCTACCACTCTCCTCTTCTTTGACCACAAAACTTATGCCTAATAAAATATCAGAAAATACACAGAACTAAAAGAGTGATAAAATGAAACTAAAATTTTCCACTAAGCTTCTCATGTGCACAGGTCTGCATAAAACTGCAGGTATATAACCTCTTCTACAGACAACAGAAGGAAGCTCAGATAACTGAATTTCTCTGGAGTTATGCAGATGTCAGCAACCAGAATTGCCTTTCAGGTTTTTGCCATTATAAGAACAGGATTTTAAAAGGAAGTATTGGTGAATTAACCTGGTAGCAAAGGACTACAATATGAATTGTCTCATTTAATCCCAGGGAATCAATCAGTACCACTACCCTTAAACTTCCCTGTCAGAGTTTCTCCCTCCCATTCATCCTGCTTTGTTTAATTCGTCCCCAGTACTCATCTCAGTTGCAGAGTACTAGATCCTCACATTTATTTAGACTCTCAGTTTCTTGTGAAAACAAATGGCAAGCCTATACTTAATATCTTTGAGGGACTGGCTCTTAAAACCTGAGTGTCCATTTGCTGACAAATAAGAAAATGTAAGGAAGCACCCCACAGGAAATTAGTAAATATTTGGCAGAAAACAAAAGAAAAATTATACTTTACTGAGGTTTCTTCTCTTAATGAACAGACACTGAGTGTTTATTTTTCATTTCATAATAGCTAAGCAAGCAGAACCACATACCCTTTTTTATTGTAATGAATTCAGCTATCCAAGCATACATTTACAGTCAGCTTTAGGAAGGAAAAGCCTCTGAAATGCTTCTAAAAGCTAAGCAAAAGACAATGCCCCTCACGCAAAACAGCTTAGTGATTTTTCTTAGACTTTTTAATGTACAGCATATACAGCAATTGTTCCATTAATTTCAATGAAACTATTCTAGAAAAGGGTCAACCAAAAAAAAGCTCATTTATTGTTCAGATCCTGAAAGTCCTTCAAACTGAAAATAAAATTCTTGCCAATAGCTTTTAAAATTATTTTAGGCACATCCTTACTTAGACACTAATGAAACTCATCACCAAATAATATCTGTCTAGTAATGTGGTCTTTGTTATCTGTGTTACTTCCTTGGAGGAACTCCCCATTACCTGCTCCACTACTTACTACAGGTTGTACTTGAACAACTCATGCTAGAGCAGTAACATCTGCAAAGCTAGACACCACTTGTCAATCAATACCATTAGTGAAATACTATGTACCAAACCCCACATCCATTTCATCAATTTCTTGCTGGTTTTTCAAGCATGCCATATTCACCTGACTACATATTTGGTAGATACAAATGTGTTTAATCACCCCAAAAATGATTCAAAGGAAATAATCAGAAATGGAAAACATTCTATATCTACATCATTTGAAATAAGAAATGCCAAGATGATGATGTATTTAATGTGCCAAAGGTTGCTGGTCTAGCAAAAGCTGTGCATGAATAAGGAGAGAAACTTCCTACAGGGAAAACCAATAGGTTCCTTTTGTCCTTAGGCCAGTGGAATCTAATCAAGAGACTGTGCTACTTTTGCACATTTTATAGAATATCACCAGAGAATTTAGGTTGTAATAGGTCTGCATTGCACAGGAAAGAAATTAAATAGAAATTGCTATCACATACTCATGGCTAAATAAATGACTTCTCCGTCAGACTTGACAAATTGATAGTATAAATAACTTCCAAGGATAATTTGCTAACACTTGGCTAGTTGGCTTGATTCAGCAATTGGCACTGACAGATAACCCAGACTTATTCTCAGAAGAGCAACGACATTGTTTAATTCTTAATCCCCACTGCAGAAAATTGCAATCTGTTGTAAGAACCAATGATTTAGCATGTTAACATAGACCACCAACATACACATTGCAGAGTTTCAGCACATTGCAGCTATCTGTATCATCATCTCAGAATGTGTAGACCGTTATAAAATATAGGGAAAGAAATGGAGCCAAGATGGAGCCAAAATATCAGTCCAAAACCTCCCAAAGAAACCAAAACCATAAAATATATTTTTTTAATAAGTCCTAATTATAGCCTTCACAGACTTACAGATTTAGCCTGATACTGGGATCTAATTGAAATGTATTATATGGACAGACCTTTGCTGGTTGCCCTCTTACTTCTCATCTAAGTATGTTAAAACAGCAGTTAAGTGATGGAGAATGTCCTTCTGCACGAGAAAGTGTGAAGATTGCTACTGCTGCAACTTTGCTAACTACTTGCTTGTCTGAAAGAGATGCTGCCATGCAGCACCAGCTTCAAGTACATGGCACACTTGCTGCCATGTGTTTGATTACTGCTGTGCTATCCCTGGTCACCTGTCATTCTTCCCAGTCTGAAATCTAAATCTCCCCTAGCTGCTGCTGCAGTTGCTTTATCTGCCATGGCCAATGAAACTGAGAGTGATAAATATCACCTTGATGGTCAGGAATGGCACAAGGAGAAGAAAGACCTCACCATCAGAGTTATTCTGTACTGCTCCTGTTGACAACTGTCAGTTCAGAAGCCTCATGTTCATATTCATTGCTGACCAGCTCACAGCAACCCTTCCTTGACCACGTGCTAGCTGAACCACATCCTCCTGAAGGTATCCAATAGTACTAGATACAAATACTTTAACCAATGCAGGATTTTTCTGGAAAAGATTCCACTTTATATTACTTAAGGACTGACAACAGTATGCAAAAAATCAACCACTTGTTGTACAGTAGCTTTTTTTTCCCCTCTTATTTACACTAAAGTCCAAAAAGAGAACAGAGGCCTGAGCCAAGCATTTGACCCCACACCTGTCCTCACCAGCACTGGTATTGAGAACCATATTGCATCATCCTCTGTAAGGCTTAAGATCCCAACCACCTGAGTATCTCAAAGACTTTGAAGTAACAAAGGACAATAAATCTGGTGACTCAGCCCAAACAGTTACATCAGTACTGTCTCCATCCTAATAACTGATGCAACATTTTAAAAACAAGGAGGCAAGGATGACCTTTGAACAGCATTGCTAAAATTCTCAAAGCTCTGATTCATGTATAGTCCTTTTTGTTGAATGTATTTTAGGGTATAAGCAGCTTGAATTTAATTTTTAAAAACTGAAGGAAATGAAAATGTAAAGGTGGTATTTAGAACAGAGCATTTTGACGGAAAACAAATTCTACTTTATTCTCTTTTTACAGTTTTCCTGTCTTCCATCTCCTAATGCTATTGATCTTTGAGGGGGATGATCCCTCTGTTTAAAGAAGTTATGTGTTGGGTCTGCATAAGATGGGGTTCATTTTCCCGTAGCAGTCCTCACAGTGCTGTGCTTTGCATCGGTATCTGGAAAGGTGCTGATAACACACCGGTGTTCCGGCTACTGCTGAGCAGGGCTGGCACTGCATCAGTGCTGTCTCTCAACACTCCCCCACCATCAAGAGGCTGGGAGTGGGCAAGGTCCTGGGAGGGGACACAACTGGACCAGATGACAAAAATTTGAAAATCAACAGACACTAAATACTAATTCTATTGATCATTGAACAATGATTTTTAAGGCTCTTCAAATTCATTCTTGAACCCTTCATGGCCATTTGTATGATCTTATTTTTTCTTGGTTTCTACAGCAGGTGAAATGCTCTAGAAACACCTTCATGAACAAAACATGCATCAGATATTTGGCACATTGTGAGAAAACAGACTCACTGCCAGAGGAGAGTATTCAGCCACTTCCTACAAATCAGGCAAAACTAAAAAGCATCAAAAATGAAGGGAAAGGCTTCAATTACCCAGCTGTTGAGGGCTGCCTACTGGAAATAACTTTAAATGATTATGCACAAGCATATATACCAACAAACTAGCAGAAGCAGAACCTATGTTTATTTTGTAGATCATATATAAAAGCAATGGGATGGATGGATTTAAAACTTTAGTAATGCCTTAGTGACAAGGATGACAACATGACATCCTGCACAAATGCTTCAGACACACAGCAGGAGTAAATATTTCAGAAATTCAAGAGAAGAGTAAGACTATCACAAGGACAAAGCTACAAAATAATGTGGTTATTAAGAAAAGGCTGCAATTACAGGGATAAAGTACAGCCAACTGAAACAAGTTCTATAGCTAATACAAAGGTATTAGTAGAAATTCTGCTATAATCTAGCTATAAAGGTTGATTAATAAAATTACAAGAGTATTTGAATACTCTAAATTCCACCCAAAGGATATTATTGCTATGCAATTGTAGTTACAGAAAGAACTAGCTTTTCAAATAAGCCCACAGAAACCTATTTCACAAGAGGTAAACATAATTATATGAAAGCCTAAGAGGATATAAAACTTTATAAGCAAAAAGCAAAGACAAGAGGGATATGATGGGGTGGAGAACAGAAGGGAAAAGGCCAGTATTAGTCTTTGCCATAGAAACAATAAGCAGACTCAGGTATTGTACAAAATAGAAGGATGGCAATTTGCATAAGTAAATAACCATTTCTTGCTTACTACCTTCCTTTCATTTTATTCACAACCTCCAGTTCAGCTGACCTCTATTTGCCACTTAACTACACCTAAGTTCTCTTCCCACTTCCTTTCAAATTAGCTTCCCCATTACTGAGCACCTTTATGTACTCATAGAAAACCTGTGCATTGAAGATTTAGGTCATTTATAATTTTCCCCCAAACAATAATAGCAATAAGAAATAATTGCAATAATTATACTACCAGTAACAAGTACTTGGCCAAGATTGCAGCTTAGCAAATGCTTCATTTTTTAAAATTTAGATCCAAAGGGGAAGTGGGCAGCAAAAATGTGGAGCAGACTATTTACTGACTGAGGGATCTATGAAAAAACAATGCAACAGAAATGGAAAGGGTGTGGGCATGAGCCTGTGATGCACAACAGGGCACTTTATTTGGGCACTCACTTTGTTCTGCTGAAAACCCACCCGGTTTTTTTACCTTCCCTGAAATGATTGAATCCACGTCATCTAGCAGAGGGGAGGAGAAATTTTCTATGTCTTCTGTGCACTGTGTTCCACCTTTTGTACAATGTACTTACGTACTTACTGAGCCACAGAAAGAAATTACATTATAATCCATTGGCTGCAGCAATGCAGTACATTCCCATTCCTAGTCCCTGCTCCATGAATATGAAGTACATCATGAAGCATAACAACATCAACAGGCGGTACTGGGAGCTGCCCATCCATCAGTGCTCTATGAGACAGTGCTTAGGGTGCAGTCTGGAGCAGAGACTGCAAAGATGAATTCAAACCGATGTAGCTCAGTTTGAATTCATCTTTGCAGTATCTGCTCCAGACTGCATCCTAAGCACCATCTTGTAAAAGCTCATAAAGTGATCCTACTACAGTATATCTCGTTAGCTGCATGAGTATTTAAATATCTTTTATGAAGCCAAACAGCACCAATTGAACATAAATGCACCTACCTTTTCAGTAATCCATAGTCTGTAGCATTATGTTTGAAAAATTTTAATTGTGAGGAGGATTCAAACCCCTAATCTACTGGGCAGAAAGGGGAGCATCACTATACAGAAATATTTGCTAAATTCAAAACAAATTCAAGAATAATTTCAAGCAATTAAGTGCTTTAGATCCATTTATCTCTTTTGTAAGATAAATTTGCTCATAAAAAGATAAACACAATTTTCTGTTATTCATGGACCCCATGTAAAAGAAACTGTTTAAATATAGAATACCAATAATTAACAATTAACTTGAATTTTGAAAATGTGAAAATGCTTAAGTAGTAATCCAAAGTGATAATTGGTTTTATGTAAATCTAACTGCTAAAAATTACATTAATCCTTCATCAGGAACTATAGTGATAGGAAAAAGAGTAATAGGTTCAAACTGAAAGAGGAGAAATTCCATTAGACATACAGAAGAATTTCTTTCCTGTAAGGGTGGTGAGACCCTGGAACAGATTGTCCAGGGAAGTTACAGATGCCCCATCCCTGGCAGTGTACGAGGCCAGGTTGAATGGGTCATTGAGCAAATTGGTCTAGTGGGATGCTTTTCCTGCCCAGGGCAATGGGGTTGGAACTGGATGATTTTTAAAGTCCTTTCCAATTCAAACCATCCTATGATCCTGTAAAATAAGAGTTTTATTATATTCTTGAACTTAGTTGTATTATTTTGGAAAAAAAAATAAATTAAATGCAACATACACAACTTCCTTAATATGTTTTGTTTTAAACTTACACACACTTAAAAAAAAAACCACTTTTAAAAACTAAACCAGTTGAGTAGTTAAAGAAAAGGTCTTTTGGCAGTTTTGCTTCTTTTTCTTCTAGAATTGGAAAAGGACCCTGCCTTCTAACATTTAAAGCCACAACTGGCTTTTCTACTCCTGCCTCCTTTCTTCTGGTATTATAATAATTTTTCCCATCCCTTGATTCATTCCCTTTTTTCCATCTACTTTTTAAATTATTATTATTTTATCTGCTTGTTTTTTAGTAGAGGCCATTACTTATATAACAGAACCATTCCTGAATGGATTCATTGGAGAAGGGTGGAGAGGACAGGGGGAGAAAAGAAGCAATGCCTCAGCAGCTGGAAGGCTTCTAATTGAATTTTACATCCTATCCTCTATTCAGTGAAACTCTTTTGTATTTTTACAGTCCATTTCATAACAAATGGCAACTACCACTACTTCTAGTAGCTGCAGATCCCACAAATACATCAGAGCTTGCATAGGCTCATGACAGTACAAAGCACTTGTACAGCAGGACATCTCCAGTCACTCCAGACCACACTCCTGTGTGATCACATTCCCCAGCAGGAAGCACAGCTGGAGCACAACCAAGCAGTAGACACAAATGTACAGGGCAAGCATGAAATAGTCTTAAACTAAGTTCACAGTGTCACCTCTTCAGCTTTCACATCCTTTAAATAAATGAATAATGGGGTTTAGGTTCTGTGCCTTTCCAGAAAAAAAATCTCATGGATATTGTTCTAAGACACAAATAATCTCCTCTCAAAAAAAACCAAACAAACAAAAAAAACAAAAACAAAAACAAAAACAAAAAAACCCCAAAACAAACAAAAAGAACAGCCAAACAAGCAACAACACAAAAAAAAAACCCAACCAAAAAAAAAAAAAAAACACCCAACCAAAAAAAAAAAAAAAACACCCACACGAACACACAAATAGAATATTTAAGAAAAAAATTACTCTGAACTCACATAATTGCCCATAATACACTTTGGCAAACATGCTGATGTTTCCTCAGCAAGCATAAGCTTTCCAGCCTTGCTTCCATTCATGGTTATTACTGAGACTCCACAGTGAATATTAAAGACGACAAATGTAGAAAAGGATACTAAGGGGAAGAAAAATAAAATTTAAAAAAGGAATCACATTAGTCATTCCATTATTAGAAATATCTAATAATAACGATGTTGAATCATTCCTTTAAAGTAACTACTTTGGTGGTAGTCATGTAAAAAAATTTAACATACCAGGATCTTGAAGCGCTATTTATAACTCCTTTCAAAAAAATAAAAGATAATAAGGTTTGGGAAGGTCATCTTTGCAGCCTATTGCATCTTTTTCCAGAGTGGTAATACAATTGCTGTGGAAAAAAGTAAAATGACAAACCTGGAAAAATTCCCAAAGGAGCACATTAGACAAACACAAAATAACAGATGATTGTCCTCAAATTCTTGCTAATATTAACGATGCGCCAATGTCCCCATGGGTTTAAAACAAAAATGTAGGCACTTACAGTCAATTTCAGGAACATCAATCTTATGAGGAGCACCTCAGCAAGTTGGGATTTTTTGGCCTGGAAAAAAGCAGGCCCAGAGGTGACCTTATTGCTCAGTATAACTACCTGGGACGAAGCTGTAGCCAGATGGGGTTTGGTCTCTTTTCCCAAGTAACAAGGAATGGGACAAGAAGAAATGGCCTCAGGCTGTGCCAGGAGAGGTTTAAACTGGATATTAGGAAAAACTACTTCAGAAATTTTTCAGAACGAAAGGGTTGAGAAGCATTGAAAGAGTCTGCCCAGAGAAAGAGTTGAGTCACTATGCATAGAGATATTTAGAAGGCATGCAGATGTGAAGCTTAGGGACATGGTTTAGTGGTGCACTTGGCAGTGCTGGGTTTACAGTTGGACTTGATGATCTTAAAGGTCTTTTCACAGAATCTAAACAATTCTGTGATTCTATTTTTCCACAGAGAGCTACATGTTGTTTTTCACATGGTTGAATTACACCCATGTAATAAAGGAATTAGATTAAATCAGAATTTTAAAAAATGCAGACAAGATCCAGATCTGTCCTGTAAACACAGTTTTTCAGAAGATTTATTAATGGTTATATGTTATATGGCTTTGTGTGGCTTAGAGTGTCCTACATTACACAAGGCGGACCAAAAATCTGTTTTTTCTTGCAGACCTTTCTCTATTTTTCTAGATTACCAAAACATATCTTCTCATGTCAGTGTCAGCAAGGGATGACTAGATGGAAATTCAGTTTCTAGTACAGCTCCAAGATATTGAGAAATGTGATCCCAAGAAAAGCAATGATATTTTCAGAAATGCATAGGCCTACCATTTCCTGTGAAGTTAAATTCTGAATTGTAAAATAAAGAAAGAAGCAAACAAAATAATAGACTATTGCATACCTGAGACATGTTTCCATTAGAATATCACAAGATTTATACAACCATAATTCCAGAATTTAGGACCTATTTATTTTTTTTTTAAGTGCAAGGTCTAACTTGGTTATTCAGAATAAAAAATTCCTTTTAAAACCAAATTTGCTCACATTCATACAAACAGCAAAGATTTTGAATGATCAGAATCAGTTTAGAAAATGGATTTGAATGTCGCTATGAAAATAAAGGTGCAGATATGATTAAATCAGGGAAACAAGGTTTGTATAAGGACTGGGGAAAACATCTTTGAAAAAGTTACAATACTTTTCCTATAAATGAGAAATGTAACTTCATCTGAATTAACATGTAGCTTATTCAAAATGAGAAGTAGGTGGGATTCAAGGAAGGATAGTAAGAATTATACAAAATGGACACAATCTTACAAAGAGTGATTTAAAAACAACAGGTCTCTACTCTAGGACAAGTAGAGTACAAGAAAACAGCAATATTTATTAATCAGTATTATAAGGAAGAAAGTTTAGCAGTTCCTCTCACAGTAACATAGGGGATCCCAAAAATAAAAATGGAGCTAATTCTTTTTTTTCTTTTTTATTTAATATAATGTAACATTTTGAAAATAATTTGCAGCAGAATGTACGAAGAAAAAAAATTTAGAAAGATTCAGGGAACACCTGAATATTACTAGTACAGACAACAGAAGTAGTTCAAGTAAGGAGAAATGCTGGAAAGTACCTATGCTTTTGCAAATTATATAAATCTTAATATTTGCAGGCTTCAGTCAATCCATCTAAAAGCACAGGCCAGTGTTATTCTGTTCTGCTATGGAGGACTTATGATGTTTTCCAAACCAGCTATTTGTATTAGCTATTGTTGGCAGAAGGACATGCAAGACAAACCTCAGCTCAATAAAATCTGTCAATTCCTACATTCACATAAAATTACCAATCTAGGGAACAACCTTTTCCCTGAATTCTCACATAATTATCAATATTTCTATATCTATAACACAAAAAGATTATATTGGTATATAAACTGCTAGTGCAAGAAGAGTAGCCAGCTTTCTTAATGCAAACAGTGATAATTCCTTACTGCAGGTGTCATGCTTTTCGCTAGTTCAGTGTCAGATACAAAAAGAGAGTTCTCTTTTTTGTCATGGTCTCATCTCTAACCTGCATTTAAAAATGCTGAATTTTTCTTTTATTTCACCTGAACAGCACTCAGCCTCAGCACTCAGCAATATAGCTTGAGATTGGATTAACTACAGCAGACCAGACTCTCCGAAAATAAGAAAAAAATTCCTACATTAAAAAAAATATATGTCATCTAGTCCTAAATGTCTTTTCGAAGGAATAGATATAGCAAGGTTTTATGGAGGGAAAGCAACAAGAGACTAATGCACGAAACTAGAAATATTTTTTAATGTTTAAAATTGAATCAAAGGAATTACTTTCCCCTTCTCCCTCCTCGCAAAGAGGTTATTAAAAAAAAAAAAAAAAGATATTTCTCTCTCTTGACAGATTACATTGAAAATGCCATTCTTTTTCCTAACAGAATTTACAAAACAAGACAAGTCAGAAGATCCGTGACAATTTATGTTTGTATAATCACCAGTATAAGTACACTTGTAACAAGGATAACAGGAACAACATATATTAACTGAGACTTAAATTGAACAAACCACTAACAGAGATATAAGGATCATGGAAAAGGGGCAAAATACAGCCCTTCCCAGAAGGTAAAGAGACATCCCCTCCAAGTAAAGGCATTTATGGTCAAGAACTAGTGTGTTTTATACCGCACCATCTTTTTAAAGCTGCCTACATTTAGAAGTAATCCAAAATTGCAATTAATAATTGCAGGATTGTAACTGCTTAGTGAGAAGAGCACAAGCTGGAAAACAACCTGTGATGGGGTTTGATCATCTCGATGTTGTGACTAGTGTGTGCTGATATCTCAAATGCTGTAACAAGGGTAATGCTGTAGAGTGAAATACTTTCTTAATATTCCTGACCCTTACGTAATTTTCCCCACATGCAATTTAGCTTTTTCTGGTGACTTTTACACAGTTTAACATTGCAGCTATGGTGTTCCACTTATGAAGCCACAAAAGCAGCGCCTTGTGAGGAGTCACTAGCCTCAAAGTTTCAAATAAGCATCCTATAAAAGAGGTATTTTTTTTCCAGCTTTCTCCGATTTCCAGCTGTGAGCCATTCTCCAGCCCTTGCTGGAAAATTGCAATGAGGTAGCAAAGTAAACATGTTTAAATTAAATTAAAAGCAAAATTGTTCTGTCGCACAGAGTCCTTGAGTATAGCTCGGTACTTTTAGTTTCATTTAAACAAAGGGGTGTCTTTCACAGATTCATAGGGTTGGACTACCACTCAAGAAGTCACCTGTGTAGCTCCCTCCCAAAACTACTTATAACAATCCTAACACATTTTTTGCTCTTTAGACTGATTATAAA
>VZSR01003807.1:23196697-23211568 GCA_013398615.1 Brachypodius melanocephalos
TCTCTTTCTCTTTCCTCAAGAATCATGTTCCTTTGATCTCTGACCATTCTCCCACCAGTTTCACTCCAGCTGGCCTGTTTTTTTTTTCCATACCTGATAATGCTGTATGCTATCTAATGCCTTACAACTGCAGAACAGATTTTAAAGGATTACATTGCTCAGTCTGAAGCTACATTCCCATATACATATTTACTTAGATGTCCAGGTCTGGTAATGGCAGGATGCTAAGTCCTCTTTGGCTTATGATCTGCAAATTATCTCTTTTTTACTACCTGATTAGAGGTATTTATACTATTTTAAGCATCTAATTGAGGTACTTGATCTGGAAATGTTCTGATCCTCATTTTAGTCCTTCGTGTGATCCCAAAGACACATCTAAAGTAGCCTGATCTAAATAATAAATATGACTTTTCAGCATTTTCCATGTGATGTATAAATTTATGTTATTGTCTTTTCCAAAGAAATATTGCAACAGGTCTGTTATATTCAAGTATTGCACACAAGTATTTCTGAAGATATTAATTTCAGAGCGGATCTACTTTGGCAGAAATTCAAGTTATGCAATAACAGTTAGAAGATTCCTTCATATACCCAAGGACCATAGCAATAAAGATAAGTAATTAACTTGGTGATGAAATTGAACAGAAGGGTCTCACAAGAAGGCTTCTGAACAAAAGGCAAAGATAGGCTTTTTATTTTATGTGCTCTGCAGATCAGGGGACACAGAATGAAACAATAAGGTCATTCAATTTTTGGCTTGATATGTAGTTTATGCTTTTCAATAGTGTATTTTATTGTTAGACATGCTAAGAAGCCCTCAAGCCACTGTTACAAACTACAGTTAGCAATTCTATGCTGATTAAGCTGAATTTGAAAAAATAAACATCTGTGACACTCATCTGTAACTCAATTAGCACATACTCACAGAGGTTTCTAAATTCTACCACTCTGACAACAATCCCTCAGCATAAATTTTTTCAAAGAGGTCATCCAAAATTGGATCGGGGGCAAAAGCTCTGACCTAGCATATTGTATTTCATTACCTGTCAGTGGGCAATAGAGAATATCTGAAAAAGGATCTGCAGAAATATGCAGAGTCCTAGTGAAAATTAGGTGGAAAAATAGGACAATATTTACATTATAATGCTGTCTTATTAAAAAATGCTAGAAATTGATACGAAACCTAAGAAATGAACCATAAAAACATAAGCCTTAAAAAAAGTCACCATACAGAAACTAAGAGAATAATAGTGAATCTAAATTGCTACTCTACAAGTACTAGATTATGTTCAAACCTTTATTATACTCAATGTCCATGTCAGGAATGCCAAAAATACATAAATCAGCACTGATAAGAACTAACTTAGATTTTTGTAAACTAAGATCAAAGTCAGTCTTAAGAAATACAAGTGAATTGCCATTGATGAAGAGAAGGCAAGAGTATTTATGGTACTCACATTTACTTATATGTGATTTGTAGGAACTTAACAAATGACTGTTGAGCATAGAGCTCCATTTCTAAAATGTTTTAAGATAGTATTCTTAAAGTAAAAACCAAAAAAGACAAATATGAAAACACCATGCTGAAGTAGTCCTTTCTACTAGCTACATAAAAAAAAAAAAAAATTTAAAAATCTAAGCTATTTTGGTACTTTTAAGGAGCCTTGACCTCCCTTGAATCATTTATAATACCTTACTTCTCCCTGGTCACCTACTGTCACAAAATACGCAGGGTTAATAAGATCTTTACTCTGCCATGGCAACTGGAAATTATATTATCCAGTGCATTTAAAAATTTTAAACAAACTAACAGATAGACACAGATATGTGTATTTAAATATATCCATATATAAAAATGTACAAAAATATAAAGAAGTTCTCTTTTCTTTGAAAAGTAGGCAATGATCCATATTCACCAGCTTCAGAAAGAGAAGCTTTAGTTTACTGTACCGTACTTGGCAAGCAGTTTGGGGGTGCAGGAGTACCAGGTTTTCAGGAGTGTATTTTCCAGACTCACACAATTATTTCAGTATCTAGTTTTGTAAATTCTACAGTATATGACAAACATTTTCTTTCTGTCATCCCCATAACAGCAGCAAGTGCAAATTACATAAGCTCCAAGCATAGCCTACAATTATATCTGAGGCTAGTTTCATCTTCTAAAGTAAGCTAAAAAACTAAATTCAGCATTCTATTATTTTAATAGTCTGTTCACTTAGAATGGTTAATTTATTTGCTTTGAAAACTTTAGAAAGTCCACAGGTAATTGAGGAGGGTAATAAATACCTCTGTAATTCTCAGATTATATCCTTTCTGAGACTGTAGTTATTTCATGGTAACACCCTTCCAGATTCCCCATAAAGTTTTTATTAAAAATGTCAGCTGATGCATACTAACTGCATCTGTAAGATGCAATGCCTTCTAGAAATGCAAGCAAAAAGCCCATAACTTCTAATACATTATCATTTGTACTGTGTACAATATTTGTATTTCAATACTTTGTAGACAAAAATAAAATTTATGCATTAATAACAAAATTTGAGTTGCGCTTGGTGCAGATATTGTCTTATTATTATTTCCATCTACTTTTGACAGAAATATTATTATTTTCATTTGTTCTGAAGGGACTACCTGATGCTATCAATGTTTACTTTAACAGACTGTTCCATAAATCATTCATAATAAAGATGAGGAAATTACAGAACTTTGAAGTATAAAATGCAAGTTTAGCAACAGTGTGCATTGAATGTTAAGATATCAGTCAAGTACATCTTCAGACCAACTTGTAGGAAATACGCAAAGGAAATAGAATCTTTTCTGGTACAGGCAATCTGTGAATCAATATTATACCAGCCACTCCAGAGTTTTGAGCGCATTTTCTCCCCCATCTACTCTATCTAGCTCTGTTTCACTGAATCAACCTCTAAAGGAAAAAACAGTCAAATTAAAATCTAGTGAGGAAAAGAAATACATTTGTGTGCTGTTTACATAGTAATATATTCACCTAGATATTACAGGATTTTACGATTTAAAATAATGCTGTTGAATGAGAGTAACAAAGAACTTCCATCAGGCACCATGGAAACTCATAATCATAAAGCAAACTTAGACTAGAATAATAAACATATACTTAAACAGACTAATGACTGCAAGACTACAGCACAGTCATTATCTGTAGAAAATGCAGAGGAAATAGCAGTGAGATAGCCAAAGAGTCACAGCAATAGCATTACAGGTCATTTGCACACCTTCCATGATGACTGAATGTATTTTTGAAATGTCATATACCAACTTTAAACAGATATATGGGAGTTCATTTTTCACTTTATATAGGATATGTCACAAGAAATATTTAAGTAACTTTTTAAATTATGACAGTATCATGCTTCTAGGCCTGTATAATTAAAGGTATATTTCTCTACTTCATTACATCTCTGAAGCTGTTTGCCCCAGATTAAGACAGGGTGGATATTTTGGTTTGATCAGACAAGCTACTGTAAAATATTCTTAGTTTGGTGTTTATGGGTAGGGGCTAAGTAGCTTAAAGTCAGGAGGGGACTTAAAATATTGGTTCATTTAGAAAATGCAATGGCTTTTAAAACAGCATCCAATCTATTTACCTTTTTTTTCTATGGTAAGTGTGTTAATTATCTTTCTCTGGTGCTGTTTTTACCTATTGTTGATTGCTATCTAGAAATCCTTAAAATATGAGCTGTGTCTTTCAAAACCTTATTTTTCTCCTCTATGGTTTTCATTATAAATGCAGAAAGAAGGAAAAAAATACAGATAACAAAGCTGATAAAACTATTATAAAAATAATTCACTAGAGATAAGATGCCCTACATTTCTCTTTCAAGAAATACTACTTTTTAGGCTTAAAGGACCTGCAAATCACATTTCAAATTCTTGAAAGCAAAGTTTGGGATATCATAGGATTAATCTTGAGCTTAAGATCATGGTACTAACACATATTTCTAGCACATATTTTGATTTAGAACAGGAGAGAAGGGAATATTTTGGGTTGGAAGAGCATCTAGCTCCAGCCCTCCTGCCGTGGGCAGGGATATCTTCCACTAAACCAGGCTGCTCAAACCCCCATCTAACCTGGTCTCAAATACTTCCAGGGTACCCACTGATTCTCTGTGAGTTCCACAGCCTCACTACCATAGTGAAAATTTTCTGCTTAATATCCAATCTAAACCTGTCCTCTTTCAGTTTGAAGCCATTTCCCCTTATCCTATCTTTACATGCCCTTGTCAAAAGTCCCTCCTGTGTTCTCTTGTAGGCCCACTTCAGGCACAGGAAGGCTGCTCTGAGGTCTCCCTGGAGCCTTCTCTTCTCCAGGCTGAGCAGCTCCAGCTCTCCCAGCCTCTCCTCTCTCTGCAGCAGAGGTGCTCCAGCCCTCTGAGCATATTTGTGGCCTCCTCTGGACTCTCTCCAAACAGGTCCACATCCTTCTTTATGGTGGAGTTCCCAGAGCTGGGTGCAGCACAACACGTGGGGTATCATGAGTGGAGTAGAGGGGGAAAATCACCTCCCTTGACCTGCTGGCCACGCTGCTTTTGATGTAGCCCACCAGGATTTGGCAGGTTTTCCAAGGATCTCTCTTGCTGAATATCTGCTAAAGATTGTAAACCTTCTGTCTGCAGCTCTATTGCTACCTATTTAAAAAAATCTAATTTACTATCAAAACAACACTAGAAGTAGTTACATTTTGATACTGCTGCCCAAGTAAAGGTAAATAGGAAGTCACTATTAAGGTTTATGCTGTTTCTAGAGGTTCTTTTGGAATGTTGGGATGTTTTTTACCTCAATCATAAACCAGATTTTAAAACTTTCTTTCTAGTCATAGTTGAAATTAACATAGCAAAGTTTTAATAATCTGATGACCATCTTACTGTATCTTTAATTATATTATACATTGTAGAAAGCAGTCGATAGGATCAAGAAGGCAAACTACATCCATAGAGTAGACAATGATACCATGATGCAGGAATTTCAGGAGAAATATTGTGTTTATGAACTAGAGGAAAATACAGTTTTGACAACATAGTAGGTCAAACTTTGCCCAGGCTTACAACTGCTACAAAATTCTGACTGAGTTGTTGTAAAAAAATACCCTGGTATCTCCCATCTTTGCTTCTGAATTCTGATTAATTTAAAAAGCACTGGTCAGCCTCCCTTCCTCCTACATTTCTGATATTTCAAAGTGGTTTTAGCCAGATATAATCCTTTTGCTGTGATGAGCCAGCCAGCAGAAATCCCCAGTCCACCCCTGCTCAGTGACTAAAAGGTCCTGAATCACTGCTGGGAGGGCTGGCAGCAGCCACATCAGAAAGTGCAAATTGCTGCACTGGAAGAGTAAACTGCCTATTAATATAAATAACATTTGTTTTCTTTCTCTTTTTACAGCTGCCACCTTATAAATCTAACTATTTTGCGCTTCTTTTTTTTTTCAACTAAATTAATCCAGACAGGTGCCTCATACACTGTGGGAACCACAGAACAAACCAAGAAAAACAGCAGGGGAAGCTAGTCTTTGAAAAGGTACAATACAAAGAAACAACAATAAGAACAGTTTTCAGAAAAGCCTGCTGTAACAGTGAATTCTCTAGAGGAGCTCCCTACACTAGTTACACATCAGATGTTAGATTTAGTAACTACTGAATTGCAAAATACCACTTTTTTTTAGTCTTCATGTGTTTAGGTGACAACCCATGACACCTTTACCATATAATACATAAGTAAAATAGAATATTTTGTGGGTGGCAATGGTTGTATACAAGTTTCACTAGACCTTTAGGATAAATTATTTCTCTCAATAGATGTATTGTACAGCTCTGTCATTGATTCAGCTTTGTTAATAGAATCTTAAATTCTACTGTCCTCTAAAAAAAAATACATCTAGCTACTTACAGCTCAGCACCCACCTTGCAAACTATTATGAGTTACACTAATCTTAAAAACAGCAAGTTGAATGTTTTGGGGTGGTTCCACATATGCACAAACAATTCTTCACCTGAAATGCAACCTGTCAGTCAGTACACAAGAGAAGAGTAAACCTTGAAGATCTTTCAGAAGATAGAAATCCTTTTAGAGAAGCAGCTAAGGATGTTTGTCTCTCACCACTCATGCCACAGGATTCCAACCCTGCTGCCTCTGATTTTTCCCTGCTACCTGGCACCTCCCATTAACTATCCTCATCAGAGCAAAACGAGTGCAAGCATCGTTATGGTTTGATCTGCTGCACCTCTTGTTCAAGTGCAAGCAGCTATACAAAAAATTGAAGCCTTGGAGGAAGATGCCCTATGTACATCTCAAGCAGTGAAAGGGATCTGGACACAGAATTCCAATGGCTGTTTTCCAAATATGAGTATGTTTCAACCCCTGAGCATCCTGAGTGACCTGGAGAAACTTGTAAGAGAGTTCCTGTATATGAATGCACAAACTAAGTTGAAAATTAATAGGACAAGAAAAGCTATTTAAGTTTTGCTTGTATAATGTGTACAGAGTTTACAGTTATGTATCTTATCATTATTGCATTTTTTTTGCCCATACATAAACAGGTATCCTATGGTGACACTTTACATCTTTACTTAAAAGTTGGCTGGCCTACTAAAAAATATATTGCAGTTTTCGTTAAAAAAACTCATGCTCACTGTCTGCCAGACAGACTCCCTGCCTCTAGAAAACATATCTGCATGGTAGGAGGGGCAGAGGTGAAAAGAAATCATCTTAATTTTAGGTGTTGAGCTGAAGAGTCTAATCCTGAGTGCCACTACATTCAGAGGAGGCAGGTTAGCACCTCTACTCTGCATGGACTGCACAGAGAGCCCTACATACAAACCTAATCCTAGCACCTTGTTTCAGTTTCTGAATCTTGGTAGCATAAATTCTCTCCCCTTTCTCCTCCATCAGGACACATTTTGATTTTTTTGAATTTTTTTTGTTTTATTTTTAATTTCTCAGAAATTCCTTTCCATATCTGAAAGAATAAAACCTCAACAAGCATTGCAATGCAGCTGGACCAGCCTAAGACCTAGGGTTTCCTATAAAAATTATCAGCACTTGATCACCTTGATAAATCTTCCACAA
The DNA here is from genome assembly GCA_013398615.1 of Brachypodius melanocephalos. Classification (NCBI taxonomy): domain Eukaryota; kingdom Metazoa; phylum Chordata; class Aves; order Passeriformes; family Pycnonotidae; genus Brachypodius; species Brachypodius melanocephalos. The sequence goes on from VZSR01003807.1 coordinate 23,203,793, forward strand.
AACAAGCACCTACCCTGAGCACAGTTAGTTTAAAGCTCATTTTAAATGACCAATTATTCAGCAGTAAGTAGACAGCAGTTGTTTAAAGGTGAACCATCATAAGAATTGGAAAACCTTTGCTTAATCTCCAAATTGCCTTTAGAACTTCAAGAAAGATTTAGAGTGGACCTTTGACACTTGACTAATTACAGGGTTTTTAGAGATTTGAGCCCAGTTATTTTGAAGAGAGAAAAGAAAGAAAGCTAATGAAATTTTGGCTTCCACTCAGCATTCACCAGATCTGCCATGCTAAATCAGTTAATCCAAAAAAAAAAAAGGAGGTAAATCAGTTAATCATTGACCAACTTGCAGCTCCACTTTGGAGAGAGGAGGTAAGCAAGATCAGATGTGCCTGTGTTTCTGCCTGCTGATGGAAGACAGCACATGATGGGGTGACAGCACAGGTACAGATGCAGTTGCTTACTGCTCATGCTTCCTGGAGTAAGCAGGATCTGCTCTGAAAAGACAGACCCAAGAAGATGTCTAAAGAGATAGAACATGAAAAGGGATCAAGGCATTTGTTTAAATTAGTTTCAGCAGGGCTCCAGGCAGCAGCAATGGTACCAGGCATTTTCCATCATCAATGCCTGGCAGACTATGAGCTAAAATTATATCTCAAAGAGATGCTATCAACAGAGAACCAGGAGAGTTCCAAGAGAAAGGCAATATCTGACATATAGGTAATAGCCTGTTTTAAGAGATGGGCTACTTATTCATACTCTCCTGACCCAGAGATTTGCAGGGATTTCATTCAGCTGGGAAAAGTTGAGTTTTAATTTTTACTTCCATGGCCTGAAGCTTGCTGGAACTGGGTTCTGCTGAACTGCCTAGGAAATCCTCTTTGCAGAGAAAGCCTTAGCTCTAACCAAGAGTGCTTGAGTTTAGAGGAAGATGAATTAAACCCTTTCCATATATATTTTATCTGCTTCCTGCAGGTCAGCAGGGGAACAGCCTGCCAGAGAGGTAGGTCACAAGCCACTCTTTCCTATACAGAGAAACCATTTTTCATAAGAGCAAAAAGGAAATAGCATGATAGCAACCAGGAGCCTCACCTGATGGTCCTCATTCCTACATACAAGAAAAATGGCTTCCACAAACCTCAGTAAGTCATGAAAAAACTCAGAAAGTGACTAACTGCTGAGCTTGTTTGAACCAGAATTATCCATTAGCTTGAACACTTTGTCAGCCTCCCTTACTTTATTTTCATGACAAAACAGATCTAGGAGCTGTCACCATATGTTGATAGTATTCATTTACTTATGCATTACTTCTTCTTTTTACTGAACAGATGCCACTGCAATTTGGAGAACTCAAGAGTTTTTGCTTTCTTTCTTTTCCTGACATATATTAAACTAAAACTAATAGTCCAGAACTCAGCAGCCTGGATTTGGGTACTGCTCCGTAACAAAGGAAAACTAAAATCTGAATTTCACTTACAGAATTTTTAATGTGTCCAGAATTAATTCCTGTTGTTAATATTTTCTTACACTCATGAAAGAGAATTACTAAAAAGCTGGTTTTAATAAAAGGTGATTGAAAGAAACCCCTCCTGCCTCTTTAACCACCACACACACATGTAATGTGAGTACTTTGACTTATATATTTGAAAAGTAGTGTCAGGCCAAAAATTCATATTATGAAAGAGGGTATTAACTATATAGAGGTAAATTATGCAGCAAAATAAATGTTTATTAAGTATCATCCTCCTTTACAAGGCCCCAGTAAAACCTTAACCTGAATACTGTGCACAACTCTCATCTCCCAGGGGCAAGAGAAATTAATCCAACCTGGAACAGATACAGAAAAGGATTTCTAAGGTGATCAAGGAAGTGGAGGGCTGATGTTAGTAAAGGAGACTAAAAGAAGGCTAGATCATACAACCAGAGAAAAGAAGTCTGAGAGTGGATCTTAAAATTCTCTGTTAATTGATCAAAATGTAAACAGAAGGGAGGGAAAAGGAACTCTTCAAACTTAAAGTCAATGTCAACGGAAAAGCAAATGGATATAAAGTGAGCATAAATAAATTTCAATCAGAGATGCCAAGAATATTTCCAAGCAGCAAAGAAATCAAACTTTGGAATCCTCCTTGAGTAGAAGCAGAGAGGGAAAACACTTTAATTTAGTGCAAGATGGAGCTCAGTGGATTTATTTAGTAATAGCAGCAAATTGGATTAAATTACACAGTCTTTTCTGTTCTATATCCTTTTTTTTTTTCAAGATAGAAACTGAGAATATTTGTAGATATTTGCACATGAAGTGTACAAAGATGAAGATAAGATTTCAATGTGTATAGCACTTTTTTTCACTCCTATGAGAGCAGCAATTCATACTGCCTTCAAAAGAAATCATGATACAAACTACAAAATCTAGACAATTATTTCCAGATTAAGCCTGAGGTTAACTTCCAGATTAATGCAACAAATTGCATTTCTGAGGGACTTTGCAGTTTTAGCTCTTGGAAGGGTTTTTTGTACTATCATCTAAAAAATCATGGCTAAACATTTCAAACTGAAGTGGCAAATGGTTACTGTTAGATTCAGTCTTGCAAGATCAATGTGTAGCTGGTCAATAATCCATTCTTTTATTTGATTTCATGTGTTTATTTTTAAATGTTACACTGCACACTGCTGATTTGGTTAAAACGTGTTCCAATATCAGTGAATTGCTGATAATCCTCAGGTGACTAGAGGCTATTTTTATATCCAATTAGAATAGAAGATTTAAATAAATTTAAATAAAATATCTGGAGATAAGTATTCAGTGGGAGGGCATATCTTTAACTTCAGCTTGGAAATGAGTGAAAAGCAGGAAAATACAGTAAAAAATATCCTTTCTGAAGTGTTTAGAGGGGTGAGCCTACTCTGAAACAGGTAGCTTGTAAATTTGTCCTACCATTGTCTGGAAAAGTAAAATGAGAGTCAGTGATTTTGTAAATATTCACAGATTTGGGGGAAGAATCACAAAGTGATCTGTCTGGATCTGAGCACAGGGCATGTTTATTTCAAGGCATGAAACAAATTTTCTTTCAGAGGCTTCAGCCGTAGTATTTAAAACATTTCACTGTCTGACTTTGGGCTTTTGCTTTGCTTTTATAGGGAAGCGCAGATGTCAGTTCTGTAGTTTCATCTTATTTGAAAGGATAAGTGGGAATAGTGAAAACAAGATTCCAGTTATGCAGCAAGATGGACATTAGCATTACAGGAATTCTGATAGCTGTTACTTCTGCAGAAAATATTCAGGCCACATTACTAAATTTCAAGAATGGATACGCTTTCTCTTTTGGGAGATGGGGTCTCTAGAGGGTGAGGGGGAATGGAAATACCTAAAAAGTCCAGACCCTGGTGGCCTACAAAGTTAATCTTTCTTTGGAAACGAAAGCAAAAGACATTCTTTCTGGGAAAAGGGAGAGTCAGTTTAGCATTAATGGGTACAACCTGATTCCCGCAAACAGCTGGAATTCTCACCATCCAAATCTCTTCTTATCAAAGCTTTCCACAATATGACCTCATATTCTGAATATAGCTTGGATTTCTCCCTTTGACATCTCTCTGAAACAGTCAACATTTTGCTATCAGTGCCAAGCTTCCAGTTTGACAAGAGAGTTATTTAGTAGAGTGAGATGGGCAGAGTACACATTCAAGGATTTGACTTTTTGGGTCAAAGTTCTGTTCTCAAAGTGCCTGATTGAGAGGGCTGGGGTTTAGTGTCCCTAGAAGTCCTTTTTGAAGCCTCTCTTCCTTATTAACTATTTTTTTTTGTTATCAGCAACTTGTGTAGAAAGCTGACTTCTGCAGTTTTTTGTTGATTCACACCATTTGTCTCAAAATAGGAAAAAAACCTCAGTAATTATATTGTTTGGAACTGTTTTGAGAGTAAACTCCATGGCTACTGACTCTTCCAAGCTTGAAGGAAATTAGGAAAAAAAAAAAAAGATAATAAAAAAGTAAATGGACCTTTATATTCCAAGTCTTTAAACTCCAAGAATGGTAATACGCAGCATTTGGTACCTAACTTCATACCACATTTTTAGCATAATTTATGCAAGAATATCGTGTTTATTATAGAGAAATTCTGAACACAAAATGAAAAGTCTGGCTTTCAAAAAAGCCCATGAATTTTCATGTTATCTGATCATCTCCTCTAAGGATCACTTTCCCAGATCATTCTCCAGCCTTTATTCTATCTCTCAATTAGGCTGAAAATCTGATCCCCTTCAGTTCCTCTGTCTGAGGCAGCATTCTATATTTTTCTGCATCTAACATTATTTTTAAATTTATTTTCTGCTTCTCATGCAATTTTAAATTCATTTATTTCCTGTTTTACTGGGAACTCTGCAAAGGCAGCAATTTTGTAACATTTTGTGATTCTGAGTATGAATACAGTGTCTTTCCAAATCTTTTGTTGATGTCACAACATGTGTTATAAACAAAATCTGTTCCAGGTGTTTGGCCTGCTGCACTTCTTGTGAAAGACAATACATAAACAGATTACAGTGATAACATATTTCTCATCAAGGATTGTGAGTTACCACATAATTTTTTCCTTGGTAACAGGGTTTTGATTTTCACTTTTAAGGCTTTGGTTAAACAACTTGTCTCTAGAGTGATGTGTGCTACTGAGAGTTTACTGTTCAAAATTCACTGTTTGGGGAGGGGGGTTGACATTATCAATAGTCCCTTAAATAGCAAAAATTCACATTCCTCAAAGATGGTGGCTTCCTATATGATTTTCCATAGGGTCTTCACAGAATATCTCCCTTGTTTGCATCCCTGTTGAGCTCTGGTTGTCCTCAGGGCAGTGCAAACCAAGCAGTGCCAGTTGGCAGTGGCTGGCCCAGAGGACCCAAAGCCAAGACTGCTATGGTCAGTACTATTAAACTTGCAGCTTTCCAACACGTAGCAGCACTGAAAGTGCTGAGTGAGAACTCTGCCCTGGAGTGGTCTGGCCAACAGTGCTCTGTCAGAACCAAAAGCTGTGAGGAACCATCCATCAATTTTACAGGTAGATATGTATATTTTCAATTCACAAGCAATATCCCATATTGCCAGTAAATCAGAGGAATTATAGTATGACTAAACAGAGATTTACCATTCACATCTTAGCTAAGAAGAAATTAACTCATTTTAAAAATTCTTAAACCATTGTGCAAGAAAATGAGGCTGAAACAAGTAAAGAGGAGTTTCTCAAAAAGTTGAAAAAAATGTATAGAGTGCATTTTCACGAGAGGAGGAAAACACAGGAGGTAGGCATAAAGTTCCTCAAATGCTGTTTCTTTCTGTGGAGATGTCTACTTATTTTGCTTCCATTAATTATTTCCCCTGTGTTTTTTTAATCTCTCCTCCTGAAATATTTCAATAAAAGCTAAATTAAAATAGGATTTGAGGGACTACTATTAAGAATTGGAATTTTCATTGTCTCAATGTAAGGATTTAGTTGCTGTCTTGGCTCTCTTCTCACTTTTGTTGGTTACAGAAACTTTCAACACCCACCCCGTAAGACATGTTACATTATTGACTCCTGAGTGTGAAAAATGCAGTTTCACTCAAATAACACAACTGTCCAAACTGTCAAAAGAGCAACCTCATCAGCTACCTACAAAGGGATTAAGAAATTAAGAGCAAGACTGTGATCCAGTGAATAAAAGGATAAACAATAAATAATCAAACCTAGACTTCCTCTCAGTCTCTGCTTCTGATTCACTCTGAGATTTCAGGCATCTCTTAACCTCTCTATCCCAGAGTTCCTCCATCTGTAAGAGAGAAATAACAGATTCTTTGCAAAGTGTGTGGAAACACATGTAAAAACCTCGATGGCACAGTCGCCATAGCAGTTACTGATTGAATATAATGCAAATAGAGCCTTGTTTTACTGTAACATTTAGATTCTTTCATAAATGCTACCAATAAAATCAAAGTTCACAAACTATTTTGAATACAAAAAATGGAAATAATGAAGGAATTTGCATACTGCTGGATTTCTTCCATCACATACACACTGATGATATAAGATGATAAATTTTCAGATGTAGTAATTAGTTATTTCCAAACTGCCTCCCTTCAGCATCTTTCCCACCACATGTCCTTTACAGTGGAATTGTAAAGCAGATAATATTTAGTGCATAGAACCATGCAAATAAAACATCCTACCCTATTAATACCTAAGATACTTAGCTCACATTGCTCTGCAGCTTGCAGGCTTAACACTATATATCATACTGGACAGAAACAGCTTTTAAATTAAAAGAGAACAAAATAAGCTGCCATAGAGATTTTTTTTAAATAAAAATTAGACATTAACACCTGAAAATAACACAGACAGATTGACAGTGAAGACATTCCATTTACAAAGTGGGGTTTCCAACCCGCCACTACATCTCTTGTCATTTTTTTTTTTTTTTTTAAATTTGAGAAGGAATTTGAATTTGGGCCATGCACATTCCAGATCAGTGCTTGGGCCACAAAGCAGGTGATAGTTTGGAGGCTGGTTAGTCACTGGTTTAAGTAGAAATTCCAACCAGAATATAATGGTAGGCACTTGCAAATAAAAAACATTCTTAAATAATCAGTCCTTTCTGTTTCTGTCAATATAAATGAAAAACCCTTGCCTATCTCTAACCATTCAATGTGGTTAATTTCACAGCAGCAAAGGAACAATACATACATTGACAACCAGATGCTTGTGTGAATCTTTTCACACATGTACCTACTTGTATAGAGAAGACACTATTGAGCTTATAGTACCAGTACTAAGTTCCTGATGACACACCCTCAGTGCATAGTCTCCTGATATGTACCTGTTTTTCTTGATTTGCCTTCAATTAGAGCAAGGAAAAATATTTGTAATTTTGCACCAGTTTGTTTTTTTTTTTCTCTTATGTGGAAGGTCAACATTATTTACTAAAATAATTTCTCCATGAAACAGTCTGTTTTCACATTGAACTGCCTTCATTTGTAAATACATTGCATTTTTTGAACTGTCAAAAATTTATCCAAAAAAATATTGTTTTGGATTACACAAAACAAACACAAAATAAATTGCAGAAAATAAGTCTATTTCATCAGCAAAACTGAAAACACTTATTACTGAACTTATGAGAAGTCATATTCCTCTACAATTTTTTCAGAGACCCCCAAGGTCATTTATTCATACAGTTTTATTTCTCACATATTCATTATTTCCATTAGAAGACCTCATGTCTGTCTTTTCCAGATTCTGAGGGTTCTCACCCATATCCCCTTTTACCTTTGAATATGACTTATTTAATCTACAAACATAAATGTTAATATCACCTTCTTGGAGACTGTTCAAAGATCTACCTGAATTCTGTAGACCTATGTTATGCAATTTTAAATATAATCTTTCCTATCTGATTGTTCCCTCTTGAAAAGAGAAGGTTTTGAGGTGACCAAATTGTGGTTTCCTGAAGTGGCCTTACAAGAAAGATGGAGTGAGACTATTTACAAGAGAGTGGAGTGACATGACAAAGGGTAATAGCTTTAAATTGACAGAGAGTAGGTTTAGATTACATATTAGGATAAAATTCCTTACTGTGAAGGTGGTGAAGCACTAGAACGGGTTGCCCACAGAAGATGAGGGTGCTGTATCCTTGGAAGGATGCAAGGCCAGGCTGGATGGGGCTCTGAGCAACCTGGTCTAGTGCAAAGTGTCCCTGCCCACATCAGGGGTGTCGGATTCTGATTTTCCGACATTCAGGTGGTCAGAGTCTTTTTGCCCTCC
>VZSR01003807.1:23214626-23244448 GCA_013398615.1 Brachypodius melanocephalos
TATGTTTGAACTGTTCATTTTTAAAATGACACCCCAGTATGCTTGAGTCTGTGGCCCATACCTAGCTGCAGGAAAGGCATGATATGGGAAGTTCACAACTGCAGAAGTTCCCTGGGCAGCTGCTTTTGTGAGAGTTAAGAGCTACAAGTGAACTGTTCCTTCTTGTGGAAAGTTACCATAACAGACTAGAAGAGACTTCTCTCTCTAAATCGACTGATGGAGGACTATTTTATGTGGTACTGACCTCGAGTTCCAAGTTTTGTCTCTGTATGTTGTTAGTAGGAAAGTGAACAGTTTGTTGGGAGAAGTGTTTTGAAAGTTTCATTTCGATTCTCTTGCCCTCGTTCTCTTCTGTTATTGTTTGTTAATAAATCTATCTTTATATCTTTTAAGATTTGGTCCTGCTTTGCTCTCCTCCTAATCCTATCTCACAGCAGGATTCTGGTAAACACTCAAACCACTACATTCTTTTGCTTCAGAAATACATGAGAGTGGCCAAAAGAGGCAGCAAGATGCAGCTCCAGTACATGGATGTGAATAAGGTGAGATGTCAATCTTGTAGTGCCTTCCTTTCCTGTGAGCATTTTATATTCCTTACTGCTCCTCTGAGTCTACATCAAAGCTAGCCTTCAGCAGCAGAGCAATGGGGACAACTATAAAGTAAAAGAAATATAAAAAAATAAAAGAAATATAAAAAAATAAAAAAGCAAAAACGCTTTCCTATTCACCTGAAAACTCAGTGGCAGAGAAGTGGTGTTGCTTCGGCAGACAGGGCCTCCCAGAGGGTTACAGATACCTGGAAAAAGCTGTAGATAAGGGGGCTGCCAAAAGAAACAGAATAACAGACAGGAAATTTCGAAGTATCAATCAGATCACAGAGGAATCAACATAACCTAGAGAATATATTAAGATTAATCGATTTAACTGAGAGCTGAGTGGATGACACTGCTACTCTTCCCTCTGAGGACAAAAAAGGGAAACTGCTTTGCCAGCTGTGTGGTAATCTTGAGATAGGAAATTAAAGCAATATCAGATCCCAATAATTTGTATTTGGTTGATGCAACAAGTTACTTAAGGATTATTATAGCACTATCTGACAAAGCTTACAGTATCAGCAGCAAGGTTTATACATGTGCACATCTGTAAATTAGATCCATCAACATAAACTATCCTTTTCCATCAGCATTCTTCAGAAATACAGCAAATTGTTTCCATAATTATTCATTAAAACAAACAAAGAAAACTATGACAAAGCAGGGGAAAATGGTATTTTCCCAAACATCTAGTAAATCAACAGAGGGCCACAATAGAATTATTTTTTTAAATATAAAAAAACAAACCACCCCCCCAAAAAAAAAAAAACAAACCAAAAAAACACACTTACAGTGTCTATATTGCACACAAAAGACAAACCCTCTTGCAGAAATTTACTTCAGTGAAAGCCAGAAAAATACCACAGAAAAGCTTAAAGACAACAAACTTTTGCAACAGGAAATGCAAAGACATATTCCTTCCAAATAATATTAATACAGAAATCTGCCCTAAAATCCTTCATTATTTTATCTAGGGAAATCAGTACATTTTAGCTTTCTCATACATACACAATCTTTTCATACCAAATTCACAGCATTCATTTGCCAGCTCAACCTTGCCCTAGTCACAGCCAATGCAAATATTTAACTGCCATCAAAATAGTAATAATCTTCTTGAATTTGGAAAGTCAAGAGCAGGTATTGTGAGAGATCCACAATTAATACTTCAAAGGAGGAGTAAAGCAAAGCAGTTTAAATAAATTAGAAGCCAAGGAGAAATGGAACGCTGCTGCAATAGCAGAGATTTCTTCACGGTCTCCTGAGGGCTCATGCCACAGCTCCTACTTGTGCAACATGCACCTGCACTTACTTGGAACATCATCACCTTACATAAAATCCACAAATCCATGACAATAGGTACTTGTGCCCATTTTCAGCTGGAGGATAAAAATCACATTTGTCAGTTGCAGGCAGCAAGAAAATTACTACCCTGTGTCACTCCCAAGTAAAACAAGTCCCACAGCCAGAATAATTCCTTTCTTGTTTCATACTCCGCAGGTAGTGTTAAAATGTTCTTCAAGAAAAGGAAAGAAAAGGGATAATTTCTCCCACAGAAAAGGAAAGATCTCTCACATCATTGAAAAATATTTAATTATTTTCTCCAGGTTGTTTTTTAATGAGAACTGAGTACATTTACCAGATTTCCACACCAAAAATTTAGCTCAGCTACCTGAAACCAATACTGGTATTGACGTCTCACGGTATGAAAAGGATATCAATGCAATTTCCACCAGCACTGGCCACTTCTGTTAGTGTTACTCATGAGAGCAGGAAGAAAGACATGGCATCTAATGAGCAGAAAGGTTTTTGTGGTGGTACGGGGGAAATATTTGCTTGTTTTGACTTGTCTAAAGGTATCTGTGTCTTTTGATGACTGAAGACTGAACTGTCTAAGTTCAACTGCCACTGAAGGGTCTGGTCACTTCTTGCTTATGTTTTGACCTCCTAGAAAGCAGTCACTAAAGACAGCTTCTTTGACTTCCACAGAGTCATCCACTGTGTGGAGCTTGGTGTACAGCTCTGAGGTGGAGGTGAGAGTGTCTCCTGAGACAACTGTTCTGGAAAGAAACCTGAAAATGGTGAGGTGAAAGAAGAAGAAGAAACTGTGAAAAGCAGTCAAGAAAATATCATTTCAGTAAGATGTGGCACAGTTAACAGAAGTGATGGAGAATAAATGTATTTTTAATTTTCTAAAAGCAGAGTGTAGAGTCTGTCCATCTCCAGGAAGCATAAAGAGAGTTATACAACTACAACTCAGTTGAGTAAAGAGAGAACTCAAATATATTTGTACAAGAGTTTCTACACTGTAAATAATATATCCTGTAATTTTTTGGCATGTTTATATGGGAATATATTTGAATTTCTAACCTTTAAATTTGATCAGTGTTTTTTTCTAAATAGTAAGAAGTTTCTTGGTCATGAGTGGATGAACAGGTTTGTCACTGTGCCTAGAGGACTCATCACCTGTGGTTTGGCCTCTTTTATGCTGATTCCCCATGCTACTTAGTGGTAAAAGAAGCTCTAGAGAATATCCAGCATGCTGCACTCCATGGATGTGAACAAAGTATTTTTATCTAGTCATTTATTCTTTTAAAAGAACAAATTAAATTAGACTCTGCAATACAATTGCATGTATACTATAACAGCTAGTGCTTCTGATCCCAAAGCTAAGATCTTCTTTTACACAGAAGGTCCTTTCTCCAGTCTTTAAGAGGAAAAACCTCACCTCCTCCTCTCTCTTTATTGAATAATGTCCAAAATACCCAAGGTCTATATGATGACTCTGGGAGCTCCAAGATGTATCTCTGCCTTGAGGTTCTTCCGCTCTGCAAGAAAAGACCTGAGACAATCAAGGAGCTAGCAACAATGTCTCTATAAAGCCTCTCCAGTGTAGGTTTTAAAGCCTCTCAATGTGTCCCAGGAAGTGATTAAACATGTTTGACTGTGGCCCTCTGCATTCACCAATTAGATTAGATTTACTAGATTAGAAAAAGGTTTTTGAAAAGAATTGGTCATTTTCATTTGGACTTGACTCTTAATAGGGGCACTTGAAAGCGAAAAATACTGCAAACGTATTCTATCAAGGCAAAATATCAAGATCTGGATTAAAAAGTTGGAAATGGAATGGCAAAATAAAAAACAATACAGTTCTTGGGTTATACTTGACCATTGCAATTCCTCCCTAGCTAGACAGGTAGTCTCTTCACCCTAAAGTTACATCTAAGACCTCATTCCTGTCTACAGCTTCCTCATAAGTGGAAGCAAAGGAGCAGGGATTTTTTTTTCTTTTCTTATCTCTGGTTACCAAGTGACCAGAACTTAAGAACCCAAGCGAACAGAATGAAGCTGTTTCAGGGGAGACTTAGGCTGGATATCAGGAAAAGGTACTTTACCCAGAGCGTGGTTGGGCATTGGAACAGGCTACCCAGTGAGGTGATCAGAGTGCTAAGCCTGACAGAGTTCAAGAAGCATTTGGACATCAGGCACGGGGTGTGACTCTTGAGAACAGTGCTGTGCGGGGCCAAGAGCTGGACTCAGTGATTCTCAGGGATTCTTCCAACTCCAGATATTCTGTGATTCCTCATGAGGCAATCTGAGATGTCTTTACATCACTTACTGACATTCTGTCTTTCAAGTGCTACTACAAAGTATAACTTAATCCTGACCCAAAAGAAATGCATATTCAAGAATTACTCTTTGATGTTTTGAAGCTGTTCTTGGAAGACTGGATGCTTTCCCCATTTAGCCTTCCATAAGACAAAAGCTTGAGCCTATGAACATCAAAACAACTTGCAGTCTAGGCCTACCCAGGGGAATTACCACCTTTTGCATGATCATAGTTTATCGGGCTGGCAATTTCCCTTTTTTTCACCATGTTTTGACTAGAAGGTGGACTAAATAGCTGCTAGTCAAAGAAGTTCTCTAAAATAAAACTCATTCTTTGAAACAAGAAAAAATTACATAAAAGATATAAACTGCCTGCTTTTATACTCTATTGGTACCTTGCAGAAACCAAGTGCAATACACAATAATACAGTGTACACTTGGCAAGAATGTGTAAAAGAGCAGAGTGTACTTCACCCTCAGAGTACACTTGTCAGAATTGCCAGACTTGCCAGCCTTGTCACAATTCATCAGCTCAGCTGAGTAGGTTGTAAGTCTTGCTGTGGGAATTGGGGCACCTTTGAGATCTCCAGAGCTCTTCATTCCCACCAGCTGCAGGTAAAATGTCAGGAGGCAATTCATCCCTGCAGTAAATTTGAAGATTGATGGTTCCAGAGGCACTTTGGCACAACTCCTAAAAATCTCGACCTATAGCCACTTTTGCTTATATAGAAAAGAACCTGCTGCCTGTTCAGTTCTGCCTACTTCCATGTCTGCCTGAGCCTGGGGAGTCAATGAAGGAGCAGCAGCTATCCAAAAGCAGACCAACAGAGACCATGACAAATTCCCACTCAGCAGAGCAAACTTTCCCAGGCCTGTCTTTTAGTGCAGGGCAGGGAGGCAAAATCTCCATGCTGTACCAGGCTCTTAAATCAAAACTGTATTTGAATATTTCAAAGTACAGGCTCCTACTGTTGTCTTTTGGCTGTGACTCCTTTCTAGTTGAGGGTTGCCTGTGAGGCTGTAAAGTCCAAATACAATAAGTGTGGGAAGAGTCAGGCTGCTAATCTTTCTTACCCTGGCAAATGAGTCCAGGGTTCATGAGTCCTTTCTGGAAGCTGCTGATGGTCAGTAAATAAGGCTTATGGTGACTCTTTGTTCAGTAACAGTACAGATAATTTAAAGGAGTGCACATTTTATCAGTGTATGGAAAATACAGTGTCCAAGTTGTGGAGGAGAAAAAAAGCACCTAAATAAAGATTTCTGCACAGCATGAGCACCCAAATGGTTTCATCTAGACTTGTAATTTTACTTCTGGTGCTCATGGATTTTTCAGTGGTTGACCTTGTAACCCTAAGTCTTTCTTTTATATTGCCATTTTTTACGGGAAAAAAAATACAGTAGAAAAGAACTCCTAGAAAATATCAAAATTCAGAGAGATTGCAATTACAGTCTGCACACACTGGTGCAGCATTGCAGATGTCAAAAGGATATGCCTTGAGAAGTAATTTCACAAAATATGTACATTCTCACAATGTGATTCTGTGCCATTTTACCTGTTGGAGATGGTATCAGTCTTGCAGATTAACTGCTACTCATTCAGCTATATCCTCCAAGGGACTGTGGTTCTCTTCATAAATGGTTCAGGCAGCAACAATATTCAAACTTAACTCCTTGATGAGGAAGGAACAGCTCCTTGATCTTTTACTTTAGATTAATGCATTTTACTCACTGTTACTCTGTAGGGCTGGCAGCTCAGAGATGGGCCTCCCAAGTGAGTGCTGTAGCTCATCTCATTGTTTTGATCACTTCCACAGGCTGAGAACCAAGATTTAACATGGACAAAGGACTGACCTTGACAAAAAAACAAAAAACAAAAAAAACAAAAAAAACCACCATCAGTGATAAAACCAAACAATGTATATTTGGAGAGTTTTTCCTCATATACCTTTAAAATTTGAGACTACAGAGAAAGCTGGACTGTTTTTATCCCCTTAAGTGTCAAAGTCACATTGAACACCTGAGAAAAAGAAACTGAGACATGATGCATAGGACAGCAGTAAGGGAACACTGAAGTGACAAGGAAAAGAGCAGCAGGAAGCCTGAGACAGTAAGGGACCATAACCAAACAGTGATAAGGATGACTTGTTGTTAGGCTCTGAAGGAGAACAGAATTATCTGCTGACAGCAGAATGAAAGGCTAAGATTTACACCAGAACTAGGAAAAGGCACTGACTATTGGACTTCCTTGCAAGAATTGACAAGTCTGTCATTCAGACTGTTGCAGACAAGGGAGAGGTACAATATCTGCCAAAAGCAAAAGACGTGAGAAATGTGTTTGTGGCAAGAGCAAATGCTGATAGAAAGTGGGGACAAGCAAAGCACAGAAAAACTCCCCTAGTTGCCCTTCACATTGGAGCAAATGATCCTGCCAGAACAGCTCTGCCCACCAGGCTCAAAGCATGATGATCTGTATGATAACTATCTCTGTCCCTAATGCACAGAATGCATGGGATCAACAAGAATATGAGGATTAACAGATGAATTAATGAAACAGGTTATTTGCATCTGAGGAAGGTTTCTGATGTGCAATGTGCAATCCTTGGGAGGAATTAAAGGGAAACAGTCTTCTGACATAGGGATTTCCTTGTTGCTGTCATCCTATGGATACCATTAGCACAAAGGCTGTGTTAGTGTTGACAACATATTTGTATGTTTTTTAGTGTTTATTAGTTCAGGCACTCAGGAAGCTCCCAACAAGAACAGAAATCTTTACTTATTTGACCAGCAGATAATCCAAGCTCAAAATACAGGACTTTTGACTATCACAGGATCTGAGTCAGCATCCAGGTTGAAATAGGAGAAAAAAAAGCCCTGTGCTATACTTGTGCTTAGCTCGAGATTGTTTAACTATATTTCTTAGACTGGTGAAATTTTCTAGCTCCAAAACCTAGGACAAAGTCATTCTGGTTTTGAAAAGTTTACTGGTATTATTCCTGAAATTAAATCTTAAATTGAAGCTTTCTGTGAGGAAGGTATGTCAGCAAAAGTAAACATATTCTTGTGAGTTCCTAGCTATATCTTATGTAGGAATAAAAATTAAAAACAAAAAACAAACAAACAAAAAACCCAAAATAAAACAAAAAAGCCCCAACAAAAACAAACAAACAATTTTTTAAAAACCCCACAAATTACCAGTCTAGTGAAATCTTGCATCAGAACTTACTAAAGTAGCTGAACAAAGAATACATCACAGTATCCAAAAAGCAGCACAGTAAAGTCTTTTATCAAACAGAAATATGACAAAGAAGAGGATGTGATTGCTCATTAAATTGAAAGCGTGTAAAGCCTAATCTGATCTACTAGTATTATAAACCAGATATCATACACCTAGCATTTTATATTACAAGTAAAATGCTCATTATGTTTTAAGCATTTTAGTGCCTGATATTGCCTTTAAGCCTGCAGAATAGACAATTCAACACTTGCCAAGATCATATTTTACAGTTTAATCATCCTTGTTCTTAATGATTCACAGTTTATTTTCAGCTGGCATGCTTCTAGTTTTGTCTTCCAGCTGCTGGTTCTTGTTATGCAGCTCCCTGTTAGACTAAAGAGCTCTGTGATACCCGGTAACTTCTTCCCATGAAAACACTTATCTACATTGATCGCATTTCATGTAAATCATGTTATAGATAAAACAAACCATACTGAGCTCTCTCTTTCCATCTGAAATTATCCTCAGCTCTCATACTGTTTCTGTTGATTTCCTCTGTGTTCTTGATTTTTCAGCTTCCTTCTTTAAATTCATCTCATTTTAGCTGTTTACAAGCTAGACCCTTAGCCTAAACAAGTCTCCAAGGTCCCTCTACAGTCTACAGAGGACAGAAGACAACTCCAGAAAGCAAATGATCCTTACCTCTCAGACACCTCTCTCAGGATCAGGAAATGATGATTCAGATGTAACTTGCTCTCCACAGACTGCAGCAGGATTTTAGGCCACCCATCTGCGCTGCACACCCCACTTTTCAGAAGGCTGAATTTCAGTTAATTCAAATAAATATTCAAACTCTGGTATCAGTTGCTTTCAGCATGTCTGTCCCTCTCTGCTACATCATAACAGAGAAGCTAATTTTGATTTTTTGCATAGTCCATGACCCCTCTATCCTTGCTAGCGATGCTCTGCCAGACTGCATTATCTCCTTTTGTAATCTACATTTGGACCTACTACATCCTGGGAAAACAAAGATCACTATGCAAGCAGTATTACTATTCCTGTCATTGTTATCATCATTCAAATAGTTTCACATCTCTGCTGGACCTTTTGAAACTTCTTGTTTAGGAGGAGTAATTAAATACCACTAAGCTTTACAGATAAATGGCAAATTTGATGAAAGCTGAAAACTTCTTTTAAAGACAGAATAACTCAGCATATTCCTTCATAAACAAGACCTAAAAACTCAGATAGTTGTATTGATTTCAGCCGTCAAAACAACCGTAAATTTTGGAAACCCTAATTCATTTGGTAATAACACCTTGTAGTGATAAAACATGAGCTTGTCTCAATTGGTAATGGTTGAAAATATTGCAATTCTGAAATGTATGAGATTATATATAGAGAAATAACAGTTACTGAAGAAGCACTTATTCCTCAATCTTTGATTTTCTAAGATCCTAGCATAAATAGGCAACAAGATGTTATGAAAAATCTCTGCTGTGGTATGAATCAAGAAAAACCTTACCACAAGAGCTTAGGGATGTTCCAAAGGCACTAATTATGAAATAACCAGCTAACCTAGACCTTTGAATTAGTAACTTACGAACAGTCTGCCCTGAGCCACCTCCAATATCTTGCAGCCATTCTAAAGCTGCAAATGAGCTTTGCTTCAATTGTTTTTATGTATTGGGTTGGAAAGCATAAAGAATTGTTTCGAAATCAGGAAACAGTTGCAAAAACCTAAGATCTATATGTATTACATAACATGAATGAAATAAATTGAAATAAAATTTTCGTATTTACCATGGACTATATAAGAAAACTGAACGATAAAAAAAGGAATGAGTTAAAGAAAAAAAAAGAGAAAAGATAAAAAATCAAGCTACTAGAAGAGAATTAACAGTGTACACTAAAGCCAAAAAGGCAAAAGAAGTGCTAAGGAAAGCTACAAGTTGTATTATCAGGCAGAAGTAACTTCTCAGTAGTGAGCTATCTGAGTCCTCTGTTACACTGGGCATCTCTCTGAAAAGATACCACGCAGGAACATTTAGAGGAGGGCACCGATGATCCTCCCCTGGAACAGATGCTGAGAGATGTTCCAGAGACATGAGAGCTGGCACCTGGGGAAAATCCCAGCTTGTGCAAAACAGGAGCAAGGAGGAGCTGGGAACAGATGAGCAGGCTACCCTGTGTGCTGCAACCCAAAGTTGCTGAAATGGTTGAAGCCAGAGAGAGAAACAGTCATTTGCAAAAAGAAAGTGGGCAGGGGAAGAGCTGTATGTAAGTTCTGCTTCTTCCTGTTCCACTTTCTCCTAGCCAATTTGCATTTTATGTAATTAAAAATTAGTTATGTTTGTAGCTTTTCAATCAATTCATATGGGAGTGGGAGAAGCCGTGTTTTAAACCAGCTGATCTTTGGGGAAATGAGCACTGATCTTCACATAACAATATGCAGAAATGAAAAGGTAAGATGCCCAAATAACATGAGTTTTTTCTTGTGAAGAAAAAAAAAGAAAAAACAGCAACATGCAAAATTGAAAGAACAGCAAGTTCTAAAACATACATTATTTTATTTGGAATTATAAATGCAAATGCCTTCATCATAAGTGAGTTACTGAGCTCTGCAACAACACAGTCACACCAGTGAGTATTGATAGTATTTTTGATAAGCCAGCAACCCACTATCCTCTCGTAGTCATCCTCCACCATTAGAAAAAAGACACTTATTTTCATATGCCTTACCAGCAAAATAGCAGTCTAAAAGCATTCTTCAATACCTATTCCGCAAGATATTTAAATTCAGTAAGGAATTTTAAGTCTTGCAATTTCTTTTCTTTTTTGAATGGCCAATTTGAAATGAATCAACAGATTTTAAATTATTTCAAATCATTTGAATGAATCTATCACTTGCAAGATAGAAAAATGGTTTTGTAGTGCAAATAAATTATAATTAATTTTTGCTGTCTTTTTAAAGGAAAGTAGAAATTTCAAGTTAAAAATGGAAATTTGTCTAAAATTCAAATACAAAAAAAAAATTAGAAAAACTGAATATTAGGCAGCTATTTCTTCCTCTCTGGGTAATCAATCAGTAATAGTCTTATTAGGGCACTCATCCTGAGTGACCTGGGAAGTGATCTCCCAAAGAAATCAGAACAATGCAGACTAGGGAACCAGAAGATAACACGGGCTCTCACTAGGGAGCACTAAAGATGGATGAGGTGAATGTTCCAAAGGGACAGAGAGTATAGGTTTACTGTTTTAACATTAAAACAAAGTAAGCTGGAATGTATTTACTAAGCTGTGAGAGTGCAGCACCTGGCAAGGTGCTTTTCTGGGGTAGAGGACCTCGAACCACCTGGCTCAGTTAAATGAGAACAAGTCTTTATTTGGCAAAAAATTATGTTAATCCTCTTCAGAAAACACTTTTTCCTTCACCTCTTTCATCCCCAAGGCCTTACTGAAAAATGCATTAAGAGTGTCAGGCTTAAAGCAGTTGAAAGAGTATTGTCTACTACACTAATTTTTACAAGTTAGTAAAACAAACATAAAGGTGCTGTATTTCTACTGAGGTTTTAATGAGACATTAAGTGTTATGGGATGCACCACCACATTAAGGGAAACCCTCCAACCCCCTTGCAATGCAGAAGTATTTGTCAAAGGAATCATCAACAAAGCTGTACTTTGTAGTTATGCCCATGCTTACTTTAGCAGCAACCTGCCTCTTACCCATAATCACCTTTCTTAAGGCAAGATAATGATGTTCCAGCAGCACTGAATAAAGATTTGCTAACGTTTCTTTTGTCTTCTTTTTAAGTTGCAATCTTTGCTTTCTGCTTTGCATTTCATTGTGGATTATTATGGCATGGGAGTGAAACTCGTCAGTTGTCAAGCTCACAGTGTCAGCAGCCTGGAAATGCTCATGCTGCTAACTAGCAATTACTCACACAGCAGTGTTAGATCTGAGCAAGCATGGGCGTCTTTGCAAAGCCTTCAGAACTTCAGTTTCAGCTCCCAGTACATGCTATTAATGACAAACTACAAATCAGGGAAAGAAATGCCTTTTCAAATGAGGCATTCAGCTTGGGAGATTTCCATTCACTTTGCTACAGCTCCAATCAAAGAACTTGGGAATGTGCTGATTTACATGGGACCCTGCTGGCATTGCCGAGATGACAGATGGTACTTGGCCAATCAAATCAAATCAAAATGTGATTCTTTAAAGAAATGTCGCACGTTGTTCCAGTGCTCATACATGGTGTTTATTTGCAAATGTATCAGAGATTTCCTCCACTAATGACTAATTTTCAAGTTACTCAACTGTAGCTCAAATTGTCATCTTTTTCTTCCAAGTTGGGGATATTATTTCTCACAAGTGAGATGGGCCAGGGTTCCAAGTGTACTGACAAAAAGCCAACTAGCCTATTTTTTGTTGACAGGAAACTTGCAGGAGATTTGCTGCCATGTACAGCATTCTTACGTTTTCCTCACAAAATAGTTCTGGATTTTGTAAAAGTTCTTGTTATGTTGGTCTCATTTTAAGTTTTTTTTTTCCCAGCTGAACAATAGAAACAATGATTGTAATAGAACTGCTATTGTTAATTTGATTGAAAGTACTGGAGTTACATACTGGCGTTATCAAAATACAAATCCACCTTCCCATAGATTTATCTTATTGTCTTAAGTTGCTATGGCAGCAGGCTAAATTACAAGAAGCTAAACAAACTTTCTTTTCAGATGAACATAAATTAGTTTGATTTATGCAACTTTTAAAGTAGATTAATATTTGTTATTTAGCTAAGCCATATTATTTCTCCTTTAGGAGTTAAGAACTTTTTCTTCAAACATGTAACTTCTTGTTAGTTGCTCTTTACTACAACATCTTAGAGATTATAGTTATTATCTCCCAGAGGAACTATTTAATAAAACAAAATTAAATAGGTATCATATAATTTGTAAAGATTTTTTTTATTCTTCCTTTTTCCTTTGATAACTGATTATACAGTCAAACATGTTAAAATTTGTCACACATAATCAGATTTTAGTTATCCCTTTAAGCATTCAAGGTCAGGTTGAATGGAGCTGTGTGCAACCTGGTCTAGTGAAAGATGTCCCTGGCCAAGGCAGGAGGGTTGGAACCAGATTTTCTTTAGTGTTCCTTGGAACTCATACCATTCTTTGACTCTATGAGTACAAATATCAACTGTCTTGAAGTGCTCAAACATCTACTTTGACTTAATGGTTTATATCAACCACTAAGATTGGTTATTTTAATCTGTGTTTTGTCATGACCAGTTAGGGATCATGTAACAGCAAATAAACCTTGAGATATTTCTTGGCCTAGCTTCACATCCTAGCACTCAAATCCTCTCTTTTCTGGAGAAAAAAAAAAATTATGAGTGAAGAACAGATGTTTGTACTTTCCTGACGTGTCACAAGCAAAGACTAAACTTGAAAGCATTGTGGAAAATCCACAATGATCTCTAAGCAAGATTCAAGTCTAAGGACATCCAACGTTCAACCAGGATAAAAGGCTGTCCGGAAATTCACTCCACAACGGACTGCTGCAAGAGTCAACTCAAAAGAGTGAGCTTCACTTGGCAGTGCCAGCTCTTCTTAATGACAATCACATAAGACTTGGAAAGTCATCTGCGCATTCTTGGCTAAGAATCCCCTCCTCAACATTCACAATTTAGGAACATATGGGCTCCCTTGTCAGCTTACACTCATGCCCATCTGTTCAGATGGCATGGAGTCTGCCCACAAGTCAGTCAGATGGTTGCTCGAGGGTACACGTGGCGTGCAATTATGGGTTTAGATGAGCAGCCTGCACAATAGTGAAAATGCTTTGCCTGCTGCAGGATGTCTCTCATCTGTACCAGCAGTCAAATATTGGCACTATTTGCCTCTTAACACTTGAACAAAGATGTTTGACTGTATTTGACAGAAGAGAAAAGGAAGCTGTCAGCTGACCACTCTCATTGATTGTTGGAAATAGGACTGCCTGGTAACAGAAAAGCACAAAAAGAAACTCTTTCCCGAGACACATAGTGTTGTCTAATAATGCAGACTTAATGGGATTACAAAGTAGTCCATAGGAATATACAGAATATACAGAACTACAAGTGAATATTTCAGTGAAGATTAAGATATAGACTGCAGTACCTAAAATATACCTAGAATCATCTCACTTTTTCTTTCATCTTTCACTTTTGCTGGGAAAACATGGGGTCCAGGTGAGAGTGAAAAAGAACGTCTAACAGGCACAGTCAGCTCCTAGACAATGATATGACCCTCATGGCACAGCAGCACTTAGGATGTAGGAACTTGCATTTCCTATAACAAGTTGGAAGCTAGCTTTATAATTTGCAATATTTGCTCCCTAGAAATATCCCTCAAGCACATTAATTGACAGGGTTACACAGTGAGTTTAGCTTGGGTGGCCCAGGACACCTAGGAAGAAGCTTTACATCTGGCCAGATAGTGAACAGATAGTTTTCAACATCTGTGTGGCAGCATCTCATTGAAGCAAAGTCCTCTTACCTTCAGAGAAAAGACTTAGCAAGAGAGTAGGTAAAACGGGTGAAGACAGCTGAATGTACTTTAGGTAGCAATCCAGCATCCTGGCAGATTGACCCAAAAAGATTTTAGAGAACAGAGTACCACATACCTACATCAGCACTGCATGTCTGGGATAGAAACTGTGTTTGTATCCAAGCAGGGGTTGGTCCTAGCAGGAGCTGGAGAAACTTTCCAACATTTACTGTAGTGGTTGCTCTTTCATTTACATTACGTGAAAGAGCATTCAGCTGCTACTTTTCTGAATCACATTAGTTTTTTTCTCCAAATACCCACAAATTCATGACAGAAGTTTGATATCCCACAGACCTGCATATTCAAGCATATGTAGGCATGCAGGAGAAAATTTGAGCTGTAGCTCATCTGAGGTTATCCCTGTTGTGAATATTGTTTATCCAAACAACTTTAGGGAATAGCTTCTAGCAATTAGTATACTCAAAAAATAAATACAAAAAAAAAAAGCTTCCACAGTTCAGAGACCAGAAAAGGATTAAACTGGTAGTTAATATTGTTTGAAATGTCTAATCAGAAATCCTGTAAAATGCTGTCTTTCAGTTCTATTTCAGTAGTGATTAAATTAGGAGGCAGCTGAACCACTTAATGAAAGTAAATCCACAAATAAGAACAAATCCAAAGAAAATAATTCTTCAGTAAGCAGTGGAGATTTATCCAGGTCTAATACAATTAATTCTACTCAAATAATATAAAGCGTTTCATTCAAATATTTGTTTCAATTCTTTAGGTAATTCACACTACCACTTGTATCTCCTTTCTATAAACTTTTGAATAGCAAAGCTTTTTTCTACAAGTTCAGTGGAATCTGAATTGCTAAATGTGTCCTACACCATAAATAAAAACCATTTTTAAAATCTGCTCATTAAGTAGTACAAATAAGGAATACCTTCAAGGAAATTTTAATGTATTGCAGATAAAACATAACTGCACACAACATGGTATTTATTAACATCTTTGTTTCTATGTTTTCATAGCTAATTTTCCTGTGCGTTCATTGTGGTTTTTGGTGTTTTTTAGCAAATAAGGCACTAAAAGATTGTGCCAGAGTACTTGCAACCAGAACTATAGGTTAGCATGATCTTTCCTTAGTAGCAAGCTTGAAATAAATCCTATTGTTTTATGTTGGTTTGATTCTCAGGTTTAGAAAGTTTTATCAGATTAAAGTGTAAGGCGAATACTTCACTAAAAAAGAGTCCATTTTACCTTGTACCTTTTTTTTTTGTTACCTTTTTTAAGTATTCCACTTCAAGAGCAGAAGAAATTATAGCACTCTAAAAGGCATGAAAGACAAAGAGCAGTAAATTTGGCCTTGGATCTAAGACAGCTGTAGAACAATGACAAATGAATTTGGTAATATCATTTATATTCTGGAAAAGGAAGAGAGTAAAAACCCACACGAAAAAGCTCTTTCTTTTCATGAATAGACACAATAGCAAATATAGTGATTCTCAAGCTACTGGGTCTTACCTTCTAGAGTCTATCATTACCAAACCTGAATGGACTGTCATACAACTGACTATGATTTAGAACACACCCCACAACAAAAGCCATAATTTAAAACAAGGATACAGGAACATACATAAGTAAAACTGACCTCAATAAAGCCAAACTTCTCCAAACAACAGACAAAAGCACAATGACAGATGGTCTACTGAATGCCCAGTATTAATAAATTCTTAATGCACTTTTTCATGTTACTATGTTAGGAAAAAAAAATACACCAAAAGTACTTTCACATGCTAAAGAAATTCCATTAGCTGAACAAGTCTTTTGGACATTCAAGAATGAATGTCACAGGTATAGCAGGGACAGATTCTGAAACACTACTTTCCATCTACTTGTTAAATTAATTATTGTATGAAAATCTTACTCTATCCTCTTGAAAACAAGCAAATCCAGTAAAAAAAGAGGAGTACCTAGACTTTGTCCTACCATTGAAAATTGCAGTTTTGAGCTAAATCCTAAAAGTTTCAGGACCATTCAACAGTGCATACTTTTGGGTTTTGATTTCCCAGTGTGAGGGGTCCGTCAGTTCAGCACTTGTGAAGCAAGGTGAGCTTAAAGGTCCACATGCATATAAGAAACTAAATACAGAACTAAACAGAGGAGAATTTTAGTAAAATTACAATGCTGGAAACTCACAAAAATATTTTAGTCACTGCTTTGGATCCAAAATTCAGATCATTTAAAGATGTCAGCTCTCCCAGATGCAATCTCTCAGAAAAACAAATGGGCAACAGACACATAATAATCTTTTTAACCAAATTCAGATCAGAAGTGCTTATCCAATCTGAAAAGCATAAAAGAATTATTCCCTCCTCTATCTATACAGAGGAAAAGCAATGAATGAAGAAATGCTATTTTCTGATAGCACTTGCATTGGGTTATATCTAATAAGTCCATCTAAATACATACTACTCAAGCAGTGCAGAGATTAATGCAGTACCGTGGCTGAAAATTTGGACATGCAGGTGTGTTTCCTGAGGAAAACTCTGACTAAGTTTTGAAATAGCCTTTGATTTAAAAAAAAAAAATCAACACCATCAAAAAAACCCTCACTAAGGCAAGTCAGTTGGAATTTGACAACCAAGGCCCATAGATGTGCACTAAGGATCAATTCTACATTCACAGGAACAGAAATTAGAACCACAATAAAATAAGCTTCCTTCCATTTAGTATGTATCTACCACCTTTTTCGAGTACAATTCTCTATATGAAGAACGGACACTTACACTGTGAAACGACAGTCTTTCAGGACTCTGTTTTCATTTGAAACATGAAAAAAAGAAGTAAAAATTTCAAACATTACTAAGTGCACAATATCAACCTACAGAAGACCATGACTTCTGAGGTACTCATCTTGTCAGAGCATCCACCAAAATACAAACATTTTCCTCCAACACTCTTTGGATAATGGAGTCTGTCCCATCACTAAATAGAGACCTGGAGTGAGGTGACAGGGCTGGGAACATCGACCCATCCGCAACCTGTGCAGCAGACACTGAAAAGCTGAAACACTTCAGTAATGGAAGGGCACTCTGGAACTGCTGCATAGTGAGTCCTGACAGAACAAAAGAAATCTTTCCGTTTCAGTACAATTAGGTTGCTGCAGACTGGAATTGATTATGCAGACCTGATCAGCCACGTTACTCAGCCTGGAAACTATGCAATCCACAGAATAACACTTTAGGAATACAGTCTTGTGTCAAGGCTTGTGATTAATATTCTGTTAGGCACTGACTTGATTATTCCAATTAGAAGAATTAACTAACACTGGACTTTTAAAAATGTAACCATGTGGGAAATCACTTGCGGTGCCACAGTAACTCTCATTCTTAACACATTCAATATATGACACTAGTGTATTTAAAACTAGTTTATTTATGCTCATGTACATTAGAAGAAAAGAGGCATGCTGTAAAAGCAGAGATGACAGACCAGGGAAAGCCTTTCTATGACACACAAAGTTTAAAAGCATTTGTCCTTGAATGCAACAGGGGATGGTGGTGCTGTAAGTTGAATGGATATGTGTGCGAATGCCCACATCAATAAAAAAGGTTTGTACACTGTTAAATGCAGTCCTTGGAGATAAGCTAATTAGCAAACTAGAGAGTTTTAAAACTCTCAAGTGAAATCTTTGAACTGAAAAAAAAAAGTTATCTACTAATGAAGTCCCCTGTGGGTACAGTCTAGATTTGGCAGCATACAAACTGCTATAACTGAATTTCAACTAGGCTGATACACAGAATTTCAGCAAGAGAAGTTGCATTTAAGGACAGAAAAAATGTTAGGTACATATATAAAGTGCCCAGTGACCAATATCTCTCGTCACAATTATTAGTGTTTAAGGTGTAAGGTGAAAAAGACCAATCTAAACATCCTCTCTCTGAAAGGGAAGTGGCAAGTGAGATACACATTTATGGATGGTTGGTTTCAAGCAATATCTGAGAACTCTCTAAGCCATACAAAATGTAACAGAATTAATTGTTATGAAAGCCGTATAAGTATGTATTTTAAGTATACTGCACAGAAACAGATGTGACCTCTCCTTTTTGGGCTTAATGGTTTCTGTAAAAAGGCTTCTTTTTCTGTGTTGTTTAGCATAAAGTATTCAGGTTTAAAACTGTGCTTGAATTAGAATCTTGACTCTAATAAAAAATGCAAGCAGACTAAATATCCAGTGTGGAGCTCCATACAGATTTAATAATTGTACTAATCTTGACAATAAGAGAAGGATTATACCTGAAACAGTGTTACTTATTCCTTATTAAGGACACATGATTTATCACACTGCAACCAAGAAGCTGGCTAGATGAGCCTCATTATTTAATAAACATGATATTTTCATATGTTTTATGATTTCTTCTCTGTCCTTGACTACAAATTCTGGTAATTACACAAAAGAGGTTATGCAAAACAATCAAAACAAATCAAGCTCTGAAGTTATCAGCTTCCTAAAACTGTCACAAGTTAGAAACACAGAGATACAGAAAATAGAGATCTGCATTGAAAACAAGTGAGGTTGTTTCTTATTCTCCAGGAAAAGCACTGGGCCTTAAAAAACTGCCATCAAAAAAGCCAAGGCAGTCAGGGAAAAGGGAAAAGGTGTGAAGAAAGCACCACTGCAAAAAAGTGGCTCTGATAAACAGCAGGATTATTATGTCCAGACACACATATGAGGAGAGAATTACATTCCCATCCTCTTACCTACAAAGAGTTTTCCAAGTACACCTACTTTTCTCTCCCTGGTTGAAGCCACCCCTTTGACCTGTGGCTTTGTAGTGGAAGAGGGAAGAAAGCAGTCCCGGGCTACCTTGGACAAAGCACTGCAGAGCTGTAACAGAAAAGTTAACAGAGCAAGGAAAACCTGGTTTCATGTTCTGTAATTTTATTCATTTCATTAAATTTCATTATTTGTATGGGATCTGCTGCTCTAGCTGGATCCCTGTAAGTCTTTGGAATCTAATGGGTTTCATTTGAGAATACTCAAAGAGCCAGCTGATGTCAGTTTGAGGCCTCCCTCAGTGACCTTGGAATGGTCTTGGGAGTCTGGAGATGCCCCAGTTGACTGGAATCTGGCAAAATTGTCCCAATTTTCAAGAAGGATGACCCTGAAAACTACAGGTCCAAGAATCTTACTTCAGTGTATGGTAAAATTTTGAAGATTATTCTGGGATTTATTGAAAAACACCTGAAGGACAACACAGTCATCAGTCACAAGCAACATGGCATCATGAGGTGAAAGTTTTCCTTGTCAAACTTAGTTTCCTTAATTTCACCATTTGTCCTTTCAGAAACTTGCTTGGGAAGCTAGGACAGAAGTTTTTGATTCTGTTTCGTCTTCTGGACAAAATGTCCATCATTCAGCTGGATAAACACATCATGTGATGGGTAAGCAACTGGCTCACGGGTCAGCTACAAAGGGTTATAGGGAATGGGGTGACATCAGACTGCTGCCCAGTCACTAATGGGAGCGCACAGGGCTCCATCATATGGCAAATACTCTTCAACGTCTTCATAAATGACTTGGACACGGGATTCAAAGGGAGATTAAGGGTGCCCACAACACTAAAGTGGGAGGAGTTAACTTTCTCAAAGGCAGAGAGGCCCTACAGAGAGACCTTGACCAATCAGGGACATGGGCAATCACAAACTGTGTCCAATTCAACAAGGGAATTGAAGCCACGTTCTGCACCTGGGATGGGGCAACTCTGGATATATGGACAGACTTGGGAACAAGAGGCTGGAGATCAGCTGCCTAGAAGGAGATCTGGGGGTCCTGGTCAATGACAAGTGGAACATGAGTCAGCTGTGCCCTGGCAGCCAGGAGGGCCAATCCTGTCCTGGCGTGCATCAGGCACAGCATCACCAGCCAGGCAAGGGAAAAATCTGTCCCACTCTGCTCTGCACTGCAAGTGAGGGTTACTTCCAACTCAGTATATTCTGTGATTCTATTCCTCATTTAAACCAAGCTTGAAGTTTCTGGCTGGCCTTGGTTTTGGAAGCAACACACTTTTTCTTTTTGAAGTAAGCTAAACTTGCCTTGCTGACATGTCTATTCTTTTATTTGCCAGATGGGACTAGCTTCAAAGGTGCACTTCTGTTTATTCAATACACGTCTTTCAGCAGTTTTACTGGTATTTAGTGACTATAATGGATACAGAAAGCACATTTTCATTTGTGTTAAAGTTATGTGGGAAGAGAGAAAAGTGACTGACATTAACGTTCCCACAAAACAGAAGTACTATAAAAGTCAGGATGTCACAGAGTCACTATAAATGTCCTCATCCATGGAGAAAAGTGCAAGTTAAGGATGGACACTTTGAACCTCCTGTTGCTTGATTAATTGTCCTTATGATATCTTTGGAGACCATAAGGTTCATTCTTATCCATCTTTGCTGAGAGCCAATAATGCTTAGCACTTTTCAGCAGACACCCTTTCTAGGTGATTTCTGAATTATTTGCTGCCTAGAGTTGTAACCGATTCCATTGTTTCCTTCCAGGACATTCAAAAACCCACTGTTTTAAAGTTGCAAAATGTAGCTGCAAAAATGTTAACCTGTATTCAGTAAATGTATAGTGGTGTTGGAGAGCTACCTATGGATCACTTGTTTGTGGTAATGCAATCAAGAAAAAAAAGAAGGTGAAACTGACTTTTGTGTATGCAAAAAAAAGACTGCAAAACTTATCTGCTGTGCTAGAGAGAAAAACTTGGCCCCAAAGTAGATAAACTGAAAGGATCAATTTATTCCTCATGGACTTGTTTTAAATTATTTCAGCACTGTTATTTCCCATATAAAGCAGTGTAAAAAAACAACTGTCAGGTTGCAAGTGCCTGGAGGCAGGGAAAGAAGAGGTCAGGCAGTCATATCTTTTATGTTCCTTTTCTACATTAAAAAAAAAAATAAAAAAAAAGATGAGTGTATTGCTCAGAACAAAGTCAACTTCATCCAGCATCCTGTCTGCTGGTGGACAGTAGCAGATGTGTCAGAAACAAGAGGGCAATAAACACAGTCCTCTCAGCTTCCAGAAATCTGTGGCTTAAGGTCTCACCAAGACAGTGTTTACACCTTTGAATTTAATAACTTGTGATGGAGCTTTTATTATTATGCCATGAATTTATTCATGACTTTTTACCTGGTTTAGTAAGTGTTTTTTCTTTGATTGTTGTAAAGCTGCTGCCATTTGGTTTTTTACAGACAAAAAGAAGAGTAAATACAAATTCTCAAGAGCCATAAGGCATCCTGGATCCATCCAGCTCCATGTTGATGGCTTTTATATAAGCTCCATTCCTTTTTCATGTGTTGCCTGCCATTCCACTACTGGGCACCAAGATGACAGTCAATGGGCCCACCCATGGTGATAACAGGATTGATTTTCTGATGAGTAGCAGTTATTTTTGAAACAATGCTAATTCTTCTAACTGAGCTTATTTCTCTCTCAAGCTTACTAATAGTGATATGTTGTGGCCTATGAACAGTATCCTGAGCAAAGAAACATTAAAAATCAAATTATAATTGCAAGTCAAATTTTTTAGGAAAGACCATAAAACATATTTATGAGTCGCTTGAATTACACGCCTACCGTATTTTCATGCATTTAAACTGCATTTTGGATAGCTTACACTCCTTAAAAAGGACCCGGCATTTGAAAAACAATCATATGTTAGCAAAACTCTTTATATAGCCTGCTGAAAACCCTAGGAGCAGGGTGCAGGACCTGCAAGAGCTCCTGATCTAGAAAGGCAGTGAAGTGAGACACTGAAAGGGGCACAAAAGCCTTTCTAGATCACTTATGTGTTCAAGATTTGAGGGCCAAATAAACTGATGAATTAATGTAGAGAACTCAGGCACAATGTCTCCATAGTGATTAGCAAACAAGCAACACATTTGTTCTTTCCTCTGGCACCTCACAACCATCCACAACTGGATGTTTTCAGAAAGTTCAATGTCTGCTTTAAAAAACACAAATGCTTATTTTTTCAAAACATTCCCAGATTAGGAATGTCAAAAGCAAACAGCTACAGAATATCCTGGCCTCATTTTTTTTTAACTTTTGGACAGCACTAATGAGATTACATCTGGACTAAAGGGAATTCTGAACTATGCTGTTGTGTTTTTCATCCCTTGCCAAAGTCTCCTTCAAAATTCACAGCTCATTTGAACCTTTTGACTACTTAATAAACAAAGCTTGGTATCATCACTATTATCTCCTAATTAAAATATATCTCATTTCAGAGTTTTATTGCATAACATAAAGCTTCAGCTGCAAGTGTCTACAGAAGTTACTGTGCAGACTTGAGCCAATTGCACCTCTGAAACCATAGTTCTGCTATAAACTGACAGAAGACAAGCTATATGTAAGAGATATCAATTACTCCTCTTTAAAGTATTCTAGAGAAAGATAAGTTTTAAGCTCACTTTTACAGAAAACATGCTTCAGCCTACACCTTTACCGCTATAAAAAAGTGTTATTTTTGCTTTTAACACCTCACAATACCAGAAAGGGTTTCTTGTCCAATTGGAGTTTAGTTTTTCTTCATTTGAGGCTGCTTTATTATTATTTGTGTCAGAGAAATTTGACATCTGTCACAATTTAAAACCAACCCCAATGAAAACTTTTCTAAATTGCATTGCCACAAAATCTACTAGCACAATGCAAACCTCATTTTCTGCAGGCATATCTACCCACAATCTGCCTATGCTGTGAGGGCAGAAGAATAAATTTTTGTGGTATGTTGAACATGCTTATAAATTGCAGTGGGTGTTTTATGAGAGACAGCATAACAAAGACAAATTATACCTACCAATACTCCTCACACATTACATATATGCCTGCCTTTCTGTTGGAATCTCTGGGGGGAAAAAGGCAGGGGAGGCACCAACTAAAGAGTGAGGTGAAAGGTGGGTACCTGTTAATTGTGTGGGAAGATGCAAAGAGGGTGGTGAAAGTAGCAAGCTCTTCCTTATCATTGGTGAAGCACAAACCACCTTGGGAGGAGGGAACCTGGAGGAAGATGGGAACACTTAACCTATGCTTCATCTGAACACTGCTGATTTTCACTTCTGCATAACTCACTAGGGCTTGGACTGCTTCCATCAATGCCACAAGGATAAATTCAAAGCTATGAAATGTTGCAGTATAAGCGTCTCCTAATGAAGAGGAGCTGGGTGCCACAGCACAACGTCAATGCAGTGCTCATAGTCACATACTGGAATGACAGGACAGCCCCATACTAAACCAAAACCACTGTAATTGAGATGGAACTTCATCACAGCAGCCCTCTTATTAGAGGGCAAAAATGAGCTGAGACACAGACTTCCTGTTTATCACAGCATGAAAAGGGTCCTGGTTTATTCCTCTTTACAGCTCAGCCATCCTGACTCCAAATATTCACTGACTCTGGCTGCAGCAAGCTCCTACCATAGGTTTCCCTTGTAGCCTCTGACTGCAGGCTTTTACCCAGCTAGACTGTGACTGCAGGTTCCAACAACAGGCTTTGACTGCAGACCCAGACTGACCTCACAGCAGTAAGTCCTTCCTCATGATCCTCAAGAGCTCCCCTCCATGATGACCCTCCCCTTACCATCTCACTCCCTCTTTTATCTCACTCATCCTTATTGGATACAGCTGTTACTCATTGGGCAAGGCTGTATTGGTTAATTAACACAGCTGTTGCTTATCAGGGTGAGATCACCTGTATTCCCTTCTCCTACAGATCTTCATCATGAAGGATGCAGAATGCAGCAGTTATATGTCAGAGAGGAGCAGGGAACAGGTCTAAAAACCTAGTCACAGCAATTCTCACTAGTAAATCTTTACAATTCCAGGTAGCCCTGCTGCCGCTGGTACCTCCTCCCACTGCAGCTGAGGTGCCCATGTGCCTTCAGGAGGAATCAGGCTCCTGATAATGGGAGAGGATCCTTGGGTTCTTAAAAGAATGGCAGGATTCCAACACAGACACACCTTAGAGAGAGACACCTTCCTCTGTGTCAGCCAAGATCACTAAAATGGCATACTTCATCTGAATGCAAATTAACATAATAAAGGAAAAATTTAAAAAGCAGCATGGGGAGACAGAACAGAAATATGAGTAGTTGCTCTTTCTGCCCTCTCTAGAACATCTGTGCATGCTCTCTGGCCCTCACTCTCCTCAGAGGAGCCTCCAGACCCACATACTGCTGCTACCAAAGCCTGTGCAGTGGTCCTCCAAGCGAGGTGCTCAGGCAGGGGCAGCCACCCTCTGACTCCAGACACCCCTTCCAAAACAGCCCCCTCAAAGGGGCAGCTGTGCACAGCAGCAAAATCCAACACTGCCCATCACAAAAAGTGACAGAAGAGTGTAACAGA
The DNA here is from genome assembly GCA_013398615.1 of Brachypodius melanocephalos. NCBI lineage: Eukaryota > Metazoa > Chordata > Aves > Passeriformes > Pycnonotidae > Brachypodius > Brachypodius melanocephalos. The sequence continues at coordinate 23,238,981 of VZSR01003807.1, forward strand.
ATGAAGAGAGGAGTAGAGAGGAGCAATCAAGATCATCTAAGAGGTGCCATGAACCAGGAGAAATATGATGGATGTGCATAAACAATGAGTGCAATAGAGAAAGGTTGTTAATCTTCTTTGCCGAGTTAAGAATTAAAGGACAGTGAATGGCAATACTAAATGATGGATTCACAATAGGCAGAGATGGTCCTACAGATGTGTAGTTCAGCTGTGTTGTGGATACAATAAAGATTATTTTGATTCAAAGGGGAACAGAAAAAAACTCTCGACTAAAAAACATTATTTAGCAGCACTGAATGCGAAGCAGTACCTCTGACTCAGGAGCTTCAAAAATCACTGCTCAGTGGTTGCTTGGAGAATATTTGGATAAAATATCACACTTTTGTGTGTCTTGTGCTTTTCCCTGCATTTCTAGTAGGATCACTGGTGACCATCAGGGAGAGGAAACTAAGGTAGACTGAGCAAAGCTGTAGTTTTTCAATTAATGAAAAATTAATTTTTGTTTATCTGACATAAATTGCATTTTAAACTATTATATAAGAAGCCCCAGACCCACTGAGTAACTGCAAATATGGGGGTGTTATGTATCCCTGTTCAGAGAGCAGCAGCATAGCTCTCTCTTAAAATTAAGAATTGACACTAGTAAGTATTTTCTTCTATTGAAAAAATAGAGATCTCTTCTTTTCCATCACTGGCAATCACAATGGCTCAGAATGAGCCTTCTTGGATTTTTGTTAAATGCCCATAGAAGAATATGGAGGAAATCAAAAAACTTGACTCTAAGGTGACTCTCAGAGTGGAAAAATAGAGAAGCATGAGATGACTATTTAACTAATAATATATTAAACTAAGTAATATATTAAACTAATAAACTAATAATATGAAAGAGGAAACAAGGAAGCAGGACAATATAACACTTTGATGGTGTTTGGAAACTTAAACTGAAGACCCTGTACCATGACATGCAGCAAAAAGATAACTTAAGAGACCAAGACTAGAAAAGTAGAGGAAATTTTAAAAAAATCATCTTGAGAATGTCTTAGTCTCTCTGTTAGGAGATTAGAACTGATTGCATCACAAACCTTTATTTATTTATTTATGAGTTTAATTTTCTTTGTAATAAAATATATAAAGATGTAGAAATGTTTACATCAAAGAAGCAAGGACAGCAATATCTGCACAAAATAGTATCAACAGTGCCAGCAGAACAACTTTTCACACACAGGGGGACTTTTGATCTCAAAAGTCATTTTAATTGTGACAATACCTAAAGGTTTTTCTGTTGTATTTACATCCAACTTTGATAAAATAAAATCCTTATTGGGCTATTCCCTTTCTCTTTTCTTATTGGACTTAAACTATTGCTTTTATCTTTTTCCCTTAGACTTTTTATCCTAATGATGATTTTCTCTTTACACCTCTCTCAGATTACTCTTTGATCTGTAGGGAATGTCTTGACAAACAAGTTCAGGTTGTTAAATTTCTTCATTCTTCCAATCACTTCAGGAATTTCATTCCTAGATTGTAGTCTGCTCTGTTTGCAAGTCCTTTACAGACCAAAAAAAGGCCATAATTATTTCTCAGAAGAAGATATACAGCAGCTGGCCCCACTGTTTTCTAAGTGAGGAATTTGAAGATGTAGCACCTGAAATACTGAAGTACTTGGAAAAATTCTTCTGGAATTTCACAAGCACAATTCATTTTCTTCTAAGATTGCCTATGTCAATTCACAAGAGGGAGTTTGTTGAGGGAGTTTGTTTGTTTGGGGTTTTTTTTAATGGTTTAACATTATAGGGGTTCCCACTTTTTTGTTATTTAACTAGGAAATATGTCCTTACAAGGTTTCTATGGGGGCCACTTATTTGTTCTGCCATGGAGGAGTATTTTTATTTCCTCATGTATACAGTTTGACTCTAAAATTTCAGATACTATACTGTCTCTGAAAGTTTTGTTTTTTAAACATTTTCCTTCCCATTATTTGCATATTTATTTTCCTGTTTATCCTTTTTTATTCATTTTGCTTTACTTTGGTTTCACTTCTGGAGTTTTCTGCAACTTATTATTTGTATTTATAAAGGCTTAACACTAGAAAATATACATGATTACTGGATTATGCAAGCAGAAAAACAAGCAGTGCACTCAAATTCCTTGCCTAATTGCTATTAGGAAGCAAACCAGACATAATTTTCAAGTGCTGCTCACCACTTCATCACCTTGACAATTGTTGTGCTAGCTTCATTAAAGAGTGGGTGGACAAATCAAAAATATTAAGAGTTATGGCAGCACTTTGAAAAAAAATGGGCAGGTTTAGCTGCTGTTGTATGTACCAGGGATGCCACTGGAGTAGTACTACAGCATCCTGCAGCACCAGCACTATCCCAGAAGCAATAGCCTGTAGCCCCTTCCCTCAGCCAATCTTGCAGACTAAAGGCCCTTTGGATGTTGCATTATAGGCAACAGTAAATAAAGCTAATTAAAGGAAATGTCTTGTTCACATTGCCCAGTCTTTTAGGAACATAAATGCCTAAAACTGTCATACCATATAAGTAATGTATTTTTTTTTTGCAACTTTTAATTTTAAAATTACATGTGGCGTTCCTGTCAAAACATGTCCCTCTACAACCTAAATTATTGTTGTGAGCAGAAAAGCATGATGTTTAACTCATAGAAATAAACCAAATGGAAAATTTAGACTTCCTTTTAGCAGTAAATAACATTTAAAGAAGTGTCATAGAGCACATTTCAACAATCAGCCACAGGCTAAATAAGCAGGAAACAAAGTGCAATGAAGCAATCCAGTGGATTGATTCATGAGGTTTGCATACCAGCAAAGCTTGCTCTGAACCCTGTCTGGAGTGAGAAGTAAAATCAAAAGTAATGACCTCATCCTTAGGCTTCCTACAATACCAAAAATCATCAGTCATGTTCCCATATGGAAAAGATTATGGGCAGCTATATTAAGATGACAGCAGGAAACTGGGGTAGCAAGATTTCTCTGTGCAAGGGTAACAACGGGAGTTTAAAGCAGCAATTTTCATGGAAAAAGCAGCAATTTTCATGGAGGGATGCACATAGTCGGTAACAAGAGGAAAATGTAACCTCTCTCTCTTTGGCGTTGAGACAATGCTTCTACCGTTTTGTAACACCTCCAGAACAAGGGATACCTTCCAGAAAAGGCTGCTGTACCCAATAGAGCCAAACTGGGTACATTCATACGTTTTTTTCTCACCACCTGCCTGGATGCAGCAGCTTATTTAATGAAATATACACTTTAGCAAATACAGCATTTACAATAAAAGCATTTTTAAATCTGCCAAAACACAGTTTTGGTAAGTCTGACTGAAGATGCAACTCTATCTCATACACAAAACCAGAGATTTTAGTCATGTGGAACAGGAGAGTTGTCTCTCTCCAATTTTTCTTGAGTGTTCTGGAGTTCATCTTTCCTTTTCCTAATACAGCATCAGAGGACAGAAAATACAGCATAACTATGATTTTATTATGTAACTGCATTAGCAACATATTTTTCATTATTTCTCTGCTTCACTCAAGTATTTTTGTTCTGCGTGGTACCCAGAGAAATCTCTGTTAAAAGCAGTACACTCTTAATGATTCTTGTCTCAGCTATCTTCACAGTCTTCTGATTATTTCACAAGTTCCATTGACTTTTAATTAATAATTTGATAGGAATTGATAATAATTTGCTTAAATTGTAAGTGAACACCATTCATATGCTAAACTCACTGAACAGCATGAGTAAAGCAGTTACCACCAACACACTGAGCACTCAGAGAGCTGTAGCTTCTGTTCAGAAACTGTTGTTCTGCACTTTCCCAAAGTTTCCAAAGTTCTCTCACAGTGAATTCAGAGCTTTCAACTGACACAAACCATAGAATCATTTAGGTTCAAAAATACTTCTAAGTTCATCAAGTCCAGCTATTAACATGTTACCTTTAAACCACGTTCCTTTCTAAGTGCCACATCCACATCCAACTTTACTGCAAAAAATAAGCAGTCTTGTCCTCGCAAGAAGTTCTTGTTTCTCTTTCTCCCCCAGCTCATACATCAGCTCAATCACTCAAATAGTCAAATACAATCTACTGAGGTGAGTTAAAACCAGAATATTCTGGTTTAAATCTCTTGAGAAACAATGGAATAATTGATAATCTAGGCATGAAAGAAAGCTTGTGTTTCTTCCGATGCTACCAGTGAATAGCAAGAATTCAAAACTCTGGGGAGAAGCAGACAGTTGTTTGAGGAAAAAATCTAGGAAAGTGGCCAGTGACAGTCACTTCTGAGGATATTGATCATTTCCAGAGCCCACTTTGGCTGTATAAGTTGTGTTTGTTAATTTGATGAAGCCCTAGAAATAGCGAGACCTAAGACTGCTGTGCACAAAAGTCAAGATGCAATGGTTTCCAATATTGTTGTGTTTAGTTGCCAAAGATTCTCAAGCAGATCAGTTACCTCTGGAAAGTGATGTTTGCCTGCACGAGAGCCTGAAAATTGCCCAATCTATAAATACAAATAGACACAATTACAGAATTCAGTAGAGGAATAACTGTGCACATCCACTTCCACCAATCAGCATTGTTGCATCAATAATTGGCTTCTCCCTCCCCAAGGATTTCTGTTGCATTTTCTGCTTTATTTCTTAAAGCTCTAACACCAGAAACCCCATTTCCTCTGCATTACCTCTCTAATTTTGGTTCTTATGTGTAACAGGAGTTGCAAAAATTTATGAGAGAAGTAGTAATAGCAGAGCCTGATTATAGTTAAGACATAATTGACAACATTTCAGAAAGTTTGACTCTGTGGTTCTACTTCAATGGACAAATTAGGCATGATGATCCAATCACATCCGATCAAAGTCTAAGTGTGTTCGGATCTCTTTTTTTAACAGGAAGCTTTTTTGCCCTAATTTGGGCAGCAATGAAGGCATCTTTCTATTACTAGAGTTAAACATTTTCACTTCAAGATCAATAAAAAGAGAAGATGCATTTGAGAACTTTAGGCTTCCTGAAGCAGCACATCTCATAGCCCTTTCAGCTACTGGATTTCAACAGGGAGCACTTACCACCTCACAGAAAGTGAAAACATCCAGGAAGTAAGCAATATCGGTCTGGACTGAAAGAATTTTAAAATAATCCATTTGCCAAAGAGATGGGGGAATGTACCTGCATTGTACAGCTTTCTTCACTCTAGGAAAAAAATGTTTGAATGAGACAGAGCTGGAAATGCAAACAAACATTTTTATTTTAAAATGCTTGCAACACTGAAAAAGAATATAACATCTAAATCCCTGCTGCCTGCAGCAAGAATCAAATGAAAAGCCTGCTTGTTCCTGCCAATTAAAATTGGTGGTTTTCTTCTGTAACCCTAACAAAATAATTCCCATAAATGCTTTATAGTGTTTTGTTGTCTCTGGGTCTCAAAGGAAAAAGAAGCTAAACACCTCTCATTCACTG